>CM060931.1:918558538-919808538 GCA_030765085.1 Allium cepa | reverse complement strand
TGAATAGTCTCTATGTGGATAATGAAGGGTTTACAGTCATCCTAGAAAAACTGTGGCATGTGTGATGGATATTCCATGTCATTTTAAGTTAGATGGGATATGTGTGATGGATACTCTGCATAATTTTAAATAATTAAACCATATATGATGGGTAGTTCATGTGGTAGGAAATGAGTAATCCAAGTAATAATCACATGTGAGATGGATAGTCCATATAATTGTGAATATGCTTATACGTGAAATTGGTAGTCTACATAATTATAAGATGGGTAGTCAGATTAAAATAATATAGGTAGTCAGTTTAAATTGTAATGGGTAGCCATTTAAAATTTAGATGGATAATCTAATGAATTAGGATGGGTGATCCAATATACGTCACATGAATTCTAAATGTTATTTTCTATGTTCTAATCATTGTGGTAGCAGGAGCATAGTATATGGTTGTTATGTTTTAGTTAAGATACTAGTGAGGGAAAACCCATTCTGCCTAACATCGTGGTCTCACTAGATATCTAATTGGTTTGAGATGGTAGGTTAATATTTACACTAGACAGTTGTCTGACCCGAAGTTTTTATTTCCCCCTTAAACTCTCGAATACTCATTTGAGTGGGTCAGAAGTAAGGGTTTCAAGATTCCAGTTATACGAATAAGCTTCTGGAGACGTGCATAAGACAATCTAGCTATTAGGAGCTTTATCTTTTTCTGCTGTGTAGTATAGGTTTTTCTATTTGGATGTAATGGTAAAGTTGTATAATTGTCAAGTATTTGACTCTGACCAACCAAGGGGGCATCTTCAAATATTGCTCTTAGAGTATTTTATAGTAATTATAATTTCTCAAAATGTGGGTTTATGAATGGGATTGTGTGATGAATACGAAATATCATTGTGAAATGAGATTTAAAATTTATTATTAAATTATAAATTATGTGTGAAATTTTTTCATATTCATATGCTTCTTATTAGTGATATGTTTAACATAGCTATATTTGGAATTAATAATTATAAATGACTGGAACATTTGTAGTGGTTACTTTTTGGCCCCAGAACGAGGGATGTTACAGCTTGTAGCCCGTCCAAATCAATTGGGTATACCTTGAGCCTGGTAAATTAGGAGGGTGTTTCCTGTTGTCTTGGAATCGAGATTTTAAGCGGGTTTGCCTTCCGCCCATTTATATTGTCATATGAAAAAAAATCTGCAAAAGCAATTGTACAGGACTGGATGTAGGAGAAATATGAACCAGTATAAAATCTCTGGTGTTATCTCTCTAACTCTTTGCTTTGCTTTGCTGTTTTTATTTTTATCTGTGATTGCATGTGTGACTGTTTAATTATATAATTCCGTATTGTTTATTTGAGATTTAACATTTAACTTGAAAGAATTTTAAAAAGATTTAAAAAAGTTAGAAAACACTATACACTCACCTCTAGTATTTAATTACTCTTAAGATCCATATTTCCACAACCAACATTTGGTATCTGAGCACCTGTTTTTCAAAAACTTGTAACTTGATTTTTGAAAAGTTTTAATGGCTAGCAATGCATTAGTACGTTTGTTAAAACTTTTGTCGAAGGACAATGTACTGCTAGACCCCCACTTTTTAATGGAAGTAATTATACCTATAGGTCATGTAGGATGAAAATTTATTTACAGTCTAATGGTTTAGAAATTTGGAATATTACACAGACGAGTACACAGAACCCCAGACTAATTTTGCACAATGGATTATTGAGAAAAAGCACTTGCATAGATTAATTCTTAAGTCATGAATATTTTATTTTATTCACTAGATAAAAATGAATTTAACAGAGTCTCTATTTGTAGGTCTACATATGAAATTTGGAGAACATTGCAAGTTGCATACGAGGGCACTAGTAAAGTTGAACATTGCAAATTGCATACGAGGACATCCAAATCGGTCTATTTCTGACATGTACTGTAGGTTTCAAGATATAGTGCATTCTGTAGTAGCATTAGGTAAAAACTTTTCTTAAAAGGACCAAGTTAGAAAAACCCTCAATTCACTCTCTTTAGAGTAGGATCAAAAAGTACTAGTAGTAGAAGAGGCTAATGATATTAATACTCTAAAAATTGAAGAGTTAATAGAAAATCTAGTGCCCTATGAAATATAATTACAGGACCGAAGAAACAGCAAGGCAACAGAAAAGAAATCCATCGCTTTGAATGCAATAACCGACGATAAGGATTCAAACGATGACAATGATGAAGAAATTGCTTTCATGATTAGAAATTTCAGAAAATTCATAAAGTATAGAAGGAGAACAACTTCCGAAGACCTAAAAATAAGACTCCTTGAACTAGAACTGCAATTCGATGTTTCAGTTGTGATAAACTCGGTCATTTATAAAATACTGTCCGCATTCGAATAAATCAGAGATATCATCAATTAGTGATTCATCCAGAAAAAGAAAAACAACATACGCAACAACATTGGATGATTCAGATACTTCCTCAAGCGTCAATGAACCATATTTTGAGAATGTGAATATGTGTTTTACAGCAAAAATAGGCTAGTAGGAATTGATCAACAAAATCGGTAAAAACAGAACCTTTTATTTATTAATATTTTATTATTATAAAGTCTAAGAATAAAATATAGATTAATAATAATAATGGATGTATATAAATATATAGATATATATAGGAATATTTTATTTAGTTTTATTTTTGAAAAGGATAATATATCGACATACATAGAGCATATATGTCGACATACTTACCAGAAAATTGAAATTGAAAATTTATTTCAAAATTCAAAAATGTTCTCTTTTGCACTTACTCCCATGTTCTAAAAAGACTTCTTTTTAAACGGAAAACATGACTCTTCACTCTCTATTAATTCATTCTATCTCCCATTGATTCTTTCACTTTATTTCAAATTTTAAATATCCCTTCACTCTTTTCTCTTCAAAATCTCAAAAAGTGGCCTTCTCATGTCAAACTCCTAAAACCATAAGATTCTCAAAGACAATCAAAATCTTTCTCTTCAATGAAAAAAGCTAATGATAATTATATAGAATATGCTACTTGTGGAAAAGTTTTTCCCAAAAGATTTGCTAAATTTGAAGACTTTTCCTCTTATGGTCTTTAAGATCTTTGCTTTCAAAATGAAAATTTTGGTTTAATTGACGCTTCTCAAAATGATTTTGTTTTTAGTCAAAATGTTTTAAGCAATTATAAATGGAAAAAAATTTCAAGGAGAAGAGGGACAAATTTGAAGTAGTGTAAACGACACTTGAATTGTTTTAAATTATGAACTTTTGGGCCATATTCTTGGTTGCAAATCTAGTATAATTGACCTCTCCACTTTTCAAATTGATGAACAGAATCGTGAAATTTTTCATAACATTTTCGAAAATGATAAAGAATTTAATTTTAAACGCAAGAATCTTCGACTAAAATCGAGATTTATAAGTCTTATTTTACAAAAAATATCACTATATGGATGGCTAATTACAATAATCCTACTCAAAAAAATTACAGCTCTTTTCGCCATTTATGGTAACTATGACATCAATTAGGTACAAGTCATCGGAGATGACTTTGCTCAATAGAATATTTTTAGACACGAAAACACACTCAGAACATACTCAACCATAATGTGTATCTTACTAGAATTTTCATATATTTGGTATGATTTACAAGGAGAATCAACACTTCCCAAAAAGTTTTTGACAAGGCCAATGTTTCACCTATGCACATTCTACCTTATTTTGAACCATATGAAACTCTTTCCAAAGAATAAGAAAGATTATCATATGAAGAGGAGCGAGAAATTCAATAAGAATAAGAGGAAGAAAGTGGTGAAATGGATATAGAAGAGGAAGAAGATGAGGAGAAAGAAGTGGACACTTCTTTAGAAAGTTTCGACAAACCATCTCACCACTCCAACAAAGAGATTCTATGGAACCAAAAGAAGCATATTAAAAACCAAAAGAAACTTGACATTCCTTTAGTAAAAAGTTTACTTCCTTTTCCAACAAAGTGGACAAATACTTTGGGGAGATATTTCACAAGCTTTATGGAAATTCGTCATCATCATCCACATCTTTCTAAGCCTATTTAGTTATTTTCTTGTGATATCTAGCTTTGTATTGCTTAGTATTGTATGTTTTTAGTTTAAATTCATGTCAATTTCATGTATAAATCCATGTACATTTCGATCATTAGTAATGAAATCATGTTCTTGTTGTTAAATATAGTTCTAATAGTCTTTGGAAGTTATAAACATATAATGGTATAAGATAAAAAAAACAATGACAAAAACAAAAGTTTTGCATTTTCAGGTATGTACGTCAACATACATGCAATGTATATGTTGACATATATGAGCGATTGAGCATATTTTTTAAACTTAAAAACAAAATTACCCCCACTTATTCAATCTTTCCAAACGACTTTTCACTCCTATATAAGCCTACTTCCTTCAGAATAATCCATTTATCATTTTACTCTCTATTACCTTTTCATTCTCAAACATTTTTTCAACAAAATATCTTCTCCACAATAAAAATTGTATGAAAACCTTGAACAAATACCTCAATCTTTCAAGAATATTCTAACTTTTATCTTAAGAATCAAAGACATTTCGAGTTAAGTCAAATGCAGATGATCAAAGAGCAAGAAAAGCATTTTAATGTCCTTCGATGGATGATTTCTTCCTTAATCAAATATGATCAAACAAACAACCCAGAATGCTTTATTAACAAGGTTAATGACGCTTAGGATGCCATCAAAACAAATACAATTTTTTGATCCGGCGGTTGGGTTAAACTTCCTAGGAATGTCTAGTTTTCTACATATTTTTTTGCAAGTGTGTGTTATTTATTTGATTGGATTTGTATGGTATAGTTTGGATTAGTACTCTTAGGATTGGATTTGATTGTATTGGTATTATTATTGAATTTATTATATATTTTGAATAAATATGAAATAATAAACATAGTTTATGTCATCTTATTTATCATTTTACTATAACTTATTATATATTTCTAAATTTTTATCATCGTCATACCATATTACATCATATTTATTATGTTTTAAATCATTTTTTATTGATTTTGACTCCATAGTTTCTAAGTATTTTATTTATGGGGAGTTTTTATTTTTCACCCATTTCTGTTGATAACAAATGGGGAGAAACATATAGAATATCAATATGCATATATTTAAGGGGAGTTATTTAACTTAAAGGGAGTTATATCATATTTTGTGTACAATAATATTTAGTAGTTGTAATCATCACAAAAGGGGAGATTGTTAATACCTCGGTTATTGATTTGGATGTAACAACCTTGATAACAACTATATACATTCATATACAATATATATACTAATGTTTTGTCAAGTTATATAGTATAAAGTGCAGGATATTACACAGGTGTTGAATCGAAGACTGTATAGTATAAAGATTCAAAAAATAGACATGAAGACTCATGAGTACAAACATCAAGATATGAAGATTTCAAGACTATAATATAGTGTATAGAGTCATAGTATATTGTTAAAGACCCTGCTAGCAATATTTGATCCCTAATCTCTCTTTTTTATCTTCTACATTTTTGAAAAACGAAATAAAATTTCAAAATATTTTACAAATTTTTTTCAAAGTTCAAAATGTTTATAAACTATGTTCAAATTATGTAACAAAGTGCCAAATTATTTTACAAGTATAGGATTTTCAAAATATTTTAAAAGAAACTACTTTCAAAAAATCATGTATATGTCAACATACATGATATGCATATGTTGAGGTACATGCCGTCAAATGGTTTTTTAAATTTTGAAAATAAGTGTCTACTCATCGCAGCTTTTCAAGAACTGACACATTTATTTATTCACTATATAAAGGAGAGTTCAAATGAATTTTTTTGGTAATTATTAACTAATTTACTCCCTCCTTTTGCTCTCTTGAAAACTCCATTGCAAATATAATCTAATCTTTTCAAAATCATATAGAATCAATTCAAACTTCAATGTATTGCTTCATACTACTTTCTTACTATTTTAGAATCAGCTCTCTCTCAAATCAAGGGTCAAAGTGCATCCAAGAGGTTATAGGATCCATTATATCTAAAGTTCAAGATATTGTCTTTGGAAAAACTATCAATCTCTGTTTGTATTTGTTTAGGTGTGCTTGTAGCCTATTCAAATCAAGTGGGTGTACTTGGTAGTCTGAAAATCTAAGTGCGTGTGCTTATAGCTCATCCAAAATAAGTGGGTGTACCGTGAGCTCGAAAAATTAGGAGGGTATGTCATAATGCCTTGGAATCATGATTGTAATGGCGTATTACTTCTGCTTGTTTAAAGATTGACATTTGAAAAGAAATTTATACAAGAAATTTATGCAAGAAATTGTCTAAACCAGTATAAAATCTTTGCTGTCATCTTTCCAACTCTTTGCTTTGCATTATTGCTTTTATTTTTATCAGTTATTGCATATTCGACTGTTTAATAGTACAATTCCGTGTTGTTAATTTGAGATTTGATATTTAATTTGAAATAACTTTAAAACGATTTATAAAAGTTAGAAAAAACACTATTCATCCCTCTATAGTATCTAATTAGCCTTAAGATCCATAATTCTGTAACCCATAATAGAGTCAACGACCTCAAATGAATTTTAAAATAATAATCTACGATCCTTTGACACATGAAATACGAGTCGTTACACTCTCCCCGCTTCAGGAATTTTGCCTCCGAAATGTCTAATGCAAACAAGGTAAAATCAAACATAGCTACCCCACATGCTTAATATCCACGAGCAAACATATCAAACATCAAACATGCACATAGAAGTAGATAATGATATCTACGCCTACCCTAGCATGCATGATATTAAGCTACCCTGTATGATGTCGAAAGTGGATGTAAATGTGATAAACATAAGTCTCACCAAGTAAAGAGCTTTGGATAAGCAGTCCTCAAGCTCTCCGCGGTATCTTAAGTATAATTGTCTTCGCTCTCACTCCACTAAACCATTAATAGCTCTACTGTCTTCCTCCTAAGTTGCTTCATATCACGTCCGATGATAGGAATAGGTCTACAAGATCTCAAAGCTTCTGGTTCAATCTTGATGTCATCAACAAGATTCGGTTTAACTATCATGCTTGATCCATACACAAACTTCCAAAAGTGAGAGACGTGGAGCACAACGTGCATGCCTGCCATCTTCTAAGGCAAGTCGACTCTATAAGTCAGGTTCCCAATCCTCTCAAGTATCGAAAAAGGTCCAACGAATCTCGACTTCAAATTACCCTTAGTAATGAATCGAACAATATTCTTCAGCGGAGAGATCTTGACAAATACCTGTATCGCCAGTGGAGAACTCTAAGTCATGTCTTCTACTATCAATGCAGCTCTTCTACCTATCTTGGGTAGCTTTCATTCATTGTCGAATGATCTTGATCTTTTTCGAAGTCTCTCTATTCATATCATCTCTCGTATCAGTTTCTCGCCCGCTTTCCACCAACATGAAGGAGTGTTGCATGGTCGGGCATATAATGCTTCAAATGGTGCAATATTGATGTTGGATAATGATCTATTGTTAAATGCGAGCTTTAGTAAGTATAGATGATCATCCCACGAGCCATCAAAATCGAGAATGCAGGCTCGCAAGAGATCCTCCAAGATATGATTCATCCTTTCGGTCTACCTATCTGTTTGTGGATGGTAAGTTGTACTAAGATGTAGCTCCATCCCTAATGTCTTTTGTAACCTCTCCCAAAACCAACTGGTAAACAAAGGGTCTCGATCACTCACATGCTCTTTGGTACATCATGGAATTGCGCAACCCACTTCACATATAACTCAGCCAATTTGGATGTCGTTCCATTAGACTTAACAGGTATGAATCAGGCACTCTTCGTTAATCTATCATATATGACCCAAATGTTATCGTACGCTCCTTTGGTCCTCGGTAATCCATCAATGAAGCCCATCGAAACTTGTTTTAATTTCCACTTGGGAACCTTGAGTGATTATAGCAAACCACTCAACCTCTTTTGCTCTGCCTTTACCAACTGGTAGTTCATGCACTTCAAAATGAACACCCCCAACATCCTTCTTCATCCCTTCCTAATAAAATATCTTCCTTATATCATGGTACATTTTACTGCCTCTAGGATATATAGCCAATCTCGAATGATGGCACTCACGTAACAACCTCATCTCTCAACCCATTGACATAAAGAACAAACAATCTTGAATCCTTATAGAGCCAAGCCCATACTGCTTCAACTCCTCGGACATTATTCCTTCCTCTATCTTTGCTACGATCTTCACTATTCTAGCATCTTGCCTCTGACTAGTATCGATCCGCTCAATCAGGATAGGTCTGATAGTCAGGCTAGCCAACACTCTCGGCTCTAGCTCACGTTAAGGTCTAAAATCATTGCCCGTGATGAACTCCAATTGCTTCCATTCTAGGAACATTGCACCTAAATTGGCATATCTCCTACTCAAAGCATTAGCAACTGCATTTCCCTTTCTAGGGGTATATGAAATGTCAAAGTGATCGGAGGCTAAGAACTCTAACCATCGCGGCTGATGAAGGTTAAGGTCCTTTTAGTGCAATAGACACTTCAGTGATTTGCGGTCCGTATACAATTCGAACCACTCCTTAAGCGAATAATGCCTCCATATCTTCGTAGCAAATACTATCGTCGCCAACACCAAATAATGAGTTGGATACTTCTTCTTGTGCGGTTTCAGCTGTCGACTAGCGTAGGTGACAACCTTTTCCCACTGCATCAACATCGCACCTAGTCTAGTGCCATAGGCATTTGTGTATAATGTCAGCTCCTCATTATTGCTCGGAATAAATAACATCGGTGCGCTCATCAACCTCTCCTTCAGACTCACGAACACATGTACGCATGTTGCGTTCCAAATAAAAGTCTGATTCTTCTTCGTTAAGTTGGTTAACATCCCCTACAAACTTATAGAAGTCCTAGATAAATTTCTATAATATCCCGCCAATACAAGGATCTACAGCAGTCTTGGGTCGATCCCAGTCCTATACTGCTGCCACCTTCATAGGATCTACAACAATACCATGTTTAGTAATAACGTGACCCAAAAATCACACTTCTATTCACTACAAGTCAAGCTTTGAAACTTCACCTTCAGTTGGTGCTTCCTCAATACTTCGAGCACAATCCTCAAATGCTCCTTGTGTTCTTCCTTCAACCTCGAGTACACAAGGATATTGTCCATAAACACAAGTATAAACTTATTTAGTTGATCCTTGAAAACTTAATTCATAATATCAACAAAGTATGCCAGTGCATTGGTTAGCCCAAATAGAATAACCAACCACTCGTAGAATATAGTCATCGTATGAAACACTGTGATCGGCACCCTCCCCTTTACCACACTCGGTTGAGGAAAACCCAACGCAAGGTCCAATCGAGAGAACACCCTAGCACCATGGAACTAATCGAACAAATCACCAATACGTGGAAGTGGAGAATTGTTCTTCTTTGTCATCTTATTCAGCTCACGGTAATCTACATATAACCTCAGAGAGACATCCGCCTTGGTGGTGAATAGTACAGGTGCGCCCTAATCATATATGCTCCTATGAATGAACCTCCATCTCAATAGGTCATTCACTTGCATCTCCAACTCTTCTGCTCCCTAAGCATTATATGCCTCAAAGGCATAACTGTCAGGACGACATCCTTCGCCAAATCTATATGGAACTCTATCTTCCTGTGTGGTGGTAATCAGTCACCTCCTTGAATATATCCAGATACTACTAGGCACAAATGACAACTCATCATTTGGGATCTCGAGCAAGTAAAGAAAGCTAACCATCACCTTTGTTTGCACCAAAATTGGGCACAACACTCTTCGGATGTGTTTGAAGAGACAAAATGAAGAGAATAAGCGTAAAATGAAGCAGATCTAACAAACACGCCAATAAACATATAAGAAAATTCACAGAAACACAGAGTTTTAGAGTGGTTCGGCGTGTTGCCTACGTCCACTATGAAGTTTTATCACTTTATTGCTTGATACTTGAAGATTACAAGTTTTTGATAACGAAGTACAGTAGATAATAAGCTTAAATTCGAGATCAATGGCAGTAATGGCGTTCTGGAGTGAACGTGGCAGAGTCCGGGCGCTCTTTTACTCTCAAAATTCTCCGACCTCTTTTCTGAATGACCAGGGGCTCTATTTATAAGTGCTGGAGGCTGATATTTCGCTGAAAATTTGGGAGACCACTTCTGGCACGTGAGGGGGCCCACATGCCCGGCCTTAGGAAATTGGGGCCCGTTCCGGGATCGATTCGAACTCAATTTCGAATCGATCAAGATTTGATCCGATTGAGCTGAAATTTTGCATGAACATTCCTCATGTTGGCAGTAAGATACTGTGAAAATTTCATAGCATTTGGACATGTGGATTGTGAGATATGATCAATGCAAGTTGGTCCGTGATCGATACAAAGCAACTTCGAATCGATCAAGATTTGATCCAATTGCGCTGAAATTTGGCAAGAACATTCCTCATGTTGGCAGTAAGATACTGTGAAAATTTCATAGCATTTGGACATGTGGATTGTGAGATATGATCGATGCAAGTTGGTCCGTGATCGATACGAAGCAACTTCGAATCGATCAAGATTTGATCCGATTGAGCTGAAATTTGGCAAGAACATTCCTCATGTCGGCAGTAAGATACTGTGAAAATTTCATAGCATTTGGACATGTGGATTGTGAGATATGATCGATGCAAGTTGGTCCGTGAACGATACGAAGCAACTTCGAATCGATCAAGGTTTGATCCGATTGAGCTGAAATTTGGCAAGAACATTCCTCATGTTGGCAGTAAGATACTATGAAAATTTCATAGCATTTGGACATGTGGATTGTGAGATATGATCGATGCAAGTTGGTCCGTGATCGATACGAAGCAACTTCGAATCGATCAAGATTTGATCAACATTCCTCATGTTGGCAATAAGATACCGTGAAAATTTCATAGCATTTGGACATGTGGATTGTGAGATATGATCGATGCAAATTGGTCCGTGATCGATACGAAGCAACTTCGAATCGATCAAGATTTGATCCGATTGAGCTGAAATTTGGCGTGAACATTCCTCATGTTGCCAGTAAGCTACTGTGGAAATTTGGTGGCATTTGGACTTGTAGATCTTGAGTTATGATCGATTCAAGTTTGGATTTCTCAACCGTGATCGATCAATATCTTGAGCATACCAACTCCGATTGACTTGAAATTTGGAATGTTGGCTTTATTAGCTTTTCTTGTCATGTCATATCAATTGGAGCTCGATCTGGACTTGGAAAAAATTTACGGACATCCATAGCAGACCTATGCATTAACGATCTCCAGGACGAACCATCCTTGGTTTCTAGTCAAGTTCTTGGTGTCACAGCCTTGCCAAAAGGCGGGATAACATTTGCCCCCCAAAGTACGTCTTGTGTGAACATGACGTGCTTTGAAAAGCTGCCATCTTCATTTTGAAAAGTTCTATCCAATTCACTAAGTAGTTGTTATCTTTTCGTTAAAAGATGTTGCCTTTGGTTGATCTTCGGTGACGTAGATGTCAGACTATTGATTGTCAATGATCATGAAGTGTTTTGTTGTAACTGAGTGTTGAGCACCAGCATTTTGTTGTTCATCATTTTGATTGTCATCAGGTAAGCATTCAATTCCTGGTAACTTTGAAAATTGAGTGTTGGTTTGGCATACATGCACATATGTTAGGCTGATACCTACTCATGTTTGAATATTTGCGGGTCGTCGTTAAGTTCTTTAGTTTTTGTTTGGATTAAGTTTGTATCGACCCTCTCCTGGATCGAAGTGAAATTTGAGTTGTAACAACGTTCGATGGTTGTTTTAAGTCCTTCCTTTTGTATCGATCCTCTCCTGGATCGATTTGGTATGTTAGAATGTATGCTTCGTATCATGGATACGTAATATTGGATCTTGGATTGATGGACACAAAAGTAATGCTTTGTGTCGATGGAGTCGAACGATCCAGACGTAATCATGCAGTGATGCTTCGCGGAGGATATGCCATCTCTTATTCCCCTATTCAAGAAGAATTCCTCACTGTAGACAGTCATTGATAGGAGTTCCATTTATGTATGTTCTCCATCGATTGGACGGTTCTCTACTGTTCTTCAGATAATCGTTTGATGCAGTGAATTCAGATATGAAGTATGCTAATGTTTGACCATGGATAGCTCTCTAAGGGAGATAAGTGATATCAAATTGGCTTAGCTTGATATCCCGTTTGAGTAACCTTTCAAATATCTAAGGTTGCCATTGGACCTATCATAACAGTTGGTTGATACAGACATTAGCACGGTAAGCTCGTCAATGGCTAGCTTTCATCATATACTGGTCTTTAGATTAGTTTCTCTTCACTTAGCATTGCAATTCTTATGGAGTGTGTTGACATGACCTAATTAAGGTATAGATCTTCACGATCCAACATCTTGGGTAAAATGGGAGGCCTCTCTGAGCGATCTATCAGAGCTGCTTGGTTTCCTCCATATATGGATGACTCTAATCTTTAGCATTTTCTGAAATTAGCCTCAATCTTACGAGAATTGATGAAGAAACCCGAGAATTCATTTTATACAACGCTGAAAGAGCCTTTCAAAGGATTAAATTTCATCATGCGGTTGTTGGATAGCACTGAATATCTTTGCCAAGTGATCGATGCGGTCGCTTGATGGTCGTGATCTCACGAGCATATTAACCACATATACTTTCATTGATCGGCCGATCTGATTTTCGAATGATCTATTAATCGTCTTTTGGTAAGTAGCATAAGCATTCTCAAGTTTGAATCCATGGATTGCAGCATAGCACTATAGGCTCGGGTCAGTAACGAAACAGTTGTATTCCTTATCTGGGACATGTTTCAATATCTGATTTTATTTGGTATTTTGCGTACATGGATGAAAGTAATTCATGTCTGATGATCGAGTCAATTAGTTGGTTGATCATTGGATATGGAAAGCTATGCTTCGCCATGCCTCGTGCAAATCTGAGTAGTCGACGTACGTCCGCCACTCTCCATTTGTTTCTTTCGTAAGTAAAGGATTGGATACTCATTTTGGGTAGAGGGCATCGTGGATAAACCTATTGGTTTTGAGTAGATTCGCCTCCTCCTTTAGTGCAGCAGATCTTTCTAGATCTGTGTCGCTTCGTTTTTATTCACTGAGACATGCTTCGGGTTGACATTTAATGCAAGGTTCTCAATAGTTGGTGAGGGTCCATATGTATATATGAGATCGAGTCCAAGTGGACATATCAAATTCACCTGGAGCAATGCAGTTGACTCTTGCGTCATCGTTGCGAAGAATTGTGATTTGATCTACAATACCTGTGATGGGTTGTAGGCACTTCATGTGCTTATTTGCAATGGTAAATGATCAGGCTCGTAGGGATGTGGAATTAATGGCATAGTAGAGTTTAGCCTTGTGTCGCATGCTGCAGCATAGCTGGTTCTGGCTATGAGTTGGAATCTACTTGTGTTTCCGAGCAATGCGCTTTCCATTCAATGTACTTGCAATCCATTGCTCATCGGAAGGGTCAGAATGATGATTAGTTGCCCATAAATCCAGGCATCGATCTGAGGATTCTATCTCTAAGCATCATTTCGGTCGTAACGTCAAGTTGTTATAAATACTAGGCACAAGCTATTGGGTTGAGTAGTTGTATCCAGCTCTTGGATGATCACATTCATGTCCCCAGTCTTGGGTTGATGGGTGTATTGTGTGAATGTTCGAGCCTAGCTTTTACTGTGTTTATACTGTAGTCCAAGTTGTAAGAGCTAGAGTTGTTTGATAAAAGATCAAATTATATTCATCTCATTTCTCGTGCATGCCCCCAAGTCTAGGGAATATCTCGATAAGCAGCAAGGTAGATAATGTTCACTTTAATTTTGCATTCTATCCCGTTGAACCATGGGATCGAGTTAACTGATGGAAGGCTGAGTTGTGTCGTATTCTGCATTCTATCCTAGTTCTTTCCTCTAAGTAGAATACTTCGTTGCCTCATCGACATTCACTTTGTTGATTATGTCATCATACTCTGGGCAAAAATTGAAGAGTGAATCATCCAGTAAGATCCAATGTAGGATTAACACTTCCCTTATCGGATCGAGGGTAAGAATCGGTGCGTGGACAGTTCTGTTGCACTCGTTGTGAACAGCTCGTTTAGTCGGATCGTGATAAGAGTCGAAGAATGAATGGTCGCATTGCATTCTTTCGGAGTTGGGCGATCAACCACGTCCGTTTCGATTTACGTTCTCCCGTCAGATCTACGGACAAAATCAGCTCAAATGCAGTCAGGTCATGCTCATCCAGTCTCATGCTCTTCCTGGCGGATCGAAGGAAGAATGGTCAAGTCACACTCATTCGTGGTTCTATCCATGCTCTGGTGGTCGAAGGTATTCGATGGGCGCTTGTGTCACATCGATTTGTAATTGAAGAGGATCGACATTGGCCGTCGATTTAGCGACACAATGTAGAATGTAAGGACCTCATTGCCTATCGATCCATTGGTATGATATGAAAGGTGCAGATCGATATTGCCCGTCGATCTGGCGGTATGATATAATTGGCTCCCCGTAACTTCGCGCATCATTCTAATTGGTTAGCATTAAGGCCTCCTTGCGGTCATTGCCTTAAGTTGTAAAGGACGCTAAGCTAGCGATGTAGCGAGTCGCCTTTCTCTTCTTTTCAATGATTTGTTATTCTGCCCACAGTCGCAGAGTTAGTTTGTGGAGAGTCTAATTGCATCTGTAGCGAGTTTATATTCCTTTCATCGACTTTTGGTTGGAGTTGGTGAATGAATGGTCGGATCACATTCATTCATTTGTCCACGCTCGTAGTCGTACTCCGGAGATGAGAGTTAGTTGAAGGGCCATTAGTCACACCTATTTGATATTTACATCTCTGTCCACACTCTGGGGACTAAGAGTTTTTGTGGAAAATGGTTGAACCACATTTTCCTTGATAAACTCCTCTAGCACTAGTCAATGGAGAAAGTCGAAGTGTAGTCGGTCACATTGCGACAACTTTAATTTGATGTTCCTCCTTTTGAATTGGAGAAAGGAGCTAATTGGCGGATGGTTGGGTCATATCCGGCCACGTTGCATGCACAACCCGCCAGATCATTGGCTAGAGTTAGCGGATGAATGGTCATGTCACGTTCATTTGCGATAGGACGGTTAATCACATCCATTTAGAATGAGACGTTCAGCTAGGTCCGTTTTTCTAATCTGCATCTCCCTGTCGAATCATGGAAGAAATTCTGTCTTGTTCGATTGAAGTGCATCCCTATAAGATTATGTTATAGGTCCCATGCCGGGGATAAGTGTTGATGCGTGAACGGTCGTGTCGTTCCCGCTTTATGCTAGATGGTCGGAGCATTCGATTTTTAATGATAAGTATGCCCCCATTAGGAAAGCGGATAGTTGAATCACATCCACTTTTTGTCCACAGGACTTGTTGTGGGATAAGAGTTGATAGATGGACAGTCGAATCGCATCCCTACTGATATTTATATTCCAATTCTAGCTTTGAGGACTGGAGTTGGTTGATGGGTTGTCAGTCAAACCCGTTTGGTATTTATACTTCAGTCTGCGCTCTCGGGACTAGAGTTAGTTGATGTTTATACTCTAGTTTGCACTCTGGGAATCTAGAGTTGGCATGTATATTTTGGTTCACGCTCCGGGAACCTGGAATTGATGTTTATACTCCACTTCACGCTCTGGGAGTATGGAGTTATCATTGACGTTTCGGTTCACGTTTCGGGAACCTGGAATTGATGTTTGTACTCCAATTCACGCTCTAAGAAGTTGGAATTAGCACGGATGCTTCGGTTCACGCTCCGGGAACCTGGAATTTATGTTTGTACTCCAATTCACGCTCTAAGAAGTTGGAGTTAGCACGGATGCTTCGGTTCACGTTCTGGGAGCCTGGAATCTATGTTTATACTCCAATTCACGCTCTGAGAAGTTGGAGTTAGCACGGATGCTTCGGTTCGCGTTCTAGAAACCTGGAATCTATGTTTATACTCCAATTCACGCACTGGGAATTTGGAGTCCGTTCGCGCTCTGGGAACGATTTATTGGATGTTTATACTCCAATTCGCACTCTGGGAAGTTGGAGTCCATTCGCGCTCTGGGAACGATTTATTGGATGTTTATACTCCAATTCGCACTCTGGGAAGTTGGAGTCCGTTCGCGCTCTGGGAACGATTTATTGGATGTTTATACTCCAATTCGCACTCTGGGAAGTTGGAGTCCGTTCGCGCTCTGGGAACGAGTTATTTGATGTTTATACTCCAATTCGCACTCTGGGAAGTTGGAGTCCGTTCGCGCTCTGGGAACGAGTTATTTGATGTTTATACTCCAATTCGCACTCTGGGAATTTGGAGTCCGTCCGCACTCTGGGAACGAGTTATTTGATGTTTATACTCTAATTCGCACTCTGGGAATTTGGAGTTAGTTGTAGGACAGGTTTCACTTAGTGAGTGGCCGGTCGTGCTGAGGAAGAGAGTTGAAATGATGGCTTATGATGATTAGCGAGTAAGCAGTCGGTTGTTGATGTCTATAAATTGAGGGTTGCCCCTGATGAAGTCTGTGTAAGGCACGATTGTTTTGCGGAATCACAGAAGCAAACTGGGGAGTGAATAGTGAAATCATATCCACTTTAAACAAGTGTTATTAAGTAACCACAAGCGTCTAATGCAGGATTGGATGCATGGACGGTCACGTCTACCCTTGGTATGACTCTGATTCTACTGGGCATCAGAAGAAGCATAAGTATTTTGGCGAGCTTCAAGTACGAGATGAAGAGTGCATGGTTGGGACATATAACTCCAAGTCTTTCCCAGATCTCCAATTAAATTGCATAGGCATATGAGTGGATGGTCGGTTGCATTCACTTTGTACTGGAGTCCTGAACTTGTCGGTCTCTTTTGCTTTGATGCCCTGCCCCAAAGTCAGCTGCATACTGCAGCCGACAAGCGGTTGATTCATGCTCGTCATGATGATACTCCAATGATTTGATCATAGACCACAGAGGTTGTTTTGCACCCATCCTTAAGTACTCAGTTACCTGCATTATTTGCAAGTAGTTTAATTCAAGTCGATCATATTTTACAACATAAACAAAATTGAAATAGAATTAATTCAAAAGAGATCGGATTAAATCTCATTGATGTGTGAAGCGGCGTCATATGCTCGCTATTGCACTTCGGTCCAGCCCTTCACAGTTGGAATTCTAACGCAAATGGTTTCGTTTAATCAAATTTCTTGATTGATAGGGGTCAGAGTTTTTCGGCCCTTCGTTTTATGGGGCTCGAACATATTGTCAGAGCTATCCTTTCCGGAGCAGCCTTATGGCGTTGACATCCACGGTAGCCATGTAGAGAAGAGGATCTTCCCGATTTAGAGTATGGAGTAGGTTCCCTCTTTATCTCGCCATGTTGATCCTTCATCTGATTTATCAATTCAATATTGGCGTGGACATATAGGTGTAGTCGTCGGCGCCTATCCACCGGTTCTCTTATCAAAGTCTGGAAATAAGCACTGACGATGAATTCATTTATAGGTATTGGCAGCAACTGGCTGTGGGCTTTGGATAAATTCATTGGTTGCCAGCTTCTTTATTCCCTTCAACAATATGAGAAGTAGAAATGGTATGTCTAACCACGATTGACGGTCTTCTTTGAGGAATATGGGGAGACATCTGCATTTGATGGCATCCATCACTGTTTATGGAATCCACTCACCACTCAGTTCATGAGATAGTGTCACGGGTCGAATTTCCATAGTACACTGACATAGTCAACATGCTGGATTTTCGCTAGAAATTTTGCATGTAGGATAGTTTCAATGAATAGGTCCCGACTGGGAAAGATACTCTAATCAACATTATCAAGTTCATTTTAAGGCTACAGGGCCTTGTAATACTAGTGAATGATGTATGCCCGATTTCCCAATGTTCGAGTGGTTGGTAATGTCGATTGGATGGTGAGTAGATTAATATGGGCTCATAGATTGGTGATTATTTCTAATTTTCACCAGGAAAGAGGCTCGCATAAGATAGTTAGGATGTCCTCTTAGAGTTGTATGTCATGCTTTTAGTCATATGGACGTGGAATGATTAAGATGCGGGCATATGAAGATGGTTCAGTGGTGAACAGCTATGTTTTGAGTTGGTAGAGTAGACAAGGCAGGGTAGTCGTTATACTAGCCACCACACCATAATTGTCAGTTTAGGAGTTTTAAAAACTGGTCAAATGGAGGAAGTTGCAGTCCACCTTAGAAGCATGATACATTAATCAACTCTAGTACTTGGCATATTAGCTAGGTTCTCCAGCCTCTGGGAGCACCAGTTGAATAGTATTTCAATACCCATTCCTTGATTGCAACTCAAAAATTGCTATTGTAATCTCCTACTTCCCGTCCAGTCATGGAACGATCAGAATGTTCCTTTACTAAGTTGAGTTTTGAATTAACTATGCGGGTGCTCTGCGCTGCGGCTAGGGTTCGGGCCATCAAGCATCCTGAAATTAGGATCGTACCTGAATTTTTTTTTTTTGAAATTCCGTATCCTTCAAGCATCTTGAAAAAGTCCTTCTTCGTATCGATACGAAATGGAGGCAGATGGATGGATACAAACTGCATGTGCGTATCGATATGAAATGGAGGCAGATGGATGGATACGAACTGCATGTGCGTATCGATACGAATTGGAGGCCGATGGATGGATACGAACTGCATGTGCGTATCGATACGGAATGGAGGCAGATGGATGGATACGAAGTAGCGCTTCCTAATGGATACGAAGTAGCACTCCCTGATGGATACGAAGTAGCGCGCACTGATGGATACGAAGTGGCGCTCCCTGATTGATACGAAGTAGCGCTCTCTGATGGATACGAAGTGGCGCTCCCTGATGGATACGAAGTAGCGCTCTCTGATGGATACGAAGTGGTACATCCTGATCGATTCGAAAGAATGCTTGCTGAGGGCTACGAATAAGGTCGATGCGAAGGAAGCCACCTTTGGATGGATACGAAAAGGACCGTATTTTCTGGGTTCGAAAACATGGATACAAAGTAGCGCTCTCTGATGGATACGAAGTAGCGCTCCCTGATGGATACGAAGTAGCGCTCTCTGATGGATACGAAGTGGTATATCCTGATCGATTCGAAAGAATGCTTGCTGAGGGCTACGAACAAGGTCGATGCGAAGGAAGCCACCTTTGGATGGATACGAAAAGGACCGTATTTTCTGGGTTCGAAAACAAGGATACGAAAATGATCATATTTTCTGGATTCGAAAACATGGATACGAAAACGACCATATTTTCTGGGCTCGAAAACATGGATACGAAAATGACCATATTGTCTGGGTTCGAAAACATGGATACGAAAATGACCATATTCTCTGGGTTCGAAAACATGGATACGAAAACGACCATATTTTCTAGGTTCGAAAACATGGATACGAAAATGACCATATTTTCTGGGTTCGAAAACATGGATACGAAAACGACCATATTTTCTGGGTTCGAAAACATGGATACGAAAACTATCATATTCTCATGGATATGAAAATATGGGTAGGAAATTCATGATGAATGTGGTTCCTCTTAGATCTGCAGCAATCTGAATAGAATAGAAGGAACCATTGAACGATAGATCTGATCTTCTCCTTAGATTTATGCAATCCGATATCGAAAGTAGATCCAAGGAACGGGAGAAAAACTGAGTTTTTCTCAGTGAAAGCACCAAAGTGTTTGCACCAAAATTGGGCACAACACTCTTTGGATGTGTTTGAAGAGATAAAATGAAGAGAATAAGCGTAAAATGAAGCAGATCTAACAAACACACCAATAAACATATAAGAAAATTCACAGAAACACAGCGTTTTAGAGTGGTTCGGCGTGTTGCCTACGTCCAATATGAAGTTTTATCACTTTATTGCTTGATACTTGAAGATTACAAGTTTTTGATAACGAAGTACAGTAGATAATAAGCTTAAATTCGAGATCAATGGCAGTAATGGCGTTCTGGAGTGAACGTGGCAGAGTCCGGGCGCTCTTTTACTCTCAAAATTCTCCGACCTCTTTTCTGAATGACCAGGGGCTCTATTTATAAGTGCTGGAGGCTGATATTTCGCTGAAAATTTGGGAGACCACTTCTGGCACGTGAGGGGGCCCACATGCCCAGCCTTAGGAAATTGGGGCCCGTTCCGGGATCGATTCGAACTCAATTTCGAATCGATCAAGGTTTGATCCGATTGAGCTGAAATTTTGCATGAACATTCCTCATGTTGGCAGTAAGATACTGTGAAAATTTCATAGTATTTGGACATGTGGATTGTGAGATATGATCAATGCAAGTTGGTTCGTGATCGATACGAAGCAACTTCGAATCGATCAAGATTTGATCCAATTGAGCTGAAATTTGGCAAGAACATTCCTCATGTTGGCAGTAAGATACTGTGAAAATTTCATAGCATTTGGACATGTGGATTGTGAGATATGATCGATGCAAGTTGGTCCGTGATCAATACGAAGCAACTTCGAATCGATCAAGATTTGATCCGATTGAGCTGAAATTTGGCAAGAACATTCCTCATGTTGGCAGTAAGATACTGTGAAAATTTCGTGGCATTTGGACTTGTAGATCTTGAGTTATGATCGATGCAAGTTTGGATTTCTCAACCGTGATCGATCAATATCTTAAGCATACCAACTCTGATTGACTTGAAATTTGGAATGTTGGCTTTATTAGCTTTTCTTGTCATGTCATATCAATTGGAGCTCGATCTGGACTTGGAAAAAATTTACCGACATCCATAGTAGACCTATGCATTAACGATCTCCAGGACGAACCATCCTTGGTTTCTAGTCAAGTTCTTGGTGTCACAGCCTTGCCAAAAGGTGGGATAACAACCTTATTATTAGGCAGGCAGCCTAATTCCAACCTACGCCCACCATCCATGCCTATAGTCAACAATCGCCTCTCACGATCTATCTTTACTCTGTACTTCTGCAACCAGTTTATCCCCAGAATAATACCGAACCCACAGAACCCAAAACAAAGCAATCACAAGCAAACAAACATCTATGACTCGATAAGGCTAAGTCTTGACAAATTGTACAAAGGCTAGTGAATCCTCCAATAGGGTTTATGATAATCAAAGGTCGGCAAATTATCTCAGGTTTCAATCCTAATCTATCTACCAAATCACTAGATATGAAGGAATGTGAAGCCCCAGTATCAAATAAAACACGTATAGGTGTATCAAAAATAGAAAGCGTCCCTATATAACGACACCTATTCCCTTCTCTTATGTCGATGAAGTAGTCACGGAAGCTGGAACAACATTCAAAGTGTAAGCAGACACAACCTACTTATTTTTCTGTGGATCCAGGCAATCCTTTTTCATATGCCTTGGCTTTTTATAGTTAAAACATCATTTCTTCTCATTTCTGCAAACTTATTTAAGATCCCTTTCTCTCCATAATTATAGCAAGTAGGCTTCCACTTGCCTTTTATTTGGTCACCCTTCTGAAGCCGATTCTTGTTGTTGTCGGTCCACTCTCTCTTGCCTCCTCTGCCAACTTGCGACTTTGGCTCATCCTTAGGAACAATAACCAACTTGGGCTTAGGATACAAACTCCCATGCCAAAGAGCCTTTTCCACTAGCCTCTCAACCAGCTTCTCTCCAAGATAATCATTTAAGCCCATGATAAACTTCTCGTTCTTCTTGAGTGGAGTATCAATGAAAGATAGACCATACTACGATGTCATGTTGAACTTAGCCATGTACTCCAACACAAACATACCCCCCTGTCTCAAATCAATAAACTTTTAGAAGAGCATCGACTTTTGAGCGGTCGATATATACTTCTCTTCAAATCTCGATTTAAACTGCTCCCAAGTAATATGATTTTCAGGAGTAGTAATCTTAATGGCATTCCACCCATAACTCATTCTTGAAGCTTTCTAGAGGCCTGCTTCCTCTTCATCACATCCTCTAACTTCATATCCTCAAAGTTTCAATGGCAAATGTCTAACCAATCCTACACTTTGATGGTTGATTCCGTTTCATAGAATGGTTTGCCTCCTAGAGTGGAGTAATCCTTATTTAGTTTGGCAAATTCAGCGTTTGCACTGGAGCACCACCACCAACAGCCGCTGTAGGAGCAACTAGGGCATTCTAAACCATGCTCTGCACCATCTCAGTGAGCATGTTCCACGAGTCGAGGTTAACATCCCCCGATTCCACTCCTTCCTCGACTCTAGAGATGGAGTTCCTAATAATATTCCTCATTAGCTGGCTCATCCTTATAAGATGTAATAAGAATGATCAGTCTCTCTAAAATGAATAAGTGGTGTTTATGAAAGCAATGTGACTTATATACCATATATAGTTTCAAAAACCAAAATATAACAAGTACACTCTCTTATATATCGCTCAATCCATTCTAGGCGATTGCTCCTTACTTATCTCTAATGGATCCAAGTATCAACTTAGGTCATCTGCATAAATTAAGCTCTGATATCAAATATGATGATCGCCCTATACCTCCAACACCCAATATACCGTATAGTGCACTGTGGATGTACCTGATCGATGCAAGATGGTGTATAGGCTGTAAAGTAGCAAAAATCTAAACAAAGAAACTATAGAACATCTCATAGTGTACAGATAGAAATAATATGATAACGTAGATGTAAAACATGCGAGATAGTATATAATCAAATGGGCCATAAATAAGAACGTTAGAGTGCATCAAGTCCACAAATCATACAAACACTGAAATAAAAGAGTTTATATATCCCACGTATCCAAAACAAACTATATAACCATCTCTTAAAATACAAGTACTGACATAGCTCCACAGTACAGGACAGTGGAATATAAGCGACGGGAAGCTCCAAAGTATAGATATATGAAAGCGTAGCTTCCTACTCATATCCGTATAGCTCCATGCGCTATCTAGACTTGTTATCCATAATATACTCATTTAAGAGTACCAAAGATAATAAGAAGCAAATCATAAAACCTCATATTAGACAACAACCTGGTGTGAGCAATACATTATCTAAAAATACTTTAAAATCATGTATAGTAAATAGAGGTATAGGGTACGAATAGCCATACCTGACATACCCCTGCATCTAAAGAGCTAGCACATAAACACTATGTGCTAAACTACTATCACAAGTGGAAAATATAGGGTACAAGGGTATCACACAGCATATCACGCATGCGGCAAACATAACATCCATCACATAGCCTTGCATCTCTCACTCAAATGCTTCAGATATACACAACTCCGATAGATTCTCAACTCATTTCCCATGCAGATGGTTAGGGATTGGGCACATGTATATGTCCAAATATATAGGTACACATAGACTACCATGTCCCAACAATAAGCACCACAACAACAAAGTCATCTGTCAATCCCTTATCACACGTACCGACGGTAGAACTACCTCACAAATGCTCAACTCATGCCCACATAGATGGCTAAGGACTAGACACACTCGATTGTCTAAACACATAGGTGCATGCAGACTACCCTGGGTACATGCAAACTACCCTATCCTATTCACAAGCATCACGACCTCATGTTCCACTTTACGAGATATCACGTCCTTTCGGTCCACTACCAAATGATATAGTTACTCGCTACATCGAATCGTCGATGTTGTTGTACTTCCGTGGTTGCTAACCCAAAGTCATCTAGAGTCATCTTGGAGTCATTCATCCTTATCCCGAGCCAACTCCCAAGACCACCAAGCAACCCCAAGTCTTGCCCTAAAGCCAACACCCCTAAAACTTCACTCCATTATGGGCATCCACCACCACCAAACCAAACAACTACCAAAAACATCCTTTGACTAGCTAATGGACAGGATTTCTTGTCTAGTCTTCACCACCGAACAAAGAAATTACCAAACAGGATTTTCTATCCGGCACCCCACCATTGAACCAAGCACTTACCAGACACGATTTCATGTTCGATCCTCCACCACCGAAACAAGTAACTATCGAACATTATTTCTTGTCCGGTCTTCCCTTGCCAAGCCAACTAATGCTGAACCAAGGGCCTCTATACCAAATGTTTCATCTTTCTGAAGATAAAGACTAGACCATGCTTCCACCGGGCCAAACACTACCGGACATGCATTAACAAACCAAAATACATGGTTCCTTCAACACACCAACATCGCGCTAATTCAATCGCTGCACTCAATGCCTTAACCCTCATGCATCACATGCGTAATGATAAGACTTCATATGCTCTAGAGCCTACCCATCAAAGTCAGATTTCACATTTCCTACCTCTAGTTCATTACAAAACGCATATTCAACCATACAAGCATACAAATAAACACACCTTCATGCACCAAACAAAATTCAAGCATGTAAATCACATAATCAATCATAGTAGTCAACATACAAGGTGTCTACAGCATAACCTAACATATATCAGGGCAATCACATATCCAAATAAGATGCCTAAACACCAAAAAATCCATTTATTTGCATTTCTACTATAAATAGAGTTTTAAAATAGTAATATAACATAATTTTAACTTCATAAATGGATCCAAAACATATTAAAACCTATATATACATATATAATAAGGTGAGAGATGATAAATCACTCACCAAACCTTCCAAATTCAAAGTTTCGCATGTAAATCGATGCAAACTTGAAAATGAACAACAAAGATGTAATTTTCCCTCGTTAAAAATATAGATTTGTGTAACTACCCTAATTTTGATTAAAATTATTTAGGATATTTACTTATGTAAATTAAATAAAATAATGTGAAAGGATAAGGAGGTTGATATTTGATAAGTAATATAGTCGAGCCTTAATTAATGAACTAATAATGTCGATTAGGACATTAAATAGAAGCAGGAAGTATGGGAATAGCAAAATAGGAATAAGCTTCATTTCCTAAGCATAATTATTCTCTCATTACCATCATTTCATTTCCACTCCACTTAAACTAAAGAAAGCATAGGTCGGCCATTACTAGGAGAAACGAAGAAAAGAAAGCTAAGGAAACTAAATCTAAAGCTTAGATGAATCAAATCAACATTCAAATTTCAAGTTCTTTTTAACCAATCAAGGTGAATAATGATAATCATCTCATGTTTTTTGCTTAAGGCTTAGCCCCTAGTTATACGATTGATATTATTCAATGTTTGAATGTTTGGATGATTATGTGTTTATTGATGAATTATTGGAATTATTTTATGTAATTAGTAATAGATTTAAGTGAGAAGACATATCATATGACACCCAAATGACTATAAGGCGATTATGTCACTAGTTACCTATTCCCACTCTTATTTAGTGATGCCGCCTCTATCCATATCGACATTGATATATATAGCGGTAATGGTGCCTTATATCTTCTTTATTAATATATGGTAGTGGTGCCACATTTATACTGTAATTTTCGACGTTGATAACGATGCTGACAATTCTAAATATAGCCAATCACCTATTCAAAGTTAACAACTTTATACTATGCAAACTTATGAAACTCGATACTATGTGATGCGACATAGTTAATCTCGACTACATAGACTTATGTTTTATAATTGAAGACTTTAAACTAGTTTGATAATAAAGAGGGGTGATGACCCATGTTGGCAATATCCATGCTGCGTTTTATCAATATATATGGTTTTATTATTTTGGTCGTATGGCCTTTGTGATATCCCGGAATTATAGACTTCTGTAATCGATAAATAATTGGGTTAATTAATAAGCTATTGATTCATAGATTGAACAAATAAATATGGTAATAAATATTTATACTTGGATAAATATATTTTTTGATATACTTCTAGTATAATTATTTAAAATTTGAAAAATCATTATTTTCAAACAAATGTAATGTGTTTTTGTTTAAAATATATATATGAGTGAATTTAAATTTAATCTGAATTTGAAATTGAAAATTTAAAGATAAACATTTTAAAGTAAATTGGATATAAAAATAATGGATATCTTAAAGAGAGCATTTATTTATTTAGAGATGTATTTATTTACTAGGAAGATAAATATTAAGGCTTTATAAAAAAAACATTTAAAATATATATATACATATAAATAATTACAAGTGTAAGGTGTTTAAATTTATAAAATGACAAGTGTTGGATTTTAAGGCAAATGTCACAAATTTGTTTACATTTTCTTTAAATTTTTAATAAATACCAATGTAATCTATGTAATCATCTATTTTTTTCTACCGTTTTAATTCAAAAGCAAGGAAACTTTAAAGAAAGAAAAGAAAAACTTGAAATTCTTTCAGAACCAGAAACTCAACATATTTTCAAGCTAGAAATTTAATCAAGCTTCCATACTTTTCCAACCTGAGATCAAACAAAAAAATCAAACTTAGCCTGCAAATATTTTATCTCCAACCTAGAATATCAAGCAAAATAATCATGCAATCTTCTCAACAGAATTTTCAGCCTGCATCAAAATCAGGATTAATTTCAAAGTTCCCAGTTTCAAAACAATTCAGGTTCAAAGCTTCAAACTGTTTAAGCTCTGTGCATCAACACAGGTGAGTAAACCCCACTTTATTTAAAATCTGAATGCATGAATGAATCTAAGAAGCTTGATGTAAAATTTGTTGCATGATGATGTATTGTGTATATACATGAATGTATCTATATGCATGTATTAAGGGATCAGTGATCTTCTCTGTTTAAAGTACAGAGTCCAGATTTTTGATCAAAATCTCAAATTTCTTAATTTAGTTATGATAGGCTTAGATAATTAAAATAAATTTAGTTTGTAAAACTTAAGATGAAGTTAAAATTTTATGTTGGAAGTTAAATAAGTGGCAGGCTTCTAGAATTCGAAATTTTCCAGTAAAACTTAAATTTTGATCAAAATCTGCTTTCAACAATTTAATGTTTCATGCATGTATTATAAATCATCGTCAAAATCTAAGATTTTTAAAATTAAAATCATGATTTTCAGGAGTGTAATTTGAGAGAAATATTGAGTTGATCAATATATGTGTTTTTAAGCTTTTCTGATGATCTCGTAGATCGGAGGGTTAGTGGTTGCGACATGTGGAGGGTAGTGGGCCAGGGATGGTCGGAAAATGTTCAATTGTATTTCTGATCATCGTTGACGGTTTAAAAGGGTCGATTTAGGATTTAAGCCACGATGGGGTTAGTCATCGATCTCGAATCAATTTCTCTGTCTAGGGTGCTTCAGGCGCCATCGCGAGAGGAGGAATATGTTGAGGAACGTCGACGAAGCTTGGAACAGGGTGTTGGATTCTCTGGTGATCGGCGCGAGTGTTTCGAGGAAGATTTTGATGATCGCCTAAGTTTCAGGTTTCAGGTCGAATGGCTCGATTTCTAAAGGGAGTTTCGAGTATGGTTTCAGGTTGTTGATCGGTGAAAGAGGGTTGTGGTTGATGTTTGAGGATGGTCAGCGACCAAAGAAAGTGATCGTCGGTGACTTTCACATGCACGGTGCACAGATGCGTGCATGTTGGGTTAGGTGTTCGATTTGTGGGTTTAGGAAGAAGAAGTGACCCAAAGTTAATCTCGTAACACTCCAAAAATTGACTCGAAGTTGGGATGAGTGGTTGTGCGTGAGTGCAGTGATGTTTACTCCGGGGTTTGCTCGAGTTATCTTGTGTTTTTCTCGAAGCTGATTCGAGTTTTGTTAGTTTGAGCTCAAGTTGTTTTACTGTATGGAAGTCTGTTTAAAAAGAAAAAGAGGAATGAGCTTGGATTTAGGTCGGGTAACCCTATATTTTGTTTAAGTATGTTGTAAGATAAATTCTCAAGTCCTAAAATTTAAACTAAAATTCAAGTTTAAACAATTTTTTTCTAGAACTATTTCTTTAGTGAATAATGGTCTATTTAAATGATTGATTAGATAATTGTAATTCATTCTAACTTTGATTTAGTTAAATCTTAAGTTTGTTAATAAAGTAATAGTTAAAGTGGATGAAGTATTTCATCATTAAACTTAAGAACTTTTGTAAAATTTATTGTTAAGGTAATTATATAGTAGGTTAATTCCTATATGGTTTGAAAGTGATTTAAATGATGGAATTAAACAAAGTATTATTTATTTAATGCATTAGGGATGGTTAATTAATGAAATCGGTTAAGAAATTATTAATTAATTAACCATTAAAGAAATTAGTAATTAGTTTTAGTAATCAAATTTAAGGGATCAATTTATAAATGTGATTAACTAATTAACTTATTAATTAAAAGATGATTAATTTATTTAGAGTTAACCACTTAATTAAATTAAATGATAATTGCTTAATGAAGCAATTACTGGATAATTACTTAATGTCATTAATTAAGGTGGGCAATTGAGGGACAATTACCAAATGTAATTTATTAATGTCATTGATAAGAGTAATTAATGGGAAATTCCTAAATGATAATCATTTAATGGAAGTAATTGGGTATTAATCACTCAGTGTAATTTATACAGTTGAATAGTTAATTTAAGTTAATTAATTAAGTTTTAATTAATCAAAAGTAATCATTTGATTTTGAATTAAGTATAATTACATAAGGTAATTAATGAAGTATAATTACTTAGTGAAGTAATTAATGGATGATTACTGGATGTAATTAATATAAAAAGAAATTACTTGATGGGGAGTAATTAAAGGATAATTACTTTATGGAAGAAATTAAGTAATGATTACTCGGTATAATTAAAGGATTAATTAATATAATTAATCAAGGAGTTAGTTTAATCCACGGAGTAATTAAGGAAAGTTAATTT
The DNA here is from genome assembly GCA_030765085.1 of Allium cepa. Lineage (NCBI taxonomy): Eukaryota > Viridiplantae > Streptophyta > Magnoliopsida > Asparagales > Amaryllidaceae > Allium > Allium cepa. Next base: position 919,779,670 of record CM060931.1, on the reverse strand, counting down.
ATGATTAATCAACGTTTATTAATGAGTATAATTAAGTTAAAGGTTAATTATTAAATAAAATTTAATAATAATTAACTAATGAAAGTAATTTGAGGATCATTAATTAATGTAATTAATGAAGTGATCAATCTTGCTTATTAATGATTGAATGATGATGAGTGCTTTGGACTGGTTGTTATCTCTGAGATGAATTGCTTTCTGATATGATATTTTGGATGGATGGTGATAATGTGATTATCTATCAATTATGAGTTGATGTGGAAAAATGTTATCTGGTAAATAAAGTTGAATTGTATTTAATTGAATAATTTAGGTTAAAGATGACATTGGATTCGAAGAGACCGGAGTCGGGTATTAGAAAATTCCCGAAACCACTTCGATTCTTTATAAATCGATATGTGAAATTAATAGGCTGAAATGGAATGATTTAAGTGGATTGGACCATTTTATTCTAAGTTCTGGAGCTTAGAAATTGATATGTGAAATAGGTGATGTCTATAACAACTTGTGGAGTTGTAAATTTATATAAGTTACCCCGGGTTTATATAAGTTGTATGCTTTTGTATTCCATGTTAGATGGTTTACTCACGCTGGTTTCCAGCCTGACCCGGGTGTTACTTTGATGTAATGCTCGGGTCAGACCGAGTATTACAGATTTTCAGGTAAGGACTTTCTGGAGTTCAAGAGGTGAGCTGGAGAGCAGGAACGTATGGAGAGTTTCTGCTGTGATATTATAGTATTTGAAACAGATTTGTTTATCTGTCATGTGCTTGTAAATATTGTAACTCTGATATATTAAAGAGTAATTTGACAAGTACAGTTTTCCTTTGTATAACTATTATTTAGGAGATATTATATTTTGATCCACTACGAATGCAAGATTTCTGTGCCTTGTTTCCGTTTTCTTCTTCTTTCTCTATTCTTCTTTTCTTAACTATCTGGAAATTTTGGGATCGAAATTTTTGGGTCGTTACATTTGGTATCAGAGCTGAAGGTTAAGCGAGAACCTTGGCTCTGGTGGGATTACTCATTAAGGATAGGGTAAGTGGTATCCTAGGATGAGTTGAGTGTGTATGTGTGTGTATATGAGAGCGTACTTGTTATTTTCTTATATAAAGATTTTAAATGATTTTATATAAGAATATATTTTGATATATAAAGCAATATATCTTTTTAATAAATATTAAGGTAATTGGATGTTGAATATTGAAATTAAATAAAGTGGTATTAGAAATACAACCAAACTGAAATTAAATAAAGATAAGTTTGAAATGAATTCAAACTTAAATTGAAATCTTAAATTGGAGAAGAATTTTAGAATAAGATAATAATGAATTGGTTTCTAGATATGATAATCTTGGTTATTATCATAAATAATTGTTGTAATATAATGTGTATTAATGAGTAAGCAAAATGAAATGTTTTAAGGAAACAAAACATTTAGGGAAGTATGACTTATAAATTGGAATTAAAGATAATCTAAATAGTGAAGTTTTAAATCTGGGTCCTGTTTCAAACCAGAGTTGTTTGAAAATTTAAAGGAATTTGTTTTGAATTAAAACCAAGGGTGGTTTAAATTTTTAAATTTGGCTGGGTGGGCCAAGGAATAAATATGTATATATGTATGGATATACATGATATCAAGGATAATTTGAAATAAACTCTAAATATTGAGTTTTAAATTTGGAATGAGATATAATACCCAAAGTGATAAGTTTTTGAACTTAATGAGTAGGAAGATTATTTATGAGAAGTTTAAAATTTGAAATGGAAGTTCAGATTGGGTAAGGTTGACTGGATTAAATGAATTGAGTTTAAATTGGGAAAAAATTAAATAAGTTGGAATGATCAACCTGATTCGAAAATTTCAGGATGAAACTAAGATTTAACTTGGGAAGATTAAATGGTTGATTTGAATTAGGAAGTTTGAGTGATCTCAAAATGGGTTTGAGATCCGAAAAATTGAAATGGATGGATGTTTTGAAATAATTCGAATGTATACCATCCCGTTGTTATTAATAATCTTTAAACTGAAATTGGATTTGTTTAAATAAATAAGAAATGAAGTGTGGTAATATATCCATTATAAAGATAAATAAAATTTAACTTAAAATTAAAATTTAGATATGGAATTCCTTTGAACTCAAGATTTGAATGTTAAGAAATAAATTTGCAAATTAAAATTGTTTGAAACTCTTACTAGAACCATGTAATGAGTTAAGTAAAGATAATTAAAAATGGAATTTTGACTCAGAATTGAATTGTTTAAAAACTTTAAAGGAAAATTGATTTAAAGAAATTAAATCAACATTTGAAATATTAACTCGAATTTATATAATTCGAGATGGTTTAAAATTGAAATTTGAAATTTGAATAAGTTTTGGATTTGATTTGAATTAATTGAAATTGTGATTATAAGATTCAAATGGAAAATTTGAATTGGATTGATTTGAATAGTTTTAAATTTAAATGGAATTTGAATTGAATTTGGGAGGAATCAAGAATAATTCAACTTGATTTGGAAATGGAGTTTGAAATTGGGATTAATTCAAAACAGGAGTTGAAATGAATTGAAATTGGGATTAATTCAAAACAGGAGTTGAAATGAATTGAAATTGGAACTAGTTTGAAATTTATTTGAATTAGTAGAATTTGAGATCAAGGTTGAATAAAGTTAAATTTGGAAAGAAACTGAGGTTAATTCGACTTGAATTGGGAATAAATCAAGTCCAATGGAAATTGGACTTATTTAAAATTGGAATTGGGTCAATTTAAATGGAAGTGGGAATTTAAATTGTATTGATGGGAAGGGAAATTAGGAAGTGAACAGTTTTAACTCTGGACTATTTTTAATATAAATTGTTTTAATATAAACCTATTTTTCCAAGCTATTCATTAATATATACAACCTTTCTTTTAAAAGCCAAATTATCTTATACTTGTTTTACAACTATTTTTGAAACTATTTAACAATTTTCCAACTGTTTTATAAACTAATTACTATATTCCAACTATTTTACAAAAATAATTACTATCTTACTATTATTTCGCAATTATCTAAAATTTCTATAATTATTTTAACTATTTTACACCTATTTTACAAATAGTAATTATTTTCCAACTACTTATCTATTTTTTAATTTTTTCAAGCTATTTCCTAAATAAACTGGTCGGAGTTCAAGCTGTTATCGGTTAAATACCCAATCGAGATAAGAATAGAGGTGATAATCCAAAAGGATTGAAGCAATTATGAGGAAGTGTATGAAAATCAAAGTGAATGTGAATAGAAATGGAATTAATTTGGCTAATAACCAATAAAGATAAATACATAGGGTGTACGTATGTTATTCTATTCGCATAATGATTTGATCCAGATTCGAGCACAGAATTTAGAGATATTATGTCGATACGAGTTGGGATTTTTCACTCGATTTTCGACGGCGAACTTGGATATGGATTGTTGATTAGTCTGGATATTCTCTATCATAGTTATGACTATGTAAGGAGAATGACAGTTTCTGATCAAGAAACCAGATCTGTGTCCGCACTAGGAAGTCGGGTGAACGATACTAGTTCGGAAGTGAAATTGTGTGGTCGAGTGAGCGATCAGATTATTATAGCGTACGGATGATATGTGTACATCGTACGGATTTGAATAAAAATGATATCTGAAAGAGTAATCAAATTTTAATATTTGATTTTGGAGTAAACAAAGTTAAAATATCTTTGTTTTATAAAATGAGACTCCCCTTGTTGAATCTTTTGCCAAAAGAAAAGGGTTTTGAGAATGTTTGAAGTATAAAAGGCGTTTTATACAAATTTGAAATGATCCAAAGTTTTAAAAATTATATATATATATATATAAAGGATCTTATGAGGATTTTAGAAAAGGTTTTGGGAACCTTTGGATTTGGAAAGGCTTTTGATTTTTGGGTAAAATCAATATGAGAATTTGAAAATCCTAGTTTCAGAATTATCGATTTTGGAATAATCGATTTTATGTAAAGGAGCTTTGTATGGGATCAAACTAGGTGTATGATTTGAAGATACTATATGTGTATAGTATAAAATGTTTTGATGATGGCTCTGGGGAAAAAGGCGCTCCCTTGAAATGAACTTCTCAGGAGTACCACCGGGTGGTGCTGCCTTGAGCCCCCGTGGGAGGGGGGGTTCTAAAGTTGATCCTGTGAGGAGTCCGGACAAAACTAGTTCCTGGGGATTTTGAGTAGAGTATACCATAGCGAAAGTCGTATGTGCCACTGAGAGCCAACAGTCTGCGTTTGATTTTATATCGGTAGATTGCGACCTATGGTAACATAGTGAAAGTCGTGTGTGCCGCTGAGAGCCAACAGTCTGCGTTTGATTTTATGTCGGTAGACTGCGACCTATGTAGGAACGGAGAATTTTCATTTCGACGGCGAAAATCAGAGGCCGCTGAGAGCCTGCATTTACATGGACTTTTGCTGCGATGGAAACGTAACCCTGGAATGTAACTGCGATCTGTCGTGGAATCCATGGCGTAATCGAGAGGCCGCGGAGAAACTGCACTTACATGGACTTTTGCTGCGATGGCAACGTAACCCTGGAATGTAACTGCGACCATGGATAAGGGTGATGGTTTCCAGAGCATTCTCACCAAAGATATATCCTCTATTTTCAAAAACTGTTTTCTATATTTACAATAAAATTATTTTCAAAGTAATATCACTGGATGTTGAAAACGGGTCTGCCAAGCACTTGTAGATTTTCAGTCTTACGCCTGATCAACGTATGACCGAATTTCTGTGAGAACAAGGATGGACTTGTTGAAACACGAGTTATAAAAGTATTTTTATAAAAATTATTTTTGTAATATTATATAGATTTTAAAGTTTTTAAAAATAATCAAAGAATAACTTTTCTGATAAATAATATTTCAATAAAAATTCTGGTTTCGTTCCTTTTCGAGGACGAAAAGATTCAAAAGGGGGGAGGCATGTGATATCCCAGAATTATAGACTTCTGTAATCGATAAATATTTGGGTTAATTAATAAGATATTGATTCATGGATTGAACAAATAAATATGATGATAAATATTTATACTTGGATATTTTTTTTGATACTCTTCTAGTATAATTATTTAAAATTTGAAAAATCATTATTTTCAAACAAATGTAATGTGTGTTTGTTTAAAATATATATATGAGTGAATTTAAATTTAATCTGAATTCGAAACTGAAAATTCAAAGATAAACATTTTAAAGTAAATTGGATATAAAAATAATGGATATCTTAAAGAGAGCATTTATTTGTTTAGAGATGTATTTATTTACTAGGAAGATAAATATTAAGGCTTTATGAAAAAACACTTAAAATATATATATATATATAAATAATTAAAAGTGTAAGATGTTTAAATTTATAAAATGACAAGTGTTGGGTTTTAAGACAAATGTCACAAATTTGTTTATATTTTCTTTAAATTTTTAATAAACACCAATGTAATCTATGTAATCATCCATTTTTTTCTATCGTTTCAATTCAAAAGCAAGGAAACTTTAAAGAAAGAAAAGGAAAACCTGAAATTCTTTCAGATCAGAAACTCAACATATTTTCAAGCTAGAAATTTAATCAAGCTTCCATACTTTTCCAACCTGAGATCAAACAAAAAAAATCAAACTTAGCCTGCAAATATTTTATCTCCAACCTAGAATATCAAGCAAAATAATCATGCAATCTTCTCAACAAAATTTTCAGCCTGCATCAAAATCAAGATTAATTTCAAAGTTCCCAGTTTCAAAACAATTCAGGTTCAAAGCTTCAAACTATTTAAGCTCTGCGCATCAACACGGGTGAGTAAACCACACTTTATTTAAAATCTGAATGCATGAATGAATCTAAGAAGCTTGATGTAAAATTTGTTGCATGATGATGTATTGTGTATATACATGAATGTATCTATATGCATGTATTGAGGGATCAGTGATCTTCTCTGTTTAAAGTACAGAGTCCGGATTTTTGATCAAAATCTCTAATTTCTTAATTTAGTTATGATAGGCTTAGATAATTAAAACAAATTTAGTTTGTAAAACTTAAGCTAAGTTAAAATTTTATGTTGGAAGTTAAATAAGTGGTAGGCTTCTAGAATTCGAAATTTTCCAGTAAAACTTAAATTTTGATCAAAATCTGCTTTCAACAATTTAATGTTTCATGTATGTACTGTAAATCATCGTCAAAATCTAAAATTTTTAAAATTAAAATCACGATTTTCAGGAGTGTAATTTGAGAGAAATATTGAGTTGATCAATATATGTGTTTTTAAGCTTTTCTGAAGATCTCGTAGATCGGAGGGTTAGTGGTTGGGACCAGTGGAGGGTAGTGGGCCAGGGATGGTCGGAAAATGTTCAATTGTATTTCTGATCATCGTTGATGGTTTAGAAGGGTCGATTTAGCGTTTAAGCCCCGATGGGGTTAGTCATCGATCTCGAATCAATTTCTCTATCTACGGTGCTTCAGGCGCCATCACGAGAGGAGGAATAGGTTGAGGAACGTCGACGAAGCTTGGAACAGGGTGTTGGATTCTCTGGTGATCGGCGCGAGCGTTTCGAGGAAGATTTTGATGATCGCCTAAGTTTCAGGTTTCAGGTCGAATGGCTCGATTTCGAAAGGGAGTTTCGAGTAAGGTTTTAGGTTGTTGATCAGTGAAAGAGGATTGTGGTTGATGTTTGAGGATGGTCAGCGACCAAAGAAAGTGATTGTCGTGACGTTCATATGCACGGTGCACAGATGCGTGCACGTTGGGTCAGGTGTTCGATCTGTGGGTTTAGGAAGAAGAAGTGACCCAGAGTTAATCTCGTAGCACTCTGGAAAATGACTCGAAGTTGGGATGAGTGGTTGTGCGTGAGTGCAGTGATGTTTACTCCGGAGTTTGCTCGAGTTATCTTGTGTTTTTCTTGAAGCTCATTCGAGTTTTGTTAGTTTGAGCTCAAGTTGTTTTACTGTGTGGAAGTCTGTTTAAAAAAAAAGAGGAATGAGCTTGGATTTAGGTCGGGTAACCCTATGTTTTGTTTAAGTATGTTGTAAGATAAATTCTCAAGTCCTAAAATTTAAACTAAAATTCAAGTTTAAACAATTTTTTTCTAGAACTATTTCTTTATTGAATAATGGTCTATATAAATGATTGATTAGATAATTTTAATTCATTCTAACTTTGATTTAGTTAAATCTTAAGTTTGTTAATAAAGTAATAGTTAAAGTGGATGAAGTATTTCATCATTAAACTTAAGAACTTTTGTAAAATTTGTTGTTAAAGTAATTATATAGTAGGTTAATTCCTATATGGTTTGAAAGTGATTTAAATGATGGAATTAAACAAAGTATTGTTTATTTAATGCATTAAGGATGGTTAATTGATGAAATCTGTTAAGAAATTATTAATTAATTATACCATTAAGGAAATTAGTAATTAGTTTTAGTAATCAAATTTAAGGGATCAATTTATAAATGTGATTAACTAATTAACTTATTAATTAAAAGATGATTAATTTATTTAGAGTTAATCACTTAATGAAATTAAATGATAATTGCTTAATGAAGCAATTACTGGATAATTACTTAATGTCATTAATTAAGGTGGGCAATTGAGGGACAATTACCAAATGTAATTTATTAATGTCATTAATAAGAGTAATTAATGGAAATTCCTAAATGATAATCATTTAATGGAAGTAATTGAGTATTAATTACTCAGTGTAATTTATACAGTTGAAGTAGTTAATTTAAGTCAATTAATTAAGTTTTAATTAATCAAAAGTAATCATTTGATTTTGAATTAAGTATAATTACATAAGGTAATTAATGAAGTATAATTACTTAGTGAAGTAATTAATGGATGATTACTGGATGTAATTAATATAAAAAGAAATTACTTGATGGGGAGTAATTAAAGGATAATTACTTTATGGAAGAAATTAAGTAATGATTACTCGGTATAATTAAAGGATTAATTAATATAATTAATCAAGGAGTTAGTTTAATCCACGGAGTAATTAAGGAAAGTTAATTTATGATTAATCAAGATTTATTAATGAATATAATTAAGTTAAAGGTTAATTATTGAATAAAATTTAATAATAATTAACTAATGAAAGTAATTTGAGGATCATTAATTAATGTAATTAATGAAGTGATCAATCTGAGATGAATTGCTTTCTGATATGATATTTTGGATGGATGGTGATAATGTGATTATCTATCAATTATGAGTTGATGTGGAAAAATGTTATCTGGTAAATAAAGTTGAATTGTATTTAATTGAATAATTTAGGTTAAAGATGACATTGGATTCGAAGAGACCGGAGTCGGGTATTAGAAAATTCCCAAAACCGCTTCGATTCTTTATAAATCGATATGTGAAATTAATAGGCTGAAATGGAATGATTTAAGTGGATTGGACCATTTTATTCTAAGTTTTGGAGCTTAGAAATTGATATGTGAAATAGGTGATGTCTATAACAACTTGTGGAGTTGTAAATTTATATAAGTTACCCCGGGTTTATATAAGTTGTATGCTTTTGTATTCCATCTTAGATGGTTTACTCACGCTGTTTTCGAGCCTGACCCGGGTGTTACTTTGATGTAATGCTTGGGTCAGACCGAGAATTACAGATTTTCAGGTATGGACGTTCTGGAGTTCAAGAGGCGAGCTGGAGAGCAGGAACGTATGGAGAGTTTCTGCTGTGATATTATAGTATCTGAAACAGATTTGTTTATCTGTCCTGTGCTTATAAATATTATAACTCTGATATATTAAAGAGTAATTTGACAAGTACAGTTTTCCTTTGTATAACTATTATTTATGAGATATTATATTTTGATTCGCTGCGAATGTGAAATTTATGTGTCTTGTTTCCGTTTTCTTCTTCTTTCTCTATTCTTCTTTTCTTAACTATCTAGAAATTTCGAGATCGAAATTTTTGGGTCGTTACAACCGTACAGTTTTAAGTCAAAGGATTTAGCATGAGGGATGCAATAACCCTTAATGGCGTCATTGCCGTCAAGTTTCATCAATATAATGGCTATATTAAATTTGGCTTTGTAGCCTATAGTTTTGAGGTATGATAACCTCAAAGTGATATCAACTTTCATCAATATCATTTTATAAAAGCATAATCTTGGCATACATATTTTGAGGGCTATAATTTTTCTTGTTTTAAGTATGATTTTAAAGGTTAAATCATCTACAAAGATTTATGTCTTCAAGAAAATAAAATAGGTATTTAGCCCAGAATATTGCTGGAATTATTGTTCTTACCATCTTTAGATAAATCGTGATAGGATGAACTGACTCGAAGATTAGAAAACTAGATGGGACCAGTGTAGGGCCACGCCCTATACTTCATCTGTTAGCTTCTAGTTGATATAAGTCCAAAATTCCTGTGCGAAGGGCTTTGTCATGGGTAAGACTAAAAGTAGGTTTATGCACAGAATGGAATACACAAAGATGAGATACGTTATTGGTTGGCCAGCAAAACCATTAGGTTCATAGTGACCCTAGGAATAGTAAGTACGGACAGACTATCCAGCTTCCTTCTAATAGCAAGTTAAGAAATTTGGTATATCCGGTAGACCCGATTCAGTCATATAGATTTAAAGTCACCCTTAGAAAACTATAATGTTGGGATAGATAGTCCATCAATTTAGACGGAATGGTCATGGTTGCTCATGCTGCATACATGCATATGATGTTTATATTGCTTTGTTTAGCCATTACGGTTGTATGAGCATGATTATGATTAATATAAATCCAGAGGATACTAGTAAGGGGAAAACCCGTTCCGCTCAGCGGCATGGTTTCAGTAGATATCCATTAACCGAGATGACATATTGTTATTCACACCGGATTTTCTGTCTGTCTCGAAGTTTTTGTTTTCCCTTCTAACTCTCGGGTACTCAACTAAGTAGTTCGAGAGTAAGGTTAATAGGTTATTTTGATTGGACGAATAAAGCTAATAAAGACGTGCGGAAGGCAGATTTAGCTACGTAGGATATATATATATATAATCTGCTGTGTGGAATTTTCACTTTATTGGAATGTATGTAATGACAGATGTTATAATTATCTAGCATCAAACTCTGATCAACCAAAGGGACATTTTCATATGTCACTCTTGGAGTATTTTTTAATAATTATATTTTATCTGAACCCAGGCAATGTTTGGGATTATGTTATAGATACGAAATATTATGTTTTAAGTGAAGTGTGAAAGTTTTTTGAAATTATGTTTAAGAAAATTTCATAATCTTGTGCTTTTGATGCTATTGATACAATTAACATTATCATATTTTGTCACCATAAATTAATACCGTAGTAACTGTAGCGGTTAGTTTCAGGCCTCAATATGAGGGATATTATAATTTGAAGTTCTCTAATTAACACTCTTGCTAATCTACCTTAATTTGGAAAATGAGTTAATGAGAGCTTAGATCTATTTAAAAAGTGGTAAAAGTGATTTGGGGATGATGGTTCAGCTTATTGTAGCCTCAAAACCCAAAATGGGTTAGTAAGCTTGTCCCAAACTTCACCAATTACCCATTAAGCTATTCTAAAAACTTACAATCTTCAAACAATCATATCTTCTATAAAGAAAGTCTAAATCGCTATTATGACTACACTATGGAAAGGGAAACCATTAAATCTTTTCAATGGAAGTGGTCCAGGATGCTAATTTAGCTTCTATAATAAGTTACAGTCATTATAATTTTCCAAGAGTAAAATCGTCTGGAAAAATCCTTTATATGGGTAATGTCACGGTAGGCATTTCCAAAGTTATAGAGTCATATGACATAATATGAATTTAAAAATAATATTTTACTATTCATTGATCCTGTCGTTACAAAAAATGTCAACTTCATGACGAAGGATATATTTTAGAAATTATTGGTAGCAAAACAGATTTAGATATGGTCCAAAGATAAAACTAATATGTAAGATGAAACAAAATTAACCAAGCCAAAATAGACATCACTCATTCGAATATCTAATTAAAACTCTTACATATTAAAGAAAAACTATGATTTTCATATCAATGTTGAGAAAAGAATTTTCTCAATTGTCAATTAGCAATTAAAAGTACTGATTCTACCATATGGCAAGATGTGCAAATTTGAAATGGATTCAAAATACATTATCAAAATATGTTTTTAATAGTTGTACCCGAAGAGGTATGATCCATCAATCGCAAATGTGCCTTTGATAACAAGACTAATGTAGTTGGAATATATCAAGCAATGTTGATAACAATAACACTATAAATTTCAGTTGTTGAAATTAGCATTACAGACTCGTAATTTAATGTGCTTAAGTTGATTCAGATTGTACTCACAAAATTATGCCAACATGATTTTGAGTTTTAGGACATGTATCTTGAAACAAAATTCTAAATAATGATTTAGAATATACTATTTGGACATAAAAACCAAAGTGTCTCAAGGTTAGTGGACTGAGATTGTAGGTTTCAGATACGATCCAAGATCTAATACAAAAGTATCATTCAATGGGTATTAGTATTGAGCAATATCTTGACAAATAAAGCAAAAGTTCGATTTTCAGCTAAAATGCAAAGGAAGCATGTGTCTCTAAGAAAAACTATAAAAGTACTATAGTATTTCTATACTATAAGTAAACAACAAACTTATGGTTATTAATTGTGAACTTGTGTTCTACTCATTTTAGTTTAGTTGTTTAATACTCGAAATTGGATTTGAAAATTATATTTTTTTAATAAATAATATAAAAGGATGTTGGGATTGTGCTATATGATACACATAGACATCATATTAGAACGTTTGATGTGGAGCATAGGAGATAGATTCCTTTTGTATTAGTGATAAAAATTATTATATGCTACGATGTCTACTATATTGCTAATCGCTTATGCAATGGGTACATTAAGCAGTATCAAATTTGAATTAAGATCGATGGTGGGTAAGAGTATTATTAAGTATTTGTGAAGCACTAAATAATTTTTTACAGAAACGGTAAACTCCTTATGAAGGAGTATTTAGACTCGAACTTCATAAGTGATTTAGAGTATAGTATGTTAATCTCAAATTCACGATCAATCTTAGTTAAAGAGCTTTAAGTTGGATAAATAAAGGTTGTGACTGACCAAAAGGCTAGGTACACCGCCTAAAATAGCACTACAATAAAAGTTGTATAGTGCATAAATTTTTGACCAAGTTGGGGATGATGAGAATCACTTAACTTTTTTATGAGATAACAATGTTGCAATACTGGTTATAAAAGAACCTAGAGCTCACTTGAAGTCGAGAAATGTACTCGAAAGAGCTCCATATGATAAAGATAGTTCATCAGCGTTATAGAGAGTTGATTGACAAAGTAAATATTTAAGACAATATAAAAAACCGTTCATCAAGGGACTAATTCAATCAGTTTTGAGAAAACTACTCAAAGGAATGGGAATTAGATTACATAAATGAACTCAAGCATAAGTAGAAGATTGATAGAGTTAAGGGTATGTCCAATAGGAGGTTGTGTAATTTGTTACACATATCTAACTCTATGACCGATCTTGTTCATAATAAAGATATTTTATTTCTATTGTATACTTTAATATATAGTGATATAATTAATTAAGAAATCAATTTTAAAGTATATAAATAAGAAACTCCTTAAATGAAATGTTATGTAAGCGTAGTTGCAAATAGCTGCAATTGTGGTTAATTAATCACAATATAGGATAACATTTTATTTTAAATATTCCTGCTCAAGATGTTTTGAGAATGGATATTGATTCATCCATTGAGATCAGAGTATGTAACACTCTTCAAATGTTGGGCTAAGTAATACTCATGGTTACTGGGGTAACCAAAGGGTTATGTATTAATAATTATTGGATAATCATGGGACAACTCCTTTGAAAATTTCCTATCGGTTAATAATAACTAAGGACAAACATAAAATCTCAAAGTGACGATATTACACGATTCTCTTGACTTGAAAATACTATTGAACTTCAATGTGGATACTTTACTTTGATTATAGTTAAATCGTCGCATGACGTCAATCAAACGATTAGGCACTACAACAAAAAGTGTCTTTCATGGCGGCATATAGCCGCTATTAATCACAACCATAGCGGTTTTATAAGCGCTGTATATCGACATGTTATAAAAAACTGTTGAATATTTATAACACAAAATATACCGCTATGGTTGAGCTTAGTTTTATAAAGCAAATTCGCCGCTATGGTTTGTTAATTCAATAGCTCATTATAGCCGCTATAATACAGCTAAATCTCAACGAAACTGGAAATCTTTATAACACCATTTTGCCGCTATAAAATATTTATTCAATAGCAGTCATTTCACGCTAATTAATCAACATGTTATAGTATTGATAAATTCTTTTACAGCTCATATATGCCGCTATAAAATTCGTAGATACACTTTTCAAGAGCTATGCCTATATATTACATTTTAATAATAGCAATCAAACTAAATCTTCATAAACGAATAAAGATTATAATCAACAAATATAACACAAGAGCATGCTCAGAAAGAAATGTGATATATTTTTCATTACATTTGTTTTTGCAATTACATTTGTTTCTGCAACATACATTTGCATATAACATTGTTCTTCTCGCCATCTCTCTATTCCTCTCTTTGTTGCACTGTGCATGTCACAGATAGTGCACAACAATGACAAACCACCCCTCTCCAACTACCAACGCAACCATCTGCTACATCACATCATAAATAGCTCCAGTCACACATCACATACTTCTATTCTCTGGCAAACAACTTCTGCATAACTAGCCTGTTGCACAAACCTGAACATCAATCTACTTGCCGTCTCCTTCAACCGAACTCCTGCTGCTAAATAAACAACACACCATACTATACTCTTCCACCACATCCCCTTCTTCATTCACCTCTCTCTAATCATCCAAAACCACTACACTCCACCAACCTTACAACAACAAAATCCTACCTATCACCACAGCAATAGATCAAAGCCATTCACTACTACTACCCTACATAACTACAGCCACAGTGCCATTCGACTTCCACCCCTTGCAACTGCTATCAGACCAATCAAACCTTTCACCCTTCATCAGTTCAACAGTCCCAAACCCTATCACTAACCATTAATACTTAACCACCAACCATCATCTGCGCTACTACACTGTCCGTTAATAATTGCCCATCCTACAGTGCTCCACTTCAACATTACAACATCATTCTTCCTGACCATTCCAGTGTTCAAACATCTCCATCCACTTCCTACTGCTGCTGATTGATCACCACTGTGCCATCCACCTCAATAGTGCCACCATCTCATATACAAACTGCTGACAACCTCAAACTTCACCAACCCTGACATCTACAAGATGTTGCTCTGTCACTTCCTGCTCAATATAAACCTCCTCACTTCCCCATCCACTGCATTCACCAGTCACAAAACCACTATTTACCTGCCTGTTTCCAAAAACACATCATTCCCTACAACTTGCAACCTTACTTGACCTAAACCATCACAATCAACTTCGTCCTCTATCTTTACAATATCCCCTCTACAGTGCACAACTGTGCACAATTTCACACTACTGACAACCACCATATCAGACATCTCCATCAAACATCACACCATACACAGTGCAACTCATACCACTCTTCACCCTAACCAATCAAACTTTCCATAACCTCGTTACAACCATTGCTTTATCCCTGCATACCTGATCAACTACATTAGGCTACCATTCATACACCCATATATATCCCACTGACAAGCAACTACCAGCTTTTCATGCTTCAAATCATCATCAGCATATTTGCACTTCAACCTTACTACCATTCCATCTTCCAGCCTCGACCAAAGTACTGTCACAAAACTGACCACAAACACTTCCATCTAACCATTTCATTTCAAAACATACCACCAGTCAACTCCATCACCATCTAACTGTCCTCTTAGCTTTTGCTACCCTTCTTACTGCCTCTACATCACCGAACCCAACTCGAAACCGCGACCATCCATCCATCTGCCTCTACATTATGAAGTTTCAAATTAATGCATAAGCATAAGATATTATGCTACTGCTAGAATATTTATCATGCAGCCTTTTATTAAAAGTAGTTTGTCTTATTAGTAACTAACTGGTGTTAAAATCATGTAATCCTATAATATGATATTGAATTAATGAAATGTAAGCAATGTTTGATGAATATCTTCAATTTCTCCATTTTCTTGCTCTTTTATCTTGAATCTCAATCTTATTCTCCTTTGATGTTCTTCTTAAAACTTTTGCTAATGACACAACTTAACTTTCCATTTTTATCAATGTTTATCAAACCGAGTATAGTACTGGATTTCAAGTAACATAACTACGTATTTTTGCTGGAGTGTAAACAATATTTTACTTGCAAGCATATCTAACACAAATAAATCAGTATGGCCGCTTTTCTCATGAGACTAAAATAAAGTGAAACTCCCCACGATATTATTATCAGACTTCCAAATTATCCTAAACTTTAGAAATCTTCAAAGGGTAGTACATAATTGAATTGGTTTCATCTACTTCCAAGCCTTCTCAAGGCAATTAAGGTTTTAGCCCAATAAATAAAATTATTCTAACGTATATCTACAATGCAATTCCAGTACACAAAATCTAAGATGAATAAAGCTAATTTCAAAAATGCTCATTTTCAGTAAAATATACAGCATGTTATTGATGGGTGTGATGCCCATACTCTTAAATGAACCCTCTCCGCCTATGTCCCTTCGTATGCTTCTCAGCTCAACCATCATTGACCGTTTTAATAACAGTTGCAGGTGATGTTAACAGGGTGGCTTTCTTGGATTACTTTGGTACAAATAATAGGTTTGAATGTTGACCTGTGATGAAAGGAGAAGGCGGTGGGGGGCATTTTAGAAGATGGGGAAGTACAAGGTGAATGTTCATTTCAGGTAGTGGTTGTTGAAGATGAGATGCATTCACACACATGGCAGTGTCTGATCGGCTAGGGGTAGTCGTAAAATATACTATGGATGCCGGCGATTTGGTGGAGAACAAGGGAATTAAGGTGGTTGTAGACTTAGGTATCAATGAGATAGGCGAATTGGGCAGTTTCCCAGCTCATAGCACAATTTCACAATGTCAAGTATGTGAAACTCTCAAAACGAAATCCATAACATATTCAACCAATCCAAATCAAGTTCATAAATTTCATGAAAAAATCAAACTTATAAGATTTAATCTTGAATGTGCTACTGATTGACATAAAAAATAAATACCTTTTCTTTTTCAATTGGAATATAATGTAAGCCACAAATTTACATACCAGACCGAGATGATAATCAGCATTAGATCTCAAACCACCAGTGTGTGGCTTAGGAATTTTCGCCCTCCTCTTTGCAGCTGCTTTGGAAATAGCCAGAAACTCCAGCGACGTCCAATGCGCCTTGAACTTGCCAAATATTTCCTGAGGTAATGACGGATGCTTCTTTCTTGACTTATGCATAATCCATGCTTGAAACTGTTAAGCTTAGAAGCATCTGTGATTGCTTCAACAAAAAAAGTTTGATGCTAACATTTGGATTAAATTCACATGAAGATAATAAATTTATTAAGAAAGATATTGACTGATCAAAAGCTTGTAAGATATGCAAAATAATTAACTATGGAAACGAAATTTGAAATAGATGAACAAAATGTAACATTGCAATCAAGTAAAAGTTTATGTGCTAGGCTAAACCACAAAGTGATGGAAACATATACAAGGAGTTTGCAAGTTTAGAACAAATCAATACTGGAAACAATTTAATTACACCAGAGAACAACAATAAGGGTAGACAATGGCACAATCCAGAAAATAGCAAGAAGCAAAGAACAAATATAGGAACACACGAATAAGAAAATGAATAAGAAAGTGAACAAATTTGACCAAACTTCCATTTTCTAAAATTTATAATAGTGGATGGGATATTACACGATCAAAGCACCATTTCAATAGTAAAAAAAAGTTTAGTTTTTTTTCCTTTTCAAAAAGAAACGCTGTTAACTGGTAAAAAACTTAAGCATCGCAATATATAACTAATAAAATTTGAGACTACTGTTCTTTATGGTCTGTTGAAATAAAAGGGATGTACGAGATCCTCACAAAAGGTACAAACTCAACACCAGACAAACTGATAGTGAGATTTTTGACTAATACCAAATTGCATAATCAAATTTAATAATAATAGACCTACATGCTAAAGTATCATCACATAAAACAAATCATCTATTTAATCATTAGTTCACCTAAACATAAAACTAGTTTATAATTTAAACATTAGCACTCCTGAAAACCAAACTGAAATCGCCCCCAAATGAGAAATAGCAAATTATATTTCTAAAAAAGAATAAAGCATAAAAAAGATGTTACCTTCGCAGGAAGCGGGATGAATCTGGTAGATATCGATGAAGAGCAAAATTGAAGATTAGAGACTGGAGATTAGGGTTCCTGACGTCGTCGAGTTCACAACTGCTGAAGAGCGAAATTTTGAAGATCGGAGATAGAGTACAAAAGCTGAATTTCATAGATTAGAGATGGAGTAGAACTTCGATTAGGGTTATTTTGTTTTAGGAGGGAAACGAAAATTACTGAGTGTTATTTTGAGAGGGAGATGAAATTGGGTGTGTTTTTAGGAGGGAGAAGAAAATTTGGGGCCAAAGCGTTGCATATGTACATACAAAACAAATTGTGTAAAAAAACAAATATTTAAAGGTAAACAATAACGCTTTAGAATAATGCGTTATTAAATGGTGCTAAAAAGACACTTTTTGTTGTAGTGAGGGTTGAGTCTAAGTTGAAGCATTGGAATTAAAATACTATTCAATAAAGGATTCTTCTCCTTATTTATATGTTGAGTCTAAGTTGAAGCATTGGAATTAAAATACTATTCAATAAAGGATTCTTCTCCTTATTTATATAAGTTTAGTATCACAGTCAATTATAGTCAACTCATAGTGATATTCTCTGGCCATAGGAGTACGGTTAATGATAAACGCTATTATTAACCAAAGATTTTATTTGTAGACTAACTAAGTTAAACATGGATGACACTGGATTTTGACTAAAACCAAATTCTATAAGTCTTAAAGTGGTATAGTGTTAACGAAGAGAATTGGTGTAAGTAATAGCTATTAACTGGTATCATATAGGAAACTATAAAATGTGATTTTACTAAAAAGGTCCGTAAGCAATGAATGTGGCCAAACTGTCACACCGCTAGCTAAGGTGACGTGTGAACGTTGACATTTGAATTGTTCAACATTAATTGTTAACCGAATTCACACATTTGAGTCACATAATCGTATTTTTGAATTCTCGAAAAAACCATACAATGTAATTAATTTATAAAATGTTGTGGTTCATTAAATTAGTTAATATTTGAGAAATACTGATTATCATTTAATTTATTTGATGTTTTGGTATTGCTAGTAATTATTTGGATGTATATACAAAAGATACAGTTACGCTATTGAAGATCTCAGTATATATTTAAAAGGGTTTTAAATATTAAGTATAGAATTGTCTTAACAAACTTTTGAAAATAATTATCCATATAATGAATTGATGTGGCCTGCCATGTTAAAGAGAAGGAAGGCATATGGATGCAAATTTGATTGAAAACTAATTGAGAATTAGAAGTGGAAGTTTAAAGAGAGAAGAAGAAAGATTTTTATTCCCTCATTAAAACAAATCATATCGTTCATTTTCTTTCCTGCATTTATTTTTCTTTCATTCACTTTTATTTTCTCCCTTCCTAACCTTCCATTGCCGAAATTAAATGAGACATTTCTAAAATTTTGTCAACTCTAAATCAAATGCAAACATCTAATAAAATTAAGTGGTTCATTCCTCTCTTGCAATGCTAGGTGTGGATTTACTTGAGATTAGAGAAGAAATCCCAAAACATTGTGCTACAAAGAGCAAGACTTTTAATATTGGATCTAAGGTGATCTATCATTCAAAGGTTGATCAGTGACGACATTTTCAAGGATTCTCTTGTTTACATTTTAATTCACATATATCTTTTAGTGGATCATTTGTAGAACGGCTTCATGTTCACATATGTTTTCTCACCTAATCATCTATGATAAATTAATGTGTATACTCATTAAGTAATATTGAATTGTGGATTTTTGATTTAAAAAGGATTATTCTATATTTGGACATTATATATACATATGCGTGTGTGTTTTATTTTATTTTAAAAGTTATTAAAATATATTTCAATATCTCAAAATCATTGTATTAATTTAAATTTCAAACCTAAAATTCAATATGTTATTTTACATAATGGTTTGATTCTATGTCCATGGTTGAACTGAAGCTTATATTTTGCATTTAAAGGTTTTAAATAGCCTAGTAAATCGTAGTCATGATTCAAATGTTTTGAATATAATGTTTTAAAATCATTCATTATTCAAAATATTACTTGACCAAATGTATATACAAAAGTTGTAATTTCAAGCATTTGAATTTTAGATTTGGGTCTAATAAATGATAATGAATGAAGGAGTACATTGAGGAAAGTTTATCCAATAAATTATTTATCAAATCAAAGTTAGACTTCTATTGATATTCAAATTTCAAAGTAAAGTTTTGACATCATCAAATTTACATGTAAAAAAGGACGTTTGGCTAAAAACTTTATACATACATATAGGTAAATTTATTTATTTCAAATAACCAAATAAGAATTTGAATTACTAGATCTATTACTAGTAAATGGTAATAAAGGAAGGAGTAGATTAAGAAGAGTTTGTCTCTTAATCTCCTTCAATTTAAAACCAACTTGTGCTTTCAATTTTGTATCTTAACACATATAATTAAATGCATATTAATTAATAGTTTTGAGATAACGAATACGAAAATAGGCGGCGAATGTATCCATTAAAGTAATCCCAAGTCTACATACATAGACATTAACTGTGCACACTATATCATATATTGCTCATGCACTATATACACGCATGAGTATATTATGATGTACTCATATAACATACCAAGTACCAAATAATTGAATTCATTAGTTGAATAATCATAAAAATTAATAAAATTGGATTATATTTAAAGTAACTATATCAGATCAAATAAATCTATTTGGACTTCATAGGCCCAAAAAAGATCTAAATAGGAAAGCTTTTTGAAATACACATATTTCACCCACTATTGGCCGAGCCGATTCCTCCATCCTTAACTTTCAATCTCCAATTTGCACTTAGGGAAATTTTGGATTCAAAATCCAATATCTTCTCAATCGGTCATTCTAGATCAGACCGAGAAATGGACTTTGGTCAATGGATATGTATTATTATATTTTATATATTATATCAATCCCGCTTTATTCGTATATTTGATAAAAATGATTATCATGTGGCAGTTGCAAATAAAGCATCTTAACCTTTCATGAGTTCTTGATTTTATTTGCAATCTCTATTGTATTATTGATGTCATAATATAATATTGGATATTCAATTTAGGAGATCACTCTTTACCTCACTTATAAATTTGCATATACGTATTTATTGTGGCAATATTCTAGGTGGTTTACTCAACCTACTAGAATTTGCTACAAATTCCCACTTGGAACCATTTCCAACATAAGATCTTAGTCAAGGATGAATTTCAAATTTAATATTGTCTTACTATGTTCAATATCACCTATGAAGTTTTAGTACAAATATCTTTCACAAGGATTTTTACCGTTTCTATAAACAATTCTCCGTATTTCATAAATACCCAAGAATGCTTCAACTTTCACTTAGTGAAATCGCAAACTTAATTTACATTTGCCCACTACATCAAATGCGTAAGAAAATATAATTCAACACACAATAAATGCGATGGAACCTATTCATAATGCATAAGGCAACTATCTTATATACCCAATTCAATAAGAACATTTCTTGTTGGAATCTACATAAATAACTTTAATATAAGTATTATGTACTATGATTTCTAATATATCACATATATAGGACATAAGCATCAAATCCTTGATTGAGAACAACCATGTTGTTTATTTATAGTCAAATGATTCAATACCTATTCATATTTCTTTATTATAGGGATACACTTCCTCTGCATATTTACTCTAATCAAACATATTGATTCTTTCAATAAAAGTACATATTCCAACTTCTTGAAATTAGATTTGAGATTAAAATTAATCTTAAACTCGTAAGCTCTTTATCACCCCCATTGATCTCGAGACATGTTGCATGTGACACACTCGCAGTCTTCACTAAATTTTCATTTAGTTAAACAATTATAACATACGCTTACCAAACGTTCATATCCACAGAATGCGATAACTTATGTCCTAATAGAGTTAATTATGGTGATCAACAAAATCAATTTATCAACTTCAACATTGGAATTGACTACTTCATTTTCAAACTACCTTGCTTAACAATTCTATAACTTTCCAATTGTAACATGTTAGGTCAAAAAGTGATACAACATCTCAAATCGATTAAAAACAAGAGTAATTGATAAAAAAACAAAATAGAACAGCAGTTTTTATAGTAGTTTGGCCTTAAATCACCACATATGTCCATTTTAATCTTATTACTTTGATATTTATCATGATTACAACCAATTTACAATGATTTTAGGTTTAGAAAATAGTGAAAATTTGGGTTTTATAGCGGTTCGTGATAAAGGGTTGAGGTAGGGAGAAGAGAGTGATGAGTTAGAGCCAAAAGTGTCAAAAGCCCTTTTGTCATTGCTTGAACTTACATATTTATAGTCGAAATCATGTGATATAATCACTAGATCATGGAAGTCCAAGTAGGAGTTCAGATCCACGAAACCAGGAAGGAAGAATGAGTCAATTTGGTGCACAAGATCATGTCAATACCGACCAAAATATGGTCGGTATGGGCATATTCGCTCATCATCAAAATGCTTGCTTCCACATACTTGTCAACATCTTAAGCTTCCAAACTCAAAAGTGAGCCCCCATGTTGAAATTGTAGTCAACGCCGACTATAATTTATATGCTTCAATTCACTTCAATTTTCTTATTCCGCTTTATTCCATCATCTAAAGCATCCCGCAAGTTTTTGATCCGTTTCATCTTCGTCTTGAAATCCAAATTAACTCACTAGTTGTTAGGTTCAAATGCTGAATAATGTTTACAACCAACAGAACATATCCATTTAGGTACTACATCCAAAATTATATTTTATCAATATACTTCGACTCTATTTCAGACTTTATCAACATCATTCCAAGTTACAAAGTTTACCTCTCCATTACTTACGGGTAACTAAGGGGACTCACTTTCAATCCATTTTTTCGTATTAAGAAAAAATCATATTTTCTCTATGGCATATGAGATTTTCTATTAAACGTTATAATAAGTTATGTCCTTATTGGGCTAGATTAACTCTGTATTATCCAATATTTGTTTTCACCTCATTATCTTGGATCTTATCTAAGTTAGCCACATTCCAACTAATTTCATAGATTGAAATTCCTCGTTTGAGAGGCGGCATATCTGGAAATATCATTTTATTTCTCAATGTAATCGAGTAAGCTTCCAAAAACCTATATAATTAATATGACAATGAATCTAGCTTTGGGTTTACACAATTCGTATTCCATGAATATGTAGGAAAGCTTGCACCTAAATATCAAAGATAAAACTTCTCTTGTATCATACCTTATATGATATTGAAAACTTATCTCTAGATGATACAAGATTCAATATATATATTTACTTATAAATACATTTTCCTTAAGAAATATTTAACTCAACTTTACTTATGTTAATCAAATCATATCCAACATAATTCGAGTACTCCTTACACATCATAATGTTTCATAAAGTAACATTTGAGATAGAATCACATTTTATTTTAGGTATTATTAGAACTAATATCCAATATACTCACCTAAGTTAATTATATCAAATTATTTTAACTCTTTGCATGTATTTAATTTTACTTCCATTCACATTCAATAAGTCTATCATTGTATTTGACTTTATGTATTAAAATGCATAAGTCTGTATCTTGGACACTTAATAGTGAATGAAAAATGAAGTAGATGGATTCAATTTTGGTATTATAGTCTATCCCCAACTTCTTTACGATGGCCCAACAAGATCCCTCATTATTTAAACAACTCTTCCTATGCTCCTATTTAATGTGAGCATCTCCATTGATCATTTGATATATATTTCATAAGTATAACATGATTCATAATCATGTAAAAACGAAGATATTCTTCATACTTGATGTAACATATACCTCAATGATTTATAGTGTAGTCTAAATTTCCTAAATTAATTATACTTAATATTTGGGCGCCTTTATATTATCTTTAGCTTAACACACCACTTGTTATAGAATACAAATATTATCAAGTTGTACCATCACAATTATATTTTATATCAAATATACAGGATATTTGTATAAAAAATAAACCATGTTTACTTTTGATCAAATTAAAAATAGCTATTATTTAATAGGGATATTAGTATTCATGAAATAATTTATTCTGACTTAGATGTTTCACTAGAAAATGCCATATGATAAGCTGTAACTATTTCCATCACTACTATAGCAACATCGACGATGCGAAATTCCATCACATATTATAAGGGGATTTCTATCTCATTTATTATAGCTGATTTCAATCAAGATTTCAAATCCAATATCCAAACGCTCCGTTAAATAGAACTCGTTAAAGGTAATCTTTATAAGGTTACATTAGAACTTGAAATCGTATTTCATGTTCTTTCCTTAGGTGTAACAACCCGATTTTGAGCAATAATTAATTAAAGTTAATAATAGTAATTTAATCGATTGAAATTAATGTTCAAGTATTAAATACAAATAGTTTTGGTATTAATTGGGGATACTGGAATTTAATGATAAAATATTTATTAATGGAATCTAATTTTTTAGGAAAGAATTATTTGATTGGAAAGAATATAGAAAGAACTATTTTGGAAATAAATAATTTGAAGTTGTGAATTATTAAATTATGGCAAATAAATCTTATAAAATTTTGTAATGCTGAGTTATCACCTAAGGACTGTGAATATAATTTTCAATTGTAAATCAATATGCAATCGAGTTGAATGGAAATTAGTTTATATAAGAAAAGAAATGGAAAGGAAAAATAAATACTTATTTATTTAAACTTAAGTCTAAGACCATAATTAAGAACCCGAGCTTAAATCCATTATTCCTTATCTAGAGTTCACTGACTCTAAATTTTTCATTTTTCCCTTGATAATTCATTCACATTCCTGATGATCGAATGAACTTTCTTCCTCAGGAAACCAAAAATCATGAAAATCCTCTTTCCTCCACATTTTAAAATTATAATAAATTATGATAAACTCGTATAAATTGTCAAATTTATATATATGTATCTCAACATCATCTTACACCTATAGTTATGAATAGTTAAGCGCTTTGATTGAGTATTGGTGTTCTAGAAGTGCACGAGTATAGAATGAAGAAGCAAGCAAGTGTACAACATTCTTCAGGTAATTAGTTTTACTCATGAATCTATGTTTGCATATGTATATATGATAGCAATTCCTTAGTATATAGTTGCTTGTGTAATATGTGTTACCATCAGTCTTGAAGATGGTTGTAATTGTGTAAGGTATGGATTAAATCAAAATAAAATAATGAACATTTGCTTCATTGTTTTAAGACAGGGGTAAGTTACACCGATCGACTTCCCAGGTCGACCAGTGGTAGAGACCATTGCACACCATCGTTCTTTTAAAATACACACATATATATACATACATACACACCAAATTAAAAAAATATGTATTAAATATGTATGTGTGTGTGTGTGTGTATATATATATACAAAGTAAAATTTCATTGATAAATAAAAGGAAGGTTTTATGATATGGATATATTAAAATGTTTATTTAATAAATCTAATATTTAAAATATATTTAAAGTGATTTTATCGGATGGAAATTTATTTGATTTTTAAATAATTATTTCAAAGGTGATATAATTCTAAAAAATAAGAAATAATTTTCTAATTAATTTTTTAAGTATTTTAATATATATTTTATAATAATAAGTTTAATTAAGAATTACAAAAATTTGCAATATATATTTAATTGAAAAAGATATATATATATATATACAATATTTGGAAAATTTGTATAATTAACATAATTAATTATAGAAACATATAGGATGATTCTAAAGTAATATTAGGTGATTTTTATAAGTGTTATTAATGATTTTGCAAAATAAAGATTTTGTGGATCATATTTTACAATTTGGAGATAATAGAAATTATATTGAAGTTTAAGAATTAAATTAGTATAGTATATTATTATAGTAAATAAAGAAAAGAAAATCATACTGAATTTTATCATTAATTCAATTGTAAATTAAATTGGTATGATTTCCACGTTTATAGATTTCTCATCTCTTCTATATTGATTTTGTACAGTATGAATGATCCACCCTTGATATTGATTGGATTAGCGATTTTAATGTGATACGACGATGACATCCTTCAGTATGATTTCATGATATTTTCATTCTATATGATAAGGGAATTTGAAAAAAAAAAGAATTACGGTACCATCTGGTATGAGACTTTCGATTCTATAGATCAATGTAGTGGATCTGAATATCCTGGACCAGTGGCTTTGGATCCAGTGTCTAGCTTTAGGCTACAAGACATGTATTTAGCATTAGGCTACATGATACGTGAATACACTATAAACCAGAATTTCCATTAGTCTCTGACAATAAGGAGGATATACGAGTTATCATATATTCAGGGCACGTGGAGTGATAATGGGGATTGCTTGATAGATGTTATGGTTGCTTTAGTTGTTTTCTAGGCTATGACTCGGTGATATCATTTAGGTTAAGTATTGGAGACAGGAATACGTAGAAAGCTAATATCCTTACTTTGAGTAGAGTACCTTTATGTTATTTATAGAGTAGTGTATTATGATGTTATGTGCTAACTCTTTTGTTGTAGGGACATGTCAGGTATGATCATGCACCTCCGTTCCTTACCATATTTAACTATTTAGTATTTTGAGATACATTTATTGCTCATACCAGACTATTTTCTGACCCAAGTTTTTATTCTTTGTTTCTTATTATCTCGGGCCTTTTAAATGAGTAGACTGGACAACAAGTGTAGGTGATGTATTAGTTGTGTAGAGAATGAGCTGGATTAAGCTATCTCGTATTATATACTTATATGGATGTATATGCCTATTCTGCTAAGCAATACCAAAGAGCCCTAGTAGTGACTGCTTATTTTCTTGTTATGAGATGGTTATTGGGTTTAATTCCATTGTATAAACTCTACTGCATTTGTATATAACTCTATGGATCTATTTTTTGATAACTTGTTCACATAGTTATTATTGTCTCTCATGTTATATCTGTGATATTATATTTTATCCATACGTTGTAAGATATATGATAGGTTATATGCTGTATTCATTTCATTTTCAACCTTGATGATCTTCTTATATCAACCGGGCACGATTACAACCTACTATCGGTGCCAATGGTATAGGACGGTCGTCAAAACTTGAGACCATCATGGGCTTGGGCTGGGTTATCTGGGCCGGTTGTAAAGTAGTTGGGCTGGTTTTGACTGGGCCGGATTACCTTAAAGCAACATGGAAATTAATTGCGAGCAAATTAGTAACATTTTACCCTCTAGTCTATATCCATGAGCAGATGTGGGCTTTCAAATCATGAAAATCCTACAGATTGACGGCCCTATAAAGCATTTAATGCATTTTCCATGTGACTTTATGCTACTGGTTGTGACGGTTCATTTTCCTAGAGGTAGTAGAGACGTGTCATGTCTCTCATGTGCATAAGTTGACTTTATTCTATTCTCTTTTGAATGATCGAGATTCTTTTTTCCTTTTAAATCAAAGCACATGATTTAAAGCATGGTTATATAAATACCCCTTCTTTTTTCTTTGGACACGTAAAATCTTTCCCCATGAAAATTCTTCATGGACGATGGATCTTTTGCAATTCATTATTGATGAAAATAGCTAGCTTCAACATCTATTTCTTTTCCAAACATCTTTACAAGCACATCTTTTTGAAAAACTTTTTTTGCATTCTAAGAAAGGAGAAAACTTTGTTGGTGCTGAACTACAACTTGTTAATTGCAATTCAAACAGTCGCTTGGAACCTTCTTCTCGAGGTGGATTTTGGCTTACCGCTTAGCTTAGGCCCTCGCACACTAGCCAAGCCTTCGTGGTGATTGACCATCGTTGTCATGCTAATGGGTCGTTGGGGCTAGAAGATTTCTTCGCCATCCCGATCTTCTGGTTCTGAACCTAGGTCAACTTGGATGCTTCAACACCTTGTTGTAAAGAGCAGAAGCTATCAGTTCACCTTTGTTGCCATGGCTAAAGTCCCAGTCATCCTCTTAGCAATGTTTACTAGGAAGTTTTCAAGGTCTCTTGCGAGATTCGTGGTGGAAGGGTTCGAAGATGATATCACTTTCCGTTTTCTTCAACAATTTCTTAATCATTTAAAAGGCCATGGAGCTTATATTCGCATTTGAAGCTGGATCTTCTAAAGTGTTCCATTGACGTGCTTCTTCTTCTCACTTTCTTCTTTTAAACTAGTGAGTGATTAGAACATCATTGTAAACCCAGTGGGGAGGGCGACGTGCCTTTGCATTCTTTGAACTGAATGAAATAGATCTTTTGTTGCAAACTATGATTGAGATTTTTATCGCTATCTCTGCTTGTTTATCCACGTATGACTCGTTGAGTATAGCGCTTTGCAAGTAGATATATAATTCCTTTGAGTGGCGGGTGAGCTCAAGCTCGAACCCAAGCACATAGGGCTGTAAGGTTCTCTTGGGTGACACATTGCCAATCGTGAAGTGATCATTGATCTTGAACAGAATTGGAGCACATTAGTTAACTCAACCACTTTAGTGTAAGTGAGTTGCATGATGGTGAGGAGGACTATACGCAGCCTGCTCAAAAGGACTTACGGATGGAAAAGTTCACATATCTATATACATTATTACTACTATTACAACTGAGAACCCATTTGTAATGATGGGCTGGTATAGAGGTTAGATGCCCCTAATTCATAGATGAGGCACTCAGCTATAAGAGAGCAGGAGTTGCATCTAATGCTTTAGAGTTGGGGGTTTAGAAAGAAACAGGGAGCCGTGCGGCCTATTTGATCTGTTGAGAAACCTGTTGTTGATTATTGAATGTTCTTGATGCAGCATGAGAATACCCTTCTTTTTCTGCCTGAGGGAATTCCCATAACATTCCCTTGTCTTATGCTGACTACCCTTGATTTCTCCTACCTTGTCTTGGATGGAGAACTTCATGATAAGGCAGTTGTAGAAGACGATGGCATCTAGCTTAGCAAGCATCGACCGCCCTATTAAAAATTATAAGCAAATGGATAATCAATTACTAAAAAGTTCACCTAGATCTTTATAGCGAAGGGCGCTTGGTTTTTATAAGCTAGGTTGTGTCCATTAGAATAATGCCTACACTCCCAAAGCCATAAAAGGCAGGGCACATATGGTGAGGCTAAAAGCAGGGTGCTTAAGAGCTTCAAAGACGTTGACCGAGTTGCCCCAATCCACGAAGGCCTGGTGCACGTTAGGATTGGTTAAGACAAGAGTGATGACGATAGTTTCATAGTGGCTGTAGGAGACTACTTACTTGTCTTTGACAGTGAAGCTGATTGATCGTTCTGATCCCAGTCGGTATACCTTAGACGCTTGAGATTCCAATGAATAGGTTTACCGGACAGTACCCACTTCCTTTTAATATTGGTACCGGGCTCCTCGGTTGCTGTCGGCTATATATAGTGCGTCGCATATGGTTAGGACCTTTGTGATGGCTTGACATTGGCACTATCGAGCCGAGGGGGCCAATTTTCCCATTCTTCACGGTTTTCTCTTTGCTCGACTTGATGCCGAACAAATTCCTAGAGTACTCCTTCCCCGATGAGTCTTTTGATTTCATCCTTGAGTATGTGATAGTCTATTATAAAGTGGCCACTGATTTGATGGAACTCGCAGTATTTGCCGTTGTGGCGAGGTTCCTCCCGCTTTCCATCCCCGATGATAGTAGTTCTTTGAAACTACACTTAGTTCTCGGTGGTCAGGTAGATTATGGCGATGCCCCTGTTCAAACGAGAGTAATTATTGTACCTAGATTTTTATAGAGGACCGGCCTCTGGACTTCATTTAGGGTCAGACTGAAGACTACTATTTCGAAGATCATTGTTATTATGAGGACTGGCTTGCGCAGGACGCCTTGCCTCATTATCACCGTTTAAAAGATTTGTGTCATACTTCCTCATCATCTCATTCACTCATTGATAGAAGCCAATTAGGGACAACGCCAATTGCTTTTGGAGCTCTCTCCACATCTTGGACTTGTATTTGACCCTTAAACATAGGGCCACGATTAAGCTATTCGCATCTGCACCCCTGGCCCAGTCAAATTTTTTATTAAAGCGACTAACATACGACCACTAGCTTTCAGAAGGACCTTGTCTCATATTGCCTAGCTCACTAGCCAATATGACATGGGTACAGGACGTGAAGAAATAAGTCTAGAAATCTACGCATTATTGGGCCTAGGAGTTAATACCGTGTGACCATAGATGCAAGAACCAATGAAGGCCAGCCCTGAGAGGGTGGAAGGGAAGAACAAACACTTTATGAAGAAGGAAAGCCGATTGACATAGATGATGGAGTTGAGCGCCATGATATGGCCAGAAATGTCTGAACTCTCATCATACTTGCCAATAGAGGATAAAGCATATCATCAATGGACGTAAGCATCTAGGAATTCAATGAAGAATGGTTCTTCATTCTCGTCATCTGAGAAAGCCTCACCCTAACATTATGGGCTTGCATTCTATTGAGCTATTGGCGAAAGATATGCATTTTTCCATAAGGACGACATTGACTGTTGTGGGACATTTTGACCGATCATTGGCTAAGGGCTCAGCCTTCACGTTGGCGGAGTATGAGATCTTCCCCTATGCATAGAGGGCGATCTCAAATGCATGACCTGCTCTTCTCTTTGTCTTTCTTCGGCCATACTCAATGTGACCTGGAGTGTGCCGAGAAGACCATGCATGCCTTATATTTCTCTTATTGTAACGTTCTCTTATGGTAACGTAACGTCTCTTACTATATATTTCTCTTACAATTATAAAGAATTACAAGAGAATAATAAAAAAGGAAGCATTTTAGACTAATAAAGCCGTGTGATCTTAAAGACTTGCAGTATCAAAAGCCCTGAATTGTGTATAGTATTCAAAATCCTTGTATGTTCCAATCCCTTCGAGGTTGCAATGCAGGGATATTTATAGTAGCTAAAGTGGATGGTGGATGAACAACTTGTTTGTTTACTTGAGTGCTCACGTGACAAGTCATGTTGAGCCGTCGATCAGTTGCCGACGATACGAAAGAAACTAGGAATCCTGCTAAGGACCGTGTTGGAAAAATGGTGCCAGGAGGGCTTCCTAGGACCGGCCGGGGGAAGCTGCATAGAAGCCAGGCCAACGACGGGATGTGCTCGAGCTTATCATGCTTGATGTGTCGCCTATTGAGGCAGGGGGTGGAGAGTTGATGACCATTAACCAGAGCGGTGCTGGACGAACATGCTAGAGTAGATTGACATAGGAAGGCCGCTCGTCATTGTGACAGACCGAGCTGGAAGGGGAGGGGCCAAGCCTAGACCTTGCTTAAATGTGACCAGCGTCTAGGGACGAGGCCACCTGGCCTCGTTTTGGTGCCTTACTGAATAAAAGAGATGGTTTAAGACCATTATGGGCTTGTGCCTGCTTATGCGGGCTGGTTGCAAAGTCGTTAGGCTGGCTTTGATTAGACCAGACCGCCTTAAACATGTCTGCTAATTACTTCCAATAAATTTGAGAAATAATACATTTCGAGATTAATTCCACATGGTTCTATTTTCGTACCTGAACCCGCTCTTCTCCTTCAACCATAAATGTTAACATAAGATAATATATCATTTAACACATTAATAAAGCATATCATCCACAACATGGTAATACAAAATAAGTAATAACACCTAAACATACATTCACATATAGAAGACATCAAATTCATTATGATACTCCGATCCAATACCCATTCTATCAGAGAGAGTTACATGTACTATTCCACGAAGTTAATGACACCGTATATAATTTTGTGGCGTTTTTTCACTAGGCATTTGGATATATCCTAGGGGTGGGCGTGAGTCGGTTTGGTGTGGTTTAAAGTCCAAACCGCTTCTGCACCACATCAAACGGTTAATCAAAAATACAAATCATTATGCTAATCTTTTAAAACGGTTCGGTTTTGGTTCAGTTTAATATAATACGATCTGGTTTTGATCCGAATCGATTTGAACCCATACTAAAGATGAAATAAGAGAGTTACTTCCATCAACAATCAATTTAAGATCAATCCACGAAGGCAATTGTTAGTAACCAATTATCAGCATTAATCCATGCATAGTTAGCTTTCTGCGGCATTTTTTGGGTCTGCCACGGACGGTCTCCGCACAGCCGAGCATATCCATTAGCACAAAGGACTGTTGCTGCTCTGCCGTACACACTATCCATAATCACTTCTCTTCTCCCTCCATTCCCCTTTCTGTTCTTATTCACAGTTTATCCTGAGAGGCCTTGTTCTTCTCTCTCCATCATCCTCATCCCTTTTTATAATGCAAATTCATACGCCAGCCTTACTAACCCAACTCATTCCTTTTGGTTCTGGTCAGAGCCCACCCTTCAAGCCATTCTTAACCCCTAACTCTTCTTCAAGAAAACAGCCGTCTCTGTTCCGGTGCTCCTCCGGTAACAATAAACCCCCGCCAAAGCCAAGAAGAGCATACCCGTTCGATCAAATTGAACCCAAATGGCAGGAATTTTGGGAATTGAATAAAACTTTTCGTACACCGGACGATGTTGATACTTCCAAGCCCAAGTCCTATATCCTCGACATGTTTCCTTATCCAAGGTGTGTAATTTTTATGTTATTTCTATCAACAGAACATTATAACTGCGAAAGTCTTATTGTTTAAGATGCTACTGGTAGGCATATCTCAAAGTTTCATTTTTTAATCACAATTTTGACATAAGCTGTGATCCGTCTAGTTGGAATAGAAACGCACCCAAAATATATAATATTTTGAAATATTAAATTGTTATTTCATATGATCTCTCCCTGATAAATTAGGAGATAAATCAACTAATCTATAAATTTTATTAATAGTTGAAATAAAAACAATTTTTTTTGGTCCCAGCGAAAAATTTCAAAAATGCCCTTTTATGCGAACAGAGGCCATGAATTCGAACCCCACCGTGAACAAAAAATAAGAACTAGCTTCGAATGGAAATTTTAAAACATAAACAATGTCACAATTTCAAACTCTATTAGAACAAAAAAATTAATTTTTTTAATATATTTTTCAGTTTATTTTTGTCAAACTACATAAAACTTTTAAATTTAATAATTTAATAAAGAGCTTATATGCACGTAAGTTGCACGTGCCAAAATATCTCGTTTATAATATAAGTGGTAGACTGGTAGTAGCGTTACTATTATTTGTAAACATTTTGACGATCTGGAAGCCAAGTCTAAATTTGTTTGTTTGAGTTAATATTGCTGTAAAGCATAGTTTACTTTTGATGCCAATTTGATGTCGACATTATTTTCTATAGTCTCGTATATTAATTATTTAATGACCATCGATTCTCTATTTTGTTCAAAAGAATGAGATGTTTGATATAATACTCCATCAATTTGAATTTCATAAATCTTAACACTTCAAAGCCAAGGATATTTTGTACCTATTTGATGATACATAACTTAAGGGCCACCTACTAGAATTCGATATTTTGGATTGTTTTATTTCTATACCAAAGAATATTAGTTTTTGTTGTCATCACATAAATTTAAACGGTACATTTCATATGCAAAATAAATAAACTGAAAATTTGAAAATGCTCAGAACTTTTACCTCTGTACACAATAACAATGTCAAAATGATAACCAAGTACCAGTATATGCAATCGGATATGCACAAAAACTTATATTGATTAAATATATAGATTTGAACCATGATTATTGTAGTGCATAATATACGATTTTAGGAATAAAACTTCTTGACTAAGAAGTTAATGAATAATAAACACATGGCAGTTCTCCCAAATCTGGCCATGGATTAAATTTGTAAAAGGTAACAAATTGACGCAGTCAAAGTGTAAAAGTCTGAGAACACTCCGAAGTTTCTGAGCATAAAAAGCTCAAAACTACAGCATGCATGCTGATACAAAAATTGTATATTTAACAGCATCCTGGAATACCTAAGAGCGGAAGTAGACAAACTCATGTTTTGTTTCACCAAATGAACTCTTTTTTAAGACAAAGGGCAGACCATACTCGATATATGCCAGAATACGTTACACTAAATCATATATGCCGACCAACCTTTCTATTTCTATGAGTTAGCAATACAAATAGTTCATGCTGCACTTAGCTATATGATACATATGAGCTAATTGTCTTTGTACTCGTTCTCCTCTCCATGAAGCTTCTAGCCCATTTTCTCAGTGCATCTCCATGTCTAAACACCAATTTAAGATTAACATATTGCTTTTAATTTTTCATCTCACAATGCAAGTTGCTTGCCTTTCAGTCAATTCTTCAATCATTATATTCAATTTAATGTTTAGACCTTCAATATTTAGTATGTGATATAACACTAACATGTACGTTTGTAACATAAAACATTATAGGGTATGAGTTGTCATTAGAAGATCATCCATAAACTCCTATAAACAATCTTTGAAACCTAGACCACAGAATATACGAATAACAAAACAGTAATAAATAAATTAATTAACCAGGTGTCTGCTAGCCAAATGGCTATGTCGACTACTCTTGGTCAACAAACTCTTGATCAACTATGTTGAAGCTTTGTTGACCAATAGAGGAATTTTACCTTGAGCACATCATCTTTACAATTCTACTCAACCATCAGCAAAAAGTGTCTTATATTTCTTTTTTCAAACAATCAAATTATTTATTTTATCCATCCGCTTCGACACTTTTGTCACTACATTATAGATATGACAGTCCTTTACGTTTTACAATTTGGGGGCAGTTGGACATAAAAAATGCTCTAGTTTCACATTTTCCTTATAGCATACGAATAAAACCATCAAATCATGAGGCACATGTAAGAAATATAATTTGACTTATCTACTTGACCGTTTTCGATGATTCAAATAATATTACAACCATTGTGACCCATGTTACAATTTTGAGTATAAATTATAGATTGTAGTTTACATGGTTTCAAACTAATAATATGTGCTTTGAGCTGTAAATGTCTATTTGTACTTACTCTTTCAAAATCATCAAACATGCATAATTATATATGTAATCAGTTCAAACCCACAACAGCTGGGTTTTTATGCTTCTAATTTTCTTTTAACACATTATATAACATCTCCTATAAGCAACAAACAGTATCAAAGCAAATAATCATAAAAATAACAAAATAATATCATAAACACAACAAAATATTGTTAGGAATAAGATTATATATTCGCACAACCAAAGAACAATAATCTAATTTTTATTGCTACAAGCTACAAGCTTATCAAAAATCCTAAATTCGATGCTCTCAACTTTTTCACATCTCATGTTAAACAAAGAAGCCATCAAAAACCTTGAAATTTGAGCTCATCATTTCTGACTCTGTATCTTAGCTCAAAAAGCGCTCTTTTCCCCTTCCATTTCCTCCCGTACATTTCTTATATCAAGATGAGTAATTTGTGAAGGACGCATTTATAAAAAAAACGCGAAGATAAATAATTTAAAGTGGTTAGGTTTTCGGACTTGTCTTTGTTGTCATGGAAGGTCAAAGAAAAATCAGAGAATATTTCTCTCTCTTTTGATCGGGCTTTTGTTTATGTTTTACTTTTTTTCCTTCAAAAAAAAAAACAAGTAAACTAAGATCTCATTACTCATATACACTACCCTATAATATAAAAATAAAAAATAAAATTAAATACACATATTTGATGAAATATAGTGAAACGAAGCATTAATATAAAATAAATGGTATTATTAATGTTAGTCTACAAAAGTTTCATGGTATCTGTAAAAATTGATACACGTGTAAATTGTTGTACTCATAGCAAAAAATTCTTCTCTTTTCTCCGTTAAAAACAATAGTATTCATGTAATCATGTGATCTTGTAAGACTTTTCTTTCCTTGGAAATTTGCAGTATCTATTAAGTTGATTAGAGAATGGAAAAAAAATACTGAATATTGAAAGGTGTTGTGCATATCACACAATTTGGAGTTTTCTATCAGCCTATCCTTAGCGCGATACATTATTGCAATATACAAGTTTGGAACAATGACTTCTGCATTGAAGCATAGAAAACTATAAGCATTTGTCTTTTTAATCTATAGTGGAGCTGGACTACATGTGGGCCATCCCCTCGGCTATA
The DNA here is from genome assembly GCA_030765085.1 of Allium cepa. NCBI lineage: Eukaryota > Viridiplantae > Streptophyta > Magnoliopsida > Asparagales > Amaryllidaceae > Allium > Allium cepa. Next base: position 919,744,070 of record CM060931.1, on the reverse strand, counting down.
CTGCTACTGATATTTTGTCAAGATTTAAACGAATGAAGGGTTTTAACGTATTGCATCCAATGGGATGGGATGCATTTGGTCTCCCAGCTGAGCAATATGCGATTCAGGTTTCTTTGTTTTCCGTTTTGCTTGTTTGTTTAGTTGTATATTGTTTTGTCCTGCAATAAATTGTGGACAGACAGGGACCCACCCGAAAATCACAACAGAAAGGAATATTGCACGATTTCGATCACAGGTAACTATGATTTACCTCGTTGTTTACATTTTTCGCATCTATTATAATGTTATTTAAAGAGCTTTAGTAATGTTCAGTGTTATGTTGATGCTCTTTAAACGAGAATACGATTGCTTATAAAAGTTTATTGTATTCTTAAAAGTTTGTGATAGCTTGGAGTAACTATTCTGCGTAGTTTACTTTCAGATGGCTTTTACATACCAGCAAGATGGGTATGTAAGACAAATAAACAATCGAGCAGATTCTTTCAAGCTTTATGATTGTTATTAACTAGTTCAATACTAGCAAATTCACCAATAAACATGCATGTATGATATTTTTCCTGTTATGCGTTATAAACATGCTTTTGGCAATTATACCAAAATAGATATCCGTTCATTCACATTTACATATCTTATGGTTATCACACATTATAAAATAAAATCCATAACTCCAATCCCTATAGATATTTCTAATTATAAGTCTACTTACAAATTCAAGAACACCTCTGCTCATAAGCTTTTTAGTTTTCTTAAGAGTACTTGTGTCTTTTCGGGATATATCAATGAATGAACATCACTCGTAGTATTCACGTGGTAGCGTTCTCAAAGTAAGTTTGAAAAGTGAAATGGAACACAATTTTTCTTTGATTAACTGGATGGATTCGGAAAGAGTAAATTTTGATCTATTGAGTATGCAGACACTTGTAGGATTTTTATTTTCTGTCTTTACCTGGATGAGTTGGACATTGTAGATCATACAACTTAGTAACATTTGCTATTAGCTCCTTCCAAATTATTATAACAATAAGCTACCTTGTGGTCCTAAAATTCAAATGACTCTTATTGATACAGAAACAAATATTGCATTAATGTTAAATTACGTTTACATAATAGGGGCTCCGCTCTTTCATTTGATGTCAGATCTCTACCACGGAATCTCATCACAAAAAGGGGCTTTCCTTAATCTGCATTTATATTTTTTTCAGCTTAAAGCCCTAGGTTTTTCATATGACTGGGATCGTGAAATATCTACCACTGATCCTGAGTATTACAAATGGACGCAATGGATTTTTCTTCAGCTTCTGAAAAGAGGACTTGCCTACCAGGTATGAAAAATTCATTTGCAATATAATTTGATCTGTTCTTTCTGATACTCTATAAATATTTCTTTTTGTCCCGGCCATAATTATATCTGCTGACTGGTCGCGAGGGAATTTTTTTTAAATGCGAGGCCACATGCTACAGGCTTCCAATATATATTGCCTTCCATTGTGAATTGCACCCTACAAGGATTAATTTATTGCGTCATCATGTCAATTTTCATGTGCCATTATTGTCTGTTTATCTGGCAACAAATTGAAATAAATTAATTATTCTTAGTTTCATCAATTAGGCAGAAGTACCAGTAAATTGGTGTCCTGCTCTTGGCACTGTTTTGGCAAACGAGGAAGTGGTCAACGGAGTTAGTGAACGAGGGGGTTATCCTGTTATAAGAAAGGTAGACGAATCTTCTAGCTGCTTGAAGTCGTGAGATTAAATTTGGGATTCTTTTCTGTTCTTCTAATGTTAGTTTACAAAGACTCGACAGGTTTTTTAAAGTTGCCATTGAATACTCAACATTATTTCACTGTTACTATTGTTACATAGCAAAAAATATCAACCAGCATGTTCCAAATCCATTTCGTAAATAATACATAACTATTGTCTTTTCCTTTTATCGTTTATTATTAGACTTTTTTTTTTCTTTCCCTTTTTGGTAATTGACATTCTCTAGGATAATCCTCTACTATGAAATGCTAGAGGCAAATACCTCTAGAAGGTAGATACATCGGGCTGTTATGCAGATATGGTCTTGGTTTTGCATGAATTCCATTTAGTAAATTTTCTACAACCCTGCAGCCAATGCGTCAGTGGATGCTTAAGATAACTGCTTACGCTGACCGTCTTCTAGAAGATTTAGACGATCTCGATTGGCCAGAAAGCATTAAAGATATGCAAAGAAATTGGATCGGCCGTTCTGAGGGTGCTAAAATTGAATTTTGCATGGCTGATTCAGTTGGAAATGAATTAAATGCAAAGGTGTCTGTTTTTACGACACGGCCAGACACGATCTTTGGTGCGACGTATGCAGTTACTTTTCTTTCTTTTTATACAATAACAATGGCAATCTCAATGTGTGTTTATGTTGTTTTAACATATTCTTAATCATTTCAGATTTATTTGTAAAAAAAAAAATTTGACCCGAGTCATTTCTTTGGATGCATTCCGTTGTGGACATAGAATACCTAGAGACACATGCAGACATGAATTCGGTCTCAAACATTGAAATGGTTGTTTTTTTGTTTTAACAGATGTCTGCAAAATTGATTTCAAACAATATACTAGGGACAAAACTATAAATTACTATTTAAATAGAATTTTTAGACTTAAACATGGGTAAACACCATATGCCCAAATACTGCAAGAAAACTAGCTGAGATAAAGCTCAGACCAACGTAATTAGATCTTGAATGCACATGAAAGTAACCTAAAGTCTACTCCCTTTGAAAATATATGTAGTTAAGGTTTGTTTACTTGTATCTGTTACATACATAAAAGAGGATTTATCTATCTATATTAATCCTAATGCTTTCCTTTTCTCTTTTCTTCAGGTATATTGTTCTAGCTCCTGAGCATCCCTTGCTGTCATCAATAGTATCCGACGATCAGTGTGAACTAGTAAATCTTTTTGATTCAGAACAACTAAACGAAATTGCAGGATACACTTCTTATCTGCTGCCTTTTACTGGGAATCATCTTATATTTTAAATCATAACAATTCTTTTGAAAGATCAATTTATGTACATTTATATTCATTCCTACTTCAGCCTCCATAACCTGTTTCTTTAAATCCGCCTTAGAACATTCCACCATGATAGTTCGTTTGTTGACCTTGAAAGCAAATATGATCAAATTCGAGCAGCATATCACCATATCCTGCAATTTAACTATAATTTGCTTTCTGCATCATCAACTGTGTTTTTCTACTGATGTAACTAGATTGTAAATGTAGGTTGAAAATTATCAAGAAATTGCAGCTCGGAAAAGTGAACTTGAAAGAACTGATCTGCAGAAAGAAAAAACTGGAGTCTTTAGTGGTTCATATGCAAAGAATCCTGCTACTGGGGAATTCATTCCAATTTGGGTGGCAGATTATGTCTTGGGAAGGTTCATTTCTATAACTTCTAGCTTGTTCATTCCAACTTTCTGGAGAAAATTATGCTATTTAAATATCATAATAAAAACATGTTATGCCACAGAAATATGCTTTTCTTAATTATAAATAAATGACACTTCTTCCTTATGCTCTGCGACCTGTTCTTTCAGTAGTGCAATGCAAGTAGCTAAAATATTTTCTAATTATATCTTTTGTTAAATAGTTATGGCACTGGAGCAATTATGGCTGTACCTGCACATGATTCTCGTGATCATGAATTTGCTGAAAAATACAACGTTCGAATAGTTCAAGTTGTGACTCCAAATGGTGAAACTCATAATCATAGTAAACCATATACAGGCGATAATGGTATTTTAGTGAACTCATCTAGTTCTCTCACTGGATTAACTATTAATGGCTTGTCATGTGAAGATGCTTCTTCTAAAGTCGTAGAGTGGCTAGACAGTACGGGCAATGGGAAGAAAATGGTGATTTCTTGAGCGCCTTAAGTGATTATTAGCTCATTCTTACTTCCATAACCTAAAAATGCAGAATTGTACCGCATTTTCTACATATGTACGTTGCAGCATTTGAACATCTGACCCTTTAGAAATAATTACGGCTCTAATCTAAAAGTTATCAACTTGTTTTAGATTATGTTTATAATAGCTTGTTGCATGTCTGCTGAAATTAACCATTATGTGCATGAGAAAAACTGAGGGCAATATTCTGCATGTTGGAATACATTTCAAGGATTAATCAGGTCCATACTTTAACTAGGTAAACTATAAACTGAGGGATTGGCTTTTTGCTCGGCAACGCTATTGGGGAGAACCCTTTCCAGTAATTTACCTAGATGAAAGTAATGAAATTATACCTCTCCCCGAATCTGAGTTGCCTCTAACTCTGCCTGAATTAGACGACTTTACTCCTACTGGAACTGGAGAGCCACCATTAGCGAAAGCAAAATCTTGGGTATGTTAGAGGAACTTTTGATTGTTAGTTACCAGTAATATTCAAATTAATATACACATGTATGATGTTTATTTTATCTTCTATTCTGTATGCACTTTTAGGTAAAAACCGTTGATTTTGTTTCTGGAAAATCTGCAACTCGAGAAACAAGTACGATGCCACAATGGGCTGGATCTTGTTGGTAATGCTACCCTGCATCTTTTTTATTTTGATTGTGTACGTACATTGTTGCTATTATTTTGGCTATGCTACTCATGGGGGGCAGAATTTGATGAAACATAATAAGTTTGTTTGACTCGTTCTTTTTAATATTTATTTCTGCTATAGGGGTTAAAGAAAAGATACGTTGGAATAATATAAATTAGTTTTTTTTTAAAATACATTGTTAATATCATATGAGTTAACTATATAAATTGAATATGTTTAAACTTGGGATTAGGTATCATATTTCTTAACTTTTCGAAAATTTCTAACGAACGAATGAATCAATGATGTCTTGTTATTATCTTAAAAGAGGTGGTTCAATTGAAGAATATGTTCCACTAACTTTAATCATCTTTTGGTTAGCGGGTGTGTCACATTCATGGCCATTTGATGTATATATTCTAGATCAGATTCTAGCAGGTCCATCGTCTTGGATGGAGAAACCATCCTGGCTTATTATCTTCCTTTCCTGATGTAATGCTTTTGATTTCTATGTCACAATGGGAGTTTATGTCACTCAAAAATTTGGTATAGAAGTTGTCATAAGTTTGATTCCCATCGAACACATTATTTTTGTTTAAATATTTTTGTACCATTTTGGTTGTTCAAGGAAACATTTTAAATATCTCTATGAAAGATATATGATGTAGAAACATCTCTCAATCTATATACAGTCTATGATATATAATGAAGTTTTACATTATCTATATATATATATATATATATATATATATATATATATATATGATGGAGGTTATACAATGTTTTTGAGTTAATCTCATAATAAGAGTTGATGTCAAACAAAATTTTGTTGACAGCGACGGTTAAAAATTTGATTCCTAGTTAAAACATCCCTTATTATCCTCTCTACACTTTTTTTAATCCTTTTAGTTAATCAAGAAAACATCGATTTTTCTGCATATGAAATGAAAACATTTAGCTATCTACCTATTTCTCAAATGTCTTCACTAAAAGCACTCATGAGTTTGGTATCCCAAGAATTTTGGTACATGGCCTAAAATATTGTAAAATATTGTTTTGTATTATACGAAAGAGTTTAGTGTAGCATAAGAAATATCAAAATTGACCTTTTATTTAGTGTAAAATATCAATAGTTGAATTGCCTCTGATTTCAACCCCATATTTGAATGCAATGAGATGCGACGGTTAAGATCTATCGTGTCACATGTTGTGTTTTATTTTGTGTCCAAATAATCGGTCTCTATATATGGGAAAATCTATTGGGACACGAAATGGTGGCATAGTGAACCTCAACCATTGAATTGCCCCTGATTTCAACCCCATATGTAAATATAATGCGATTTGACGGTTTAGATCTATTGTGTCATATATTGCGTTTTATTTTATGTCTGGATAGTCGATCCCTATGACAAAATCTATTAGGACACAAAATGATGACGCAACTGATGACACAATGAATTTCAACCATTGGATTGTCCTCTGATTTTAACCCCATATGTAAACGCAATGAGATCCGATGGTTCATATCTAATGTAACATCTATTGTGCTTCATTTTGTGTCCAGATGACGTCCCTTTTTATACTAGTCAAAATTGCGGTTTATTTTCAACACAAAAAATAAATTGTTTTAATACATTTGGATCTTTCTGGAAACGGTTTTGTTGAACAATTTTATATTTTTAGAATCAACTCGACACTTGTATTTTCTTTTCATTTTTGTTAATTAGTTAAAATTAGTCTACTTTAAGTTACTTTAAACTACATATTTTCCTGTGTCATGCATCACTAGACATAGGTTGACTTCAATTGATACATGTCTTAGTTTTGATCAATAATCATGCTTCTGGTTTGGCTTATCAGGAGTTTGGTTATGAATTGATTCCTAGTTAAATATATTTTTTCTTTGCATTTTTTATCCTTTAAGTTATTCAAGGAAATACAGGTATTTCCTTATATAAAAATTTCTTTACAATGTAAATGAAACGAAACATTAATTTGTCCACCTATATCTCTTATGTCGTTATTAAAACTGTCATGAGTTTGGCATCCCACGACTTTTGGTATTACATGTAAATTATTGTAAATTACCCTTTTGTTGCATATTGATTTATTTTTCGATTATTGTATCTAAAAAATCTCAATTCTGTTTTAAAATTTTGGATTTAAAAAAATATATTTCTTGATTTGGCATTTGAAATGAAAATAGTTTTTGAAATAGGGATATTATAACTTTCAACTTTTTTGCAGTTATATTAGTCAAATTGTATTTGAAAAAAAAAGAGGTTCTTTTAAACAATTGGAGTTTCTAAAAGGGGATATTCATTTAAAGGACTTCATTATCTGGGGTAATAAGTTTATACGACAACACTTCAGAATAATTAGCTTCAAGAACCTTTATCATTTTCGTTCAAAAAAATGATAATTTCTTTTATCTTTTATCATTTATCATTCATTAATTATTATTTTCCTTCAGAAAATGATAATTCCTTTTATCTTTTGTCTGTAAAACTTATTATTTCTGAAGTGCCTTTCTGGAAACTTATTATCCGATGCATAAATACCCTTCAGCCTAATTTCTTGTTTCTAAAAATATGTTTTATGTTGCTGATTTTAATTTTTTCAAACGTTTTTATTTCAAATGAATCAGTCCGAAGTTAACTCGATATACATAACGTATTCTGTATAATCTCATTGCAAAATAAAATAAAATAAAATCAGTATACAATTTGAATTGCTTTGATTATTTTAATGATTGGTATAGTTTATTGTTCAAGGATTTTTATGCATGTGCATGACACATGCAATTATGCAACAATAATATTCTTTCATTTTGTGCTTTCTGAATTTGTTCCTTTTGCTTTAAATTTTTTAGTTACTTTAGAATCAGAAGATGGATAAAAAAACAGTTGTTTGAAAAATGTCTCCTATCTGTGTACAGAGTTTCATGGATATCAGAGATACATCGATATATTTTCATCAAGTTATTTATCTGAGTCAATCTCAAATGTAATCTGAATCATGTAGTCTGATATGCAGGTACTATCTGAGATTTATGGACCCTAAAAATTCCACTGAACTGGTTAGCAATGCTAAGGAAAGGTAATTGAAATAAACCTTTGTCTTACTATTCATAGCAGTGAAATTTGTGACTAAGCAAGGTTATCTTACTGAATGCATAATCAGATACTGGGGTCCTGTGGATATTTACATTGGTGGTGCGGAACATTCTGTATTGCATTTGCTTTATGCAAGATTTTGGCATAAGGTTATATTATTATTTTCTGATCATAAAATATAATGTTAAACATGGCTGCTGCCATTCAACTCATTCACACCCTTCAGAAAGTCATATTAAATTCATTGTTGACACGTATTAAAGTCGATGTCGGTGACTAAAAAATGGGTGAACAAAATATAAATCATAGTCATGACTGGCTCTTTTTTAATAAAATTTGTATTATACCTATGTGTCTTGCACCTTTTGCATCCCTCTTAAGTCTTATAGTTCTTCAATTTCAGGTCCTTTATGATATTGGTATTGTTTCTACAAGAGAACCTTTCCAGTGTCTTATAAATCAAGGTTTGATACTTGGAGAGGCAAGTAGGGTTTCTTCACCCGATTCAGAGGAAAAATTAAACCACTTTTCCTTCATAGTATAAAACTATAAATATAAAATGTTTCTCAAGCAGGTTGAGTATACGGCTTTCAAAGCACAAGATGGGAGACTGATATCTGCAGATTCCGTTATCAATCCTAGCGAGTATATGCATGAAAATATACCCATTGAAAAGGTGCATATTTATCTGATCAACTTTATTACAGTAATTGCATTTGTAAGTTGATACATACAAATAACATACATCCTCATCAGATGAAGTGTTTCATACTTTGATGCCCTGAACACAACACATGCATGCGCACACACGCATACATATCAAGGTTCAAGAACCCGGTTTCGTTCATTTGAAATTTTCTTAGTTTCGGATGATTTTGGAAATTTTGAAAGTTTGGGTTTTCGTCCCGATTTTGGTTTTAAATGAGTTGTTGATGAAAATGTAACAATGGTTGATGTAAATAAAATATAAGGTATAGTCTAATCCAATATATTTATATACTAAATTAAACAAATTTAAATTACAATTAGAATTACTCTAAATTAAATTAAATAGCCCAGCCCAATTTATCTCATTACATTGAGCCCTGGTTAAATATAATTAAGTGATATTTAGTTTAATTCATTTTAAAGTCCAAGCCCATGATCTATTTCAATCAGCCCACTTTCCCTTCAGTCCTAATTTACAAAATCGCGTCCCTCCCCTCACTCTCAATTTCTGAATCGTCATCTTCTTCTCTATGACACAATTGTCGCTTTGTGCTACGAAATCGACGGCGACGATGCTTGTCTAAATTTGCATCTCGAATCTTGGCTGGTAATTTACTAATTTTTCTTCTTCTTTTTATTATTATTTTTAAATGTTAGCTAGCGGGATGTGATTTTAACCTAGTCCTGTCTCATCATCGGCCGGAACCGAACCGAGGTTGTCGGAATCTCGGGGTTTCGACCGGAACCTTAAATCATGATACACATGCATACACACATGGTAAGAATTGCTACATCCCTTGTGCCAAATTTATATATTTGAAATGAAATCAAACTTTATGGATATATTATTGTAATATTCAAGATCATCTTCACGAAAAATTTATTTACTTGGATCATCTTAGCATCTTCAAAAAAATATATTTTAATTCAATAGCTAAATCCAACGATTGAAAATAATTTGGCATTTGAATACATTGCAAATTTTGAAATGATCTCAAATACTACGAAGATGATTTTGAATGGTAATCTACCAAATTTGAGTTCATTTTAATTCGTAGAACTTTATAAAAATATTTGAGGTGTAGCATAAGAATGTGGCGTATGAGGTGCATGGCAGAGCCAGTACAAACATTAGGTTTCTAAAGTCCATATATATTTGGGGCAAAATATGAAGAACAAAAAAAATACAATTGGCATGGATTAGCATCGAACGTAGGCCATCATGATGCCAACTACATACACTAACAACCTAAACATAATACCATTGTTTAATTTTTGTCAATAAATCTGTTCAAGTTGCCTTTAAACTGTGGGTTGTCCCAACCCATAGGTTTGGTGGGCTGCCTTATGTTTCAGGCCTGGATGTACATACATATGCACATGCGTGTGCGCACGTATACACATACATATACATACATACATACATATACATACATACATACATATACATACATACATACATATACATACATACATATATATACATACACACACACACACACACACAGATATATATATCTCATGGTTCAGAATTTTGTTTTGCGGTTCTGTTTCGGTCATCTGAAATATTTGAACTTTTGGTTCTGTTTCAGATGTTTTGAAAATTCCGTCTCAATTCCGGTTTCGGATATTTTTACTCTTTAAAACTGTTTTGGTATAATTAAATCATCAAATGGTTAAATATTACAAATTTGTAAATCTATGATTATAATTCTTATCTACTTAGTTCTTTTTTTATTGGTATTAAAAATAACCATTAAATGGTTTAATATCATATAAACATGAGATTAAAAAAGCCCAAGACTTTGTAGGCCCAAATCCAAAACTAGAAGCGAAGTAACCCCTTTCCTACATAACCCTAAACACAAAAGCAATTTCCCTTCCAGCATAAGAAAAACATAACTGACGTGAACCCCTAATCGACAAGTGAAATGTCGTTTCTCTTCCCTACTCGATCTTGCTTTCGTCACTCTCTCTTCTGTACTCAAGTTGCCTCTCGCTTCCTCTGTCCTCCTTCCACGGGTATTTTTAGATACAACCTATAATTTTTTTTTAATCAATTGTCATATCCGGAATGGATTATTAGGCAAACTGTGGTCCGGTCATCGTGGAAAGCGGACCGAATGGACGGAATTCCGGTGGTGCCGTCTAGAGCTTTGAACCATGATATATCCTCATACATTTACTAAACTTAATTAGAAACACAAACAATTGGTCAACCGTGGTTTGCTCTAGTTTACATAATGATATTGTTACAACCATGGTTTTAAATCTCCTATGTCTCATTCGAGATCTCATCTAAGATCTCTTTTTCACACTTAAACGAAGCAAGACATCAATTTTTTTATGTCTTCCTTGATACTCATCTTGTTCGAAATATTCAAATCTCACTTGAAATATGGATCAGAATCTCATCTGAGATTATCTTTTTTTATTTTTACATAATATTTTTTTCATTTTTAGTTAGATTCAAAAAAAACTATTCAATCCAATTACTAATTTATCAACTCCTTGAAAGTATTTTTTTATTTTTTATCTTGACAAGCCACAATAAATGTCGTCGTTTGTTTTTTATGTTCAAATAAGAGAATATTATTCAATCATACCAAATAAAATCAAGCTAGCACTCTTCTCCAAACCATTAATTTCATTTCTTTTTTCTGTACAAATAAGTATGTTACAATTTTTATTTCTACTTTGAATATTATAATTGTTGAATAAATCATTAAAACATCAATTTTAGATACATAAGTTACTCTGAGATATTCCAGAGATGTACATTAATATCCGAGATGTACACCCAAGATACACTCATCTCGTCCAAGATCTCATCCGATATGAGATAGCTTCTGTGAAAATTTCAAGACGAAACGTGATCGAAATCCGAGATTTAAAACATTGGTTACAACCAAGGTTCAAGGTCTCGATTTGGTTTTAATCTATCAATTGGTTTCGGGTTTCAAAACTTTTTCCTATGAGAGTACATCAATAAACGTTGTATACTTGTGTGTTCAGATGCGTTACACCGTCATCAAAAAAAGTTTTTCCAAACCAGATTTCCTTGAAGAACTATATTATAGAAAATAAATTTAAATTTTGGTGATTTTCATGGTCTGAGTTGCAATAATTTCAGCCATTATTTCGATGATTCACCGTAATTTTGTCAGTATAATAAAGCATCTGAAATTATGAATGATAATAACTATAAATACATAACAAACCCTAATTATAAATTATAATAATCATGCGTGCACGCACATGCATGCGTGCATGTGATGATAACGGACCTAATAAAATACCGAATCAATACTGATTATAATGAACTACTGATAATGTACTTAATAAAGTACGTAATTTGTGCCGCCTCCTGTTTCGCTCCGTACAGGTTCTAATCCCCTTCCCGACGATAAAGGATCTAATAAAATACCAAATCTATACTGATTATAATGAAGTACTGATAATGTACTTAATAAAGTATATATTTTGTGCCCCCTTCTTTTTCGCTCCGTACAGGTCCTAATCCCCTTCCTCTTTCGGCCCTTCGCCCCGTTACTAACAGGTTTCCCTCCTTCGCCATGGCGGTGTCCGCTGACCGTAAGCCATTCAATTCCAACTTACCCCCGCCTTTTTTACCTCTTGCTCAGGCAGACCCAGATCAGCCTGACTCTATATCTCCGACCTCATGGATACGTTGGCCTGAAAGGCTGACCCTGAAGCGGCGACTAATGTGGCTGCCATCATCTCCATACATTTTTTGGACCTCAGTTAGATCCATTTGCTTGTTAAGGCTGCTGCTCGTATGCTCTAACACTACATGGCTGTAATTTCATTATATTTGGTTGTTGAAGTGATTTATAAGTTCATATTACAAAAGAAGCAAATTGTTTATGCCCGCTAAGTCTTTGCTACATCTTTGATTGTGGTCTACACGACAATGATGCTAATTTTCGTTTCTATATATTTTTTAGATATAAAGGATGTGTAGCTCGGAAAGCTACATAGTCGTGCTAATAAAGTTTTATATTTTATATAAAACTTAGTAATACAAGGTTGGAGTAGAACTACCCTTGCAACTAAGGGAGCCAACATTGGCTTCCCAACTGCATAAATCTTGCACGTACAAACACCAGGCAAAATGACACCGAAACATCTCCTAGCACTGTAGACCGAGTCCCTATCCTGCTCAACTCCAGCACTAGTCCACTTAACAAAATCTGGGTTACAGGTTATATATGATTATGATCACGACGTATTATATATCAATATTTAAGGCAATGGTGAAACTTCTACGTATGTGTTAGAATGCTAAACAAGAGCATCTCCAACCCGTGAAAGCCACCTCACCAATTAACAAGACTGATCGTATCCTTTTCTCCAATGCAAACGTTAATTACGAATTAAAGACGACGTTGTGAAGTGCAATGTCTAGTTCTAGACATTGAACATCACAATATAAATTATGACACATCACCAACAATTAATCAATTTTGATATAATAATGCATAAATTAGTCTTTTATCATAAAAATGCATTCATTTATCCATAGAATAATTGACATGTATGCAAAAATTAATTTCTAATATGTTTAAGCGTTGGAGGAAAGATGTATACAATATTGTCAAGTGTACTTTACATTGTTAAAGGTTCTTAACACAAAAGCTTTAGCAAGACAATATGTTATGTGTGGAATGAAGATGCCCTAATGGAGTGGAAACCAATGCGTTGTAGCTCAAATATTGTGTTACTAAAATAAAATACTATTGCCCCACTAATCCATGGTGTTTATGTGCCGATACAGCATATAATGAAAGAGTAACTATTGAATTAAATAAATTCATAAAATTTCACAGCAGATACAAATGGCTTTGGCCAATCGTTGCAGCTCGAGAATTAAAAAAAAAATCTCAAAGACAAGGCCAGAACTCCAATGTCCTATTAACAACTCATTCAGAGATGCTCAGTAATTAAACTCGATCTTGATGGTTTTGGAAAATAAACAAGCGTAATAGTTTGCATCGGCAAATTTGATTCCCTTTTCAATGGAGGATTTAAGCTTAGCCTTGGAATTTTGCAAACCATCCTTTTTTCAATCACCGAGCGGATCGAAACTAAGCATTTCCTTCACACCATATTTACCCAACCCCTTTGTAATATATACATTCGACAAGAGCAGTGGTTCAAAATTTTGTAATTTTCAATTATGATATGTGACTTTGTCTGTTGTTTTTATATGTGTGAACGTTATCAAATCAACTTTTGATTTTTTGACTTTTAAATACAAAAGCAATTTTTTTGGGTTTGCAAGAGGCTCTTTACTGTTCAGTAAACTGATATTGAGGATCACCTTAGAAGCAAACAAAGCCATGGTATGACTGTTCAGTGATTGTTGATTGCAGAAAGGAACATTCAGTAATATCTGGGACCCCATTATGACCCTTTAAGCACGCATCAATAAATACAAGAGAACTTTTGTAAAATACCCTCTTTAGCTTTCAAAATATACATCTGTCCCTCCTCAACAATCTTTGGTTTCTAAAAGTGCAAATATTTGTAGTTTCACAAAAAATTTTAAAAATAATAAATATTTTAGGCCATAGAAAAAAAATTACGAGTAAGTGCAAACTTGATTTTCGAAAGAAAAGAAAAATGAAGTAATTATTGAAAATATTTAGGGGTGTAATTTAAAACATGTTTTTAGGAGGGTTTTTGTGTGTATCAAACTTGAAAATAATGGACGGATCAAAATTTCCATCAAATACAACACCAGCATAACTGCAAAAGATAATACAACTCGGTAATATTAACAGATCTTGCATAATTGTGTAAGCTAATTTTGGAAATGTGTAAGCTAATTTTGGATACATAATTGTCCATAAATTATTCTCTCTTAGACATGACATTAATGTATCATAAGAAGCAGTGCATGCATCGTCAACAAATATCCATCAGAAAGCCATAAACGATTTGTTTATTGGTGATTTGTGCTATGTTGACTTTTTTGGCATCAAGCAAAAACTAATCTACAATTTACCTTCGACATAACTTTAGGTCACAGGGTACTTTGTGAAGGCTTATCGATGAAATTTAAACTGCTGATTGTGAGGCAATGGGTGAATAATTAAATTAAAATTAGAGAATATTTATAGATGGTCCTACGACATTTGACTGCAAAATTTATTCAAAATAAAAAACGTTGTCGATGACTCAGCTATGAATTGACAATGGTTCTCAAATGCGTTGTGAAGAGTTTGCTTTTATGGTCAGTTAAAAATTATTTGTTTCCCAATGACTTTTGGGGAATTTTCTCCATATTTTTGTTATTTTGCTTCCCTTGGTCACAAATCAATACAATATCAACAATGCTGCCAAACTAGCATTGGCAAACAAGTAATAATCTAATTTATATCATCACAGCAGTTATATTATCAATCCATAAAATAACAAAAAGCATTCAATTTACAAAATAATAAGCTTGACGCCTGTTCATTATACGCCTAGATGCTGGGAACTTGAAACTCGCAGTATCCAGGTATTTGTTGGACATGCGCCTATTGAACAAAGAAAAATTGCGGTGGATGCTGCTCAATAAACGTCCAGTTTGGTTACAGATTTGTAATCAAACCTAATCGATTATTGTCATATTACACCCCCAGTTGACTAATGGAAGTAATTTTGGCGTTTAAATTACAAAATTGTAATATGTATACCCATTGTTGGAGATGCTCTTAGTGAGATATATGTAATTAAGTTTAAAATAATTAATGTTAGTAGGTTACCATAACGGTAAGCACACTGCTTAAGGATCTAGTAAACGAGGCAAAATGATGTTTTGCACTTCAGTTGCTAGTTCCACTCCTACCGCTTTCAATGCTTTCTTATGATCATCGGTATATTGAACATATTTCATCTTCAATAGCATATATGAAGATAGTTAAAATCAAATATTCAATTATACACATGACTTAATGCAAGATCAGTGATCACTCATCTAACCAAACTTGCTTAAACATACATTTGCCAAAACTAAATCATTGATCTTATGGAGCTTCTCATAAATTTCCATGTTGGTAAGCCGTCTCTCAAGATCTGATCATACACACATACACATACATATGATACGTGTGTGTGTCTATGTATGTGTCTGTGTGAATACGACTTTTTATATAATTTTATATAATTAATTTGGTTTTACAACCATTATCATGTCAAGTTTGTAGTGTTTTGTTGAATTCAAATCTCCTCCATGCAACGTTGGGGATTTGTTGAATACCTAGTATATGATTCTTTATAGATTTAGTTGATATATGTCTGACGCTAAATAACTAATGTTAATATCAATAAAATATCAATTAATAATTCAATCGATATGTGATATTTTGAAAATGTGAAGTAATACATGTTTGTTTGTTAGCAAGTTACTTGAAATAATATGATTGTCACAAAAGATGTAAATAAACTTTTTTTAAAGCTTTTTAAACAATTGCTAGATTGTTTGACAATAATACACTACAACCGTTTTCACATACACTAGTTTTGTTGAAATATGGGACATTTGTATACTTGTATATTTTTACAAAAAAGACAATATATGACTATTTTCACCAATATTTGCATTAAATATCATTTTCATATCATCAATATGTTGGCAAATACCATCGATATATCACCAAAATATCGCTGACAGATATTTTACTTGTATTTTGAGAAGTATCATTTAAAGTTCGAAAAATTGCATGTCACAATAATCAATACTATCCAACATTAGTGTGGGTTTGAATTTTAAATATTCCAGGTATTTATCTGCAATCAAATGTCAGTACTTGAATGAGTTTTGAACTTTTTTAAGATCTATTAAACCTTTTAACTTCTGTAGGTAACAAAAGTCGGCGATTATCATGTTCTGAAAGATGACACAAGTATTCGTTTAATTGCTCGAGCTCACAAAATGAGTAAAAGCAGAGGAAATGTCATCAATCCTGATGATGTTATTTCTGAGTACGGCGCTGATTCTCTTCGCTTGTATGAAATGTTCATGGGACCGTTGAGGTAGTTCTTTTCTACTTGCTCCAGCTGATACTAGAAGATATTTTATATATTGGCCTTCTCAACATAGCAGCTATGTTTTACCTGCTACTATCACATTTTAAGCATATCAATTAACTGAAATGCTCGTCTTTTTTCAATATTTGACTGAGAACAGTGTTTCAATGTAAAAAGGGGTGTATGAGATATCACTGACCTTTTTTAGCTAAACCTTAGACAATAATCATCCAGATCTGATATAGAGTTGAAACCATGTAAAACATCCATTTTACTTTTTGGAACTTGTTACTTAGAAGGTGGTGTAATCTACTGGTACCACATGTCTTAGGTAGTATATACATAAAAGTCTAAATATGTCTAAGGTTTAAATCACAATATGCAAAATTTGAACTTATAACCTCAAAACCTATGTCTTGAACGCCTTACCACTGGTACCTGGTCTTGGACAATTAAGCATTAACTTTAAGAGAAACGGCTGCTATTTTGATAATTATCCATTTGGAGGCTTAAATGCAGAAAGAAAACTAAACCGACTTGTGGAAATCAATTCAATTGTTGACCCTCATCATTTCTTAAAAATAACATATAGAGATTCAAAAACATG
Organism: Allium cepa; assembly: GCA_030765085.1. NCBI lineage: Eukaryota > Viridiplantae > Streptophyta > Magnoliopsida > Asparagales > Amaryllidaceae > Allium > Allium cepa. Next base: position 919,727,026 of record CM060931.1, on the reverse strand, counting down.
GAGCACTGGAGGAATCGATGGGGTACACAGATTTTTATCAAGGACATGGAGGCTGATTGTAGGTTCCTCATTACCTGATGGAACATACAACAATGGAACAGTTGCTACCGATGCTGATCCTTCTTTTGAGCAACTGCGTGCACTACATAGATGCATCGATAAGGTGTCGGAAGACATTCAAGAGACACGGTTCAACACTGGAATTTCAGCAATGATGGAGTTCCTTAATGCAGCTTACAAGTGGAACACTCTTCCTAAGTCAATAATGGAGGAATTTGTTCTTTTATTAGCTCCTTATGCCCCTCATATGGCTGAGGAGCTTTGGTTTCGACTGGGCCATTCAACTTCGTTGGCATACGAAAGATTTCCTGAGGTTTGCCTTCTTGATTCCTGTTCTAATTTAAAAGCATGTGATCCTTTAATGGCAAAGTATCATGTATTTTTTCACTATAACATGTAAATGACATAATTAGATAGAAAATGCTCAAGCTATATGCATCTGCTGGTGCTAGAATCATATCAAGATACAATGTCTTTTATGCATCATGTGATTCATATGTATGACTGCTGCTTTTGTGCAGGCTATAGGTGAATACTTGAAAGATTCAAGTATAGTGTTACCTGTTCAGATTAATGGAAAGACTAGAGGCACAATTCTAGTGAATGAAGTTTGTTCAGAAGACGATGCTTTCAGACTAGCTTTAAAAGACGAGAAACTGGCGAAATATTTAGATGGAAGAACAATAAAGAAAAGAATATATGTTGCAGGAAGAATCATGAATGTGATTCTAGGCCAGCAGAAGGTGTGGACATGAAGCTTGTATACTATAACCATTTATATTTATATTTCTATTTGATTTTAGTTTTTTGCAATGGTATCGAGTACATATAGTTATATTTGAATCGTGTACATATAGTTATATTTGAACGTGAATGGAAGTTAATAAAAATTAGCAAAATTATATTTTCTTCTAAACTTGTGGGATATTTGAGTATCAAATTTCGATGTTACTTGTACAATGATGTATAAAATGGCAGCAGTTTTGAACTGAACTTGTTTTTCGAAAGTCAAATCCTTACTGTTCTTCCATTTGTTTTTCGAAAGTACAATCGTGAACATTTGTTTATTTTTAAACAAGTCTTCCGTTAAGCATTTTTATTTACTGAACTGAATAAGCATAATTTTGGTGTATATTGTTAGCGCCGATCATTTATTATAGTACAATTTTCAGTTATACCTGCATGCAATAAACATGTAAATATTCTATGAAGTTTTAAGAGTATACTGAGAAGCTAGGACCAAAAAAAGAAAAAAGAATGATGGAAATTGCGACGTTTGCATATAATTTGAAGTTAAAATATGATGATTTGTAAATTGGTACTAAGGATAAAAACGAAAATAAATAAATAAATTGAAATATGTAATGCGGGTAAAAAAAAAAAAAATTGAATAATTTCGATAAGTTGAACAATATCGATTTATCTTAAGATAATTAAAAACCGATCAAGAAACTATTTCGAAAGTAGCCTACTTTGAAATTTGTCCTTTATTTTTAAGAAGGATTGTCATTAAAAGATACAATAAATATAGGTATAAATGTGTTTACAATAATAAGTAAGGTAATAAAAATGAGGTGTATGTTAACGGTTCAAGAAAAACATGAAGTTATTATGTAATGATGAGTGATGCAATTTGATATCGTAAAATTATACAACTTATTGAATGAAACATTAGAATATACATATTATGACACTTATGTACAAAAGGATTAACAAATCATCGTTATAGTAATAAAGCGATTTTATGAGATCTCAGTGGTGTGGGTCGGGTTGGGGCAGGTTAGCCAAGTCTCAACCCGACCCTAGACCTAGAGTTCTTAAGAATGGGTCATGGGTCTATCTGACTTGATGATCCAATGGGGGAGGGGCCAATGATAGGGGTGAGGCTATTGGGTTTAGACTCTAGACTCGTCTCATTGTCATCCCTACTTTGAATATGTCAACAAATGGAGATGCGCATGTAAAATAAAATATGTGTTACCCTATTTCTCTATAAAGTCCGATTAAAACTATAAATTAAAGTTATAAGGCTTAACGGAAAAATTGTTATAGTATTAATGCACATGTACCGAAGTGACATTTTAGTTTGTTGGAAGTTCAAATTGAAAATGACACTCTATGTTATCGTCTTCAAATTACATAATTTTCTAATTTCTCTAAACCCTCTTCCAAAGAGAAATGGTTTCTAAAGCTTGTATCAATATCTAATACATTTCATTTAAATCAATTCATGGATTCAGATGCCTATCACAGTCTAATTTATTTACTTTCTCTTATTCTTCTTCACAAAATCAATATGAGTTGTATAATCAAATCTAGGATTTTATTGTCGATTAAATATGATTAGTATTGAAAATAAATCCTAACATGTGGTATTAGAGCAACTCATTATTGATTTCATTGAAAAATCTTGATTTTGGTATTTGATATATCTCTTTTAGTTATGTTTGGATACAAATCTATTTTTAATCGATTGTGAGTGAGAATATTACGTTTTTATATTATTTACAGAATATTCGGGTTTATTTCTATAAATATAATTATATGCATTTTATTTAGTTATTTGAATTTATTTTTATGATATCAAACATTGATTTTTGTATATCTATAAATTAGAATTGTATTTTGTAAATTTGATCATCGATCATCTGATCTAGTGATTGAGATTTGTTTATTGTCTATTTTCTAGACATACTTTTGTATATGGTTGTGCTTTTATTATTTGGCATGATTCTTATTACTTTTGGTGAATTTATTAAATTTGTTGAGATTTGATTAATTAATGGTGTTTGTTTCAGTCAAACTTGCTTGATGATGCCAACCATATGTAAACGCAATATAATTATGTTGGGTTAGATCCATTTGACGTTTAAGGGAAGAACTATATGGTTGCATCTGTGCAAAGTTTTTTTTAGTAATTTTGGATCTGATAAATATTTAAATTATTTAATTATTGAATAATTTTGATATTGAATTATTTTTTAATGGTTATGATTTTGGTTTGATTGTTAATTTTTGAAGAATACTACAACTAGACCTGAGGTATGCTCGAGTTATTGCAGTTAATTTTATATAGTTTAAGTTATACCTATATAAAATAAGTAACTTAAATATATTTAATAATATTAATTAGAAAATTAATATTTGAATGATATGGTATGAATTAGGAATTGTTTCGTTGCTTTAAAAATTTTCAAAAATGCCTTTATTAGTTACCATAATAGAAATAAAAACTTCATGCTTTTCATATGATAAATTAAGCCCTTAAAATTACACACAAATTTATAATAACATAGAATTATAATCCAAATAAAAAATGATGAACTTAAATGCAAAAATGACGAATCAAGTAGCTTGCACTGTTTAAAATGTATCGTTCAATGCAACAAATATGATTACATAAAAATATGATTTTATTATGTAAAAATATGATTTTTATATGTAAAAAGGGCTTTGATCTTAAATAATGACAAGGAGGCTGTTTTAACAATGGGTTAAGATTGGTTAATTAAATTAGGGGATTTATAAATTATTTCTATTCAATTAAAAATTAAAGATTTGAATTTTTTTTAACTTTTTATGTACATTCTTCATTGTTCAAATTTTATTCAGGGATTAGATCTATGTTTCAATGATTAATTAAGTGCATGGATGCTTGTTAAATCATAAATTTTTAATATAGTGTATGCGAGGATTTTTGTGTGTTTGGTTGAGTTGTATGAATTTGTGATTGAAATGTTTGATATATTTGATCTTTGCTTTGGTTGTTGTTGTAATATAAAAATTATTGCATAAGTGATTGTTCAATGATAAGTACAAGCTTGTGAGTATTAGAGAAATTTTAATCGGCATATAGATGTTTGATCTTTAGTTTTTTTCTAGCGAAATGGTTATGCAGGCGGAGATGCGCAACCGGTTTATTACACTGAAACTGAATAAAGGTTCTAATCAACAAGCCTGATTGGTAGCACCAAAATATGTGGCTAGGAGTTAAAGTTCATGCAAACATATGCCAAATTCTATTCAACCCCATCCAAACATAAAAATAGTAACAAGCATTACTACCTTGGACAACAATAAGCAACAAAAGCAAAAACTGCAAGCATATCATCCAGAAAGCATAGCATTAATAACAAAAAACTAATCATCGAAACAACAATCTCTAAAGAGCAGCATTAATCCTCACAAGCTCCATCAATAACATCAACAACAACGGCCTGTATTACTTCACAACTATTAATTGACTCAGCATAATCCTGCCCATCGAAGATAGAGCCTAGAAATCTAAACATGTCCATAAGTAAAAGTGATATAAGATTCCCTGACATAGTTGTTTGGGGTTTGTAAACTTTTTATCAAAGCATCCAAAATTCCTTTTAATCCATATAACCCAACATAATGTAAGTAGGAGCATGTCAATGTCATCATTAGTGTGAGCATTGTCCAGCTAGTTATCATAAAGCGATGTAATATAAGGAATAGCTCTAAATAAGTGAGTAGACAAGTATTCCAAACATAGATAGCCAAGTCATAGTTGAAGAAAAGATAGTTGATATTCTCAGCAGAACTATTACACATAATGCATGTAGGGTATATATGTAGTTGGGGAAAATCCGGAGAGAAGCAAATATAGCACGTAGAAGGCTAGCAGAAGTAAGGAAAAGTCATAGAGGAGCGGAGCACAAAATTTCTAATCAGTAGCGACCGTCGGGTCAAGCACCACTTAGATTGGGGATTTACCCTAGAGGTAAGCCCTAAAGCTTTCTTCTCGTAGAAAGCCCCAGATCAACCATGAGGTAAGTGCCTTAGCCATTTTTGGCTAATACATCATTCTGTCTAATTGTTGAACCGTAAATTCGATTCGGTACCAGATCAAATATCCGGTTCGACAAGATCGAATATTAGATTTGGCACCAAACCAAATTTATTGGAGGTTGTATAGCCAGTCCAAAACTTGCTCTGGGTCAGATCTATGCTTGACCCTGGCATTACCCTAGGCATCGAGCAGATTTTTCAAGGTTTGAACATAACTTCCACAAGTTGTTTCTTCTTCATCCTATGTTGGAATTCTATGCCATCTGAACCATTAAGCTAGAAATTTCAAGGGTTACATCTATATAAAATTTAGCGACATTCTAAGGATTATGATTTTGGGTTGATGAAACTACGACCAAGCATCCAAGGGATGGTGAGCACCTTTTGAGAAAAATTGAGAATTAGATAGTTTGACATGAGCTAAACAACAACTATTATAGGACAATAGGAGCCGAAGTATACTTAAACAAAGTCTTGGGTAGGAGTATTAGTGGAGTTCAGATCATGCAAAAGTGCGAATGAGATATTGATAGCAGAAGGATTATAATTACCAAGGGAGATAAGTTGTATAACACACTAGCCCATGTCATACAATCATAGTTTAGTAACACAAAGGCGCATCTTATAGGTAGATAGTGTGTAACCTTCAAATGATGGTGCAATGCAAGAATGAGTGGGGATGCTTACCATCAGACAGTTAGGTCTAGCAGAATTTCAGGACAATTAGCTAGGTCAAGTTTGTTTTCTATCTTTGGTAGTTGGTGGGTCATTCGTGTCATCATATATCCAAGAGCACTGAGGTATGAGGGGTACATTCGAGTCCTTGAATGTTTGGTACGTTTCTGTAGTATCTATTTTGAGTTTGTTTATACCTATGAATGCCCTAGAGCACTTTACCCTACATAGTATGACCTATTGATATATTAGACATATCAAGTTTATGTATTAATGCTTGTGCATGTAGGAGGATGGTATGAGCATAATGTAATAGGTTAATCTCATGACTATTTTTATAGAGGAAGGTATGAGTTCTTATACTCATACGTTATATTTGTATGTAGAGTTATATGTTGTTTTGGGTATGTAAGCCATTTACATTAGACTGTTGTCTTACCCAAAGTTATTCATGTTGTCCCTTATCTCATAACTCTCTGGTGCTTTCATAATACACATTCTGTTACGTAGTGCTTTGATTAGTCAGAACTTATCTATGTTTTAGAGACAACTTGTTTATTGCAATCATTTATGTATGTGAGAGATATTGACACATTTATCTCTATATCATCATTTTGGAGATTTTGTACTCTAATTCTTTGGAGTTTATTATAAGAACTTTGTTTCAAACATACTATTTTCTCACCTATGTCATATCAATGTTTTATTATATTTTATCTATGCGCCGTGGGATACGTACAACTTGTTGGATTGTTAGTCAAATTTTAAAATGGACATTCCATGAGCTGAGTGCTTAACAATGCAGTAGATCCATTTATAGGCACCAAACATGGAGGGGTGTTTCATCCTATTTTCATACATAACATATCCTAAAAATTAATCATCTTTTCTCTAGAAATAGCATTTGGGGAACTGGGTCTTTAACTGGTGCTGCCTTTAAGTCGCAACCACCAATCTAAGATATGTCCCATGTTCTTTTTTATTTCAGGAGCAAACAAGAATGTCATTCATGAACAAAAGTAAAAATTTATTAAATTAATCTTTGAAAACGTGGCTCATGAAATCCACAAAATATGTTGATGCATTAGTCATCCCAAGTGGCATAACCAACCGCTAATGGAATCCATTCGGCGTCTTAAACGTAGTAATTAGCATGCTATCCTTTGCCCCTCTAATTTGTTGAGAACATGTATAAAGGTCTAGCTAGGAAAACATCTTTGCACTATTAAGTCTATAAAACAAGTAATCAATACATGGTAACAAATACTTGTTCTTTATGTTAGCTTATTCAACACTTATAATCCATGAAAAACTTCAATGGCTCATCTGTCTTTTTAGAGAACATGGCTGGTACAACCCATTCTAAAGTGCCTTTTCTCAATAAAAACTTTCTTTAACAAATATTAAGTCCACACCTCCAGTTTACGTTATTCCTTAGGTTCCATGTTTTGAATTGGCATTACTACGGCTTTAGCATCTTTTATTAGCTCAGTGAGAAATTCAATTTGCCTATGAGGATGTAGGCTTATAACCTCTTCAATATGTCTAGGAACTCACTAGCAATAGGAAATGATGTAATTCATCCTGAGAGATATTCAATGAGTATAAATAGCTTACCATCACTGGGCACTCCGATGCACAATATATATGAAGCCCTTGCCCAATATCATCGCAAATTTAATTATCTGTCCCTCTCAGTCTAGTAATACTCCATACTTCCCATCTAATCCATACAAGACCATAACAAGATAATCCTAGAATGAATGAATCTCAAACAAATTCATGATTAGCCTTAGATAATTTTGCATTTTGACAATGTTAATACCCTAGGTATTGATATTGATGACAACAACCACATAAATATTACTACTAACGTATCTTCGTGTTATGCAGTCATATTAGATATATTATGGAGACATTTACAGAGATTAACAGTGGAAGCAGATGAATTATAGAAGAAGGTTAATCAGAGCAATTGAAGAACAAAACTCAATTGGAGAAGAATGCTGAAAGATAAAAGTGTTTGAAGTGATGAGGAGTTGGCTGAAGCTTAGAATATCTTGTTAAAGATCTCGTGGAAATTATACTTGAAGATCATCAACCATTGACCTCAATCGAATCACAAAAATCCATAAATATAAGGTAATTTGAAATGCTGAAAATTCGCAATACTTATTAGTGTTGCTGTTCATTTTGCAACACACCCTTGTCGACAAGGAGGCTAGGGGGTTGTCGACATGCTAGCTGTTTTTTAGAATTTCAAATTTTAAATGAAAAGACATTTCCCTCCACCTCTTCACCAAAAGACACGTCTCTTCAAACACTATATAAAGGCATATGAAAATGAATTTTAACATCAAGAATTCTTATTTTCTCCTACTCCTTCTTCTCCAAACATTTGCAAAAGAAATCCATTGCATACTCTTTCAATCTCCTTGTAAATCAATACTGTTTCACTCCAATTCTTCATTGATTAGCAAACCACACAATATCAGAGAGTTGTACTTTAATTCACACCATTCTCTCTCTGATTTCATCCTATTCCTCAAAGAATTCAAAGATATATTGTCATTGGAGGTCTTTAGGATCATTGTACCGAATCTGTAGGAATCTGTATTGAAGATATGACTACTTGACATAGTTTGTTGTTGGTGATAAGGAGAAGGTGTTCTTGTAACCTGTAAAATCAAGAGGGTGTGTCTTGTAGCTCATGAAATCAAGATTGTAAAGGTGTTCTTGCCACCCATGGAAAACAAGCGATTATAGTGGAATTTTGCACGATAGAGTGCAGGACTGGATGTAGGTTTGGTTAATCTGAACCAGTATAAAAATCCGGGTGTTATTTACATTACTGCATTTTACTTTATTACTTACTTATTCTCTGATTACTTCTTTTTGTTTGCAATTTGAGTAAATACAATTTTATATTCATAAGTAAGTGGTTAATACACATTTCACCACTTCTAGTGTCTGAATAGCCTTAAGATCCAACATTGTGTTGTAGCAACCCCAGCTTTTAACATTTGGTAACAGAGCCTTGGTTTTCAAAAATTCATAACTTGGTTTTTGAAAAGTATAAATGGCTAATGACACTAGTAACGCATTTTTTAACACTTTTGTAGAAGGGCAATCTACCACTACACCCCCTCTATTTGATGGCAGTGGTTATGCATATTGGTCTTGTAGTATCGATGAAAGGTTATTTGCAGTCTAATGGTTTGGATATTTGGAACATTACCCGAATAGAATACATAGAGCCTCAAACTGAATATTCAAAATGGACACTAGACCAAAAGACACAAGCACTTAATACCTCTAAGGCCATGAACATTTTATTTTTCTCCTTAGATAAAAATGAATTTAATCGAGTGTTTATTTGTAATTTTGCATATGAAATTTGGGGAAATATGCAAGTCACACATGAAGGCACCAATAAAGTAAAACAAACAAAGATATCTATGCTAACTAACCAGTTTCAACTCTTTCAAATGAAATCAAATGAGTCTATTTCTGATATGTATTCTAGATTTCAAGATATAGTACATGCCTTAATATCATTAGGAAAGAAAATTAATGAAGAAGACCAAGTCAGAAAGATCTTGAATTCACTTCCTAGTGAATGGGATCAGAAGACTCTGGCAATTGAAGAAGCCAATGATATTAGTATTATGAAATTAGAAGATTTAATTGGTAACCTAATATCCTATAAAGTAAAGTTGCAGATTAGAAAAGAGAATCAGGCCAATGAGAAGAAATCACTAGCACTCAATGCTATGATTGACAAAGATGAACCAGATGATGATGCTATTGATGATGATATCGAGTTTATGACCAAGAAGTTCAAGAAATCCTTGAAGTATTGGATAACAAACAAACTTCGAAAAACTAACAAAAATAATTCTAGAAATGAAAATGTTGTTAAGTGTTTCGAATGTGATAAACCCGGTCATTTTAAAAGAGACTGTCCCAAACTGATGAAATCAAAGTCAAACACTTTCAATGAGGAGAGGAAACAGGCATTCAATGCAAAATGGGATGATTCAGATAAATCATCAAGTGATTGTGATTCAGAAACAGAAAATGCCAACATATGTTTCATGGCAAAGGATAACTAGGTATGGAATTTTAATAAAGAAATTACTAATGTTTTGAATGATATGTATCAACGATAAAAGTACTTAGGAAAGAGTACAACAATAGTTTGGTAGAGATAGATAGATTAAAAATATTTATTGAAAGGTTGACTAAAGAAAAACATTGTCTAAAAGATGAAATTGAAAGACTCTAGGTATAATGATGAAAAGGATTTGACACTTGAAAGTTTTGAAAAACTAAAAAGTGAAAATGAATCCTTGAAATTAGAAAATCTTTCAATGAAGTCACATATCACTGATCTAAATGAAAAAATAACATCTCTGGACAATATTATTCTTAATCGTAATACGGATTTTGACAAAATGAAAACTGATATTGATAAATTTAATGAAGGAAAGGATAATCTAAAAAAATTATTATCTGGATCTAAACACACTCGGAATAAACATCGACTTGGATACACCCCTAAGGCTAAATCAAAGAAAAATAGTATTCAAAATACTAAGTTTGTTAAGACTGCCAAGTTCAAACCAAAACCTAGAAAATTAAAGTTAAAACCTCCAAATAGATTCATTAATTTATGGGTTCCAAAAAGGTTGGATGATATTGAAAAAGAAAAATATATTGATAATTTTATTAATAAGGTTCATTCATCTAACGATTATATTTTGAAAGGACATTCAAACTCTTCATGGGTTTGACATCCCAAAACTTAACCCCATGGCCCCCAGAATAAAAAGGGTACCAATGTGCATATTTTATAATTTTTCAGGTACCAAACAATGTATATCAGATAGCAGATTCTCAAAGCATATGAGAAGAAATCTATTGAACATTGGATAAATATGAAAAGGATTTGTTATTAGCATCGGCAAAGTCGGTAACTCTAAAACTCGTCTTATTGTCAGATAAGTTTATTTCATGTTTTGAATTGATTTGGTTTCCCCTCACGTGTTTTATTTATAAGCATTTATCTCTATATACAAACTCTACATATTGTCTAGCAGTGATTTAAGTTACTCTTTTTTCGCCCATTTTGTTGATGACAAAGGGAGAGAAAAGGTATAAATATACTAGGAAAAATGATAGGGAAGTGCATAGAGTTAGGGGGAGTCAAATAATGAGTATTATATTTTATCTCTCAAATATTTATATGGTTGTCATCATCAAAAATGGAGAGGTTGTTAATACCCCAGGTATTGATTTTCATGACAACAACCACATAAATATTACTAATAATGCATCTTCGAGTTATGCAATCATGTCAGATATATTATGGAGATATTTACAGAGACTAACAAGAATACAGTGGAAGCAGATGAATTATAGAAGAAGGTCAATCAGAGCAATTGAAGAATAAAACTCAATTAGAGAAGAATGCTGAAGGATAAAGGTGTTTAAAGTGACGAGGAGTTGGTTGAACCTTAGAATATCTTGTTAAAGATCTCATGGCAATTATACTTGAAGATCGTCAACCATTGACCTCAACCGAATAACAAAAATCCATAAATATAAGGTAATTTGAAATGCTTAAAATTCGCAACACTTACTAGTGTTACTGTTCATTTTGCAATACACCCTTGTCGACAAGGGGGGTAGGGGGTTGCCGACATGCTAGCCGTTTTTCAGAATTTCAAATTTTAAATGAAGAGATATTTTCCTCCACCTCTTCATCAAAAGACATCTCTTCAAACACTATATAAAGGCATCTGAAAATGAATTTTAACATCAAAAATTCTTATTTTCTCTTACTCCTTCTCCAAACATTTGCAAAAGAGATCCATTGCATACTCTTTCAATCTCCTTGCAAATCAATACTGCTTCACTCTAATTCTTCACTGATTTGCAAACCACACAATATCAGAAAGTTGTACTTTAATTCACACCATTCTCTCTCTGATTTCATCCTATTCCTCAAAGGATTCAAAGATATATTGCCATTGGAGGTCTTTAGGAACATTGTACCGAATCTGCAAGAATCTGTATTGAAGATATGACTACTTGACATAGTTTGTTTTTGGTGATAAGGAGAAGGTGTTCTTGTAGCCTGTAAAATCAAAAGGGTGTGTCTTGTAGCCCGTGAAATAAAGATTGTAAAGGTGTTCTTGCCATCCGTGGAAAGCAAGTGACTGTAGTGGAATTCTGCACGATAGAGTGTAGGATTGGATGTAGGATTGGTTAATCCGAACCAGTCTAAAAATCCAGGTGTTATTTACATTACTGCATTTTACTTTATTACTTATTCTTTGATTACTTCTTTCTATTTGCAATTTGAGTAAATGCAGTTTTATATTCATAAGTAAGTAGTTAATACACATTTCACCACTTCTAGTGTCTGAATGGCCTTAAGATCCAACATTGTGTTGTAGCCACCCCAGCTTTTAATAGACAAATCATACTAAGGCAAGTTACTAATGGGGTTTGATTCTACCAATGAGTTTATAATAATGTCACTATGGTTTAACTTTCCTTTTAGGTTACTAGTTGTAAAGGTATGTGAAGCTTCGGTCTTGAAACGAATACAAGTTGGTACATGATAAACTAAAAACAAACCTTTAAGCCTTGGTTTCTTTCTTTTCTCATGAGTAGTAAATTTGCCAAACTCAGTCCAGACTCTAGTGTATAAGCTTTTTTTGTCTACCCAACTTTAGGCACGATGCAGTCCTTCCTCATATGACCATGTTGATCATAGTAAAAACATTTCAACTATGATTTGTTGACTCTACATTGCTTAGCAAGTTCCCTCTGTAACCATATCGATGACACTTGGTGTCATCCTTCTTCTATTTGGGTTTCTTACATAGCTTTTACGATTCCCTGTGAACTTTGGCTCATTGTCACTCTATCTTGCTGGTACCTTGGCATTGGGTCCTACTTTTGAGTTCTCACGTCCAAGCCCAATATCTACCAGTCTCTCAAATGGTGCTTCTATAGTAATGACTTAGGACAAGTCCTTTAGTGCTAGGCTCCTGCCATTAGTAAACTTTAATGCTTTCTTCTTCAAAGAGTTAGTCAAACCAACTCCAAATTTAGCCAAGTGTTGAACTGGCTAACATACTATTTCATTGTTAACTCTCATTGCCGTAAATTGATAAAATTCTCTAGTTGCACATCTTTCTCAGCTTCTAAGATAAAATGAGTTTCAAAGTGTCGTTTAAAGTCATTCAAGTTATCTCAATCTCCTCAAAGATAATGTCCCACCAACCAAGTGCTTCATCTTACAACAGTCTTGAATCAAGTCTCCTTCTTATCATGCTCTTCTTGTCCATGAATGAATCAGTGCCTTGCTATGCTTTGCCTATTAGGTTGATGACCTTTTGTACAATTTAGAAAAGTACACTACCAGTGTGGGAACAACTGCAGCCACACCACTACCACCGCCTTCCATAACTTTTTGATTCCCATCTTCCTATGCAAGCTCCATTGGTTGAGGGAATTGCCCATTTATCAAGTTCAACACAAATTGTTGGAACCATTTAGGTGCTACAGTTCCATTTCCTGCATTGGCATTCCCTCAGGATATATCTCTCATACTTCTTTGATTAATGATTGCCAATTTATAAGGGAGATTTATTTGGAAACTAATACAAGATATATTTGAAATAATTGGGTGTGCCTTATGTATATAACATATAATAGAAATATGCTCCTTCAACATTGTTTCTAATACTAATTACATAAAGCTTTATTGTTCACTAAAATTACGATTTATTACCAAATGTAAAAACCCACACTTTATGACTTCTAAGATCCATGCCTAAATGGCCTCTGGCAATCTTAATTACCATGAAAGGAATACATTTATAAAATATTGTTTAACAAAATAACAAATATATATCATGAAATTTTAAATGATATATCTCATTGAGTAAGGTTAAAATGTAATACAAAAATATTATGACAAATATAACATGAGGTATAAGCTGAGCTTATAACAATAACCGTCAAACAAAGTGCACAATCTCTAAAAAAATTGTTCAGTACAACGTAAAATATGATATAATTAAGGGCATGCCTCAGGAAAATTTATGTACTTATAATTATATATTTGTACACATAACTCTATCTTGTTCAAAATGAAAATGTTTTTTTCTAGTTTTTGTTTCTATTGTATGTTCACATATTTATATAAATAAATCGAATGTTAATGATTACATTCACACTACAATATGAAAATCCCTAGAATAAGTCCTTAACCAATTGTAGTTATGGATACGTTCGTAATCATGAGTATATAAATGTAACACCTCATAAGTTTAGGTAATTGATTAGTTAAATTAAAAGGGTAAAATAGTAATTTTACATAAAAGGACAAAATAATAAAATTTTAAAGCTAGAATTAGGCTTTGGAATTATCCTGTGTGTCCATATTACAGTTTACATTTAGAAAACACATATAACTCTCTACATTTAGCAAAACATGTCAAAAATTAGACAGAGTCAAACGTAGTTGCATTTTTCAATGATAAATTGATTTCAAAATTTCAGCCCATATATTGTTGTTCTTCGCCTATAAATAGATTCTTAACTCTATTTCTAAAACACTCCATCTTTATACCCATACTATGCAAGAGTATTACAAAGTAATACTGTCAGATAATATGGAGAACGAGGCTATATAAGGTACATATGTGAATATTTTGTTGGACCAAATGTTGGTACGTATTAAAACATCAAATAAATATCTCACTTATATGTACACAGTCTCAATACAAAGTAATAATCGTGTGTGAGAACACAGAGTCTAAAATACCCCACACCCCTTAATATACCCAATAGGACACATTAACAGGCATGGTGCATTGTGGGTACAACTGAAACTAACAGAGACTAAGATTCCTAAGAAAAATAGGTAAAAACAGTGGAAATTAAAATAATACTTATTTAGAACAAAAGCTTCATAATTTCTCATCAACGAAATAAGTAAAATACTAAATATAACATATATGTCTCAAAAACCAAAATTTCTTATGAAATAAAACTCATAGTCTCAAAATCAGAGTACATAATATTCCTTATAATAAGCTAGTACATAGAAAGAGTTAAAGCTAGAATAAAAGAAATACATGGTAGAGTTCTTCTCCCTAAATCCTCCAAGCAACCGCAATCTATAGCCCTCTCCTTTGATTGCCTATAGGGGTAAAAAGGGAAAATAGAGGAGTGGGTCAGACTAAAAGTCTGGTGAGTGATAGCAACTACTAGAATCTTTAAGCGAAGTAAAGATAATAGACTCTTCAAATGTTCTAGTATATACAAAATGAAACAAAGGAAGTAGAAAAGAGATAAACGGAAAAATATGATTAAACTATTACAATTGATAAGATAGGTCAACTTTGATTGTTTGCAATTATCTTTGATATTTGCTTGATTAGGCTAAATTCCTAATCCAATAATTAGGCTGAAATCCTAATTCTACCCTTTGATTAGCCTGCTACTCCATAGACCTTACCACAGGCTAGACGCTATATAACTCCCTACACAGTAGCCAGTGGTAACTACGAAAGATACACAGAGCACCCACCGTGGACTAGATAATACATAGCTCACTACACAAAAGGAAATAGTGTCTTAGAAAGACACATATACTAAGTGCTTGAAACTCATAGCGATTACTGAGCACCGAAATGGAAGTCACATGCATAACTGCCAGTATGCTCATGCTACTTGTTGCTCTACCTATTGGGTCATATTATTACCTCGACTCAGCATAAGCATGCCCCTCATCTCACTTCAAGATTATGTGAAACACCGTACCCATAGAAAATGATAGGGAAATACTATTTGGTATAGGTCCTACTTTAATTCTTTGCTTATTAACTTAGATAAATTATTTAAATAAGCATTTACCTTGTTCTTACTATCTACGCTTACTAATTTATCCTAAGTCTTAAAATAAGCCTTATTTTGTTCTATTTCTTATTATAACCTACGTTATAATTATGCTTATTACTTAACCAAGGTTTAAGTGTGAAAATAAGCTTCTTTTATTCTTTTTATTATAATTCTAAGTTATAACTACGCAAATCTCTTTAATTCAGTCCAATTAATGTCATAATTAGGCATAATTTCAGTCAAATTCCATTTATATTACGGTCTTTATAATTTACATCTTATATTCCATTATTTCAGATTTCTTGTAATTTAATCCAATTTCGCGTTAATTCTATTCTAATCCATACGCGAAGAAGAAGAAAGAGGAATAAAAGAAAACTGAAAATCGAAGGAAATCCAAGACATAAGAAGAAGATGTAAATAATGCATAAATAACAGTAAATAAACTAAAATACTATAAATAAATTGAAAATCTAGAAATTAACTGAAAATAATTCTAAAAACTGTAAATAAATTACTAAAAAGGTTACTCAAAAAATCATAGTAAAACTACTATTGGAAACCCAATTATTTTTAATTACTTAAAGAAAAATAATTACAATCACCGACCTCTGGTTTTTAGCTCTTCCCTTTAGGTCTTCACGGATCCACTTGGGGTTTTCGAATATTTTTATTTAAAACGATTTCTCCTTGGAAAATTATTCCACTTAGGGTCCTTCCTGAATAGGTGAACCCAGTTGAAGAAAATCTTAGAATGAGAAGAAGTGTTAGGTCTAGGGTTCTAATGGTAGAAGTGGATCTCATACCATTGGATTTGGGGATTGAATAGGATGCAACCCCGCCATAGGCTAAATAGGAGCCATCGTATGCAAGAATAGAAGGACCAGATTGAAATAAAGAATGCAAAACACGTCATAGGAAGCCTATGGAATGAAGAAAATTTTTCTTTGTTCCTAAACACAGGCGGGCCGACCGGGAGGTCGACCTCTCGATCGAGCGGTCGTCCTCTCGACCGGGCCGTCGACTGCCCTTATGCCCAGGTCGACCGGCTGGTCGACCAAGCATATGCATGTATATATATATTCTGCTTATTTTTTTTAATTCATATCTCGTTCATTTTAGCTTGGATTTTGACGTTCTATATATGGATATTGACCAGAAAATTATCACGAAAACAATGGTGCAACTCTCGTGGCTCAATTCTGATAATTTCACTAATTTATTTTATTATTTAATGAATTAATTATCACATGTTAAAATTTTGAGTTGTTACATTCTCTCATTCTTAAAGGATTTTGTCCCCAGAATCTCTAAGGATAGAAAAATGAAATAAAAGTTTTTATTCAAGTTCTACAACCAACTACTCAATCATCACCCATTACATCCATTGTCCTTAAGTTTTTCTAATGCAATTTATGATACTTATGCAATTAGTGTACTGTCAATGTCCATAACTCATGCAAAAGATTAGGCGATCCATTAATTCATTTGGCCTTCTTTTTTGCAATCATGTCCATGCCATGTATCCAAATGAATGCAAAAATTCCCTAATGATAATGGATAGTCCTATATGTGTGCTGCATACATCATCCAAACGCAACAGTCACGTGTTAAACATCCATTTACAGCAACCATAAAAAATAGGATAAAAATGCGCACACATCCATATGCATATGCTCTAATGTCCTAGTTAGGTTGATCCCTAAAGAATAATAGAGCCTAGTATACCTATATGCATCCATTAGCATCCACTAGAAATCACTTGCACGCAATAGCATACATCATTCATAACATGTTCTAATAACATGTTTACATCCAACCCTACCATCCATAGGTTAAATTCTAAGTTCTACCTTCCCATAGGATAGTAAAGGAAAGAACCTATTCAAAATTAAAGATGGAAACGGGAAATTCTAAAAACTTACTATCGAAAAGAGGAGTATAGGAAGTATGAATCTTTTCTTTAGCTTCCTAAGTGGCGTCTGCAACATCTTCTCCCCACCGCACCTTCACTAACAGAACCTCCTTATTCCTTAGTCGCTTGATGTTTATTCCAACAGTCTTCATCGGGGCCAAACAGATGCTTCCCTTTATACTTCCACCTCCTCTAACTGACTGAGCTCGACAACCTTCATCGAGTCATGTAAGCACTTTCGCAAGTGCAAAACATGAAAAACATCGTGCACACCTACGAGCCTTTCTGGTAGCTTCACTCGGTAAGCCATCTTACCAACTCTCTTTATGATAGCGAATGGTCCAACAAATCTAGGAGCTAACTTTCCATCGATCCGAATCTTACCACCTTCCTAAGTGGGGATATTTTGATAGAAACTAAGTCCCCCACCTCAAACTCAATTTCTCCTCTATTTATCTACATAAGACTTCTGTCTATCTTGAGCTGCCTTCATTCTCCACTGAATTAAATCCACTTTCTCTGATGTTTCCCTCACCATGTCAGCCCAAGTAGCAATTTCTTCGTAGACTCCACCCAACATGAAGGGGACGTGCAAGATTTCCCATATAAAGCCTCAAATGGTGCCATTCCTAAGCTCGCTTGGTAACTGTTATTATGCACAAACTCAACCAATGGAAGATGCTCCTCCCAAGTCCAAATGCACATCCGTAACAAATTCTCAAGCACTCTATTCACTTTCTTCGTTTGGTCGTCCTTCTAAGGGTGATAAGCCGTACTCAATTTAATTTGCGTCACTAGCGCCTCCTGTAAGCTCCTCTAAAATTCACTAGTGAAAATGGGATCTTTATCACTTACTATAGTAGAAGGGACTCCGTGAAGTCAAACTATCTCTCGAACATAAAGGGATGCTAAATATGATGTTGTACACTTGCTCTTAATTGGGATGAAGTAGGAACTCTTGGTCAACCGATCAACAAGCATCCAAATGCTAGTATTCCCCTTCCTAGAACAGGGCAAACCATCTATAAAATCCATAGAAATGCTGTCCCACTTCCACTCTGACATATCTAAAGGCTGAAGTAGCCCACCGGCCTTCTGCTACTCTGCCTTTACCCTTTGGCATATGAGACACTTAGCTACGAACTCTACCACGTCCTTCTTCATGTCATTCCAATAGAACATCCTCTTTATATCCTGATACATTTTGCCACCACCTGGATGAATATTACTATGGGAATGGTGCGCTTCCTTCAAAACCGCTCTCAACAAATCTCTAGCATGTGGAACACAAAGCCTTCGCATCTCTCCTAAGCCATCCTTTGTTATCAATGGAATAACATTGGAAATGTCTAGAGACCTCTTCTCAGCTAATCCTATCCATAATGTCCATGAGTTTCGAATCTCCTTACTATCTTGAGCCAATCTGATCCATATGGATATGCCTTACCTCTAATGCCACCAATAATCTAGGAGTAATGTTCGTGGAGGGCTTAAAATCAAAAGTAGAAATAAAATCCAAGCTCTTCCTCTCTACGAACGAAGGACTAAGGGTTGCTTTCTTTTTACTCAATGCATCCGCAACCATATTACCTTGGCAGGGGTATAAGCAATCACAAATCATACGAGGCTAAAAACTCCATCCATCTCTGTTGCCTCAGGTTCAAGTACTTCTACGAGAATAGGTACTTCAATGAATTGTGATCGATGAAAAGCTCAAACCTCTCTCCAATCAAATAGCGCCTCCAAGACTTGTGTGCAAAAACTATGGCTGCCAACTCCAAATCATGGGTAGGGTAGTTCTTCTCATGCGTCCTCATCTACCTACTACCATAACATACCACCCTTCCTTCTTGCATCAACACCGCTCTTAAGCCCATCCCACATGCACTGGTGTATAAAGTAAATGGCTTAGCTCTATCGGGTAGTACTAACACTGGTGCACTTGTAAGGGCTCTCTTAAGCATTGTGAAGGAAGCCTCACAATCCACGTCCCACGTGAAAGTTTTATTCTTCTTAGTATGGTGCGTGAGTGGCGTTGAAATTTTAGCAAAGTCTTTAATGAACTTTCTATAATAGTCAGCTAATCCTAGGAAGCTCCCAACTACAGTGACGTTTTTGGGGGCCTTCCAATCTTGTACAACTATCACCTTAGCAAGGGTCAACAGCCAAACCTTACTTCGAGACCACATGCCCCAAGAAATGTACCTCCTCTCTCCAAAAGTGACACCTCAAAAACTTAGCTCTCAAATGATGACCACGAAGTATGCGAAGAACCTCCTCTAAATGGATAGCATACTCCTCCATATTAGTGGAAAATACCAAGATGTCATCTATGAATGCCACCACTAACTTATTTAGGAATTCACCACAGATGCGGCTTATCAAGTCAACAAAGTACGTTAGGGCATTGGTCATCCCAAAAGGCGTAACCAGCCATTCATAAGGTCTGTCTAGAGTCCTAAGTGCAGTCTTGTCAATGCTGTCATCAGTGACCCTAAGATGATGGAATCCTGTGGCTAAATCAAGTTAAGAGAAAATCGAAGGGCTAACTAACTGGTCAAAAAGATCATCAATCCTAGGGAGTGGATATCGGTTCTTCTTGGTGAACTTATTTAATTCTCTATAGTCAAAACAAAATCGAAGAGAACCATCTGCCTTAGTAGCGAAGATAACTGGTGGTCCCCATTCCGATATGCTCCTTTTTTATAAAACCCTTCCCCAAAAGTTCACTGACTTGTTTGCTTAACTCTTTCCTCTCTCGAGGTGCCATGTGCCTCACAGGTACCGCCACTAGCTTAGCATTCCTCGTGAAATAAATTACGAAGTCAATCTTTCTTAGGGGGCTGTCCCCTAACCTCCTTAAAACGTTGGAAAAATCTCTGACGATAGAAACCGAATCAAACTCTTCCGAAGATGAATCAAGGGAATAGAGAAAGCTCAACATGGCTGACCCTTACGAGTCACAACATACTTCGAAAGTCCTACCACTGCAAGTCTCCAATCTAACGACTCTCCTCTTGCAGTCTAAAATAGCTCCATATGTGGATAGCCAATCCATACCCAAGATCATCTCATACCCCAAGAATCCCAAAACATAGGCGTCGCAGTCAAATTCTACGCTTAGGATATAAATTTTCAAACCCCTACAAATCATAGACAAGTGTATCGATCCACCTATGGGGTTTAAAACAACGATGTGGTCCACTACTAAAGAAATGTCTAAGTGCAAACAATCCATAAGAGAACTAGAAATAAAAGAGTGTGATGCACCAGAATCGAATAAAGTCCGAATGGGAAAATTAGATATAGAAATCAAACCTTCAACTGTGACTTTCCTACCTTTATCCGGAATGCTATTGGAAGATGCCGCGTCTAACGCCTGAATTTGTGCGACTGGTGTTCTCGCTCTTTAATCAGCTCTCTAGGGACTACTCCTACTCATATGACCGGGCTGCCCGCAATTGAAGCACATTCCCTTCATCTTTTCCCTTTTGCAATCCTTGGCGATATGTCCAACAATCCCACTGCTATTGCACTTCGATTCCTTCTTAATCTGCTTATAAGGGCCATCACCTTTCTTCTTCTCCTTGTTGTTTTTCCACCACTCCTTCTTTAGACCTTCTGACTTAACTACTTCTTTAGACTCTCCTTCCTTGACCGCATCCGACATAAGCACCAACTTAACCAAAGACTCATAAGTGCTCCCATCGGTACGTGATTCAACAATAATCCCTAAAGGGGTTGATTCAATCCCTTCGCAAATTTCATAGCTTTTTTATGCGGCGTGTTCACTAATTCCAATCCAAACCGTGACAGCTGATTGAATTGATTGATGTACTCCTTGACGGATTTTAAACCTCTCCAGCTAAACATTCTCTTCCGCTTGAGACAGAAACTTCCTCTCGAACCTCTACCTAAATCCATTCCAACAGACTTCTCTTCCTTCCAACTCAACAACCTTCCACCAGTAAGAACCTCCTCTTTCAACTACTAAGAGGCTAGCTAAACCCTCTGCTGGTCCTCTAATCCTAATAAGCCAAATATCCTCTCGGTGTCTCTAAGCAAAGCTCTCGCCTCCATAAAAATCTCCTAGCCAGGAAAAGTCTTTCCACCCAAACTCACAAAATCCTTACAAAGGTTAAAGAAATCGATGGCTGCAGGTGGGTTGATGGGGTTCTCACATGTTGGTGCAGGATTGGGCGCTGGCCCATGCACCTCTGAAGTCGTGGCTTGTAAGTACCTACGAAACCAGGTTGGAACTGGAATGCCCTCGGGAAGGTTTGGAGCATCATCCATTCTACGAAAATAAAGAGATAGTTTAAGAAAGAGTCAAAAGAGATTGAACTAGACTTATGAGGAAATTTTTATAAAAACTCTTTCATTCTCAAAAGCATTTCTAAGAGATCTAGTTTGAATTTTTTTTGAAACAAGTTATTTTGAAATACTTTATTTTTAAAATAAATTTTTAGGCATCTTATAACCTTAGGCTCTGATACCAAGTGAAACACTCCACGCTCTTTAATATACCTAATATGATGCATTAAAAGGCATAGTCCGTTGTGGGTATAATTGAAACTAACGGAGACTAAGATTCAAAAGACAAAAACAGGTAAAAATAATAGAAATTAAAATAATACTTATTTAAAACAAGAGCTTCATAATTTCTCATAAACCAAATAAGTCAAATACAAAATATAACATACATATCAAAAACCAAAATGTCTCATAAAATAAAAAGTCATAGTCTCAAAATCAGGGTACATAATATTCCCTATAATAAGCCAGTACACAGAAAGTGTTAAAGCTAGAATAAAAAATACATGGTAGAGATCTTCTCCCAAAATACTCTAAGCAACCACAATCTATAGCCCTCTCTTGATTTCCTATAGGGGGAGGGAAAATAGAGGAGTGGGTCGGACTAAAAGTTTGGTGAGTGATAGTAACTACTAGAATCTTTAAGCAAAGTAAAGGTAATAGACTCTTCAATAGTTCTAGTATAAAAAGAAGGAAATAAAAAAGAGATAAACTGGAAAATACGATTAAACTATTACAATTGATAAGATATGTCAACTTTGATTGTTTGCACTTGTCTTTGATAGCTGCTTGTTAGGCTGAATTCCTAGTCCTATAATCAGGATGAAATCCTAATTCTACCATTTGATCTGCCTGCTACTCCATAGACCTTACTACAAACTAGACGCTATATAAATCCCTACAAAGCAGCCAATGATAACTACGAAAGATACATAAAGCACCAATTGTAGACTATCCTACACAGAAGGCAATGGTGTCTACGAAAGACACACATGCTAAGCGCTTGGAACTCATAGTGATTATTGAGCACTGAAATGGAAGTCACATGCGTAATTGCCACCATGCTCATGCTACTTGTTACTCCACCTATTAGGTCATATTATTACCTCAACTCACCATAAGCGTGCCTCTCGTCTCGCTTCAGGATTATGTGAAATACCGTGTCCATAGAAAATATAGGGGAATGCTGCCGGTACTAGCCCGTCATCCAAACAATATCTGATAGCGCACTTGTCCAAATCCCCATGATTTGAACATCTCTCTACCACTACTAGCATAAGCTTTCCCCTCATCTCACTTCAGGTTTATGCGAAACACCGTACCTATAGAAAATAATATGGGAATGCTATTTGGTATAGGTCCTACTTTAATTCTTTGCTTATATTTAAATAAGCCTTTACGCTTGTTATTATTTTCCGTGCTTATTAATTTATCCTAAGTCTTAAAATAAGCCTTATTATGTTCTATTTCTTATTATAACCTACATTATAATCATGCTTATTACTTAACCCAAGGCCTAGTGTGAAAATAAGCTTCTTTTTTAATTCTTTTTAGTTATAATTCTAATTATAATTAGGCAAATCTCTTTAATTAAGCCCAATTAATGTCATAATTAGGCATAATTTCAGTCCAATTCCATTTATATTACAGTCTTTATAATTTACATCTTATATTCCATTATTTCAGATTTCTTATAATTTAATCTAATTTCGCGCTAATTTAATTCTAATCCCTACACGAAGAAGAAGGTGGAATAAAAGAAAACAAAAAATAGAAGGAAATCCAAGGTGTAAGAAGAAGATGTAAATAACACGAAAATAACAGTAAATAAACTAAATACTGTAAATAAATGGAAAAGCTAGAATTAAACTAAAATTAATTGAAAATAATTCTAACAATTATAAATAAATTACTAAGGTTACTCCAAATATCTTAGTAAAACTACAACTATTGAAAGCCCTATTATTTTAAATTACTTAAAGAAAAATAATTACAATCACTCACCTTTGGTCCTTGGCTCTACCCTTTTGGCCTTCACTGATCCATTTGAGGTTATTAAATATTTTTATTTAAAACGGTTTCCTTCTGGGAAATTTATTCCCTTTAGGGTCTTTCATGAATAGGTGAATCCAATTGGAGAAGAGAAAAAGTGTTAGGCCTAGGGTTCTGTTTATCGGGGTAGAAGTGGATCTCAGACCATTAGATTTGGGGATTGAATAAGATGCAACCACGTTATAAGCTGAATAGGAGCCATCAGATGTAAGAATAGAAGGACTAGATTGAAATAAATAATGCAAAACACTTTATAGGAAGCCTTTAGAACGAAGAAAATTTTTCTTCGATCCTGAACATAGGCGGGTCGACCGTGCGGTCGACCGCCCTTGTGCCCAGGTCGACCGGCCGATCGACCTGGCCTATATATATATATATATTTCTGCTTATTTTATTTAATTCATATCTCGTTAATTTTAGCTCGGATTCTGACGTTCTATATATGAAGATTGACCAGAAAATTACCACGAACATAATGGTGCAACTCCCATGGCTCAATTCTAATAATTTCACAAATTTATTTTATTATTTAATTAATTAACGAATTAATCATCATGGGTTAAAATTTTGGGTTGTTACAGAGTCAGAATCACAACAATAACATATAGTGTATAATTTATGATATTGTAAGGATATTAATCATCACAAATGTCAATTATCTTAATGTAATGCAATGAATAAACAATATACAACTCAGTATCATATATATGCAATGAATCAATATCATATTTAATATCATACAACAATCCTTATATAGTCTCCCCTAAGTCCAATAAAACAATTCTGGTCATATTGTCTCTGTACCTGAAATGTCTCGGACTGACTCGAGTATTATATAAATAACACACGGGTCAGCCAAGGTCTAAATCAAAGATCTATGAATACATGTGACATGGTATAAACTAGTAATAATAATATGATAACATTGCTTGAGAAACTCAAGTCAATAGTCAATACATCAACATAAACACACACACATAGAGGCATGGAAACATATGCATGGAATATAAATATAAGACCACAAGTATGGAAACATATGCATGGAATGTAAATATAAAACCATAAACTATCATCAAAGCATTACATCATTCAAATAACTCAAAACCATGTATAAAGATGTCATCACCTATATAAAAGAACATCAAATCAAAACCATAGAATGAGTGTAAATGAGTGAATAACACATATTTAGAAATTATCATCTAAATCTAGAAAATATCAATAAGAGAGATATCACCACATATAATCAGGCTAACATGTAGCATTGCCCAAATATATTTCTCAATCTCAATAAATAGAATATCATCTTCAATATGTGTAGAATATGATAAGCCGCCTATTAATATAATAAAAGATATGAAAACCCACCATACTTTGGATATCTATCGTAGGTATAATTTCATCTTCTTGCATATGAACTACCAAAATATATCGTAATGGAAAATGACAATATGACATACACAAAGTCTCAAGTAGAGCCATGCATGTCCACACACATAAATATGTTGGTCGTCTAACCATATCTATACTAAAGTGAGGTTAATAAGTACTATATGCCAAATTTCTGCTCCATTAGTACCAGAAGAAAGACTGATAGCATGAAGCAAGCTCCAGATTCACGAAGTCTCTATAGTCGTAGTTCCTTTTGGTATCGTGACATGTATCCACTAATGTGCTCGTCAATGCAAGTACTCGATAGTCATGACCCAACTCTAGCCCTTATAGGTAACAGATTGCTGGCCTAGGTGACACAAGGGTGGATGCACGAAGCAAAAGCATGAAGCCATACAAATATAGGGTGTCACAAATCTAGGGTGCGATCACGCTCGTTAGGATGGATTCTAGCCATCTGGTTCTCTCCAACATCAAAAAGGAGTATGTTATAATAATGGCATATATAACTAATAATAATAATAGACACAAAGTCATGCTTATCGTTAGGCATGAAGCCTTAGTCACTGAATATAAGCATGAAGTTATACGCATCACTACATGTATCACCTCATATTCATATCACTATTCCCGTCACGTGAGTGTCATCTACTTACAATGAATAATCAGATTAATATCACAATAGCATCCCATACCATTGCGTGATACTTAAACATTTATTCACTGCTCATGCACTACACTCAATCTCCAAATATGCTATATAATGAGTCCAAATAATAACAGGAGAAATATTACCAAATGCCCCCCCCAAATGGTATATATCTCTGTTTATTCAGATTCCTTATCATTTAGAATTAAAATAATCATAAAATCATGTAGAAGAGTGTCATCAACGTATCATATCAAAACACTAATCAAATCAATATCAATTGTGAATCATTCATAGTATCAAAATCAGCATAGGAAAATAAGAAATCATAGAAATCGTACATAAAATCCCTATTTAACTCAGAAATAAATCAATAGTAAAGTTCAACAAAACCTTTCTTTAAACGTTTAAATAGAATATATTATTATATATATATATATTACACTTTAAGAATTTATAAGCAATCATATTATTAATAGAATAGTCTTTAAAATGCCTAAATATTAACTCGAAAAAGTTTCATTTATAAATAAATCATTTATAAAACTTATATATATATATATATATAATAACTAATTCTTCACGTAGAACTCATATATTAATAAATTATCATTAAAATCTCATTTCTATAGTCAAGGCTCTTTAAATAAACTTATAATGCCAAATATTGCTCATAAATATTATTTCATAATTTTTTATAGTTAATTACAATTTATAAATGATTTATTCAATATCCAAATCAATTTCTTTTACTTTCAAATTCATAAAATATTTATTTTTAAACTTTATATTATATTTAAAATGTATAAAACATAATTTAAAACCCATAAAATGTTATTCAGAATTTGCTTAATATTTTTTTAGAAATTTTATGAGCTTTTAAATAATTATTTAAACCTAAATTAAATAATTCAAATATATAAAATATTTAATTTTAAAATAAAAATTTTCTCTAATCAAAAGTATATATATGTATATATACAATATATTTTATTTAATAACATTTTTACTTTAATAGTATTAATATATATAATAAATATAATAAACTAAACATAGGTATACACACATAAAAATTATGCATGACCGGTTGACGAGCCTGAAGCCAAAAGTTAGCTTTATCGATCATCTTCCAACTTCTTCCCCTTTCGTTCATGCACTGTAAAACATTTATTTGGTACAAACCAAGTATTTACCCAAACATCAATCCAAAAACTTACATGTCTTGAATTATTTGATTAAACATAGGTTCGTGAGTGAAACACTCACTTATATGCATGCGCCACCTTCTTTCTCTGCTTCTAGATCACCAATATACAAACAAATGATTAACTTTTCGATTTTTTAGGTATAAATGAGTGCTAAGGATCATATATTTGAATTTGGAAATTTATAACAATTTATTTTTTTTGTTTTTGATTTTCTAAGTGATGAGAGTTTGAGTGTGTTTCTTCAAGAGGAAGATAATTGATTTAGGAAAGTACGTGAAAGTGTATTTTTGAGAGAAAGAAAACTCTCGAATAACAAGAGTTTGGAAGATGGGTTTGCGCTTGGGACTAAAATTTAAGCAATCTATTTGTTTCTTTTTCTTTATTTTTAACTATTTTCAATTTAATTTAAATAAGCTCAAATTTTTATTTCAAAATTACTTTTTTTGCAAACTATTATTATATTTTAATTACATCACTTTTATAAAATATTATCTTCACATTGCAACGTATTGCAATTTGAATTTTTTTTTTCACAATCCAAATTCTTTTATTAAATAATTTCTAAACTTATTTATTAAATAAATCTCCAAATTCTATTTTAATCAGTTAAATTATTACTACTAACTTTAATTAATTATTGCTTAAAATTTGGGTTATTGCAATTTCTTTTGCTTTAAAAATCTTATCTCCACTTATAAAATCCTAGTTCCTAAATAAATTACAAATTCTCCAAACAAATCCAAATTAAACGAAGTAATTTGTGAAACTGATCACCGTGAAGAGAGCTCTACCAATAAATTAAAACTATTGCGATATTTGGAGTTTAGAAGGTGAGAAATTTTTGGATAGCAAAGGGAAAAGAGAATTCCCATCAAATTGAAGAAAATGCATAGCCAATCGATGAGTGAGACTGTAACGACCCGTATTTTTACGGATCGAAGGATCGTAGAATTGTTGTTATTAGATCGTTAGTGTTGTTAAGTCGTTCAGAGTTAAGTCGTCCAGGGTTTAGGTCGTGCAGTGGCTTAGGTCGGTGGAGCGAATTAGGAGTTGGAGCGACCTATAGGAGTGACCGACCTATAGGAGTGAGCGACTTAATGGGATAATGGTTGAACGAGTTACCGACCTAAGGGAGATAGGTCAGTGAAGCGACTTAAGGTAGTTAGCGGCTTAAGGAGGGTAGCGACCTAGTGGTTAGCGCTGTGTTGAAGTTAGGTCGTAAGTGACCTATGATAAGTCGCTATGTTTAGTTAGGTCGCGAGGTGACTTAGTGTTAGGTCGCGACCATAGTTAAGTTGCTAAAGGCGCATAGGTTAAGTCGTTGAAACGTGGAAAGTCTTAGGTCGGGGGCACTGCTAAGTCGTAGGTCGTGGAACTGTTAAGTCGCGAGCGACTTAAGGGCGAGCGACTTATGGTTCGGCCTATAAATACACGTGCTTCCTTCACTTTTTGGGATCCGGATTTTGAAGCGACGAAGTGCTGCCATTTTTAGAGCTCGAGTGCTACACTTCTTCACTTCTTATCTCTTCTCTAATCTAGTGCTTCCTTCCATCCAAGATTGAAGATCAAATCGAAGATCCAAGAGCCAAAATTGAAGATCTACATTCTTCAAAGAGAGACTTCATCGTTTGAAGCGGAATTTTGACGGATCAAGCTAGATCCTTCGCTGCCCGGATCTGGAGTTGTTGCTTTTGAGGTGTTTAGGTGATTCGGTGAGTGGTGGTTATCTCTCACACGGACCCAAAGGAGTATATCGGATTGGTGGTTTGATTTTGTGTTAAAGTAGTGGTTTCATGCATTTCTGTAAAACATAAGTATAAATTCATTGTTCATGAAGATTTGACATCCATTTTAGTACATGTTAACCTATGCAAGTTCATCCATTAAGTTGTAGAGATAATACTTATGATCCATGCTTGTTAGATTTGGACTCTTTATTTACAAGATCTCCATTTTGTTATAATTGCTTTTAGATCTCGTTTGAATGCTTGATTACTTGGATTAATGATTGATTTGATTAATTAGTTGATTAGTGATTGAATTTGGACAGGTATGGTTGGAGATGATTCAAAAGCTAAGGGAAAGGCTCTTGAATAAGGAAAGCTGCTCGTAGCATATGTAGCGGATGTTGAAGCTCATATGGATAGATTTGATGATGATGTTGATGGGCTTTTCTATGATGAGATGAGGCGAAGCATGATAGGATGAAGCCTTGGTATAATCCAGACGGGATCATTCCAAGCAGATTGATAATGGTTGGCTTGAGAGGCGCTTGAGCTAGTATGGAAATAGTCGTCAAGGAGGACGACTAGAAGGCTGAGATCTCATCGTTGTTGAAGGTTCTAGCAGGCTCAAAGCAAGAGTACGCTGGGCAGATTCGATAGTCCCAATCGACTAATAGTTGATGGTCGAGTACTCTGGGCAGATTCGATAGTCCTAGGCACGGGTCACGACGACGTGCAGAGTTCTGTCTAGAACCGGGGTTACCATTAGCCCTTGACGGACGGATGAAAGAATGAGCCGGTCATTCAATTAACGGTGATATCGAGGCAATGATAACAGTGATAGCCAGAGTCATGGATGTTTGGATGCTTTGGTTGTATCGTCACTCGGTCTCAAGAGCGATGTTTTGTGGGTGCTTATCTGATCTTGGTTTAGGCCTTGGGGGTTTGTGCTTGGAAAGCATCGACCTTGACTCGAGTGATAATTTTTTTACTTTAAATGTCTGCTTTGCTATGTTTATTTCTGTTTAGTGGGTCTGGGGTCTATCACTGTAGAAAGAGGTGGAGTGGAAGGGTTGGATTCCTATTCCTTTTTCCTTTATGCTCTTTTGGTATGTTGTTAGTTAATTTACCGCTCACTAAGACTGTTGTCTGACTCAAGGTTTTATGTTCAACTCTTATTACCTTGGGCTGTTCATCCATTTTGGGATGGGCAGACTAGGTAGCAGGTGACAGGTGCTGTTCTTAGTGACCAACGCTGTTGATGACGAAGACGAGCTGGAGGCTTTTGCATATTGTTTTTCTTACTATATGTACTGGATGTTCCGCTGCTTGTATGATTCTCTGAGTGTTATGTAGTGAGGCTTGATGTATTGACTATTCAGATGTTTGTATCAAATTGTTTTGTAGTGTATTGATGAGATTCTATTTAGTGAAGCTTCACTATATATATTTCTCTATTGTATTTTATCCCTGCGCTGTGAGTAATACGATAGAGTTTATTGTTTTACTTTAACCCTGATGATCGTCCATGGCGGCCTGGCACACTTTTCAGCGCACTATTTCCTTGTTTAGTGCAGGAGTTATGGGAGGTTGTCACATTTGGTATAAGAGCTTTGGTTAATCGATTTTAGCCAATGCTCGCTGACGTAACTACGTATGAGAGACGTAATTGTATTTTGATGGATGATTACTATATATAATATAGTAGCTTAGAAGGATTTGAACCTCTTATGTAGTTGTTTCTCAAGGTGTACTAATCATTCTTTTATAGATATTAAGAATGAGTCGAAGAGGGAGACCAGCTTCTAGGGAAGGCCTGATTCTGAGGGGGCTGCTGATTATGCTGCTATGTTTGAGGCCATGATGACTTCGATCACGAGAAGGATGCCAGCTCCAGGGCCAACGGTAGATGTTGGAGTTCAAGTTCAAACTCCAAAACAGGTGGATTTTGCTAAGCTGTGTAAAGACTATACTGCTCTTGGAGGAAAGGTTTTCTTGGAAACAGAATCAACCATAGAAGTCCAGAGATGGATAGATGCTTGTAGAAGGATCTTTGGTGATTTGGTTATCGAGGATGTAACCAAAAGGAAGCTTGCATCAAGACAGCTTCAGGGAAGAGCTTCTGATTGGTGGAACTCTATCACCATTGATACTCCAGAGGAAGAAATTACTTGGGAGCAATTCCAAGTCAGATTTGATGCCAAGTTCATTTCTACAGCTCAGAAATCCGTTCTGTTTAAGAAATTTGTGGAACTCAAGCAAGGTGGAAGACCAGTTCTTGAGTATGTTTCGGAGTTTGAAGCCTTGTCCAAGTATGCTCGGTCATATATTGAATCTCCTTATCAGAAGAATGAGAAATTTGTGGCAGGCTTGGACACTTACCTTGGGAGGCAGTTGGTGGATCATTTGGACGATCCGTTTGAGAAGCTTGTGGAGAAGGCTCTCAGGCATGAGAATCTGTTTCCTAAGGAAGGATCTGTTGTTGCTGTGACCAAGGAAGATTCTAAACCACAGCAAGGTGGGAACAAGAAGAGGAAGCGCAACAACAGAAGGGTAAGGATGGCCAGAAGAAGCCGAAGGGCGAAGTGACCTGCTACAATTGCCAGCAGAAGGGCCATTTCACCGGAGATTGTAAGAATCCAAAGGTACCGTTGAAGTGTTACAACTGTGACAAACTGGGGCATATCAGGAAGAATTGTCCAGAACCGAGAAAGGACAGACAGATTGTGCAAGCTTATGCTTTGGGGGCTGTGCCATCATCATCAAAAGCTCCTACTGCGAAAGAGAAAGGAAAGAGTGTGGTGGTACAAGGTACTCTTTCCATTTGTGGTGTTCCAGTTAGAGTGTTGTTCGATACTAGGGCGTCGCATTCTTTTGTTTGTAATGAACTTGTAGGCCGGTTGGGTTTGGAACCGGATATTGTCGATAGACCATTGGTTGTGACTAATCCAGTTGGGGGTTCGTCTTGTTTGTGTATGATATGCCATGGTCTGGTTGTATCGAGTCATGATTGCTCTTTTGTTTGTGATTGTTTTGTTCTAAACTTTTTGGGGTTTGGAATTATTTTGGGTATGGACTGGCTTAGGAAGTATGCGGCAAAGGTTGATTGTGAAAGGCTGGAGGTGACAGTCGAGAATGTGGAAGGGCGAAAGGTTGTGATACGATGTAAGCATGAGGAAGGCGTCTTCATGAGCTTCATGTATTCGCTGATTGTTCCACGGGATGGACTCTCATCGGTGCCAATTGTGAATGGATTTGAGGATGTCTTTGATTAGGTCAAAGGGTTACCGCCGCATAGAGAGATCGAGTTTCACATCGATCTAGTTGAGGGAGCCAGACCTGTTGTGATGCCTCTTAGGCGGATGGAGCCTAGGGAACATCAAGAGTTGAAGGTGAAAGTTGATGATCTTTTACAGAAAGGATTCATTCGGCGTAGTGTGCCCGAATGGGGTGCACCAGTTGTGTTTGCAACCAAAGCGGATGGATAATTAAGATTGTGTGTGGATTATCGTGAGCTGAATAAAGTGACTAAGAAGAACAAGTATCCATTGCCGAGAATAGATGACTTGTTTGATCAGCTTCACGAAGCCAAGGTGTTTTCTCATATGGATTTGGTAACGGGATTTCACCAATTAAGAGTGGCAAAGGATAGTGTGCCGAAGACTGCTTTTAAGGCA
Organism: Allium cepa; assembly: GCA_030765085.1. Lineage (NCBI taxonomy): Eukaryota > Viridiplantae > Streptophyta > Magnoliopsida > Asparagales > Amaryllidaceae > Allium > Allium cepa. Next base: position 919,694,618 of record CM060931.1, on the reverse strand, counting down.
CCATCAGGTTTCTATGAGTGGTTAGTAATGCCGTTTGGATTGACCAATGCACCAGCATATTTTGTGGATCTTATGAATAGAGTGTTCAGGGATCAGTTGAACAAGTTCGTACTTGTGTCCGTAGATGTTATTTTGATTTATTCCAGAACTGAAGAAGAGCACAAGACGCACTTGCGTATTGTTTTGGAGACCTTACGAAAACATTAGCTGAAGGCTAAGTTTTCGAAGTGTCACTTCTGGAAGAGTGAAGTGAGGTTCTTAGGTCATATTATCTCTGGAAATGGAATAGCGGTTGATCCCGCCAAGGTGGCAGCAGTCCAGGATTGGGTTAGACCTAAGAATGCATTTGATGTGAGAAGTTTTCTTGGATTAGCAGGATATTATCGTCGGTTTATCAAAGATTTTTCCAAGATAGCTGCACCATTAACAAGATTGATGAAAAAGAACCAAGTATTCAGATGGGATGATAAGTGTGAGCAAGCTTTCGGAATCCTGAAAGAGCGACTAACAAGTGCTCCTGTTTTGACTATTCCAAGTGGAAACGATGAGATGGTGGTTTACACCGATGCATGTGGTACTGGACTTGGAGCAGTGCTGATGCAGAAGGGTAAAGTTGTTGCATATGCAAGTCGACAGCTGAAGCCGCATGAAAAGAATTATCCGACTCATGATTTGGAGTTAGCGGCGGTTGTATTTGCTTTGAAAATGTGGAGACATTACCTATTGGGAGTCCGATTTGAGTTGTTTACAAATCATAAGTCATTGAAGTATCTTTTCTCCCAGAAAGATTTGAATCTTCGACAGCAACGATGGTTGGAGTTTTTAGCATCATATGATTTTGGTATAGCCTATACTTCGGGAAAAGATAACACAGTGGCAGATGCGTTAAGTTGAAGACATGCAGAATTGGGAGCCATGTTTTCAGAATGAAAGAGCCTTGAGTATTTGGCTGGATTTGACTTCAGGCCTAGATGTGAATTGGAACCTGAGATGTTGGCAAACTTATCGATAAGACCTACTCTTGTGGAAAGAATTGCCAAGAGCCAAAAGCGAGACGATAAGCTTGTCAAGATTATCCGTGATTTGGAATCTGGATTGGACCCAGAAAAGGATAAAGGATTCGAAATCGATCGAGAGGGTTGGCTTCGGAAACATGGACGACTGGTTGTTCCCGATATAGATGAATTGAGGAATGAAGTTCTGAAGGAGAGTCATCACTCGAAGTTAACAATTCATCCAGGTGGAAATAAGATGCACCGGGATATGAAGAGAACCTATTACTGGGAAGGTATGAAGAAGGATGTTGGAAATTTTATTTCCAAATGCATGAACTGCCAGTTGGTAAAAGCCGAACAGAAGAAGCCAAGTGGATTACTTCAGCCATTAGAAGTTCCTACATGGAAGTGGGAGCAAATATCGATGGATATTATCGATGGGTTACCTAGAACCAGAGCAGGAAATGAAGGGATTTGGGTCATCGTAGATCGTTTGATTAAGAGTGCAAGATTCATTCCTGTTCGATCAACCAGGACTGCATCGAAATTGGCTGAGCTATATGTTAAGTGGATAGTTCGATTCCATGGTATTCCGAAAAGCATAGTGAGCGATCGAGACCCATTGTTCACTAGTGGATTTTGGAAGAGCTTCCAGGAAGTTTTGGGAACCGAGTTGTGTTTGAGTACAGCTTATCACCCTCAAACAGATGGTCAGACCGAGAGAGTCAACCGAGTTTTGGAAGATCTCCTCAGAGCATGTGTTTTGGCCTTCAGAGGATCATGGGAAGATTATCTTCATTTGGTGGAATTCTCGTATAATAATAGTTACCAGTCAAGCATTGGTATGGCACCGTATGAAGCGTTGTATGGAAGACCATGTAACTCTCCGACATGTTGGTTGGAAACAGGAGAAAAGTTGATACTTGGGCCAGAAATGATTCGACAGACTTCTGATTGTATAGAGATCATTCAGCGACGAATGAAGGCAGCCCAAGACCGTCAGAAAAGCTATGCCGATAAGCGTCGTAAGGATTTGGAATTCGACGTAGGTGATATGGTTTTTGTGAAGATTTCTCCCCTAAGGAATGTTATTCGATTCGGGAAGAAAGGGAAATTGACTCCGAGATTTGTTGGACCATTCTCGATCATCGAGCGAATTGGAAAGCTCGCCTATAAATTGGAATTACCAGAAAAGATGTCGGGTGTGCACAATGTTTTTCATGTATCGTATCTACGGAAGTATGTGCACAACTCGAATACGGTGGTTTCTGCTGATAGTTGTGAGGGCTTTGAGATTGATCCAATCGTTAAGAGACCTCGTAAACCGCTTCGTGTTGTGGAAACTGACACGAAACAGCTTAGGAGGATGGTAGTCAAGTTGCTCAAGGTACAATGGAGTGATGATGTTAATGACTGTACATGGGAGGAGGAAGAGAGGATGAAGGCAGCTCATCCTGAACTCTTCAAGGTATGACCGTGAGGTGTCGTGACATCGCATGACATTGTAACTTGTTCTAGTCTTAGAATTCTGCATGCTAGGCAAGTAATTGGATGCATGGTTTGTTGATTGCTATGGATGGTAGGCATGCAGAATAGTTTTGGTTGCTCTTGTTTGTTTGAAATTTCGGGGGCGAAATTCCTACGGGGGAGAGAATGTAACGACTCATATTTTTACGGATCGAAGGATCGAAGAATTGTTGTTATTAGGTCGTTAGTGTTGTTAAGTCGTTCAGAGTTAAGTCGTTCAGGGTTTAGGTCGTGTAGTGGCTTAGGTCGGTGGAGCGAATTAGGAGTTGGAGCGACCTATAGGAGTGACCGACCTATAGGAGTGAGCGACTTAATGGGATAATGGTTGAACGAGTTACCGACCTAAGGGAGATAGGTCGGTGAAGCGACTTAAGGTAGTTAGCGGCTTAAGGAGGGTAGTGACCTAGTGGTTAGCACTGTGTTGAAGTTAGGTCGTAAGCGACCTATGATAAGTCGCTATGTTTAGTTAGGTCGCGGGTGACTTAGTGTTAAGTCGCGACCATAGTTAAGTTGCTAAAGGCGCATAGGTTAAGTCGTTAGGTCGTTGAGCCGTGGAAAGTCTTAGGTCGGGGGCACTGCTAAGTCGTAGGTCGTGGAACTGTTAAGTCGCGAGCGACTTAAGGGCGAGCGACTTATGGTTCGGCCTATAAATACACGTGCTTCCTTCACTTTTTGGGATCCGGATTTTGAAGCGACGAAGTGCTGCCATTTTGAGAGCTCGAGTGCTACACTTCTTCACTTCTTATCTCTTCTCTAATCTAGTGCTTCCATCCATCCAAGATTGAAGATCAAATCGAAGATCCAAGAGCCAAAATTGAAGATCTACATTCTTCAAAGAGAGACTTCATCGTTTGAAGCGGAATTTTGACGGATCAAGCTAGATCCTTCGCGTCCGGATCTGGAGTTTGTTGCTTTTGAGGTGTTTAGGTGATTCGGTGAGTGGTGGTTATCTCTCATATGGACCCAAAGGAGTATATCGGATTGGTGGTTTGATTTTGTGTTAAAGTAGTGGTTTCATGCATTTTTGTAAAACCTAAGTATAGATTCATTGTTCATGAAGATTTGACATCCATTTTAGTACATGTTAACCTATGCAAGTTCATCTATTAAGTTGTAGAGATAATACTTATGATCCATGCTTATTAGATTTGGACTCTTTATTTACAAGATTTCCATTTTGTTATAATTGCTTTTAGATCTCGTTTGAATGCTTGATTACTTGGATTAATGATTGATTTGATTGATTAGTTGATTAGTGATTGAATTTGGACAAGTATGGTCGGAGATGATTCAAAAGCTAAGGGAAAGGCTCTGGAATAAGGAAAGCTGCTCGTAGCATATGTGGCGGATGTTGAAGCTCATATGGATAGATTTGATGATGATGTTGATGGGCTTTGCTATGATGAGATGAGGCGAAGCATGATAGGATGAAGCCTTGGTATAATCCAGACAGGATCATTCCAAGCAGGTTGATAATGGTTGGCTTGAGAGGCGCTTAAGCTAGTATGGAAATAATCATCAAGGAGGATGACTAGAAGGCTGAGATCTCATCGTTATTGAAGGTTCTAGCAGGCTCAAAGCAAGAGTATGCTGGGCAGATTCGATAGTCCCAATCGACTAATAGTTGATGGTCGAGTACTCTGGGCAGATTCGATAGTCCTAGGCACGGGTCACGACGACGTGCGGAGTTCTATCTAGAACCGGGGTTACCATTAGCCCTTGACGGACGGATGAAAGAATGAGCCGGTCATTCAATTAACGGTGATATCGAGGCTGTGATAACAGTGATAGCCAGAGTCATGGATGTTTGGATGCTTTGGTTGTATCGTCACTCGGTCTCAAGAGCGATGTTTTGTGGGTGCTTATCTGATCTTGGTTTAGGCCTTGGGGGTTTGTGCTTGGAAAACATCGACCTTGACTCGAGTGATAATTGTTTTACTTTAAATGTCTGCTTTGCTATGTTTATTTCTGTTTAGTGGGTCTGGGGGCTATCACTGTAGAAAGAGGTAGAGTGGGAGGGTTGGATTCCTATTCCTTTTTCCTTTATGCTCTTTTGGTATGTTGTTAGTTAATTTACCGCTCACTAAGACTGTTGTCTGACTCAAGGTTTTATGTTCAACTCTTATTACCTTGGGATGTTCATCCATTTTGAGATGGGCAGACTAGGTAGCAGGTGACAGGTGCTGTTCTTAGTGACCAACGCTGTTGATGACGAAGATGAGCTGGAGGCTTTTGCATATTGTTTTTCTTACTATATGTACTGGATGTTCCGCTGCTTGTATGATTCTCTGAGTGTTATGTAGTGAGGCCTGATGTATTGACTATTCAGATGTTTGTATCAAATTGTTTTGTAGTGTATTGATGAGATTCTATTTAGTGAAGCTTCACTATATATATTTCTCTATTGTATTTTATCCCTGCGCTGTGAGTAATACGATAGAGTTTACTGTTTTACTTTAACCCTGATGATCGTCCATGGCGGCCTGGCACACTTTTCAGCCCACTATTTCGTTGTTTAGTGCAGGAGTTATGGGCGGTCATCACAGAGACCCTTCCTGTTTGGGTATATGGTGATAAAACGTATTAATTCACCCCTTATGGTCTTCAATCAAATTTTAAATAGATAATGAAAGGGGATAGTACATTAAATTATAATCGACCATGTTTAGGATGTAATATTTCGTTGCTATGTAATTTTAAAAAGTGTTTTTTTAAATGTAATTGGACATAGTTTGATCTCTCCTGAATTAAAAGTGAAAACCACAAAAGTGATCCAAAGTTGACATATCATATGTCAAAATTGTAATTCTCGGTGACACGAATCCATTGGTGGTGTCCACTTGTAAATTGGGTGTATGGATTGATTAAAAGCACAATGAAAGTTTAAAAAACGTTGACCATCTGTTTTGATCCAATGGTGAACATTGACGATATGATTATCGGGAAGTATAAATGTGTAAAAGAGTTTGAGCGAGTCCTCGAGGTGGTCGCCAACCAAGCCAGATGGTCGTGAGGTGGTCTGAATTGGCCAAAGAATGGCCAGTGATTGCAGATTAGGTTAGAGCATCATAGACTAAAGTACGGGAGGCATTGGACTTGATGTGGAGTGGTGATGACGAAGAGGTGGTCACATCTGCCGAACTCGGACTGTGGTGCAGTTAGTGGAGCAGTGAAGTGGCAACGTGGGTTTTAAAAGCGGTAGTCGAGGGCTTGAATGGACTATAGTAAATGACACAAATAATATTGAAAATATAATAATAATAATAATAATAATAAAGAAAATAATATATACATATATAAAATAATTATGATTGCCTCTAATCTTTAGTGCTCATAACTCTCACCTACATGCTCTCTTTTATGCATGGTTCGCGACATCGTGATCATGACGAGACAAAGAGCATTTTGGTTTATTATTTGCTGTAGTTTGATATACTTAAAAAAAGTATCTTAGTTTGGGTAGGTTCGTCATATGTTATTTGTAATGTTTGGCGATTCTAACAGTGTGGCATATGATAGGCATTACAATGTATTTTTTATAAAGGAAATAAGTTCTTGGTGTGACCATTGTTGTCTAGTTATAACTGGTTGAGACATATAGTTCTCAATAGTCAGTCATATGGTTTGGTGATAATGAATTGAGACATGTAGTTCCCAATAGTTAGTTGGGTATAGTTTGGCGACACTGGGTTGGGATATGAAGTTCTTAATACTAAGTCATATATTGTTTGGTAATTCACATACAATTTGGCAATAATGGGTTAAGGCATGTATTTCTCAGTAATGAGTTGCGCATGGCTTCAATGATAACGAGTTTGGTATATTACCCTAACCATGTAATAATGCCTTTAGTTTGTATTCGGGAGATGTGTGTATGGTTCTCAATAGGGACACCCTCGATGATGTATTATGCCGACATCAGTTAGTATTATGGAAAACCTTAGCACATTTGGTCACCATTATACCCATAGTAACTACTACGTTTAGTTGACTTATTGGATGCAATTTACATAAGTTAAGGTATGGTTTTCAAGCACAAGTGTTGTTTTACTAGTGCATTAGTATTATACACTTATATGATCCATTTCACTCACTTGACTTATGTCTGTCCCCCTCTACTCTTTTCTCCTTTCTGTTTTTAGTTTGATAGGAAAGTGAAGAGGGCTAGTCGTGTTTTGACCATTTACCATTTATTTGATATTATCTCGAAAATTCAGACTATTTATTGTTCAATATTCAGAGATATTTTTTAACTATATACTATCAAGTACATATATCTTATTTATATTGGATTATGGTATCTCTAAGTATAATATTTATTTCTTCATTGTAGGTTTTTGAAAGTGTAGACTTTTATAGATGACTCTGTGGTCTATTTTATGTTTTACTACAAACGTTCCGCCATTAACGACATCCACAGTGCTATTGCCACTTTTAGATGTGGATCAAAAAGTCATATATGGTGGGTTGTTACATATGGAATCAAAGCTTAGGTTAGGCGACTCGTACTAAATTAGAGTGTATGAAAGAGCACCTTTATAATTTTCTATTATATATATACAAATAAAAACATAAACACACACACATCCCACACCCTACGTTTTTTTTACTCATAGAGGTATTTTTTGGCTTATCCCTTATAGAAGTAAATTATTATGGGTTAAATAAATGTTAAGATTAAAACTGATGTTGGGGTAAAAAAAATAAATCCATCACGTTTCACATATTTTACTCCATAAAGAATTGATAATAGAAGATCTTCATATCAACTAGCAGTAGTGAATAAATTATGGAATTAAGGATGAATAAAAATGAGAGTAGCACCCTTGCATCGATAGAAAATAGGTGTGACATTGATAAGGCATAATGAAGGTACTTAAAGCATGTTAGGATGCATGACATAGTTGGGGTTAAGTTAGTTATGCTGATTTATCTACTCCAATAAAGAATTTAAATTATTTGAAATATTTTCCTAAAAAGTTAAAAATGTTATTACTTAATATTTTTGGAAAAATAATATAGAAGTTAAAGTTTGCTTAACGTATCAAACTGGTAACGCCTTATTTTAAACTTTGAAGATTGGGAAATTTTAATAAGAAGTAATTTTCTTAAATATTTTAAAGCTTTTGTTTTTGTAAAAAGTTTATCAAAAGGCTCATTTTTGCACTTGTATTTTGATGTGCACATTGCTTTTGACACTGACTTTTTGAAATTTAATTAGTAAGTAAAATGCATCATTTTGAATGTCATTTATTGCATAATATTTCAAACAAACTTGAAAAAATGAATTTAAAAGAATAATAATAAACAAATATTTTTATACATGATAAATTATTTAAAGGTGTTGGAAATTGGCTAATTATGACAAGATGATATATACTTATATGCGTGTGATAAAATGGATATAAATTATAGAAATAACGTTGTAGAAAAAAATAAAGTAGGAGTATTTCATAAAAATAACCGTAGTAATTTCAAATCTAGTTATATTTTAAGTAATTAATATTGAATTGTTAAAGCTAGAATGAATTGAGTTTTGGAAGTTAAATTTTTTTAGTATTACTGATAAGAAGTTAACTTTGGAAATTGAAATTATGTAAATTGAAATTATGTAAATTGAAATTATGTAAATTGTTTTATAGGGAGACATACAAACAAATAAGAAATGATCAAATTGAAATAAATTTGGATCATGATTTCCAACGAAATGGTTTAACATGAAATGTCTAATGTGAAAAGTTTTTGAAAAATTATTTAAGTATCATTATATTAATTTAGTTTTTTCAAAAATGTGTTATGATTTTTATTAAATGTTAATTAAATTTGGAAGAGGATTCTCTAAATTTCGAAATTCGCTTGTTTTTAAATTTAAAACTATAATGAAAATGCTATTGTGGTTTTCATTTAAACTTAAAAATTTGGATTGGATTTAGAAAAGAATTACACAGCCTATTGTTGGAATTGGATCAGTATGTAGCGGGGTAAATTTCAAAAAATTTATTTTAGTTTGGATCTTATTAGGCGTGTGAAGTATAATTTTATTTAGGTCTTACAGATTTATTTGTAAATAAAATCAATATTTTATTTAATATATAACAAATTATTATTATATTAATATTATGATTAATATATAGTATATTATGTGTATCATATGCACACATATATATGTATGTGCACGTGCAACATAAAAGGTGTGCATGGTTTAATATACCCATGTAATGTTGGGATTTACATCGCAATGGATATATTTGCCCCTTTGCACGCATACTTATTGTCTAATATGTAATTTTATATATGTATAAATATTTATATATAAATATTTATTATAAAAGATGATTATAAAACATATAAATTTAATATATATATATATATCTACTTAATATTTTCTTATATTGTATTTAAATCTAATACGTTCGAATTTATATTAATATTATAAATTTAAATAAATAAATGTACATTGAATATTTTATTATAAAAGTGTATATATACATATCAGTAGTAAACTACTAGAATTATATATGTAAATGATAAAATATAAATACATTAAAATATGCGTATATACATATTCATAAATTCATTTTGATGTAAGTTAATAATTAAACATATATGTTTAATAAATCGTAAACATTTGGCTAGAAAATGAATTTTTTTCAATATTAATGGAGAAAATGTTCTTTTAATTATGATTTCCATGTGGAAAACATTTTGAAATATTTTTGCTACCTAAATTTTGCATATTTACTTTATAGGTATATACAAATATTGGAAAACGTAAGTTTTGTTTTTAAATATATTTATATATTAAATATATATATCCAATTAATTTAAAAAAAATCTGAAAACTTGTTATTAAAAATACATAGAATTTATATGTGTTTTTAAATATATATATATATATATATATATATATATATATATATGCACATACACGCATTAAGTATATATTTTTTTAACTAAACTAGTTTTAAATAATGTTTGTCTTTTATTTCAAAATCAAAACAAATGAATGATTATAATTATTTTTTTGTCGTCGAGTGTAGTATGTACACATGACATTCATATAGCTATCGATCTTTCTCAGCCTTAGCTATCATATAGCCAGCCTCCCCTTTTAGCTAACTCAGCCTTAGCTATCATACAGCCAGCCTCCCCTAGGCTAATCATGGTTTCACACATGGCACTAAATCATTTCAAGCCCGATCAATAATTAGTTCATCTAAATCAAATTTAAATGTATATCGATATCGTATATCGATTAGTATATTTATAGCTATCATACACACACACATTTAATATTGATTGATAAACATCAAATAAAATTTTATAATTAATGAATATTAATTAATTAAATTAAATTATAACAGTAATGATTTAATTAATTTGGGTGATAGCATGAGTATTCGACATTTTCGTTATGTGATTCTTGGATGTAAATTCAACCAACGATTAATATCGAATAATTCAAATATTAAAGTTCATATCTCACTTAGTAGGTGATGTGATATTATAACCAAAATTATGTTTTATTTGATTTGATTTTTGTAAAATCCAATTTTACATTTTTCAGCATTAGCCGGTAGTGACAATTTATTACACTACATCTTTTCATCAAAACTAGATTGCATTAGCACTGAATATGGTAATGATCACCATTCCAATATCATCCCTATTTGACTTTTTAGTCCAAGCACAAATTCCTTGGTTCAATAATAACAATTATTATTAATTGCACTGCCATAGTTAGAGATTTTGACTATGTTGACTTTAGTTGATCATGATACTAACCTCATATAACTGAGGAGACGAATCCTTTCTTGAATTGTGTTTCACTTCCAATGCTTTCACTTGACTCAATTATAGTCGTTCGATAGATGCCATGCCATGATTTAACTATAATCAAAGAAAACTTCCATATTTAAGATCAATAGTATTTTCACGTCAAGGAAACCATGCAATTTTGTCACATCGATATTTTCTGTTTTACCTTAATTATATTTACCAATAGAAAACTATAAATTGATTCATTCTATAGTTATCAAATAACTATCAGAACATAACCCTTGGTGGTCCTGTCAGGCATGAGTAGTACACTGTCCAAAACTTTAAGAGCGTTATATACTATAGTCTCTACGGATGTATTGGTATCTAGTATTGATACAAATTACTAGGAATATTTAAAATGGTATGTTTATTTTATTGTGATAAATCACTCATGGTTACAACACATTATAAGTACTATCACAAGACATACCATTTATGGATTTTCTATTAAATACTTTTAATTTAATTAATTAATTAATATAATACATTAAGTCAAGTCATAGTAGAAAGAAAACACCTTGTATTATGGATAAAAATTGATTATCGAATCAGATATATATGTAGTAATTATATAATTACCAATACGGCATACCCCTAACTCTATCACCTATAAAATTTAAGTTAATTACGACGAACTATCTGGTATAGTCAATATGCCAATGTGCTAAGGACTTGTTAGTATTGACGTTATGGATTTGTGATGTGTAGTAAGATTTGGATGAAGGGAAAATTAGCATGGAATTTGGTAGCTTTTCAATCGATTTTTGAGCTGAAAGGGTACCGAATTGGATTTTGCATAGCTGTAAGGGTTAAATACCATTTTGTGCCATTTTACGCAAAATACGATTAAAGCTCTGGAAGCTTAGTGCAAGATGACTTGGGAGATAAGAATTGGCTAAAACTCATTTAATTGTAAAGCAATACATGAGTAAATCAAATATTTTTTCGTAGTTTCATAGAGAAGAGACGATAATCAAATAGAAATATATTAATGTTAAGGGCTAGGATACACTCACATAAGACGTTGTGAATCATGAGAGAGTAGTTGAGTGTGAAGTTTCTCTAAAAGGTTGAATAGTAGAAGATTGTTGCATGAGACAATCGACGGTAGAGATGACTATTTTGGTTTAAAGAAAGTGTCATTACATTGAAGCATCAGTTAATGTTATGACACATGCATTTGTTTTGATTTATGGTACACTCACGTATTATTTGTTATTTTGCAATAGATGCTTCTAGGTTACTGTTGTACTATGATGCTTGGGTTGTCATGAAAATGCAAGTGTGCTGCCCTTGAGTTATGATGGTGTATAGAGTACCCAAAGAGGGATATCATTTCTACTTGGTCATAGTTTTAGCAATTGGATGTGTACCATTAAGGTGTGATCATAATATCACGTAAGAGTAGCTGAATGTGATATGTGCTTAACGTCATGTTCACTATGTTAGGACATCGACTATCTCCGATGTTCCTATATGAAATTAGTGATGTTTATGAAGAATATGCTATTTGGTAACTAGGCATTATATTTTTTAGTTAATAGGACGAGCCTCTATTCAATATTGGGTTGCATCGCCTGTTATACTTTTGGAAGTGAGTCAATGATGGCTCTATGTTAGAGAAAATACCATCAATCAATCATAAATAAAGTGTTTTTAGAGTACGAGGATGTAAATAAAGGTACTCTAGCTATATGTTACTCAAGCATGTGGAGTTAATATAATTTTTGAAGTATCAAGTGCCGTATGATTTCAAGACATGAAGTAAATGTCTTGACTTGCATGTACTAAGATACAAAGATGATTTTTTAAGAATGCGAAATTTGATGATTTCAAAGAAAATTGATGAAGAGGTGAAATTATTTCTTTTCAATCATCATATGGACTGAAAGAACTATCTTATTAAGATAATTTTATGAAATAAGAACTTGTTGTGCATAGCCTATTTTCATTGCCCAATGCACCTGAAAATAAGTGAAAAAATGCACAACCTTTTTTTGTGTTTGTTATTAAAGTATAATGAATCAAGATATCATGCTATTAATTTTAACTGCATTTTTATTTTTCATGCAGGCAAGGTTTATAGAACAACGCCAGAAACTCCTAGAGGACACCAGTCGAAAGCAGCCGACGATGAATGAGGACATTATTTTTGAGTCATTCATGGATTCACCATCATAGAACAGGCGCTACAGCTTTAGCAATCAAGTGGTGATGAATAACATATTAAAATATAACAATTTAATAATCTTTTAGTTCTAAAGAGCTTCACATCGCTTTTGTTTCATACATTATGTTGCAGCTTTGATAGTAAGATTATAGACTAAATTAAATAAGTGTTGCAGGCCAGTAAATATGGGAGAGCCAGCTAAACAGATAGAGCTGATATCGATCTAACAGAGATCGAAGAGTTGAGAACTAGGATGGCACAGCTGGAAGAGAAAAACCACCGCCAGCCTATCGAGATGACACAGCTGCTGGATCAGCGCATTTCTTAGTACATGCAACAATATGGTTGCCGCTTTCCATCCTCAACTAGTTCGAGCGGTTCTGGAGCTGATTCACAGGAGTGGTAGGCATGGCTTTGTTTGTTTTGTATCATTGTTCAGTAAGTTTTGATGATATATTGAGTTGGTGGAGTTGGATTTGAAATGTTATGTATATTGTCTGATGATACATTAAGTTGGTTGAGTTGGATTTGAAATGTTGTGTGTATTGTTTGATGATACATTTGGTGGTAGTAATTATAACATTTGGGAGTTGATGGTGAGGAGTTGGTGAAATATTGATGTATATATTTCACAACTAGAGTATGTAAATTATGGTAGTGAAGTTTGATTTGATTTTAAATGAATTATGCTCGATTTATTTCTTTATGATATTTGATTATGTTTATATGGTTCGATTTCATATTGAATATTTGAGTTGGATATATGCTTATTGGGTGGAATATACCGCGTTTATGAATTATTGATGGAAGGCGAAAACATAGCAGAAACACAAAAAACTAGGTTTGGGGTTTCGGACGGCCTATAAGCCAAAAATTTCCAACGGCTAGAGGTGGAAAAATTCCAATGGCTCCCAATGGATTTTGGCAAACACCATGATTGTCCACGTGTCTTCCAACGACCATTTGTAGTCGTCGGAAAAGCTACGATAGGCAGTGTCGGGAGCCATCAGAAACTCTGTTCACCGACGGATTTTTTTACAGCAGATTTTTACAGCAGGTTAAGTGTGTCAGTGGCTAGTGATGTGGTGGACAAGATACCCAGCGAATGTCATCTTTCTAGGATGTCTATTCATCCAAATGGAGATAAACTTTATAAATGTATGAAAAGGTTTTTTTATTGGCCGAGGATGAAGAAGCAAGTGAAGGAGTATGTTATAAGGGCTTTTGGCGATGGAGATATGCATGCATTGAAGTCTATATAAATTAAAGTTATACTTGGACATTATATGATTAAAGACACCATAATAAAATTTGAAGTGATACACAAAGGAATGGAAACAACATAGGATAGACATGCATAGAGAGTTGGATGTGGGTGGCATGGTGTATGTAAATGACACACTATTGAGATGTGTAGGAAAGCTAGTGTCGTTGGTTGTTGGGCCTTTCCCTTTTTTTTAAAGAGTAGTGGAGTTAACACATATGAGTGGGGCTAAGTTGGCGGTTGTTCACACACATTCTGTGTATTCTTTTTGTGAATATACAAAGAATATTTAGCGTTTATGATAAGCCTAATAAGAATGCTGAAGTGGAGAAAAAGGCAGAGTTTAGAACACTCTATACTCATATTCACTCTTAGAGCTTTACGTGAGGCGACTTAGAATAAGGATAGGATGATGGTCCTGGTATAATGAAGAGAAGGTTTGAATGGGCGTGCTAGGGAACTAGAGGAGAGAATTTGACTTTTTCTTCATGAGCTCTTTTGCAATACGTTTCCTTTTAGTTAGTTTGTTTGCTTATTTGGTTGCTTGCGCGTTTGCATTGGTTCTTTAACTTGCTAGTTGACATAAATGTATGGATATAAGGATTATGCACATGACATGTTTTGGCTATTATGGTTGCTTTATTAGAGCTATAGTAATTCAATTGTACTGCATTGGCTTGTATGTATATACATACCAACCTAGGATAAATACTATATTTATTTCGTTCCAGCTTAGGCTAGATGATAATATATATGATATTTAATGTTGTGTTTAATATGTATTTATTTATTATTTTTTATGGATGTGGTTATTTACTTATTCTTATATATAGTTGTTCCATATGGATGCATAGAAGTACACACGCGTGCACACACAATACACACACACACACACATACATCTATCTATGTGCGCGCGTGTGTGCATGCACGCGTATGTGTGTATTATGATGTTTGCTTACATTCTTAGTTTTCACTACATATGCATTCATATACACTACTAGAAAAGGCTAATATACCGACGACTTCAGACGGTTGATATCCGATAGCTTATGACGACTCGTCGGCGGTCGTCGAAAGCCAAAATTTGCAATTATCTGCTCAGGACGAAGCCTTTCTTCCTCATTTGGCTGAACGGAAAAAAGAAATCAAAATCCTTAAATCCCTCCTTCAAGCTTCCTGTCTCCAATTTCAAGATTTTGGATCCTCCACGACTGCCTAATCAAAGTCCATCGCTCATCTCAGGTATAATCTCTTATTTTCGCCAAAATTCTATTTTTTACCCTAAATCTAGATTTGCATAAGTCAAGAAATTAAAGCTAATTAGTGATTGCAATTGTTTCCAATAACATAATAATGGCTTATAGTATCCCATGATATATCTATTTCATATGTTATCTTGAAATTATAAAGAGTATGTATAATTTATGATTGTGTGTGTATATGTAAACCATTATATATATGTTATTTCTACTATTGTATTGTGTTAATTGGAATATGACATGAGTTGTATAACATCTAGACTTGTATAACAATAATGAATGCACGAGTCTAATTTTTTTACTGTACTGGAAATTGACAACAATATTAAAGCAGCCTTATTAAATAAAATACGCAGAACAAATGTGGTAAATCAATAATTTCTTAAAATGTATGAAAACAGTAAATGTTCTTTTTTATAAACTACTTTTTACGTCCCTTGGATAGTTTTTGGCCTCGTCTGATGGGTGTTGTACATGATCATTATATAAATAGTTTTTTGTCACAAAACGATCGTTTATATACATCTAGTACAATACTTGTTGGATTTGTCCCTGTATTGGACAAATTATAAACATAGTAAGCAATTATATTTCACACATTATTTCGTTTCGAACGGTTTACAAAATTTGCCGTCACTTTTCTTTTTGTTTTCTGCGTATACACATTTGTGTACAATGCAAGAAACAAAAGGAACTGCTCCCGAAATTTTTTTGAATCGTTTAAAATGAAGTAACGTACAAAATATAAGTGTTTACTATGTTTGTAATGGGAAGTAGGATGACTGGCCACAAAAAGAAATAACCATAAACCAACATTTCTATATTGTATTCTTAAGTGGGGTAAAATTAATGCGTATAAGTTTTTGTATCGATGCATTGAAAAATAAAATGTAAATTCGTAACATAATATTTATTTATTGATTTGTGACATATTTTTTAAAATAAGAGAAATGTTTGATTATTTTGTTGATCGAAGAAGATGGACGTGTCAAAGACGGAGATTGAGAGGCTTAATAAAAAAAGATTTTTATAATGTTATAAACGTATTTGTTGAATTTGCTTTATATAATAATGTAAATGATGTAGAAATTCATTGTCCATGTAGTAAGTGTAAACGTTTGAAGTATTTGTTACCCGATATTGTGAAAGTCCATTTATGCAAAAACGGTTTCGTGTCGGAGTATTATGTTTGATGTCGTCATGGGAAAGTTGTAGCAAATACTTCTGCAGAGTCTGAATTAGACATTGCTGGTAATAAAATTGTTATGACGAACCGTATAGAAAATATGGTTGAAGATGCATCACAATCATTGTTCCCTATGGTTGAAGTTGACAATGATGATGAAAATGTTGAAGAATCAAATATTGAAGCAAAATAAATTTATGATTTACTGGATGCTGCTAAGAAACCTTTTTGGGATGGTTGTAAAAGAGGTATCCAACTATCAGTAACCGTAGAATACATTGCGATGAAGTCAAAATACAACATCACCGAAGCCGGATTTACAACCATTGTACAAGCTGCAAAAAGACATATGCCGCCCGATAATTTAATGTGTGAAAATCACTATGAAGTTAAAAAACTTACGTCGACTTTTGATTTACCTAATCATAAAATAGAAACATGTTTAAATGGATGCATATTATTTTAGAAAGAGGACATCACTCTTATGAAGTGTAGAATATGTAACGAGGAAAGGTTCAAACCAAGGAAAAAGAAGGAAAATGAAGTTCCATACAAACATATGCATTATTTTCCCATCACTCCTAGGTTTCAAAGATTATACGCATCTTTTATTATTGCATCTCATACGATATGGCATAGTGTGAGAATAGAGGAAGAGGGTACGTTGACACATCCAGCCGATGGAGAAGCATGGAAGCATTTCGAAAAAACTTATCCTAATTTTGCAACGGAGATTCGTAATGCTAGACTTGAATTATGTACGGATGGTTTTTCACCATTTACTCAATTTGGTGCTAAATATTCATCTTGGCCCATTATCATCACATCTTATAATTTATATTCGTGGATGTGTATGAAAACGTAATATATGTTTCTTACTGTTGTCATTCCTGACCTGGAAAATTCGACACAAGTAATCGATGTTTATTTACAACAGTTGATCGAGGAGTTAAAAACACCATGTAACGAAGGAGTAAAAACATAAGACGTTTCAAAGAATTTTTTTTCATAAGTTTACTTCTTTGTCGTATACTATAAGCGATTTTCCCACCTATGCAATGCTTCAAGAATGGAGAACATCCAATCGTCTAGCATGTCCATATTGCATGGAAGAAACATGAACATTTTCTCTACTAAATGGCAAGAAAATTTCATGGTTTGACTGCCATCGATGTTTTCTCCATGTCAATCATCCCTTCAGAAAACAGGAAATTTTTTTTTGGCTAATAGAGTAGAAACCAGACAACCACCAACGGTATGGTCAAGCGAAAACATATACAAACTTGTAAGGGACTATCCAAAGATATATGAAACTGAAGTGCAAACGTAAATTGCAGGCAAATCAGCTATCCATAATTGGTGCAAACAAAGTATATTTAGGGAGTTGCCTTATTGGAAAAATCTTCTGCTTCATCATAATACTGATGTGATGCACAATGGGAAAAATGTCTTTGATAATGTTTTTAACACAATTTTGAATGTCAATGGAAAGACTACGGACGATTTGAAATCAAGACGCGATATATAAGAATTATGTAAACGTACCGAGCTTCATATGAAACCAAATGACAGTAAAAAACCCGAAGTATGTTACGAGTTAGACAACAATCAAGTTAAAGTTGTGTTAAAATGGGTGGAAGGATTAAGATTTCCTGATAGGATTTCATCACATCTTCGTAGATATGTTGACTTTAAAAAGGTTGATTGAGCAGAATGAAAAGCCATGACTATCACATAATGATGAAAAATTTATTATCCATTCTATTCAAAGAACTATTGCTGTTGAAAGTTTGAAACGTAGTAACGGAGTTTAGTCTATTTTATATAGAGCATTGTTATACCACTCTAAAAGTGCAACGTTCACGTAAACATGAAGAAGATATTCATATATTGCTTTACAAATTGGAGAAAATATTTTCGCCAGGTTTTTAATGTAATGAAACATTTACCTGTTCATTTCCCATCTGAAGCACGACTTTGAGGTCCCGTGGAATATGGATGGATGTATCCATTTGAGAGATATGTAATATGTTACTTATTAATTTAATTTCTTTCGGACGTTAAAGTTAACGTAAATTAATTTTTCATAGATACTTGAACCATCTGAAGAAAAAAGTGAGACAAAAAGCATGAGTTAAAGGTTCGATATGTAAATCTTACATCGAAGAGGAAGCTTCATTCTTTTTCTCTCACTATTTCAATGATTATGAACATATCATTTGAAAGCGTTCCTCGTAATGATGAAGGCAACAAATAAGAGTCCTCTCAAACCATGTTATCTATTTTAGACAATATGGTCGATCCTATGGAAAATGTGTAGAAGTATGGTTAGACGATAGAGATCTTCATGTAGCGCAAACTTATATTCTTCTTAATTGTGCCGAGGTTGCACCATTTGTCAGGTAATATGAAATAATAATTTATGATTTATTTATGTCCATAATGCATACGTATGTAGAATGTAATGCAATATTTTATTCATATATGCAGTATTTATGAAAGTGAACATCCACGCGGAGACCCCAATAAAGAATTTTCTGATTGGTTTTCTAAGTACATTTATGAACCAAGAAATTGTATGGTTGATGAAGGTTTGAAACATCTTATGTTGGGACCAAAAAGAAATGTCAAGACATATCCAATATATTTTGTCAATGGATATAAATTTAATTACGGTGCAAAAAAATTAACTAGTAATATAGGTGTATTTATTAAAGATAGCGATGATACAGAAAATCACGTTAATGATTTTTATGGCGTTTTAACACAAATGCTGCAATTGATATATTTTTCACGACTCGTAGAGGAGGTGTTTCTATTTAGATGCAATTGGTTTAGAAATGTTCCAGAAACTGGAATTAATGTGCACAAGGATTATAATCTTATTGAAATAAAACACACATCGCATTATCACAAGTACAATCCTTTTGTACTAGCCAAATAAACATTGCAAATTTATTACGCTCCTTATCCATATCTAAAAAGAGATAAAGCAAATTGGTCGGTAGTTTTTAAAAACAAAGGCAAGATTTACGTTTGATGGGAAGAATATTATAGACGAACAAGCTTATCGGGCAGATCTTGAGCAAAGCAACGAAATAATAATTACAGACGATCGTACTGATTTTGGACCTTTAGACAATGAATCAAACGTTTTGGTAGAAGCATTCGAGAGTAGGGAGGAAAATAACGTAGAATATGAGACCGATTATGAATCAGAAGACGATGAAGATTGGTGTAATTGATGAGATTTATTTTGCTATTTACATAATTATGCAATTATGTAATTGATGAGATTATGTAATTGATATAATTATGTAATTGATGTAATTATGTTGAATTCTTAATGTATTATGCAATTGATGAGATTTATTTTGCTAGTTATGTAATTTGTATCATTTATGAAACCGAATCTGCTTATCGTCATTTGCATGATTTATGTCTTTACCATTTCTGTCATTTATTTAGCAATTTATGTTAAAAATGCAATGTATTTTGCTTATTGTCGGAATATGAGACATAATCTGAATCAGGTATACTTTTCACTTTACGTACTGTATATCTTTTGTGTCATTTAACTATAAAATATATTTCATTATCATGTTATTGTTCTCTTTTAATATGATATGTCTATGACAGGTATCATGTCATTTAGAAGGAGGGGTTCTTTCCATTCTTCAGAGGGCAATGGCAGCAGTCCATCGCAACCGCTACAACGACCCGTTGTGTCTCTAGTACCTAGAGTGGAGGGGTAAGTATTAAACATTTTCCAGCATCTTAAATATTTTGTGCACGATATACTAATATGTATCATATTTAACACATAGGGTTTGACCTTCAGCCATCAGCTGTAGTTCTATCAGTTTCGAGAGAGTCATACAAGAGTAGGAAGTCGACTTGTTGGCCGAAGTGGGATAATTTCCCTCCCTACGTCCTGGAGTGTATTTGGTAGGATTTCATTGTAAATATAATATTCTGTTTTCCATTCTTAATTTTTTCACTTATTTATTGTTCATCTTTTATTGTTTAATTTTTGGTTGCTTGTTTATCATGAAATTCAGGCTGTAGTGGACATACAATCAGATGGCCTGCAGTTGGTATGACATTACTGAATGCAGAAGATGAGGAAGAACTACATGGATTCCATGTCAGCAGTGAAGCATAAAGGGCAGAAGACGAACTGGATGAGGACAAATGTGTGGGAACGGTGGCTGGCACATTGGGATAGTGACGAGGCAATGGTAAGTGTACTAAAATTTTATTAATTATTTGATTGATACGTAGATGTCAAAAAATATTTGGTAAGAAAATAATGTATTAACTTTTAATGTACAGGTAGAGTCAGAAAGAAATTTGCAAAAAACCCCATCACTCATCGAGGAGGGTCAAAGTCGTTCCAACAATATCGCCAAGAGTTGGTAAATTTATTAAATGTGAATTGTAAATAGTTATTGTGCTATATAATTTTGAATATACAATAACAGTACATAATAATCAGTTTCAGGAAGCTGAGGCGCAGGGTCCCATGTCGTCTATGGATGTGTTTACCCGTACTCATGCCGTCGAGCATGTAAATCCGGACGGGACAGTTTCATATACATGGCACGATGATAAATCGAGAAAGAGCTATGTATGCATATTTTAGTTTATGAACTACTAGTAATTGTTTTAATTATTAAAGTAATGAATCATGATATCATGCTGTTAATTTTAACTGCATTTTTATTTTTTCATGCAGGCAAGGTTTATAGAACAATGCCAGAAACTCCCTGAGGATACCAGTCGAGGGTAGCCGATGATGGATGAGAAGGATGTTATTTTTGAGTCATCATGGATCCACCATCACGGAACAGGCGCTATGGCTTTGGCAATCAAGTGGTAATGAATAATATATTAAGATATAACAATATAATAATCTTTTAGTTCTAAAGAACTTCACATTGCTTTTGTTTCATACATTATGTTATAGCTTTGATAGTAAGATTATAGACTAAATTAAATAAGTGTTGCAGGCCAGCAGATAGAGGAGAGCCAGCCAAACGGCAAGAGCTCATATCGATCTAATAGAGATTGAAGAGTTGAGAGCTAGGATGGCGTAGCTGGAAGAGCAAAACCATAGCCATGCTATCAAGATGAAACAACTGCTGGATCAGCGTATTGCTTAGTACATGCAACAGTTTGGTTGCCGCTTTCCATCCTCAGCTGGATCGACAGGTTCTGGAGTCGACTGACCAGAGTGATAGGTATGGTTTTGTTGGTTGTGTCATTGTTTAGTAATTTTTTATGATACATTGAGTTGGTGGAGTTGGATTTGAAACGCTGTGTATATTATTTGATGATACATTGAGTTGGTGGAGTTGGATTTGAAATGTTATGTGTATTTTTTGATGATACATTTGGTGGTAGTAATTCTAATATTTGAAAGTTGATGTTGAGGAGTTGGTGAAGGATTGATGTATATATTTAACAATTAGAGTATGTAAATTATGGTAGTGAAGTTTGATTTGATTTTGTATGAATTATGCTCGATTTATTTCTTTATGATATTTGATTATGTTTACATGATTTGATTTCATATTGAATATTTGAGTTGGATATATGCTTATGGGTGGAATGTACCGTGTTTATGAAATGCGGATTAAAGGCGAAAACACAGTACTAAAAAACAGGTTCGGGCTTTTCGACGGCCTATAGGCCAAAAATTTCCAACGGCCGAGGGCGACAAAATTCCGATGGCTACTGACGGTTCCCGATGGATTTGGACAGACACCATGATGGTCCACTTGTCTTCCAACAGCCGTCTACAGTCATCGGAAAAGCTACGACGGGCAGTTTTGGGAGTCGTCAGAAACTCTGCTCACCAACTGATATATTTACAGCAGATTTTTCTGACGGCTCCCGATGGCTTTCGAGAGATATTCCATTAACAACGAAGGAAGGCTAAGGAGGATGAAAGGTTAAGTTTGTCAGTGACTAGTGATGTAGTGGACAAGATACCTAGTGAGTGTCATCATTCTAGGATGTCTATTCATCCAAATGGTGATAAACTGTATAAATGTATGAAGAGGGTTTTCTATTGGCCGAGGATGAAGAAGCAAGTGGAGGAGCATGTTGTAATGCTTTTGACGATGGAGATATGCATGTATTGAAGTCTATATAAATTAAAGTTATACTCGGACATTATATGATTAGGGGCACCATAATAAAATTTGAAGTTATACACAAAGGAATGGAATCAGCATAGGATAGGCATGCATAGAGAGTTGGCTATGGGTGGCATGGCGTATGTAAAGAACACACTATTGAGATGTGTAGGAAAGCTAGTATCGTTGGTTGTTAAGCCTTTTCCATTTTTTTCAAGAGCAAGGGAGTTAATACATTTGAGTGGGGTTAAATCGGCGTTATTCACACACATTCTATGCATTCTGTTTGTGAATATATAAAGATTATTTAAGAGTTATGATAGAGCCTAATAAGAATGCTGAAGTGGAGGAAAAGGTAGAGTTTATAACACTCTATACCCATATTCACATCTTAGAGCTTTATGTGAGGCGACTTAGAAATAAAGATAGGATGATGGTCCAGGTATAATGAGGAGAAGGTTTGGATGGCCATGCTTGGGAACTCGAGGATAGAATTCGATTTTTTCATCATGAGCTCGTTTGCAATACGTTCCCTTTTAGTTAGCTTGTTTGCTTATTTGGTTGGTTGCACGTTTGCATTGTTTCTTTAACTAGCTAGTTAACATAGACGTGAATGTATGGATGTTAGGATTATGCACATGACATATTTTAGCTATTATGGTTGTTTTGTTAAAGTTATAGCAATTCAATTGTACTGCGTTGGCTTGTATGTATATACATACCAACATAGGATAAATACCTATATTTGGTTGCGTTCCAACTTAGGCTAGATGATTATATATATGCTATTTAACGTAGTGTTACATATGTGTTTATTTATTGTTTTTTATGGATGTGGTTATTTACTCATTCTTATATACAGTTGTTGCATATGGATGCATGGAAGTGCACACACGCACAAACACTATACATGTGTGTGTGCACGCGTGCGTGCGCATGCGCACGTGTGCGCATGCGCGCGTGTGTGCATACATTCTTGGTTTTCACTACATATGCATTCATATAGGAGGCCGATTTAGTTGCATTTGCACTCATCGCACAACATTACCTTTTACTTTTATTCATCATATTGTTATATACTATTAGTTGTGTGGTTGTGATAGTGCTTATATGATGGATATAACCATGTTTGTTTTGTATGTCTGCACGCTACAACGCAAGTTGCAATGTCCATAATTTTAAGAGAAAATCTTTAAGAGGGAGAGAATATAACATCCAAAAATTACGTAATTAAATATTAAATTAAAAGGGTAAAATAGTAATTTTACATAAAGGAAAAAACAGTAAATTTTTATAGAAGTTGGAGTTAGGTTTTGGGACATATCCATTTGTAACTAGCTTATTTTTTACGCTGTCAAAATAAATCTAATTAAAATAAAATGTTCCAATTCAATTTGATTAATTTATTATCTTTGAAAAAATTTATTTAATTAAAGTTTATCTAATAATAGATTTTGTTATAATAAGTTGAATTAATTAATAAATTCTTTTTATAGTGTATATTGAACTTGAATAAGATATTTATAGTAAAAATATAATATATTTTTTATATATTGTAATTTTTTTTGTATATGATGAAATAACCGGAAGGAAGTATTGATCGAAATTAATAAAATTGAGAAACTAATGAAAGAAAACAATTGTTGAATTTAAAATATTTTGTGTAAATCACCCAAATATATTTTGTAAAATATGGTAAATTAACTAAAATTTGAGGACATATTACACACAAAGTATAGAGTAAATTATATGTAAGTAAAGGAAATTAAAGAAAATTTTGTATGTTAAAGTGGAATTTTGTAAACAAAAGAGAAAGATATCAAAGTAAAAAAATTTAACTCTCTTATTCCTTGTTTTCATTATCCAAAACCTAAGTTCATGTTAATACCAACCTAAACACGCATCCCTCTTGGTCCCTATCTCCATGCCCTAAACCCTTTTTTCTCCTATATCCTAAATTATAAAAAAGGGAAAAACACACAATCGTAAAAAAGGAGAATGATGACAAACGAATTACGCATGACATCGAAGGTTGTACGACATGGGATTCGTGTTAGAGGAAACAGGTAGGTGGAACAAGGGTAGCATAGTCAGGAAAGTGCGGGTGATGTAGGAAGGTAGGCATTAACGTCACACGTGACTTAGGCCGCGAATGCTGCTGTAAGCGGCCGCTGTTGCAATCATGTAGGAGATGATGTCGGAGTTCAATGGTGGTTTTCTGGTGGCATTCTAGGAAATAGTTAGAGATGGATTCATCTTGATTGCATTGTTGGGTGAGTTATTTCAATTAATGACCATGGTTTAGTTTTTTTTTGGATTGCCTTGTTTGATTGCCTTTGCATTTCATTCCCTCATTTGCTTAGCGCTGTGATGAATTATGGTTGATATTAATTAAATTTGGTTTATATATTGATTGAATTTGGCTGAAATAACATTATTAAATATAATTTTAGCATCATATTAATACTCTCTTTAATAATGAATGTGATTACTTGTTTGTTTAGTATAATTTGGTTATAGATTGGTTTGATATTGTATATGCGATGTTTTTGCGTGCCCATACTTTGTTTTGATAATGGCCATACATTACATCTAAATTGATTGGAAGGGGAAATATTGAGTATGAAAGTATTTATAAATAAATTTTTTGCTTGACTTATATTATTTTTGAAATGAATGATTTTTAAATTTTGTCATATAAAGAATTTTATAAAAGTGAAGATATAGATATATATATATATATATATATATATATATATATATATGTATGTATATGTACATTAAAATGAATGTTTAAGAATTTTTGAAAAGAAATAAATTTTGATGGTATTTGTTTTATAAGTGAATTTATGAATAGGTATATTATTTAACTATGATGATAAAAATATTTAAAAGGAATTTACAACCAAAATGATGTGTTTATTTGTATGGCATTTGAATCAAATGTGAAGTTTTGAAAAATAATATTTCGAGAAATAATAATAAGTTTGAAGATTGTTTATTTATTGTATAAAAAATAATAAAATTGAAACTTTATTATTACATTTTGGTAAGTATAAATATGATTTTTGAAAGTAATTTATTCTATATCTAATAATTATAATCAAAGATAAAATTGATTTAAATGCATTTGAAAGTATTCACATAAGTGTTACTTAAATTTTTTATGAAAAGAATTTGGTTATAAAAGTAAATTTTATAAGTCGACTTTTAATAAAAATATTTGAAAGATTTTTGAAAAAGATAATTTACCCAATAAATTATTTTTCAAAAATGGTTTAAAAGGACTTGAAAGTAATTATTTATTTGACCTATAGAAATATTTTGGACAAGAAATAATATAACTTGAATTTGAAGTTTAAAAGGATTTGGAAATCACAATTCCCCTTGTTAGTACTTTAAAAGTATTAAAGTGGAATTTTAATCGTATGAATGATTTTCGAAACGGTTTAGCAGTTTTTGAAACTGAAAGAAGATTTGAAACATCGATCCCTTTGAAATCAAATAAGAGGTTTGAAAAAAAAACAATATATATATATATATACATTTAAAAATATATAATATAATATCTACATTAATTTTATATTTATAATGAAAATATAATAAATCTGTATTATGATATGAATGTTGTGAGTTTGGTTGATTATTCCATTATGCTTAGACGATTGTCGAATCAGCTTCCTATTGCTTATGTATGTTCGGTTTTATACTATATAAAATATAACATATCATGTAATGATTCTGTGTGGATTATTTGCTTTATGTTCTTATGTCACATGTTCATTTAAATACAAAATGCTAAGTAATACATTAGTGACACTGAGTTAAATGATGGTTAGGTGGGTTGCCATCATAAATATGAACTGTAAATTGAATAAATAAAATTAGAACAAAGTGATGCGGGACACCAAATGGGCTAGATATCCATCTTAGCTTGACCGACTATAGGGAAGCAACCCGAGTTGTGATAATTTGGCCCCATTGTCATATGTTTTTCGATTTTTTGCTCGAGCACAACAAGCGAGGATAGAAAAATATGATGTGATCGATGGATGGTGAGGATTGCTGGTGAGGATTGGTAAGGTATTTAGTGCAACAAATAGATCGTGTAGGGGCAAATGCAATTGTAGATAGAGCAGGATGTCGTACCTTAAGCGACATCTCTTGGTGTCAACTTAGCTTCTGGTAGAGAGGAAATGACTAGCATGTAGTAGTTATTTATATAGAGGTAAGTATCGATCATACCTAATCATGTGCGTTTACTAATAAATACGACAATAAATAATTGTGATTAGGAGTGAACCATATTGAGTAGATTTGCAATTGGGAGTCACATTATTATAGAGGCATGACACAGGCGTTATGACATTGTGCGATTTAGATGTGGGATGGGTAGTTACATATGTTATCATGTTATTGTATTGCACACTAATACACTCACAACTAGTTTTAGTATGACTTGTGGTGTGTTATTTGATTAACAACATCGGGTCAGACTGAAGTTGTTTTTGACGGGATGTGTTACTGGGATTGTTTATTTCTCTTTGGACTTTAGTTGGTGATGAGCAGTGGACGATAATGATGCCAGTTATTTTGTTCTTAGTGATATTGATATATGTTGATATCATGTATACAGTGTGATGTACTCATATGAATGTTGTTGTATATCATTATGAGGAGACATAACTTCTATTATTTTGCAATATACATATATACATGTATGTATGTATGTATGTATGTTTCGACTAGGGCTGGGTTTTTATTCCATTATTCTGATTCCGTGAATTTCCATCCGATTATTTTCAAATATTCCAAGTTCCATTATTTTCTAAAAAAATAACGTTGGAAGGAATTCCTTCTAGTAGCAAACGAAAAGCGCCGGGCAGTATTTGGAATTTCTAAAGGAAATGAGTTCCTTTCATTAATTTAATCTTCACTTTATTAATTGGTCTAAGCCCATACAATATACAAGAGTAATTTTTTATATGAGTTTAATTCTCAAACGTCACTTTGAAATAATTAAAAATTCTCTAGCCCTAATTTTCTTCTCCCCTCTCCTCCAAACTGAATCATTATCTAACTAGCATCCTTCTCGTCCTGGCATGCATCCCTCGCATTTATGCTCACATTTGGATATAATTAAAAACCTTAACCCTAATTAACCCTGAGGCCACTTTTGCCCAAGTACTTCGATTTTTTTCATTTTACTTCAAATAGTTTATGATTTTCTTTGTTATTACTGCACTGTTAAAAAATCAAATTTTTTAGTTTGCTAACTATTTTACTTATCGAGTTATATTTAAAGTCTCAAATCTGATTTTGCATTTTAATTTATTATTTGAAAATAGCTATAATTGAAGTCGTTGGAGGCATGTTCACATTTGGTTTCACTGTTAAAAAAGCAATTTTTTTCATGTTACTTTAAATCGTTATAACTCGAAATATAATTATTAGTCATTTATTTATGTTTTAGATTTCATTATTTTTTACTTTTCGGGCAACAATGATCAGTCTCATCTATATGGCCTTGTAATAAGAAATGTCTGAGCTAGTTTTCTTCCTAGCAATTCACATGTATATTCACTTTGTAATGGATAAATACTACTTTTGTACTGCATAGTTGTTTTGAAAGAGTTCAGCCATTGCACATCCTTTCCTATTGGTTACTATATAATGGGTTTTAATCTTTTCTTTTACACATGCCATGTAAGGTTTTCAATTTTGGTACATGATTTATTGTTGTAAAAGTTTTGATACATTTTTCTTTCAGTAATCAAGAGTTTAATTAAAAATAATATCATTTATCTGAGAATTTATGAGTAACTGATATGCAAAAAAACAAGCATGAAATGGATTGAAAAATCACTCTTCATAGTTGTAGTCACTATATCGCTTTATTGCAAACGATCAAATTTATATATACATGTAGATTTCTACAGTACCATGTTAATACCTATCTGTATGAGTATGCATGTATGGCTTATATATTGGAGTAAATAACAAGTCAAAATTGTGGGCGTGTAGAAGTTAGAAATTTGTCATATATATAAACTTACATGACAAGTCGATTAGCGTAGCAAGTGGTGTATAGATTTGAATTATATGAAGAAAACATAGTTCTTAAAATAATTGATTTGAATGAAGATAACAATATTAATGGTATATTTAGCTAGTGCACGAGAATCTGTCGGGTAGGTGGTTTATATTGCAGATTTGGCTTTTTGCAGTTATTTTTACTATAATAGTTTTGATTATAAAATTGATTTAAAATATGACATTGGTTGTCAGGTCATGCACAGACAAGTAATCAATAGGAGTTTTCAATTCAGTTGTTTACGGTGAGGTTTTGCAATATGAAAATTAGCAAAGCACACTTATTTCAAACTTAGTCACATCCGCTTCCCGTTAAAAATGCAACGCACGAATCACCTCAGCAGTTAATTATTTTTGAAAACTTACAGTCATTGTTGCAAACTAGTTTTATTTTTCTTACAAAATTTCAGTTAAGAACCAGTAGGATCGATTTCACCATAGAGGGGGGTGAATATGCTGATGCTGTTAATTATTAAAATTATTGCGGAAGCTTATAAAATTATTTTAACACAGATATATCAAAATAATAGCAGCACAGATAATAACAGAATAATAAATGCAGAAATAGAACGACACAGAATTTACCCAGCTTCGACAAAACCCTACCTACGTGTTGCCCCCAAGGTTTCAACAAGAAATTAAGTAGTCACACGCTTACATACGTAAACTCGCAACACCCGCTACTGACTAACCTAACTCTACGCTCAAAACCCTACCACAACTCAGCCACTGAGTTGTGAATTCTCATACTACGCCACGTAGTTTGTACCATAGTCACACGACTAGAAATTACAACGGTTTAAAGGCAAAATACAAATTAAAAGATAATTAAAAAAAACAAAACACCTAATTTATAAACTAAAGCCTTTATTAAAACAATAAGGCCGGCCCTTTTATTTCTTTTATGTTGTTCCTCTACTTTGCTCTGTTAAAAAATGGCGGCCTCGTTCATTCTCTCGTTCCTCTTTTACTTTGCTAAAAAATTAGGGCTTTTGGAGAAATTGATGAAGTCGACTGATTGTTGGTCGATTACAATTGCCGTTCCTCTGATTTGCTTCGGCAATCGACCGTTTCTTCGATTTGAACACGACTTCTTAGACTTGATCGAGTTGGACTACAAATTGGTATGTGATTTTTGTTTATTGCTTTATGTTAATATTCTTGAACTCAATGATTTGAAAGCCGATGATGATACTGTTTATATAGGGTTTGAATCCCTATTTTCTCGTTCGTTTGAATTTGCCATTTAATTTATCTCGGTCAGTTGATTTTGTATTGATGCTTGAGATTGATCTCTGACTTGTTCAAATTACTTGAATAACACGGTTTTAATTTCTAACTTGGTTCGATTCCTTGATTGCCAAGGCTCTAACTTTATTGTGACGATAATTTCTTGATGACCCACGGCTTTGACTATGTTTAGTTGATATATGTGACTTTGGCACAGTTTGATTTGAACTGCAGCTGACTTTGTGCATCGGCCTTGACTTTTTAAACTTGATTTTGTCTTTGCTTAGATTATGTGATAATGTTTGATGATGTTTTAAGAAAAACAAACTGTTGCAGTTGAATCTCTGTCATTTGTTGATTTCGGCCACTTGAATTGGTTGCTTCATCATGTATACACATGCATATGTATGTTTGTGTATATGTTTGTGTTGGTTCATTGAGTTCTGGTAGCACTCGAGTCTTGTTCAAGTTTTGCACTGTGCACTGCATGATTCGTGTCTAGCTCTATTGGTGGCTTTACTTTAGTATTGTTGCGTTGTCCACTTCATTTCACCGTTGCATACATGTTGCCATTTCTTTGGTGCGGTTTCATGTTGTCTTCAAATTTGAAATGCTTGCAGGCTTGGAGTCTTTGTACATTTGATGGCATTCATGTGTACATTAGTCTGAAGCTTGTGTTCATCTCTGTTGCATACTTGACTTGTTCGATTCTACTTATTGTTCCTTGTAGATATGTACTCCATTGTCCATGCTTTAGTGATACTGTAAAGTTGGCTTGCATTTAGTTGTAGCTGCTGTCCATTTTGGTTATGCTAACGGTACTTGTATTCACCTGATGTTGTAGTTGTATTTGGACTTGTACTCTTTTGATTTATTTGATTGTTATGAGCATAGCATATATATATATATATATATATATATATATGTGTGTGTGTGTGTGTGTGTGTGTGTGTCTTTGAGCCTGGACAGTTTGGTTTCATTGATGATGCTATGCACCTGCATATACATGTACCATTTTTTTGCTTACATCTATTGGTCTACACATCCCTGTCTACTTGTAGTTTGTACCATTGCCTATTCATGGTGATGTTTACACTATAGCACCGTGTATGTACATTTCCATTCTGTCGTGTCTTTGATGTTGGCTTGCATTGTCACTTGTATCAGTCATTGTTCTCTGGTGCATCGCTTGACGATATGTATGCATCGATGCAGTTTGCATTTGTTTTGCAATTTTGCCCCTGTTTGGTTCGTGGTGCACTTGCTTCTCTGACATGTTCTTGTGCTTGTGCACGTCACTTTTCATTTTGATTTCACTTGAACTTCATCTTGATTTTTGGAATTACACCTATGTTGAATCCAGCTTTAAAGCTCGGGTTTGACCTTGTGCTCGTTTGAGATTTCACTTGAGTTGAACCCGACTTTGATTTAGGTTTGACCTTGTGCTCACATGTCCCTGTAATTTTATCAAGTGTATATATCGGTGTGCACGGCCTTGTGGCATGTACACTGTGCATGTCACAAGTTGTTCGTGTATGATGAATTCGAATTTAAATGATGACGAACAACCCAAATAACTGAGGCAAATGTTTTTTTTCAAAATCCACATTTTATTTTATACTGCAAAAAATCTTTATTTACAATTTTACCGTGTCAATGTATATTTTTGCAGATTGCCCAGATGCTGGATTCACATTGGAATGAAGTTGAAGATAAATACGAGTTGAGTGAATGAGTAATATGTAGTGAGGTCAAATGTATATTAGAAATTGTGATGTAATCAAAATTCATATAATCGCATATTCAACAGCCTCCCCCTTTTGATGATAACAAACATATATTTAAGATTTTGAATATGTTAAATGTATTTGATCATTGATATACTCTAATTGCTCCCCCTATTTAAATGCTTTCTCTCTATACAAAGCTCCCCCTTCATATATGCATACAATTAAAAATATGCAAATGAGCCTAGATGCAAATAGAAAATATTTGACATTTGCTTGATTTTATTTGACAAAATCTTAACTTTTCTCTCCCCCTTTCGTTATCAGCAAAAGAGTAATAGTGTTAGAAAAATGGAGATAAAGTGATAGACATTAATACAACATTAAAACTCAATCAAATATAAATATTAAGTTTCAATAAAAAATCAAACAAAAATCATAAATACTCTGTTAGGTGCATATTCCACTTTTAGAATGATGGAAATGATATCATCATATAAAACCATACAGTTGTGTCTATTTATGGTGTATTTATATCAGGAATTTGAATATCTACCAACCATGCATAACCGTTAGGACTTTTAAATGAGATTAGTAGTATTCCAGTTTTATTTTAAAAAAATGAATTCAAGTATCTTCTAACCACGCATAACCGTGAGGACTTTTAAATGGGATTAGAATCAACTTGTTTATTTAAAAAATCAATTTTGATATGCGTTCCATACATGCATAACCGTGAGGACTTTTAAATGAGCATGGAAGCACATAACAAATTCTAAGTAATTCAACCATGCATAACCGTGAAGACTTTTAAATGACAGTGAATACTTTGGATTTTATTTTATTTTATTTTTTGTTATTTATTATTATTATTATTTTTTATAAAAAAATATAAAATGAAAAACGAATGATTCCTGTTTAAAGTACCACATATCGACAAACTATATTGAATTTTGATGAGTGATGGTCGTTAGAAATATGATAGAAATAGAGATGGCCATGGAATTTTTACCAATAAAAAGTTTTATAACTCTTATTTAAATTTCTAAAGAAATTTACTAATTATACTATCTCGAGTCATAATATATGATAAATATCAACACTCATTACTTTTTCAGCCACTATTTATCCTTTTGATAATTAGTAGAGAGTCAGATTAGTTAATGTTATAATTTAAAAATTGAATTCAAAAATAATTATAAAATCAATTTTTCTAAAAATGACCAATCTGAAAACAAGGTCAAAAATGATTTTCTAGAAGGGGATTTATGAGAAAAATTTCTTCTATTTGAAAATTATTTGAAATGAAAAATATGCAGATATTTTCTTTGAGAAACGATGCAGTTACTAAATGTCTTATCATAAATCACGTTCCACTAGTAATTTTTCTATCAACTAGATCACCAGTGTAATCTGCATCTGAATTTCTTTTCACTCAAAATTATCATTAATTGAATTTGATAGACCAGATCATGAGTGTGCATCAAAATATCTTAAAATCAATTTTAATAGTTTTTAAATGACATTCTCTTGAATTTGAATTGAAACCATGTAAATAATCAAAAACCGTGAATATAGGATTAGCCTAAAATAACCAAATGTATTATCATCCAATAAAACACTATTATTAATCCAAACTAATATATATGAAGTAATTCAAAGATTTTAGAGATTTTTATAGTGTTACTGGCATAAGGATATATCTGGCCAACAATTTTAAATAAGTCAGAATCAAAATAATCACTTATTTTATCATCACATTATTGGATGATTTAATTCAGACTACGGTGCAGATTATCACATTTAATATATCGTTAAAAATATACCATTACCTATTTTGCCTTTATGATAATTTTTCGTTGTTGCCCATTGTGATTCTGTCACTTTTGTACTAGGCTAAAGAACTTTGCTTTGTCGCCCGTTGCATTTCTGGAACAGCCAGAATCCAGATAACACTGTTGTTGTTCCTTAGCCTGCCACCATACCTGTGATGACCCGATTTTTTCTCTACAAAAAGTCGTATCATCGAAAGAAAGGGATAGAAAAGAGAAAAGAAAGAAGAGAAAGAAGAAACAACACAAGAATCTCAACAGCGGAAGGAATAAATTATATTAATAACATAAGTATTACATAATATACAACACCAATCAGAGTTACACAAACAATACATTACATACTAGACAGTTATAAACACCTGTCTAGAATTCACAACTCAAACACAATACAGAAAACACTCATAGATACCAACACAGCGGAAAACTATATATCTATACGTGGAAGCCTCCTGCTCCATTGCTCCTCCATAATTCGTCAAAGCTAACCTGAATCCCTTGGCTACTCGTAAAAATTTGAGTACCCAAGAGTTAAAGAAAAACAGAAATAACTCCGGGTCAGACATGGATCTGGTGTGAGTAACAGGTTAAAGTTGCTTAACTTTGAAAAATCTTTGAAAAGAAAAGGTATCATGTAAGACTTCCCACACATAAACATGGAAAAGTTTTTACCTTACGCTAACCAAAACATTTGATAGGAAATCCGATGATATTATAATAGTGTCTAGGGTTTTCAAGTAAAATACAGAAGTAGCTGGAATGCTTACATCTCATGTTCCAACATAGTTGGGCACAACTAATGTAACGACCCAGAATTTTGAACAATTTAAAATGAAATATTTAATTAATTTTAAATATTTGAATGATGGTTTGAACTGAATTCTAAATTTTCATAATAAATTGGCGATTAAATTCTAAAATCTAATCTACTGAAAGTGAATAAAAATTTGAATCTTCAGTTTTGAGCTGATTAAAAATATTTCAAAGGCTTATAAAATTTATATTGATAATATTGAAGGTAATAGAAGCTTCAGAATTGGATTTGAAAGTTATTTATTCAGTTTTGAAATTTATATCGTTTAAATTGAATTTGAAAATAGCCTTCCAGGGCACAGTCTCGGAATTC
This sequence comes from Allium cepa, assembly GCA_030765085.1. Lineage (NCBI taxonomy): Eukaryota > Viridiplantae > Streptophyta > Magnoliopsida > Asparagales > Amaryllidaceae > Allium > Allium cepa. Next base: position 919,660,243 of record CM060931.1, on the reverse strand, counting down.
GACGAAACCAGTTCCATTGGGTCCGTAATATTGTATTATTACCGGATTTCAAATTTCGTATTTTTCGAAGCTGTTATGTGAGCACACGGTGAGTAAACGCATTGAAAATTCGTATCGAAAACAAATTTAATTTAAATTTAAATTTAAAATATTATTACCGACAGCATCCCTAAATTCTTGCCTAAAATCACGTTATCTTCCTTCGATGACGCCTAAAATCTTGCCCGAGCATCACGAACGAAAATCGCTCCTTCCCGTTTTAAAAATATCGCGCAAAGTCTTCAGTTTCAAATCTAAAAGAAAAAAAAATGGCAGACGAAATAGAAATCGAAATCAAGGCCGAGCCTTCATCTTTATATTCTTTGATTTCCTCTCCACTTCTATTTTAAATCGCGAATGAAGTTGAGCCCAAATCGATTCACTCAAATAAAAAAAAAAACCTCGTTCAAAATGGCCGAAGCCCTTCATCTTAAATCCAAAACCAAATTCGAAGCCATCTCGTTCAAATTGAAATGCCCCTCTCTCTCAGTTCATTCACGAAAAAAAAAAAAGCGACGAACGAATATTGGCCGAAGCCAAAAATAATCGAAGTCGATTTCGATTCAAAAGAGTAGGGGAGGCGCTCGCGTGAGCATTTGGAGGCCGGCGACCGAAATTGCGTCGCGATGGAGGATGGGTTGAGCAGTGTGGGTCGCGTGCTCGATGGCGCAGACGGCGACGTGGCCGCAAGATGGGGAGCTCGGTTTCGAGCATCTCGAAGAGGAGGCGGCGCGTTATTGGGGGCGGCGAGATCTGCAGTGGCTAGGGGGTTTCGCGTGGCAGAGGCGAGGGGTCTCGTGAGGAGCGGCGGCGGTGAGGCAGTGTGCTGGGCCGAGATTAGGGTTTTGATCGAAGTATGGAGCAAGCAGGGTGGGTCGCGATCAATTTCAGTGGCTAGGGTTCGATTCTGTAAGTGATAATCTGTTTAATTACTTTCTAATTCCAGTTTAACTGCATATGTATACAAAACGAAGAAGATTTTTTTTTTTAAATTCAATATTAAGTAAGTTCTGATTTTTAATCTAGTGGGTTGATTTTTATGTCATTTAACAGTAAGGTATTCGGTTAAATTTAATTTATTGGGGTTAATAATGATCTGTTAAGATAAAGTTTAAGAAGTTTTAAAATAATTACTTAAAATAAATTTATAAATATGTATGAATATATGTATGAATAAGAAAAAAAAAATTTAACAGTAAAAGAAAAAAAATTAATTTGTTCTTAGGCACTTAAATGTAATATAGAAATTTTAGATTGTTGGGATTTCTATGTAAAATTTGTTTTTGAAAACTTAAATTAAATAAATTATATTTGGTTAATTTATTCAATTTTTAGTTAAACAAAATTGTTTAAAAGAAATTGGTTTGAAATGAAATCATTTGTTTAAATTGAATTGGTAGTAAATTAAAATTGTCGAATGGTTAGACAACTTCATTTATTTAAAGAACATCAGTTCAAAATTTTAATTTTTAAGTTTAAAATAAAATTATTGGTAATTAAATTTATAAATGAAAATTTAATGGTTCGATTTATTTCGATTATTAATAAATGTATAAATTGTTTATACAAGGTGTATAAATCAAGAAAACCGAGAAAAGAAAGAAATGGATTGCAAAATAAAAGGCAAAGGTGAGAACTTCTCACTCAAAAAGGGTTTATTTAAATTTTAAATAGTTAGATTTAAGATTTGTTGATTGATTGATTGTTTGCTTGAATGATGATTGTTATATATATATATATATATATATATATATATATATATATTGGATTGAAATAGACCCTATACGCCGTTAGTAAGCGGAGGTTATTTATTACACACATATACCGCGATATTCCACCTTGAAGTGGAATTGGTATTATATTAGTATATAGCAATATATATATATATATTGGCATATGTATATATTGCAATTGATTGATTTCCCACATTGTATAGCGGATGAGACCCTATTGCGCCGCCTATTAAGCGGATAATATTTTATAAAAATCCCATATACCGCGATATTCCACCTCGAAGTGGAATTGGTATTGTGCTAACATCTGTGGATGCAGGGAAACAGGTTGGAGGGATCCAACTGGATTCCTCACAAATATTTATATGATTATAGATATTGTGTGATTATTGATTATCATATTGATATATGATATTTGTGCCATGATTGACTATTGGATGATGTTGCATCATCGGATCCATTTTTAAAAAAAGTATTTTTAACGATTTTGAATTATAAAGGATTTGAAATTGATTTTTCCAAAGCATATGTTTTTATTGAAATTTTGAGTTGATTCATTTTTAATTAAATTAAAATTTTAATTTTTAAAGTTATAGGATTAATATTTTTGTGAAATACAACCGAAGGTAATTTTTAAAATACATAGATTTTTATAAAATAGTTAAATTTGGATTTTGGACAAACTTATTATTGGTTTATATAAAAGATTTTATAAATGGATATTTGTGAATTAAATTTATTGGAATTCTGAAACGGGTTTATAAAGTGTTGAGTTGATGTATAAAATGAATTTCATTAAAATTTATAGATTTATAAGTTGTGAAAGTTATCAAATGAATAGATGTTAAAAATAAAAGTTTTATAGGAAATTAACTTATAAACTGGCTTTTGGGCATTTAAATGGGATACTGATAGAAACAGTTAATAAAGGAAATATTTTTTATAAGTTGAAATTGAAAGAAAATATATAAAGGAATCTTATGAGTAATAAGATTTAAAAATTTGTGAAGTTCAAAGGAACGATTTGGTAAATAAATAATATTATAAGTATTCAACTTATAATATAGATTTTGGTTTATAATTGGGTTATATAAATTGAATTGGATTTAATAAAAGAGATTAGTAAATTGAAGTTCATAAATAGAGTTGGAATTTATAAACATTGTTATAAATTCGGAAATAAATGGAATTTGATAAATTGAATATAGAATTTGTTAAAGGAGTTATATTCACGTTTTTGAACAGTGAATATATCGTTAAACAAAAGGGATATCTTTTGGGAAAAGGATGTTTTAAATAAAATTTAAAACGATTTAAAGATGTTTTAAAATGCATCAAGTATCGAAAACATAGATTTCAACATTCATTGTTGAAATAGACGTTTTCGAGAAATAAAAGGAAAGGAAGTCGTAGATTTCAACATTCATTGTTGAAATAGACGTTTTCGAGGAAAAGAAGGAAATGGTGGACTATAACACTGTTGTTATAGTAAATGATTTCCGAAAGGAAATACTTTGTATAGTATTGGGATTTATATATATCTATTTTAAATTTTGAATCCCTATACTAGTGATTTTGGGTTGTCGTAACGATGTTTTACGCAACATTTGTTTTGACCCAAATAAAAGTGAATAAAAGAACGTTTTCCTTAAAGAATGAAATATATACTTAACTATGGGTTAAGTATATTGAATATTTTCAAATTGTTGAAAATAAATAAGATTTTGTGAATTACTTATTAAATAAGTATGGAAATGCTTTTCCAATATGAAATGGAATGTTTTTAAGAATTTATCTTTTTGAAGATAAATTGGAATTGAATATTTGAAATCTATTGAAAACTGTAGATCAATAGATAATTTGAAATATAAATTCACTATGGAAATTATAAAATGAAAAGGGAAAATTGGTTTCAAAATAAACGTTGTTTATTTTCAAAGTGTGGAAAATTATATATCTTGTAAAGATATTTTTGTAGAAGTAAATAATTTGGAAAATTATTTGGAATCTGATGATGTGGCGCATCTTTATTGATAGTTAAATAACCGACTGTCAATATTTACCTTTAAATGGGTGTTTGTTGTGATTGCTTGAATTGGATGCCACACTTATTTTTAAAATAAGCGCTCACTATTCGGGTTAATCGGGAAAGGACCATGGGGTCGTATAACCCACTCTGAATATGTGATACGTCGTTATGAATTGCATTTGAAGACCGGTGCTGAAGACCGAATATTTGTGAAAACGGATGGATTACCGTCGAGTTACTCTGCATCGGCTGATCTCCGATACAGAGGTTCATCACCCTTAGTGACGGGATGTCCGGACGTGATTAGTGAATATCCGGATTGCAAGGGCTTTTTTGGAAGTGCCTTCGGTTTCGTTCGATCCCGGAACGGACTTGTATGGATTGTATGTCTGACGTTACAATTTGAGATGTAAAGCTGGTTTTTATCAAATATATTTCTGTTGGTGGCGGAGAATTTATTCTCTTAGTTTAATACCCTTCTCTGAGACGTACGAGCTCAGAGGTTATATAGTTGATGGTTACTAGTGATACATTCCCGAATTGGTAACGTGGCATGCTGAGTGTTGCTGTGAAATGATCGTTGAATGATCATTTGTGATAGGATCATTTGTTTGATCGTCTATCTTGATGATCATTGCTTTGATCATTTGTTGACCCAAAGCACTGCTTTTGTAAAGCGTGGCTTTGTGGACGAGACTTCATCGAGCCTCACACTCCGGAAATGGTCAAAACAGGAAAGATGCAGCAAGGTTATTAGGGGGTAGCGCCCCTTTAGTGTATGTCATTCCTTCTAGATAGAGGTGGTATCATGGTATGGAGCCCAGATACTTAACCTATGTGGTTACCACAAATCTATTACTTTGTAGTTGTTGGAAATCGGGGATCCTCGGATATAGATCGGTTACGATCGGGGAATGACATATTCGTGTCAGTTGTTACCCAGTTAGGGGTAACCCGGCCTTGTGTTGGCAGAGATCCGGTTAGGTTCTCGGGACGTCATTCCAGAGGCGTTTCCAAGTGGCAATGCGAAGTTTCTTGGCCTGACCATTTGTTGGAAATTCATTCTTCAATACGAGCCTTGTACGGTTTTAGTTGTAGAACCTGCCATCTAATATGGTAGCTATAGCGGGCATAATATAATGGTACCTATGCTGGCTAAGATTTATATTCTACTTTCGAAAATGTTTTCTACACTATGCACTAATAATAATATCAAAAATGATTTGATTTTTTGCGTAGTAAGCATCTTTGACTATCATAAGGAGAAACCTCCTCCAAGTCTGCGTTTGCATTGTGTGTGTGGCGGGAGACCTTATGGTAGTTTCATTTTCAAAAAGCATTGCGAATTTTCTTTTAAAATTTCTCCTGTTCTTTGTTTAAAAGATAAATAACTGTTTTTAGTTCTCACATCAGTCACATGACTGACCTGGAGTTTATTGTTCCCTTCCTAAACTCTGGGTGCCCACCAATTTCAACACGGGCAGTCTAGAGTTAGGTTATCAGGTCATTCTGGATTCAGGTGTTGCTACATATATCTGGAGGCGAGCTGGATGGCGTAGCATATTATCTATTGTATATAGTATTTCTTTTCCGCTGTTTGTTGTTGTAAACTCTGTTAATATGATGAATGTAATATGATGTGATGTAATGTATAAAATATACAGTTCTTGGTTTTAATGAATATTCATTTATCTATTATATGTTGTTCCGCTACGCTTGTGAGATTCTGATATTGTTTTATTGTTCTTTCTGTTGTTCTATTGTTGTTCTTTTCTTTCTTCTTCTCTCTTTTTCTCTCTCCTTCTACCTCTTTCTTCTTTCTTAAACCCTCATGGTTCGGTTTTCCGGCCTTCGATTAGGCGGCATTTGATACAGTGGGCGTATTAATGTCCATTTTCGAAAGTCGAAGAATCGGGTCCTGACAACGTGGTATCAGAGCATATGGTTAAGCGACAACCATGGCTCTGTTGGGTGTTACTCATTAGAGATAGAGTCAGTAGTACTCTAGAATGAGTTTGACTGTAATAATAGATATGAGTGCGTATTTGTTAGTGAGTATGAAATTGTTTTGTATTGTGCTGACTTATCGGTTGATTGTTAAAAGATTCTGGTCGGTGCAGTCTAGCTAACTGTGTTGATAGGGATTTTTGAACTCTTAAACAAGATAAACTGACACAGTATTGTTTTTAAAATATGGTAATTTTACCCAAAATTATTTTTGTATGTAAAGGAAATGATTTTCCGTGAATTATTATAGTATATGGATGCTTGGATGTTAGGTAGTAATAATATTAAATTATTACCATTGAAATTGAATAAGAATCGGAATCGTTGTTATACGAAAATTGAAATAAAGATAAGAAAATAAAAAAAAATCCATAAACAAATGAAATTGAGAATATAAATTATAAATGTGACATATAATTGGAAATAGAATCCAGAGAAGTTTTTGGAAATGTCTTTCAAAGAATTTGGAAATTTTAGAAATTAAATTCCTTTTTGATTTGAAAATGAATTTCAAAGGTTTTGAAAAATGTTTTGAAAGAATGAAAAGCTCTGAACTCTTGTCGGTCGCTGGAAAATAATTCCGATGATGACCGCGGCATCATTGGTGTTCATTTTTGGGTTTCCAAAAGAGGAATTGCTGCCCAATTGTTTAAATAGAAATTGGTTTCGAAAATTTGGGTTTGAATTTGGAAATTCAAAAGACAATTTGAATTGATTTCAAAATTGATTTTGAAAGGTTAAAAAGACTCTGGAATACTATATAAAAATATTTATGGGATTGATAACTTATACAACTTAAATTTTGATAGAATAAATTTAATTTAAAAGAATGGAGTTAAATTAAAGTATGTATAAGTGAATAAATGTGAATAAAGGTGAATTTTAGAAGCTTAATAAATTAAGATGATTGGAATAAAATTATTAAGTTGGAAAATAAATTGTGAATAAATAAATAAATAGGCAATTGCAAGTGCAAGAAAATGAAATTGAATGTTGAAATTCATTTTGAATTTGTAAGTAAATGAATTCAAGTTAAACATGGAAATTGAATTTGAATTAAGTTAAACCAAGTGAAGTGGAAAATTTGTCAAATTGGACTAAGTGAAACAAAGAAAAAAATTAGTAAGAAACACTAATCAAAAGAATGACAAAGTAAATATGATTTGTAAATGAATTGAATTAAATGAAATTGGAAATTGTTTACAAGGAAATGAACTTGAGTTTGAAGTAAAATAGCTTAGTAAATTCGGGATGAATATGAATATGGAATGTAAATAAAATTGAATGGAATCAATTGGAAATGCAATGGAAATTAAAATCAATTAGAATAGATATGAATTTGTTTCACTAAAAAAAATGAATTGAATATAAATTGAAAGTGTGAATTGAATTCAAATAAAATTGAGTGGAATTGAATTGAAACGAATGGAATGGAATATGTAACTTCAATAGTAAACTAAAAATGTATGAGAAGCATATATTGAAAGGTTTTGTAATAGGATTAGCAAAATGGTTTGAATATTTTGAAATGGAATTGGACACTACTGCTAGCAGGATATACAGGTTATAAAGGAATTGGAATTTTGGTTTCGAGATAAAAAAATTAAATCGCTCGACAAAAAGGTACATATTTCAATTTCAGTATGAAATTTGGTGATTTTCTTCTCCAGCCACTTGGCTTTCTCTTTTCTTTTTGATTCTGAGGGGCCATGGTGCCATTTTGTAGTCGTACCGATCGAGCCGCGCAAAGGAGACGCTGGCGAAATTTTTCGAAAATTTCGGGTGTTAGAAAATTTTTGAGAAATTTTGAAAGTTTAAAATTTGAATTTGAATTTAAATTTGAATTTAAATTTGAATTTTGAAGTAAATAATGTTGTTTGAAACTTCTAAGTGAAGTTAGAAAGCTAATTGAAATAATACTGAATCTCTAATAAAAAGATTTAGGCTAGAAAGTTGATAAAACTGTTTGAATTGGAAAAATAGTAGACGAATTAAGAACCATTTCTTCCCAACTTGCAATTTCGGGACGAAATTCTTTTAAGGGGGAAGATTGTAACGACCCAGAATTTTGAACAATTTAAAATGAAATATTTAATTAATTTTAAATATTTGAATGATGGTTTGAACTGAATTCCAAATTTTCATAATAAATTGGCGATTAAATTCTAAAATTTAATCTATTGAAAGTGAATAAAAATTTGAATCTTCAGTTTTGAGCTGATTAAAAATATTTCAAAGGCTTATAAAATTTATATTGATAATATTGAAGGTAATAGAAGCTTCAGAATTGGATTTGAAAGTTATTTATTCAGTTTTGAAATTTATATCGTTTAAATTGAATTTGAAAATAGCCTTCCGGGACACAGTCTCGGAATTCGACGAAACCAGTTCCATTGGGTCCGTAATATTGTATTATTACCGGATTTCAAATTTCGTATTTTTCGGAGCTGTTATGTGAGCACACGATGAGTAAACGCATGGAAATCCATATCGAATTCAAATTTAAAATTTATATTTATATTAATTAATATCATCACGCCATCTCCCTTATTCACGCCGAGAATCAGGGGAAAAAAATCACGCTTAAGTCTCATCTATGTCCTCCTTTCTCTATTAAAAGATACGAAGAATCATCATATAAAAAAAACCTCGTTCAAAATGGCCGAAGCCCTTCATCTTAAATCCAAAACCAAATTCGAAGCCATCTCGTTCAAATTGAAATGCCCCTCTCTCTCAGTTCATTCACGAAAAAAAAAATAAGCGACAAACGAATATTGGCCGAAGCCAAAAATAATCGAAGTCGATTTCGATTCAAAAGAGTAGGGGAGGCGCTCGCGTGAGCATTTGGAGGCCGGCGACCGAAATTGCGTCGCGATGGAGGATGGGTTGAGCAGTGTGGGTCGCGTGCTCGATGGGTGTTTGTTGTGATTGCTTGAATTGGATGCCACACTTATTTTTAAAATAAGCGCTCACTATTCGGGTTAACCGGGAAAGGACCATGGGGTCGTATAACCCACTCCGAATATGTGATACGTCGTTATGAATTGCATTTGAAGACCGGTGTTGAAGACCGGATATTTGTGAAAACGGATGGATTACCGTCGAGTTACTCTACATCGGCTGATCTCCGATACAGAGGTTCATCACCCTTAGTGACGGGATGTCCGGACGTGATTAGTGAATATCCGGATTGCAAGGGCTTTTTTGGAAGTGCCTTCGGTTTCGTTCGATCCCGAAACGGACTTGTATGGATTGTATGTCTGACGTTACAATTTGAGATGTAAAGCTGGTTTTTATCAAATATATTTCTGTTGGTGGCGGAGAATTTATTCTCTTAGTTTAACACCCTTATCTGAGACGTACGAGCTCAGAGGTTATATAGTTGATGGTTACTAGTGATACATTCCCGAATTGGTAACGTGGCATGCTGAGTGTTGCTGTGAAATGATCGTTGAATGATCATTTGTAATAGGATCATTTGTTTGATCGTCTATCTTGATGATCATTGCTTTGATCATTTGTTGACCCAAAGAACTGCTTTTGTAAAGCGTGGCTTTGTGGACGAGACTTCATCGAGCCTCACACTCCGGAAATGGTCAAAACAGGAAAGACGCAGTAAGGTTATTAGGGGGTAGCGCCCCTTTAGTGTATGTCATTCCTTCTGGATAGAGGTGGTATCATGGTATGGAACCCAGATACTTAACCTATGTGGTTACTGCAAATCTATTACTTTGTAGTTGTTGGAAATCGGGGATCCTCGGATATAGATCGGTTACGATCGGGGAATGACATATTCGTGTCAGTTGTTACCCAGTTAGGGGTAACCCGGCCTTGTGTTGGCAGAGATCCGGTTAGGTTCTCGGGACGTCATTCCAGAGGCGTTTCCAAGTGGCAATGAGAAGTTTCTTGGCCTGACCATTTGTTGGAAATTCATTCTTCAATACGAGCCTTGTACGGTTTTAGTTGTAGAACCTGCCATCTAATATGGTAGCTATAGCGGGCATAATATAATGGTACCTATGCTGGCTAAGATTTATATTCTACTTTCGAAAATGTTTTCTACACTATGCACTAATAATAATATCAAAAATGATTTGATTTTTTGCGTAGTAAGCATCTTTGACTATCATAAGGAGAAACCTCCTCCAAGTCTGCGTTTGCATTGTGTGTGTGGCGGGAGACCTTATGGTAGTTTCATTTTCAAAAAGCATTGCGAATTTTCTTTTAAAATTTCTCCTGTTCTTTGTTTAAAAGATAAATAACTGTTTTTAGTTCTCACATCAGTCACATGACTGACCTAGAGTTTATTGTTCCCTTCCTAAACTCTGGGTGCCCACCAATTTCAACACGGGCAGTCTAGAGTTAGGTTATCAGGTCATTCTGGATTCAGGTGTTGCTACATATATCTGGAGGCGAGCTGGATGGCGTAGCATATTATCTATTGTATATAGTATTTCTTTTCCGCTGTTTGTTGTTGTAAACTCTGTTAATATGATGAATGTAATATGATGTGATGTAATGTATAAAATATACAGTTCTTGGTTTTAATGAACATTCATTTATCTATTATATGTTGTTCCGCTGCGATTGTGAGATTCTGATATTATTTTATTGTTCTTTCTGTTGTTCTATTGTTGTTCTTTTCTTTCTTCTTCTCTCTTTTTCTCTCTCCTTCTACCTCTTTCTTCTTTCTTAAACCCTCATGGTTCGGTTTTCCGGCCTTCGATTAGGCGGCATTTGATACAGTGGGCGTATTAATGTCGATTTTCGGAAGTCGAAGAATCGGGTCCTGACAACTAATACGTACGACACTTATTGGATTTTGGATCCCATCAATGGCAGGGCTACAGGGGTACCGCCCGTCACAGTACGTGTCCTAGATCACTGTACCGAGGAGTACGCCAGGTCCCCTACAACAGAAATCCGGAACCATTCCTTACTGAATAGTTCCAAACAACAACACCCCGCAGTTGTGATCAGCAACCACACCACTAAGCCGAAATAAAGGGACATCTAGACAGGGGTAAATCTCGTCCTACTTGGGCATGACCCACTTAGCCTTGCTGCACCTCCCCTGTTTTAGCCATTCCCGGTTGATGAGGCTTGAGGCTAAGATTACCTTTATAGAACATATCACTTAGAATGCTCATCGTCCACCTAACGATGTTCTGAAAGCATTCAATCCATACAAGTTTGAACGAAACTGAAGGCATTATCTCGTTACACTCATTTTGGAATCACCCTCAGAGTTAACGACGATAACCCTTGCACTCTGAATCTTCATCTTCACTTCAGATTCACGACCTAACATTAATTTGGATCAACGTGGTTTTCGGATATCCAAATATGGAAACCCGATCCCGGTCTCATCGAAATCCAAAACGTGTCTTTCAAGGCCAAGTTGTTTTAAAGTTTAATTTTTTTTAATTCATTATCTATATACACACAGATAGATAATTCACAACATAACAATGGATAATTAACATTTTTATCATCAACAGATAATCCATATCATAAATAGATAATCCATATTATCATCACAATGCAACAAATACATCCATATCACATAACATTACTCATCTCATAACTGAGATTACAAACCATACAAGGCAACCAATATCAATCATTCATACATAAGCAATGATCTAATGATCACTCCATTTATTATTAATTTAAAATGAATTAAATTAATTACCTAATCTCTAATTAGTTAAAAATAAATTAAATTAATTACTTCATCATTATAATCCTGCTTACTAAACCATTAATTGATTACAAATCAATCAAATACTCACCATCTCAATATTCAATTCAATTAATCATTACTGATTAATAATTCCCTAATTACAATAAGTAATTAGCCTTTAGTATTATTTACACAAGTTAACTATACTTACCTCTTACAATAATTAACTTTTTAATTACTTAAGTAATTCATTAACTCAAATTAATTTTATTATTCCTTTCTTAATTAATTACTTCATTTATTGATTATTCCTTAATTAATCAATTTTAAATTACATCATTAATTAATTAATGATTTCTAATTACATTTAATCAATCTCTCTATTAAAATGAATTACATTAAGTAATTAATCTGCAATTAAACCACATATTAATCACCCTTGATTAATAACACCCAGTAATTAACTACCCTTAATTACTCATTTCATAAATTAATTACTCTTAATTAATTATCTCCATTAATCCCTTGATTAATTTTAAAGTAATTTATCTAAATTACTTCCATCATCAACATCTTTAATTACATCCAGTAATTATCAAATAGTTACTTCCCTAAGTAATTAAAATCCCAATAATTACATAAAGTAATTATTAAACAATCCTCAAGTGTTTAAATTAATTAAACTTAATTAATTAATATAAACTAATCACATTAACACAATTAATTACATTAAGTACTTAATTCATTAATTACTTCTATAAAGTAATTTAAACTTAAACAATTCAAGCATGATTATTATTAATTAATCTAATTAATTATTAAAATTAATCACATTAATTAATTGTTAAATAATCATAGTTAATGACCTTCATTAACTATTCTTAATTACTTAATTAAGAAAATTAACTCAGATTAACCATCATTAGTTACAAATTGATTAATATTTAATTACCAATTAATTAATCTCTTATTATTTATTAATCAAGTGTTAATTACAATCTTAATTAATTCTTAATTACTTGATTAATAAATCTTAATCATTAATTAAAATTTAATTAACAATCCTTAATTATATATTAATTAACCTTAACTATTTAATCTTAAGTCTTTAATTAATCAATTTAAAAATTATTTATTAAATAATTAATCATCCATATTAATTAATTAAATAATTAATTACCCATTTAAATTAACTTAATAATTTAAATGAACACAAATCATTAAAATTTTATTTATCTTTAAGATAAACAATCCTTACTTAATTAATCACTTAAAACAAATTTGTTTTCAAATTTACTTTAAATTCCATTTAAACTTCATTTTAAAATTTAAGATTTTAGATTGAATACAAATTTTAACTCAAACAAGGTTTTAAGAAAAATAATTCAAAATCTTTAATAGAACCATCTACTTTATAAAATAAGTTTTAAATGAATTTAAATCCCAATTCAATTTAAAATCAATTTAAAAACACACCTAAACATTCCAAATTATTTTAAAAAAAAATTCAATTTAAAAAAATTACTTTTTAATTTCAAAACTGAAATACACGGTTTGAACCTTATTTCAGATCTAACTTAAATCCTTAAGACTTATTTACATTTTACAACTTTCTTTAAAAATTCAAATCATTTAACCTTTTTAATGTAATTAAACAATTTAAAATTTAAACTCATTTTATTTTTAAAACTGAAGTTTAAGTTTTAATTCCAGATTTAAAAACCCAAATTTAAACTCATTTTAAATTTCTAATTTTAAATTTTAAGCTACCAATTCAAATTCAAAACACACATATGCTTTTCGCTTAAAAGTTTTAAAACAAATTTTAAATTTTAAAACATAAATGATTTCAAATCTCAGACAATCTAATTTGAATTCATATTCAAATTTCAGATTTTAAAAACTCAGTTTATATTTCAACCTGCATTTTATACTTTCTTTTAAATTTAAAAATAGAAAACAGGTTTCTGTTTTGTTTAAGACCAAACTAAAATTTTCAAAATTTAAATTATTTCAAAAACCAGAATTCAAACTAATTGAATTCATATTTAAATTTAGGTTTAAACTCAGTTCAGATTTTAGTTTACATTTGAAACTCTACTTTTAATTTATAAAAAATGTAACAGGTTCTGTTATAATTTGAAAAACCTGAAACACAGTTTATCTTGTAAAACCTGAAACAAAGATTAACTCGAGCCTCCCCTACAAATACTGCGAGTCACATTCCCATCAACTTCGAGTTAAAACTCGAAATTCCCAAGACCATCACGAGATTACCAAAACCCTATAACCAAAACATCACCAACATATCCACCTATGTACTGTGCACCTGTACATCACCTCCGGCCATCGTCGGCCAACCACACGACCTTCCCACAGTTGCCCATCATCTCCTCAGGCCAACCAAACACCAATCCATTGACATTTGCCCTAATTCAAACCAATTTTCCCAAACCTGGAACAACAAACAGTAAACTCATCCAAACCTGTCAACAACCCATTCCCACGCGCCTACGGCCACCATCGACTTTGAAACTCCAATGACGTCTTCAACAACCCTTCAACCTCCATTCCCTAAAACCCTAAGCGACTCGAACATCAGAGGAGGTCGGATTCAGAAAAAAAACGGTTACCCAGTAAAATTAGGGTTCACAACTTTAAATCCAAATTACAACATCAAAAATGAATTGCAACTCTAACCAATAATTTTCCTAACATCTCTGATATCTCCTACTCCTCCAGAAACAATTTCAACTCAATCAAACCCAAATATCATCTGAACTAACCCAAAATGTAAATTACAGTGAAGTTTGAATTGCTTTCTGGTTAAAGCAATAAAAATTGTAGTTTTACTTTTAAAAATCTTAATTTTACATGATGGTTTGATATACAAACCTGAAACATAAATGCATGTAGTTTGAATTTTCATCTTATACCAATTGTTACTCTGTTACATTATATTTCCAGGCAAAACAAAAGTTTTATTCACTTATATAAATTTTAAAACTTTCTCTGTGCCTAACAATCAATTTTAGTTTACATCCTAAATCATAACAAAGATTACAATAAGAGGAAATGGACTTTAATTCAAACAGAGGTTTGAAATATAAGGAACAAAAATATGACAGATAATATGCACGCGCCTAGAAATACATTCACATATGTGTATTCACAGCAAAATCATATTATAAATTCATTTCTTATTAAAAAGCATGAAAATAACCTTTACCTATTTAATTAATTTTTAAAATTGAGTTACTCACCTTTTTAATCATGCAGACAGAGCACAGATTTGAAAAGCTCTTAAATCATTTGAACTTCTTTTGTCAATTGCTTGAATGCTTTAAAAAAAACTTCTGTTGTATGCAGAGGCCATGTTTCAAGGTTTGAAGAAATGCATGCAGGTAACTCTATTCGGATTTTGAATGTATGCAAGCCTTTCTTGATTTGATTGTTGCATGTAGGTATTTTAACTTGCAGTTTCAGTCCAGATTTTTAAAAAAAGAATGTACTTGAACATGGGACTTTGATCTTGAGGATGGTTTGCAGATTTTTGAAGAATGAATGCTTTTGATTAGTATGCAGTAAAATGTTTTACCGGTCGAAGAGAAAACAGATTTTAAATGAAAACCTGCATTTTGAAATAAGTTACAAAGAATTTTTGTTTGAAGATGAACTATGGATTTTGATTTTGAGGATTATTTCAGCTAAACATTTCTTTGTTTAGGAATGAAAATAAAGAAAGGAAAAATATAAAAGATTGCAAGAATTTATATATCTTATTTATGATTTAATTAAAAGCAAAGAAAATAAAAATTAAACAATGACACTTGTAAATGTCTTGTGTGTTTAAATTAGACATGTTAGATTAGGCTTTTAAGATGCTTACATTTGTTATATAAGAACCTAAAATGTTTACACATGTCAATTTAAGTAATTAGTATTTTTAAATTAAAGTTTAATGAAAGTTTAACTTAATTAATTAGTTCTTTAATACTTTGTTATGTAAAAATAATTAAAGAAAACAAAACCAAGAATGATAATAAATAAAAACAATATATGTATATATATATCAATCATTTGAAAATAATATTGTTTAAATCATTTAAAATAAATTTATAAAAAGATTGTAACCTATTTGTTATTTAAATGAATACATGATTCATATTTTAAATTGTATTTTAAATTCTCATATTTATTCTACAAATCATATTTATTTATCAATGTTTTAAAAAGAATAAAAGAAACATTTTTATAACTTGTTTTAATATACAAACTTATAAAATTAAAACAAATAAAACATTTATTTTATATATCTAAAATTATTTTATTAAATAGTTTTGAAAAGCTAAATCATTAATAATACATAATTTCCCAATTTCAAAATGTTATAATAAGAAAATATGCTATATTAATTTTAATTTAAAAACCAAACTTATATATATACATATTATAAATAGAAAACAGATTTATTAGCTTATTAAAAATAAATTCACTAATTAAATATTTATTAAAGTAAAATTATTAAATCAATTCAAATTTATCTACAAAAATTATCAAATTAATTTAAATTTAAACGCAGATTATTAAATTTATATTGCCATAAATTCCGGGATATTACAATCCTCCCCCCTTCAAAGAATTTCTTCCCCGAAATTTAAAACAAAGGTAATTTAATAATCTCATTAAAGATTTAATTTAAAAATACAGCATATGTTAATCATATGCTAACAACCATAACAATCAATTCATACAATCAAAACAAATTTGATCATTCAGAAAAATTCTGAATAAAACTTCTACGATTTTCAAACAATCAATATCGGGATACTCGCTCTATAGAATTCAAACAATCAACACTGCTAAGCTACAGAGCTCCTATCCATCTATATCTACTACTCTAAACAGGATATCAGACTACAGACGAGTCTGACTCAACAACCAAACCTTCAGAACTGCTGGTTCCCAAAACCAGAGATATCAAACACGTACTCCCTTAGAGATACTTGAAACACACCGAATCCCAGTTATCCAAACTGGCAATTCGACTCTTGAAAACCAAACACTTATCTTACCAGAACACAAAAGAAATCCAAAACACCTCGGATCTAGATTCATAGACTTCCCAAAATTTATAGCTCCTTGGATCAGAGAAAACTTAACCAAACCAAATCTCCGACTCCAGAATCCAAATTTCTCTATCTCTATCCATGAAATTCTTCGGACGATCCTGGATCACCAACATCCTTCCTGATTAGCCCAACCCTTGCTAATTCCACTAAAAAAAGACTTGATCAAAAAAATCCAATGATCTCCTCAAGATCAATTCAAAACCAGGAACACAAACTCTACTCCTCAACAACAGAAGACAGAACTAACTTCTCCTTATCGGGAAAAGAAAAACAGATGCGCTCCCAAACTGCTTCCGCTGCACAACTCTGATCCGAAGTAGAAGAAAATGCTGATGAAGAGAATGATCGCAAACTGGACAAACCAATACAGAAATATGGTTCTATAGATCCATAAGAAAAATCAGAAGTTCCTTCGAAACTTGAGTTGCTTCACCAACTTCTATCTCAAGGAACCATCCATCTACTAACTGAACCACCGTTACCACTCCTGGAATCCAAATTTATAAGAAAACTCGATCTCCAGATGCGGACAAACTTTTGACTTTCCTGAAAACATCCGTACAATCTCCAATAACTCAAGAGAGCATTCGACTATCGCAAGTCACTTTTGCGATCAACCCAGCCTAATTCCTAAAGAAAACTTCTCTCTCTTTACAAATCAGAACAGCATATGCTGGCCTAGCCAACTCAACAAAGAAACGAGTCCACTCTGCTGATTCTGAACTCCACTTCAGAAAAACTACTTAGCCAGAAGACCCCATACCAACACAGAATACTCCGAGCTGCACTGCCAACACCAATGCCAAAGAATTCTCAATCCAAAGCTCTTCGAGAAACTCGGATCTCAAAGAAAATAGAAACACCTTGCTGGACTCAACCACAACACCAAGCAGACTCACCTCCTTACTCTTGTTCCAAAGAAACATCTTCGAAAACATCCATAGTCACTGCGTCTCATCATGTAGCTACTACTTCCTGAGGTATCAAGGTACCATTACTCACTTGCTTCTGCCCAACCGACAGATCCAAACTCTACTCATCCAACTCAGTACTTCAAAGATGAACTCCGAATCTTTAGAAGGTTTCCTTCAGAGATCGATGAAGTCCTTGAACCAAGCAAAACTTACTCGAGATGGTATTAGGTCTACAGTCTCGTCAAATACACTTCCAACCAATGGTAGTTGTGTTACACACACCACTACCTCATTTACCTTTATAACTTATATTGGAAAACCTGAACAGGTATCCCAACAAATAGGTAGAAATATATATATATACCACACACAAATACGCTCTCTCAAGATAGACACCACTCCAGAGACTAGGTATTCGCTCAAACTAGCGCTCTGATACCAAATGTGACGATCCAACTTTTTCTCCATAAAAAGTCATATCATCTTTAAGAAAGAAAGGGATAGAAAAGAGAAAAGAAAGAAGAGAAAGAAGAAACAACACAAGAATCTCAACGGCGGAACGAATAAATTATATTGATAACATAAGTATTACATAGTATACAACACCAATCAGAGTTACACAGACAATACATCACATACTAGACAGTTATAAACACCTGTCTAGTATTTACAACTCAAACACAATACAGAAAACAATCAGAGATACTAACACAGCGGAAAACTACATATCTATATGCGGAAGCCTCCTGCTCCATTGCTTCTCCATAATTCGTCAAAGCTAACCTGAATCTCTTGGCTACTCGTAAAAATTTGTGTACCCAAGAGTTAAAGAAAAATAGAAATAACTCCGGGTCAGACATGGGTCTGGTGTGAGTAACAGGTTAAAGTTGCTTAACTTTGAAAAACCTTTGAAAAGAAAAGGTATCACGTAAGACTTCCCACACATAAACATGGAAAAGTTTTTACCTTACGCTAACCAAAACATTTGATAGGAAATCCGATGATATTTTAATAGTGTCTAGGGTTTTAAAGTACAGAAAAAGCTGGAATGCTTACATCTCACATTCCAACATAGTTGGGCACAACTAATACGTACGACACTTATTGGGTTTTTGATTCCATCAATGGCAGGGCTACTGGGGCACCATCCGTTACAGTGTGCGGCCTAGATCACCGTACCGAGGAGTACGCCTGCTCCCCTACAACACAAAGCCGGAACCATTCCTTATTGAACAGTTCCAAACAACACCACCCCGCAGTTGTGATCAACAACCGCACCACTAAGCCGAAATAAATGGACATCTAGACAGGGGTAAATCTCGTCCTACTTGGGCATGACCAACTTAGCCTTGCTGCACCTCCCCTGTTTTAGACATTCCCGGTTGATGAGGCATGAGGCTATGATTACCTTTATAGGACATATCACTTAGAATGCTCATCGTCCACCTGACGATGTTCTGAAAGCATTCAATCCATACAAGTTCGTTCCGGGTTCGAACAAAACCGAAGGCATTATCTCGTTACACTCATTTTGGAATCACCCTCAGAGTTAACGACGATAATTCTTGCACTCTAAATCTTCATCTTCACTTCGGATTCACGACCTAACGTTAATTTGGATCGATGTGGTTTTCGGATATCCAAATATGGAAACCCGATCCCGGTCTCATCGAAATCCAAAACGTGTCTTTTAAGGCCAAGTTGTTTTAAAGTTTAAAACAATTTAATTCATTATCTATATACACACAGATAGATAATTCACAACATAACAATGGATAATTAACATTTTTATCATCAACAGATAATCCATATCATAAACAGATAATCCATATTATCATCACAATGAAACCAATACATCCATATCACATAACATTACTCATCTCATAACTGAGATTACAAACCATACAAGGCAACCAATATCAATCATTCATACATAAGCAATGATCTAATGATCACTACATTTATAATTAATTTAAAATGAATTAAATTAATTACCTAATCTCTAATTAATTTAAAATAAATTAAATTAATTACTTCATCATTATAATCCTGCTTACTAAACCATTAATTGACTACAAATCAATTAAATACTCACCATCTCAATATTCAATTCAATTAATCATTACTGATTAATAATTCCCTAATTACAATAAGTAATTAGCCTTTAATATTATTTACACAAGTTAATTATAGTTACCTCTTACAATAATTAACTTTTTAATTACTTAAGTAATTAATTAACTCAAATTAATTTTATTAATCCTTTCTTAATTAATTACTTCATTTATTGATTATTCCTTAATTAATCAATTTTAAATTACATCATTAATTAATTAAATAATGATTTCTAATTACATTTATTCAATCTCTCTATTAAAATGAATTACATTAAGTAATTAATCTGCAATTAAACCACACATTAATCACCCTTGATTAATAACACCCAGTAATTAACTACCCTTAATTACTCATTTCATAAATTAATTACTCTTAATTATCTCCATTAATCCCTCGATTAATTTCAAAGTAATTTATCTAAATTACTTCCATCATCAACATCTTTAATTACATCCAGTATTTATCAATTAA
Organism: Allium cepa; assembly: GCA_030765085.1. Lineage (NCBI taxonomy): Eukaryota > Viridiplantae > Streptophyta > Magnoliopsida > Asparagales > Amaryllidaceae > Allium > Allium cepa. Next base: position 919,640,114 of record CM060931.1, on the reverse strand, counting down.
TTACTTCCTTAAGTAATTACAATCCCAATAACTACATAAAGTAAATATTAATCAATCCTCAAGTGTTTAAATTAATTAAACTTAATTAATTAATATAAGCTAATCACATTAACACAATTAATTACATTAAGTAATAAATTCATTAATTACTTCTATAAAGTAATTTAAACTTAAACAATTCAAGCATGATTATTATTAATTAATTAATCTAATTAATTATTAAAATTAATCACGTTAATTAATTGTTAAATAATCTTAGTTAATGACCTTCATTAACTATTCTTAATTACTTAATTAAGAAATTAACTCGGATTAACCATCATTAGTTACAAATTAATTAATATTTAATTATCAATTAATTAATCTCTTATTATTAATTAATCAAGCGTTAATTACAATCTTAATTAATCCTTAATTACTTGATTAATAAATCTTAATCATTAATTAAAATTTAATTAACAATCCTTAATTATAGATTAATTAACCTTAATTGTAACGAACGCGATTTTTCATTGGCGAAAACCGACATCAATACGTCTACTGTATCAACTGCCGAGCAATCGAAAGCCGAAAAACCGTACCATTAGGGTTTTTTTAGAAAAAGAAAAAGTAGAAGAAGATAGAAAAAGATAGAACAGAACAGAAGAAATAACAGAACAACATCAGAATCTCACAATTCGCAGCGGAACAACATATAATAGATAAATGAATAATCTTTAAACAAAGAACTATATCAGTTATTACATTTTATACATTACATTTCATTACATCATCAGAGTGTACAACAACAAACAACATCAAGCAATGCAGCGGAAAAAGAAATACTATATACTAGTAATACGCCATGCCATCCAGCTTGCCTCCAGCAACTCCTGAATTCCAGAATATCCTGATAAACCTTAACTCTTGACTGCCCGTGTGGAAATTGGTGGGCACCCAGAGTTTAGGAAGGAAAACAATAAACTCCAAGTCAGTCATAAGACTGGTGTGAGAACTCAAAACAGTTTATTTATCTTTGAAAACAAAATAGAGGAATACTTTTAAAGTCAATTCGCAATGCTTTTAAAAATGAGACTACCATAAGGCCTCCCGCACGCACACACACACAATGCAAACGCAGAATCGGAGGAGATTTCTCCTTATGATAGTCAAAGATGCTTGATATGTATTAAAAAGAACATTTGATATTATTACTAGTGCATAGTGTAGGCAAAATTCATTTCGAAAATAGAATATAAATCTTAGCCAACATAGACATTTCGAACTATGTCTACTATAGCTACCATCCAAACAGTGGGGCGCCACCATAAGTGAATGATAGGTTCTACAACTAAAACCGTACAGGGTTTCGTATTGGGAATTGGATTTCCAACAAATGGTCAGGCCAAGGAACTTCCCATTGCCACATGAGAACGCCTCTGGAATGACGTCCCGAGAACCAAACCGGATCTCTGCCAACACAAGGTCGGTTACCCCTAATTGGGTAATTACCGACACGAATATGTCATCCCCCGATCGTAACCGATCTATCCGAGGATCCTCGATTTCCAACAACCACAAAATATGCAGCAACAACATATGTTAAATATCTGGGCTCCATACCATGATACCACCTCTATCCAGAAGGAATGACATACACTAAAGGGCGCTACCCCTAATAACCTTACTGCATCCTTCCTGTTTTGACCATTTCCGGGGTGTGAGGTCCGACGAAGTCTCGTTCACAAAGCCACACTTTATACAAAAGCCGTGCTTTGGGTCAACAAATGATCATAGAAATGATCACAAAGATAAACGATCAAACAAATGATCCTATCACAAATGATCAACACAATGATCATTTCACAGCAACACTCAGCATGCCACACTACCAAATTGGGAGTATATCACTAATAACCTTCAACTATATAACCTCTGAGCTCGTACGTCTCAGAGAAGGGTGTTAAGCTAAGAGAATAAATTCTCCGTCACCAACAGAAATATATTTGAAAGAAATCAGCTTTATATCTCAATTTGTAATGTCAGACATACAATCATACAAGTCTGTTCCGGGATCGAACAGAACCGAAGGCACTTATAAAGAAGTCCTTGCAATCCGGATATTCACTAATCACGACCGGACTTCCCGTCACTAAGGGTGATAAAACCTCTATATCGGAGATCAGCCGATGTAGAGTAACTCGACGGTAATCCTTCCGTTTTCATAAACATCCGGTCTTCAACACCGGTCATCGAATGCAATCCATAACGACGTATCACATACTCGGAATGGGTTATACGACCCCAAGGTTCTTTCCCGGCTAACCCGAATAGTGAGCGCTTATTCAAAAATAAGTGTGGCATTCAAATTCAAACAATTCACAACAAGTACCTATTTAAAGGTAAATATTGATAGTCGGATTATTTAACTATCAATAGGCATGCTCAACATCACCAAATCCAAATAATTTCCCAAATTATTTACTTTCCAAAATATCTTTACTAGATATATAATTTTCCACACTTCAACCATTTGAAAACAAATTTTCAAATCACTTTTCCTTACGCGGAATTTCTTTCATTTCAACATGGTTCATTTAACCCAATTTAATAAATCCTTACCGATTTATTTTATATATTTACGTTCCAAATTCGTAAATTTATTCTCACACTTTAAAAATAAATCAACGTTTATTTTTAAACAATTTCCCCTTTCTTTTATAAATTCCTTAGTGAATTTATAATCCCAAAATATTTATGATATACGATTTTCAATCGATTTCAAATATTCACTTTCAATTTATCTTTACAAGGATAAATTCTAAAACGTTCATTTCTCATTGGAAAAATATTTCCATACTTATTTAATAATAAGTACATCACAAATCCATTTCTTTTCAATACTCAGAAAATATTCAATATACTTAAATCGAAAATTAAGTATATATTTTATTCTTTAAGAAATCATTCTCTTAAACACATTTGTTTGGGCCAAAACGAATGTTACGTAAAACATCGTTACGACAACCCAAAATCACTAGTATAGGGATTCAAAGTTTAAATAGATATGTAAATCCCAATACTATACAAACCATTTCCTTTCAGAAACCATTTACTATAACAACAGTGTTATAGTCCACCATTTCCTTCTATTTCTCGAAAACGTATATTTCAACAATGAATGTTGAAATCTATGTATTCGATACTTAATGCATTTTAAAATGTCTTTAAAATCATTAACTTCATTTCATAATGTTCCTTCCCCAAAAACATATCCATTTCATTTAATAATATATTCACTGTCCAAAATCGTGAATATAATTCCTTTCATATATTCCTATATCCAACTTATCAAATTCGATTTATTTCGGATTTATAAACAACGTTTATAAACCCCATTTATATTTTTATAAACTTCCATTTATAAAAATCCTTTTTATATCTCATTTTAAATGCCAAAATCCGATTTATAAGTTGATCACTTATAAATCTTATATTTTACAAAATCTATCCATTTTATATCTTCACAATTTATAAATCTATAAATTTCAATTCACTTATGAAATCCATTTTTATTTCACTTTATTACTCATAAAAAAACTCGTTTTATAATTCCAATATTTTTAATTTATAAATATCCATTTTATAAATCTTTTATATAAACCGTTTATAATAATTCAAAATTCCCAATTAAACCATTTTATAAATTTATTAACTATTTATTTCAAAAATCACTTTTCACTTACATTTCATAAAAATCATACATTTATAACATTAAAATTTTAACGTTTATTTATTTTAACAATTCAAAATTTAATAAAACGTATACTTTCAAAAATCACTTTAAAAATTCCTTTAAAAACTAAAAATCATTATTTTAAAACTTCAAAAATGGATCTGATGATGCAACAGCAGCAAATAGTCAATCACGACATCCAAATATCATATATCGATATGATAATCAACAAATATAAAAATATCTGTAAATAAATCAATACAGTTGAGGAATCCAGTTGGATCCCTCCAACCTGTTTCTCTGCATCCACAGACATTAGCACAATACCAATTACGCTCCAGTACGGAATTATCGCGGTATATGGGATTTATAATATTATCCGCTTAATAGACGGCGCAATAGGGTATCATCCGCTATACAATGCGGGAAATCAACAACTGCAATATATACATATGCCAATATATATATTTTGCTATAATATATAATACCAATTTCACTGTTTATGAAATATTCGCGGTATATGTTTTTAATAAATAACATCCGCTTACTAACGGCGCATAATGTCTATTTTAACAATCAATAGATAACAATCATCATTCAAACATGCATTCAAATATTTTAAATATAACTATTTAAAATAAAATCGAAACCGATTCGATTGAGTGAGAAGTTCTCACCTTGATTTCAATTTCGTTTTAGCGATTTATTTCGAATAACGTTTAATTTTACCCAAAATTCTCACTAACTCCAAACGACACCAATCCAATTCCATACCATAGTGCTCGTCCATACGATTCCAACGCAACTGGTTTCGCGCATTTTCGACCTCGTATGAAAAAGTTATGATTTTTACAAGTTACACGAATTTTATAAACCAATTTACAACATAAATTTATAATTTTTTAACCTAAGCATTTCTGGGCCGTGGGATCCAACCCCCCTGCATCTTGGCCGTGCCTTCCCTTCCTCTATCTCACGTTCTCCATCTACAGACCGTGCTTAAGAACCCAACATCTTCATCTAGGGTTTAATTTTGCTCCACCCTTGTCGACATCCACTCCAATCAGCAACTTCCACTCGAATGCTCATGACAAGAGCAACTCACGGCCACCACCACCTGCAACTCGGCCACCCACAGCCCCTAGATTCACATGCGCAACATCAGGGCATCGGCCCCCTGTACCTCCCTCCACGTCGCTCCAAACACGATCATCACCGTATGGATTGAAAGCTCTCTTCATGCTCTACAAGTTTCATGTTGAACACTTTCTCTAATTGTTGATGGATTGAGAGTAATTGAGGAGAAAAGAAAACAAAATTCTGGCCGTTGAATTTAATGGAGGTGGCGACTGCAGATTTTGACCTAGGGTATCTAATTTTTGCAAATTATGAAGAGGGGAGGGGCTTTTATAGAAAATTCGCGCGACACTATTCATTCCGGATTTTCCGAACTCCAAACGAAGCGTGTCGGTTGGCGTTTCTAAGGTTTACCCCGCATTTCGAATGCAATGGAACATGTTTCGGGAGCTAATTCGGTCATCTATGCGAGTTATGGCAATAAACGTTCAATTTAAATTTAAACCGATTAAACGATTTTCTATGCGTTTTAGCTTGTACCGGACAAACGGTAAATCCGATTGACACGAAATTTGAAACCTTACAATAATATCACATTATGGATCCGATGAAACTGGTTTCGTCGAAATCCGAGACTTTTTGAAAAATGGCTATTTTAACTCGCCAATTTAATATTAAAAACAATTTCGATGCATTTCGAGCTGCCACGGTCAAACGATAACTCCGATTTCTACGAAATTTGAAATCCGGTAATAACTAACTATCACGGATCCAATGAAACTAGTTTCGTCCAATTCTGAGACTGTTCAAAAATTGGCTATTTTCACTAGTCGATTAAATATTAAAATATTCAATTTTCACAAATTAACTCTTAATTCGATTTTAAAAGTTCTAAAATATCGTTCTAACTCCGATATGATATAATAAAATTTTACATATCATTTTCAATCATATTTAACTCAATTTTCAATTATTTCCATAATTTAACATATTAAATTATCGATTTAATTAACCAATTAAATCCAATTATTCGAAATAAAATTTATTCGACTTATAAATTTCACTTATTAATATTTAAAATTAATTAAATATTCAAATTTTAATTAATTAAAAATCCTGGGTCGTTACATAAATATTTAATTAATTAAAAATCCTGGGTCGTTACATTAATTAATTAATCTTAAGTCTTTAATTAATCAATTTAAAAATTATGAATTAAATAATTAATCATCCACATTAATTAATTAAATAAATAGTTACCCATTTAAATTAACTTAATAATTTAAATGAACACAAATGATTAAAATTTTATTTAACTTTAAGATAAACATTCCTTACTTAATTAATCATTTAAAACAAATTTGTTGTTAAATTTACTTTAAATTCCATTTAAACTTCATTTTAAAATTTAAGATTTTAGATTGAATACAAATTTTAACTCAAACAAGGTTTTAAGAAAAACAATTCAAAACCTTTAAAAGAACCATCTACTTTATAAAATAAGTTTTAAAAGAATTTAAATCCCAATTCAATTTAAAATCAATTTAAAAACACACCTAAACATTCTAGATTATTTTAAAAACAAATTCAATTTAAAAAAAATTACTTTTTAATTTCAAAACTGAAATACAGTTTGAACCTTATTTCAGATCTAACTTAAATCCTTAAGACTTATTTACATTTTACAACTTCCTTTAAAAATTCAAATCATTTAACCATTTTAATGTAATTAAACAATTTAAAATTTAAACTCATTTTATTTTTGAAACTGAAGTTTAAGTTTTAATTCCAGATTTAAAAACCCAGATTTAAACTCATTTTAAATTTCTAATTTAAAATTTTAAACTACCAATTCAAACTCAAAACACACATATGCTTTTCACTTAAAAGTTCTAAAACCAAATTTAAATTTTAAAACATAAATGATTTCAAATCTTAGAAAACCTAATTTTAATTCATATTCAAATTTCAGATTTTAAAAACTCAGTTTATATTTTAACCTGCATTTTATACTTTCTTTTAAATTTAAAAACAGAAAACAGGTTTCTGTTTTGTTTAAGACCAAACTAAAATTTTCAAAATTTAAATTATTTCAAAAAGCAGAATTCAAACTAATTGAATTCATTTTTAAATTTAGGTTTAAACTCAGTTCAGATTTTAGTTTACATTTGAAACTCTACTTTTAATTTATAAAAACTATAACAGGTTTTGTTATCATTTGAAAAACAGTTTATTTTATGAAACCTGAAACAAAGATTGACTCGAGCCTCCCCTACAAATACTTTGAGTCACATTCCCATCAGCTTCGAGTTAAAACTCGAAATTCCCAAGACCATCACGAGGTCACCAAAACCCTGTAACCAAAACATCACCAACATATCCACCTATCTACTGTGCACATGTACATCACCTCCGGCCATCGCCGGCCAACCACACAACCTTCCCACATTTGCCCATCATCTCCTCAGGCCAACCAAACTCCAATCCATCGACATTTTCCCTTATTCAAGGTCGCGACCAATTTTCCCAAACCTCGAACAACAAACAGTAAACTCTTCCAAACCTTTCAACAACCCACTCCCACGCGCCTCCGGCCACCATCGCCTTTGAAACTCCGACGACGTCTTCAACCTCCATTCCCTAAAACCCTAAGCGACTCGAACATCAGAGGAGGTCGGATTCAAGAAAAAAATAGTTACCCAGTAAAACTAGGGTTCACAACTTTAAATCCAAATTACAACATCAAAAATGAATTGCAACTCAAACTAATAATTTTCCTAACATCTCCGATGTCTCCTACTTCTCCAGAAACAAATTCAACTCAATCAAACCCAAATATCATCTGAACTAACCCAAAATGTATATTACAGTAAAGTTTGAATTGCTTTCTGGTTAAAGCAATAAAAATTGTAGTTTTACTTTTAAAAATCTTAATTTTACATGATGGTTTGATATACAAACCTGAAACATAAATGCATTTAGTTTGAATTTTCATCTTATACCAATTGTTAATCTGTTACATTATATTTCCAAGTAAAACAAAAGTTTTATTCACTTATATAAATTTTTAAACTTTCTCTATGCCTAACAATCAATTTTAGTTTACATCCTAAATTATAACAAAGATTACAATAGGAGGAAATGGACTTTAATTCAAACGGAGGTTTGAAATTTAAGGAACAGAAATATGACAGATAATATGCATGCACCCAGAAATACATTCACATATGTGTTTTCACAGCAAAATCATATTATAAATTCATTTCTTATTAAAAAGCATGAAAACAACCTTTACCTATTTCATTAATTTTTACAATTTGAGTTACTCACCTTTTTAATCATGCAGACAGAGCATAGATTTGAAAAGCTCTTAAATCATTTGAACTTCTTTTGCAATTGCTTGAATGCTTTAAAAAAACTTCTGTTGTATGCAGAGGCCATGTTTCCAGGTTTGAAGAAATGCATGCAGGTATCTCTATTCAGATTTTGAATGAATGCAAGCCTTTCTTGATTTGATTGTTGCATGCAGGTATTTAACTTGCAGTTTCATTCCAGATTTTTAAAAAAAGAATGTACTTGAACATGGGACTTTTATCTTGAGGATGGTTTGCAGATTTTTGAAGAATGAATGCTTTTGATTAGTATGCAGTAAAATGTTTTACTGGTTGAAGAGAAAACAGATTTTAAATGAAAATCTGCATTTTGAAATAAGTTACAAAGAATTTTTGTTTGAAGATGAACTATGGATTTTGATTTTGAGGATTGTTTCAGCTGAACATTTCTTTGTTTAGGAATAAAAATGAAGAAAGGAAAATATAAAAGATTGCAAGAATTTATATATCTTATTTATGATTTAATTAAAATCAAAGAAAATAAAAATTAAACAATGACACTTGTAAATGTCTTGTGTGTTTAAATTACACATGTTAGATTAGGCTTTTAAGATGTTTACATTTGTTATATAAGAACCTAAAATGTTTACACATGTCAATTTAAGTAATTAGTATTTTTAAATTAAAGTTTAATGAAAGTTTAACTTAATTAATTAGTTCTTTAATACTTTGTTATGTAAAATAATTAAAGAAAACAAAACCAAGAATGATTATAAATAAAAACAATATATATATATGTCAATCATTTGAAAATAATATTGTTTAAATCATTTAAAATAAATTTATAAAAAGATTATAACCTATTTGTTATTTAAATGAATACATGATTCATATTTTGAATTGTATTTTAAATTCTCATATTTATTCTACAAATCATATTTATTTATCAATATTTTAAAAAGAATAAAACAAACATTTTTATAACTTGTTTTAATATACAAACTTAAGTCAAAATAAAATTTAAACAAATAAAACATTTATTTTATATATCTAAAATTATTTTATTAAATAGTTTTGAAAGGCTAAATCATTTAATAAAACATAATTTCCTAATTTCAAAATGTTATAATAAGAAAATATGCTATATTAATTTGAATTTAAAAACCAAACTTATATATATACATATTATAAATAGAAAACAGATTTATTAGCTTATTAAAAATAAATTCACTAATTAAATATTTATTAAAGTAAAATTATTAAATCAATTCAAATTTATCTACAAAAATTATCAAATTAATTTAAATTTAAACGCAGATTATTAAATTTATATTGCCATAAATTCCGGGATATTACAATCCTCCCCCCTTAAAAGAATTTCGTCCCCGAAATTTAAAACAAAGGTAATTTAATAATCTCATTAAAGATTTAATTTTAAAACACAGCATATGTTAATCATATGCTAACAACCATAGCAATCAATTCATACAATCAAAACAAATTTGATCATTCAGAAAAATTCTGAATAGAACTTCTACGATTTTCCCCGGTAAAAATATCGGGATACTCGCTCTGTAGAATTCAAACAATCAATACTACTAAGCTACAGAGCTCCTATCCATCTATATCTACTACTCTAAACAGGATATCAGACTACAGACGAGTCTGACTCAACAACCAAACCTTCAGAACTGCTGGTTCCCAAAACCAGAGATATCAAACACGTACTCCCTTAGAGATACGTGAAACACACTGAATCCTAGTTATCCAAACCGGCAATTCGACTCTTGAAAACCAAACACTTATCTTACCAGAACACAAAAGAAATCCAAAACACCTCGGAGCTAGATTCACAGACTTCCCAAAACTTATAGCTCCTTGGATCAGAGAAAACTTAACCAAACCAAATCTCTGACTCCGGAATTAAAATTTCTCTATCTCTTATCCATAAAATTCTTCGGACGATCCTGGATCACCAATATCCTTCCTGATTAGCCCAACCCTTGCTAATTGCACTAAAAACAGACTGGATCAAAAAAATCCAATGATCTCCTCAAGATCAATTCAAAACCAGGAACACAAACTCTACTCCTCAACAACAGAAGACAGAACTAACTTCTCCTTATCGGGAAAAGAATAACAGATGCACTCCCAAATTACTTCCGCTGCACAACTCTGATCCGAAGTAGAAGAAAATGCTGATGAAGAGCACGATCACAAACTGGACAACCCAATACAGAAATATGGTTCTATAGATCCATAAGAAAAATCAGAAGTTCCTTCGAAACCTGAGTTGCTTCACCAACTTCTATCTCAAGGAACCATCCATCTTCTAACTGAACCACCGTTACCACACCTGGAATCCAAATTGATAAGAAAACTCGATCTTTAGATGCGGACAAACTTCTGACTTTCCTGAAAACATCCGGACAATCTCCAATAAATCAAGAGAACATTCGACTATCGCAAGTCACTTTTGCGATCAACCCAGCCTAATTCCCAAAGAAAACTTCTCTCTCTTTACCAATCAGAACAGCATATGCTGTCCTAGCCAACTCATCAAAGAAACGAGTCCACTCTGCTGCTTCTGAACTCCACTTCAGAAAAACTACTCAGCCAGAAGACCCCCTACCAACACAGAATACTCCGAGCTGCACTGCTAACACCAATGCCAAAGAATTCTCAATCCAAAGCTCTTCGAGAAACTCGGATCTCAAAGCAAATAGAAACACCTTGTTGGACTCAACCACAACACCAAGCAGACTCACCCCCTTACTCTTGTTCCAAAGAAACATCTTCGGAAACATCCATAGTCACTGCGTCTCATCATGCAGCTACTACTTCCTGAGGTATCAAGATATCATTACTCACTTGCTTCTGCCCAACCGACAGATCCAAACTCTACTCATCCAACTCAGTACTTCAAAGATGAACTCCAAACCTTTAGAAGGTTTCCTTCAGAGATCGATAAAGTCCTTGCGCCAAGCAAAACTTACTTGAGACGGTATTAGGTCTACAGTCTCGTCAAATACACTTCCAACCAATTGTAGTTGTGTTACACACACCACTACCTCATCTAACTTTATAACTTATATTGGAAAACCTGAACAGGTATCCCAACAAATAGGTAGAAATATATATATATATATATATATATATATATATATATATATATAAATACGCTCTCTCAAGATAGACACCACTCCAGAGACTAGGTATTCGCTCAAACTAGCGCTCTGATACCAAATGCGACGACCCAACCTTTTCTCCACAAAAAGTCGTATCATCTTTAAGAAAGAAAGGGATAGAAAGGAGAAAAGAAAGAAGAGAAAGAAAAAACAACACAAGAATCTCAACGGCGAAACGAATAAATTATATTGATAACATAAGTATTACATAGTATACAACAACAGTCAGAGTTACACAGACAATACATCACATACTAGACAGTTATAAACACTTGTCTAGTATTTACAACTCAAACACAATACAGAAAACACTCAGAGATACCAACATAGCGGAAAACTATATATCTATAAGCGGAAGCCTCCTGCTCCATTGCTCCTCCATAATTCGTCAAAGCTAACCTGAATCCCTTGGCTACTTGTAAAAATTTGAGTACCCAAGAGTTAAAGAAAAACAGAAATAACTCCGGGTCAGACATGAGTCTGGTGTGAGTAACAGGTTAAAGTTGCTTAACTTTGAAAAATCTTTGAAAAGAAAAGGTATCACGTAAGACTTCCCATACATAAACATGGAAAAGTTTTTACCTTACGCTAACCAAAACATTTGATAGGAAATCCGAGATATTATAATAGTGTCTAGGGTTTTAAAGTAAAATACAGAAAAAGCTGGAATGCTTACATCTCACGTTCCAACATAGTTGGGCACAACTAATACGTATGACACTTATTGGATTTTTGATTCCATCAATGGCAGGGCTACTGGGGCACCGCCCGTCACAGTACGTGACCTAGATCACCGTACCGAGGAGTACGCCCGCTCCTTACAATACAAAGCCAGAACCATTCCTTACTGAACAGTTCCAAACAACACCACCCCGCAGTTGTGATCAACAACCGCACCACTAAGCCGAAATAAATGGACATCTAGACAGGGGTAAATCTCGTCCTACTTGGGCATGACCCACTTAGCCTTGTTGCACCTCCCCTGTTTTAGCCATTCCCAGTTGATGAGGCTTGAGGCTATGATTACCTTTATAGGACATATCACTTAGAATGCTCATCGTCCACCTGACGATGTTCTGAAAGCATTCGATCCATACAAGTTCGTTCCGGGTTCGAACAAAATCGAAGGCATTATCTCATTACACTCATTTTGGAATCACCCTCAGAGTTAACGACGATAATCCTTGCACTCTTAATCTTCATCTTCACTTCAGATTCACGACCTAACGTTAATTTAGATCGATGTGGTTTTCGGATATCCAAATATGGAAACCCGATCCCGGTCTCATCGAAATCCAAAACGTGTCTTTTAAGGCCAAGTTGTTTTAAAGTTTAAAACAATTTAATTCATTATCTATATACACACAGATAGATAATTCACAACATAACAATGGATAATTAACATTTTTATCATCAACAGATAATCCACATCATAAACAGATAATCCATATAATCATCACAATGAAACCAATACATCAATATCACATAACATTACTCATCTCATAACTGAGATTACAAACCATACAAGGCAACCAATATCAATCATTCATACATAAGCAATGATCTAATGATCACTACATTTATAATTAATTTAAAATGAATTAAATTAATTACCTAATCTCTAATTAATTTAAAATAAATTAAATTAACTACTTCATCATTATAATCCTACTTACTAAACCATTAATTGATTACAAATCAATCAAATACTCACCATCTCAATATTCAATTCAACTAATCATTACTGATTAATAATTCCCTAATTACAATAAGTAATTAGCTTTTAATATTATTTACACAAGTTAATTATAGTTACCTCTTACAATAATTAACTTTTTAATTACTTAAGTAATTAATTAACTCAAATTAATTTTATTAATCCTTTCTTAATTAATTACTTCATTTATTGATTATTCCTTAATTAATCAATTTTAAATTACATCATTAATTAATTAATTAATGATTTCTAATTACATTTAATCAATCTCTCTATTAAAATTAATTACATTAAGTAATTAATCTGCAATTAAACCACATATTAATCACCCTTGATTAATAACACCCAGTAATTAACTACCCTTAATTACTCATTCCATAAATTAATTACTCTTAATTAATTATCTCCATTAATCCCTTGATTAATTTCAAAGTAATTTTTCTAAATTACTTCCATCATCAACGTTTTAATTACATCCAGTATTATCAATTAATTACTTCCCTAAGTAATTACAATCCCAATAACTACATAAAGTAATTATTAATCAATCCTCAAGTGTTTAAATTAATTAAACTTAATTAATTAATATAAACTAATCACATTAACACTATTTATTACATTAAGTAATTAATTCATTAATTACTTCTATTAAGTAATTTAAACTTAAACAATTCAAGCATGATTATTATTAATTAATTAATCTAATTAATTATTAAAATTAATCACATTAATTAATTGTTAAATAATCTTAGTTAATGACCTTCATTAACTATTCTTAATTACTTAATTAAGAAATTAACTCGGATTAACCATCATTAATTACAAATTAATTAATATTTAATTATCAATTAATTAATCTCTTATTATTAATTAATCAAGCGTTAATTACAATCTTAATTAATCCTTAATTACTTGATTAATAAATCTTAATCATTAATTAAAATTTAATTAACAATCCTTAATTATAGATTAATTAACCTTAATTAATTAATCTTAAGTCTTTAATTAATCAATTTAAAAATTATGAATTAAATAATTAATCATCCACATTAATTAATTAAATAACTAATTACCCATTTAAATTAACTTAATAATTTAAATGAACACAAATCATTAAAACTTTATTTATCTTTAAGATATACATTCCTTACTTAATTAATCATTTAAAACAAATTTGTTGTCAAATTTACTTTAAATTCCATTTAAACTTCATTTTAAAATTTAAGATTTTAGATTGAATGCAAATTTTAACTCAAACAAGGTTTTAAGAAAAAAAATTCAAAACCTTTAAAAGAACCATCTACTTTATAAAATAAGTTTTAAAAGAATTTAAATCCCAATTCAATTTAAAATCAATTTAAAAACACACCTAAACATTCCAGATTATTTTAAAAACGAATTCAATTTAAAAAAAATTATTTTTTAATTTCAAAACTGAAATACAGTTTGAACCTTATTTCAGATCTAACTTAAATCCTTAAGACTTATTTACATTTTACAACTTCCTTTAAAAATTTAAATCATTTAACCTTTTTAATGTAATTAAACAATTTAAAATTTAAACTCATTTTATTTTTGAAACTGAAGTTTAAGTTTTAATTCCAGATTTAAAACCCAGATTTAAACTCATTTTAAATTTCTAATTTAAAATTTTAAACTACCAATTCAAATTCAAAACACACATATGCTTTTCACTTAGAAGTTTTAAAACCAAATTTAAATTTTAAAACATAAATGATTTCAAATCTTAGAAAATCTAATTTGAATTCATATTCAAATTTCAGATTTTAAAAACTCAGTTTATATTTTAACCTGCATTTTATACCTTCTTTTAAATTTAAAAACAGAAAACAGGTTTCTGTTTTGTTTCAGACCAAGCTAAAATTTTCAAAATTTCAATTATTTCAAAAACCAGAATTCAAACTAATTGAATTTATATTTAAATTTAGGTTTAAAATCAGTTCAGATTTTAGTTTACATTTGAAACTCTACTTTTAATTTATAAAAACTATAACAGGTTCTGTTATCATTTGAAAAACAGTTTATTTTATGAAACCTGAAACAAAGTTTAACTCGAGCCGCCCCTACAAATACTTTGAGTCACATTCCCATCAGCTTCGAGTTAAAACTCGAAATTCCCAAGACCATCACGAGGTCACCAAAACTCTGTAACCAAAACATCACCAACATATCCACCTATGTACTGTGCACTGTACATCACCTCGGCCATCGCCGGCCAACCACACAACCTTCCCACAGTTGCCCATCATCTCCTCAGGCCAACCAAACTCCAATCCATCGACATTTTCCCTTATTCAAGGTCGCGACCAATTTTCCCAAACATGGAACAACAAACAGTAAACTCATCCAAACCTTTCAACAACCCACTCCCACGCGCCTCCGGCCACCATCGCCTTTGAAACTCCGGCGACGTCTTCAACAACCCTTCAACCTCCATTCCCTAAAACCCTAAGCGACTCGAACATCAGAGGAGGTCAGATTCAATAAAAAAATAGTTACCCAGTAAAACTAGGGTTCACAACTTTAAATCCAAATTACAACATCAAAAATGAATTGCAACTCAAACTAATAATTTTCCTAACATCTCTGATGTCTCCTACTTCTCCAGAAACAATTTCAACTCAATCAAACCCAAATATCATCTGAACTAACCCAAAATGTATATTACAGTAAAGTTTGAATTGCTTTTTGGTTAAAGCAATAAAAATTGTAGTTTTACTTTTAAAATTTTTAATTTTACATGATAGTTTGATATACAAACCTGAAACATAAATGCATGTAGTTTGAATTTTCATCTTATACCAATTGTTAATCTGTTACATTATATTTCCAGGCAAAACAAAAGTTTTATTCACTTATATAAAATTTAAAACTTTCTCTATGCCTAACAATCAATTTTAGTTTACATTGTAAATCATAACAAAGATTACAATAGGAGGAAATGGACTTTAATTCAAATAGAGGTTTGAAATTTAAGGAACAGAAATATGACAGATAATATGCATGCACCCAGAAATACATTTACATATGTGTATTCACAGCAAAATCATATTATAAATTCATTTCTTATTAAAAAGCATGAAAACAACCTTTACCAATTCAAACTCAAAACACACATATGCTTTTCACTTAAAAGTTCTAAAACCAAATTTAAATTTTAAAACATAAATGATTTCAAATCTTAGAAAACCTAATTTTAATTCATATTCAAATTTCAGATTTTAAAAACTCAGTTTATATTTTAACCTGCATTTTATACTTTCTTTTAAATTTAAAAACAGAAAACAGGTTTCTGTTTTGTTTAAGACCAAACTAAAATTTTCAAAATTTAAATTATTTCAAAAAGCAGAATTCAAACTAATTGAATTCATTTTTAAATTTAGGTTTAAACTCAGTTCAGATTTTAGTTTACATTTGAAACTCTACTTTTAATTTATAAAAACTATAACAGGTTTTGTTATCATTTGAAAAACAGTTTATTTTATGAAACCTGAAACAAAGATTGACTCGAGCCTCCCCTACAAATACTTTGAGTCACATTCCCATCAGCTTCGAGTTAAAACTCGAAATTCCCAAGACCATCACGAGGTCACCAAAACCCTGTAACCAAAACATCACCAACATATCCACCTATCTACTGTGCACATGTACATCACCTCCGGCCATCGCCGGCCAACCACACAACCTTCCCACATTTGCCCATCATCTCCTCAGGCCAACCAAACTCCAATCCATCGACATTTTCCCTTATTCAAGGTCGCGACCAATTTTCCCAAACCTCGAACAACAAACAGTAAACTCTTCCAAACCTTTCAACAACCCACTCCCACGCGCCTCCGGCCACCATCGCCTTTGAAACTCCGACGACGTCTTCAACCTCCATTCCCTAAAACCCTAAGCGACTCGAACATCAGAGGAGGTCGGATTCAAGAAAAAAATAGTTACCCAGTAAAACTAGGGTTCACAACTTTAAATCCAAATTACAACATCAAAAATGAATTGCAACTCAAACTAATAATTTTCCTAACATCTCCGATGTCTCCTACTTCTCCAGAAACAAATTCAACTCAATCAAACCCAAATATCATCTGAACTAACCCAAAATGTATATTACAGTAAAGTTTGAATTGCTTTCTGGTTAAAGCAATAAAAATTGTAGTTTTACTTTTAAAAATCTTAATTTTACATGATGGTTTGATATACAAACCTGAAACATAAATGCATTTAGTTTGAATTTTCATCTTATACCAATTGTTAATCTGTTACATTATATTTCCAAGTAAAACAAAAGTTTTATTCACTTATATAAATTTTTAAACTTTCTCTATGCCTAACAATCAATTTTAGTTTACATCCTAAATTATAACAAAGATTACAATAGGAGGAAATGGACTTTAATTCAAACGGAGGTTTGAAATTTAAGGAACAGAAATATGACAGATAATATGCATGCACCCAGAAATACATTCACATATGTGTTTTCACAGCAAAATCATATTATAAATTCATTTCTTATTAAAAAGCATGAAAACAACCTTTACCTATTTCATTAATTTTTACAATTTGAGTTACTCACCTTTTTAATCATGCAGACAGAGCATAGATTTGAAAAGCTCTTAAATCATTTGAACTTCTTTTGCAATTGCTTGAATGCTTTAAAAAAACTTCTGTTGTATGCAGAGGCCATGTTTCCAGGTTTGAAGAAATGCATGCAGGTATCTCTATTCAGATTTTGA
Organism: Allium cepa; assembly: GCA_030765085.1. Classification (NCBI taxonomy): domain Eukaryota; kingdom Viridiplantae; phylum Streptophyta; class Magnoliopsida; order Asparagales; family Amaryllidaceae; genus Allium; species Allium cepa. The sequence goes on along the minus strand of CM060931.1, from coordinate 919,622,328 downwards.
ATGAATGCAAGCCTTTCTTGATTTGATTGTTGCATGCAGGTATTTAACTTGCAGTTTCATTCCAGATTTTTAAAAAAAGAATGTACTTGAACATGGGACTTTTATCTTGAGGATGGTTTGCAGATTTTTGAAGAATGAATGCTTTTGATTAGTATGCAGTAAAATGTTTTACTGGTTGAAGAGAAAACAGATTTTAAATGAAAATCTGCATTTTGAAATAAGTTACAAAGAATTTTTGTTTGAAGATGAACTATGGATTTTGATTTTAAGGATTGTTTCAGCTGAACATTTCTTTGTTTAGGAATAAAAATGAAGAAAGGAAAAATATAAAAGATTGCAAGAATTTATATGTCTTATTTATGATTTAATTAAAATCAAAGAAAATAAAAATTAAACAATGACACTTGTAAATGTCTTGTGTGTTTAAAATACACACGTTAGATTAGGCTTTTAAGATGCTTACATTTGTTATATAAGAACCTAAAATGTTTACACATGTCAATTTAAGTAATTAGTATTTTTAAATTAAAGTTTAATGAAAGTTTAACTTAATTAATTAGTTCTTTAATACTTTGTTATATAAAATAATTAAAGAAAACAAAACCAAGAATGATTATAAATAAAAACAATATATATATATATCAATCATTTGAAAATAATATTGTTTAAATCATTTAAAATAAATTTATAAAAAGATTGTAACCTATTTGTTATTTAAATGAATACATGATTCATATTTTAAATAGTATTTTAAATTCTCATATTTGTTCTAAAAATCATATTTATTTATCAATATTTTAAAAAGAATAAAACAAACATTTTTATAACTTGTTTTAATAAACAAACTTAAGTCAAAATAAAATTTAAACAAATAAAATATTTATTTTATTTATTTAAAATTATTTTATTAAATAGTTTTGAAAAGCTAAATCATTTAATAAAACATAATTTACCAATTTCAAAATATTATAATAAGAAAATATGCTATATTAATTTTAATTTAAAAACCAAACTTATATATATACATATTATAAATAGAAAACAAATTTATTAGCTTATTAAAAATAAATTCACTAATTAAATATTTATTAAAGTAAAATTATTAAATCAATTCAAATTTATCTACAAAAATTATCAAATTAATTTAAATTTGAACACAGATTATTAAATTTATATTGCCATAAATTCTGGGATATTACAATACCTACACGATAAAAAAAAATTGTGACCTATTTGTTTTTATTGGTCCATGATTGTTAGTGGCAGAATATTTTGAAAAATAATTTTGTGGAGACCCAAAACTATTTATATATGTTCCTTTTGGAATTCAAATATGTTTAACTTTGAGAGATTTTATATTTGTGCCTGTTGGAACCCAAATTGGAATTGTTTCCACGTGTTCGGGTCTGTACCAGCAATTGTTTTGATCGCGTCCAAATTTTCTACAAATTTTGCACATTGAATTTACTTGAATTATCTTATTTCTAACATTTTTAGATTTATACCCATGTCCTTGTCTAACTGTATTCATAGTTTATTTTCCAAATGGCATGTTCAACGATTTCTCACTTTTTGGAAATTCATCTAAGGTCGTTGATAGTTATTGGACTTGTGTTTTGAGAGATTCATTTTCGTTTAATAATTTTATGCACTTTTTAATACAGTTTTCTCTTCTAGTATTTTCACTCTCTTTCAAAATCAGAATTTCATTTTCAAGCGATTTAATTTTGATTTCTGATTTTTTAACCTCTTCTTCGAATGTTGGACACTTATCACGCTTAGGGATCCTACTTTGATAGGTTTTAACTAATTGGTCAAGTTGTTTATTTAAATCTATCAAAGTATATTTTTGTGATTCAAGTTTGGCATGCTTCTCCCTAGGTCGTTCAAAACAGCAATTTACTTCGTGGAAATATATAAGTAATTCTTAGTGAGTGAGTTTTGATACCTTGCTTGGCTCGTCATCGTCGCTATCAATTATATTACCTTGAAGGCACATATCTGCTTTCTCACTCTCACTGCTAGTACTTTGATTATCTTCATCACTTGTATTCAACGTGACTGCAAAACTTCTCCTTTTAGATTTCTTTTCAAAGTCGCATCGATTTTGAGGACAATTGGGATTGATATGTCCGGGTTGGTTGCATTTATGACAGATGATCTTCTTTTCGTCTGAGTCGTCTAGTGCTTTAACTATTATGCTTTTCAATTTTCTATTTAGAGCTGGATTTCCGTATTTGTAATTCCACCTTTTGAATTTCTTTATTATCAGCTCCAATTCTGCTGCTCCATCATCATCATCATCACCATCACTTTCTGTTGTTCCTTTAAGAGCTATTGATTTCTTTCGAGTGTCACCTCCTTCACGCTCTTCCTTGAATTTCATTTCTAGCTCATAAGTGGTGAGATTTCCGATGATTTCTTCAACTTTGATTTGTTTTAAATCTTTTGATTCTTGAATGGCAGTCACTTTTGCTTCAAAACTTCGTGGAAGGACTCTGAGGATTTTTCGGACTATTTCCAATTCCGTGTATGGTATTCCGAGAGCTTTTGATTTGTATACGATATTGGAAAGTCGTCCATACATCTCTTTGACATTTTCTTCCTTAGCCATTGTGAAGTTCTCGTATTCGCTGCTTAGCATGGCAAGGCGAGATTCTTTGACTTGAGATGTTCCTTCGTGAGTCACTTCTAGTGTATGCAATATTTCCTACGCAGTTAGATAATGTGAGACATGATTAAATTCAAATTGATCCATTGAACAGATAATAGAATTCATAGCTTTAGCATTAGAATTTTGTAATTTATTTTCTAGTTCAGTCCATTGATCCTTTGGTTTATTTACTTCCTGATTGTTTACAATTATAGTTGGTGCTCTATAACCCGTCTCAACAATATTCCAAGCATCAATGGTTCTCAGAAAAATTTTCATTCTATTTTTCCAGTAGGTGTATTCACCATTGAACATTGGTGGTCTAACTATGGACTGACCCTCAGCAAAAGCATTATTAAAAGAAGCCATTTTAAAAATTAATCTTTTTTAAAAAAATGATTTTAAAAAAATTAAATTTTTAAAAACAAAAGATGACTTCTATTCCTAGCTCTAACACCACTTTTAGGATCGATTTCACCTAGAGGGGAGGGGTGAATAGGGTGATGTTGTTAATTATAAAATTATTTTGGAAGCTTATAAAATTATTTCAGCAAAGATATATCAAAATAATAGCAGCAAAGATAATAGCAGAATAATAAATGCAGAAATAGAACGACACAGAATTTACCCAACTTCGGCAAAACCCTATCTACGTGCTGCCCCCAAGGTTTCTACTAGAAATTAAGTGTTACACGCTTAAACACGTAAAATTGCAACACCCTCCACTGACTAACCTAACTTTACGCTCAGAACCCTGCCACAACTCAGCCACTGAGTTGCGAATTCTCATACTACGCCACGTTGTTTGTTCCCTAGTCACACGACTAGAAATTACAACGGTTTAAAAGCAAAATACAAATTAAAAGACAATTAAAAAAACAAAACCCCTAATTTATAAACTATAGCCCTTGTTAAAACAATAAGGTCGGCCCTTTTATTTCTTTTATGTTGTTCCTCTACTTTGCTCCCTTAAAAAATGGCGGCCTCGTTCATTCTCTCGTTCCTCTTTCCCTTTGCTCGAAAATTAGGGCTTTTGGAGAAATCGATGAAGTTGACTGATTGTTGGTCGATTACAATTGTTGTTCCTCTGATTTGCTTCGGCAATCGATCGTTTCTTCGATTTGAACACGACTTCTTAGAATTGATCGAGTTCGACTACAAATTGGTATGTGATTTTTGCTTATTGCTTTATGTTAATATTCTTGAACTCGATGATTTGAAAGCCAATGATGATACTGTTTATGTAGGGTTCGAATCCCTATTTTCTCGTTCGTTTGAAGTTGCCCTTTAATTTATCTCGGCTGGTTGATTTCGTATTGATGCTTGAGATTGATCTCTGCCTTGTTCAAATTATTGAATAACACGGTTTTGATTTCTAACTTGGTTTGATTCCTTGATTGCCAAGGCTCTGACTTACTGTGATGATGATTTCTTGATGACCCACGGCTTTGACTATGTTTATTTGATATTCGTGACTTTGGCATAGTTTGATTTGAACTACAACTGACTTTGTGCATCGGCCTTGACTTTTTAAACTTGATTTTGTCTTTGCTTAGATTATGTGATAATGTTTGATGATGTTTTAAGAAAAACAAACTGTTATAGTTGAATCTCTGTCATTTGTTGATTTTGGCCACTTGACTTGGTTGCTTCATCATGTATACACATGCATATGTATGTGTGTGTATATGTTTGTGTTGGTTCATTGAGTTCTGGTAGCACTCGAGTCTTGTTCAAGTTTTGCACTGTGCACTGCATGACTCATGTCTAGTTCTATTGGTGGCTTTACTTTAGTATCGTTGCATTGTCCACTTCGTTTCACCGTTGCATACATGTTGCCATTCCTTTAGTGCAGTTTCTTGTTGTCCTGAAATTTGAAATGCTTGCAGGCTTGGATTCTTTATACATTTACTTGTACATTTGATGGCATTCATGTGTACATTAGTATGAAGCTTGTGTTCATCTCTGTTGCATACTTGACTTGTTCGATTCTACTTGTCGTTCCATGTAGATATGTACTCCGTTGTCCCTGATTTAATGATACTGTAAAGTTGGCTTGCATTTAGTTGTAGCTGCTGTCCATTTTGGTTTTGCTAGCTGTACTTGTATTCACTTGATGTTGTAGTTGTATTTGGACTTGTACTCTTTTGATTTATTTGATTATTATATGCATAGCATATATATGTCTTTGAGCCTGGACAGTTTGGTTTCATTGATGATGCTATACACCTGCATATACATGTGCCATTTCTTTGCTTACATCTATTGGTCTACACATCCCTGTCTACTTGTAGTTTGTACCATTGCCTGTTCATGGTGATGTTTACACTGCTGCACTGTGTATGTACATTTCCATTCTGCTGTGTCTTTGATGTTGGCTTGCATTGTCACTTATTAGACATTGTTCTCTGGTGCATTGCTTGGCGATATGTATGCATCGAGGCAGTTTGTATTTGTTTGCAGTTTTGCCCCTGTTTGGTTTGTGGTGCACTTGCTTCTCTGACATGTTCTTGTGCTTATTCACGTCACTTTTCATTTTGATTTCACTTGAACTTCATCTTGATTTTTGGAATTACAACTGTGTTGAATCCAGCTTTAAAGCTCGGTTTGACCTTGTGCTCGTTTGTGATTTCACTTGAGTTGAACCCGACTTTGACTTGGGTTTGACCTTGTGCTCACCTATCCCTGTAATTTTATCAAGTGTATATATCGGTGTGCACGGCCTTGTGGCATGTACAGTGATACACTGTGCATGTCACAAGTTGTTCGTGTATGATGAATTCGAATTTAAATGATGGTGAACAACCCAAATAATTGAGGCATTTTTTTTTTCAAAATCCACATTTATTTTATACTGCAAAAATATTTTATTTTCAATTTTACTGCGTCAATGTATATTTTTGCAGATTGCTCAGATGCTAGATTCACATTGGAATGAAGTTGAAGATAAATACGAGTTGAGTGAGTGAGGGATATGTAGTGAGGTCAAATGTAAATTAGAAATTGTGATGTAATCAAAATTGTATTGTAATTGAATTTGTGTATATGTATATAGTGAGAGCTTGAAATTTGTACTATTCAAAAATTTGTAATAAATATTTGTTTGAATAAAATTTCTATTTGAATTAAATTCTGTGTTTTTTATTTTATTCAGCAAATATTTATTTAATCTATGAAAAATAAAATAGTACTTTAACAAATACATTTAAATGAATATATATATATATATATATATATGTTTATTATTATCAAACAAAAATCATATAATCGCATATTCAACGGAACCATATTGTTACAAAATGTTTATTAAACTTCATTCTTTGAAAGGTTCTTGCCTTAGTGCTGTTTGTTTAGTTGTTGTTAGTTCTGCTATCCACTGAAAGCTTGCACAAGCTTCTTTTTTTATTAGTCTTTGTGTGTAAACAAAACTGAACTATAGGAGTATGGAAGCTGATATCAACTTTGTTTTTCCTGCTTTGCTGAGAGGTTTTGCTTACACCACTATATCTTTCTTCTAACTTTGTAAACTAAATCATTACATATGTTGCTTTTTGATGTGTATGGATTATAAAGGAAGGCTTATATAAACTTAATATGTATCTCTCCTTCATTTAATTGCAATATAGTACATATATTATCATTGTACTTGCAATTTTTACTGAATATGACATGTGTTTTGTTTACATGGAGATGTGGCCCACCACACTTAGTCATTTTGTTTATATGGAGAACAAGGATCATCCCAACTGAAAGAATTTTCATTACGGTACCAAGTTATCGTAGAATGTTGAGTACATTCCTTTATTATAATGATCTAGCCCTATTGCTCTTTAAGTGTATGCAATATTCAGTAATAAGTTCCAGGAGAAAAATATAATCATAAGAAAAGTTATTTTGAGATGTTTGAAGAATTTTTCTTTTTCTCATATTGTCTATAGCACAGCATGGTTGAAGTAGAATTTGTAATAGAAGCGAGTTTTGTCTTTAATTGGTGTTATTTTGGTATATTATAATTAGTTTCACTTTAAATGTATGCACTCTCAAGCTCTATCATTTTGTAAATGATGCAGAAAGAAGACAAGTTCTTGGTAGCAAGGATATGTGATACTGGAACTAGCTCCATTTTTGGATGCATTTGCTTTAATGCTTGCTACTCTAAAAAATAATTCAATTTTGCAATCTAGTTTTGTTGAGAAGCTGATTCATACTTTAGTCCAGTTAAAATTATTATTGGATTTGTATGGTTAAGCCTATACTGTTTTTTCCTTCTGAATTATTTCAAATAGTTACCATGTTCAAATCATTACCGTCTTCAAAATGTTACTATGCTCAAATTGTTATCATGTTCCAACTTTTAAAGTTATTGTATTCAATTTATTATTTGTTTATATTCTATTAGTGGCTAACATTCAATGTAAATATTGTGTTCAAATTATTACTGGTATTGTATTCTATTATTGCTGATGTTTGTTGTATATGCTGCATCTAAAAAGTTTCTTGTTGAAAAAATTGAATTTCATGTTTCCTTCCGTTCCTTTCAGTTTTTTCCTATTGGATGAATGGTACGGAATACAAAACATGTAGTACCTTTCTGTTAACAGTCAAAAGAAATGGAAAATGTCTCGGTTAGTATAGAAATTTTCCATACCCACCCCTAGTTGTGATGTTATACTTTTCGCTGCATTCTGAGGCTCTATGTCCTTTATTTATATTATGTATTGTTCTTTCCTAGAAAAGTCATGTGTTAATTGCTTTGTGTCGATACCGAGTACGTATATTTGATGTATTGTATGAGGTAAGAATACATTCCAGTGTTAGTCTAAGGTAACATCCATGTGTTGTCGTCCAACATCGCCTTATTTTTCGCATTATTGGATAGTGTAACTATATAATACTCTTTAATAGTATGTGTATAGAGATGGGGTGTCCGAGTTAGTATCGGAGTGGGTTTCCTACATTCAAAACGCACAGTCTTCCTTTCTTCCAAAGTCATCCCTTTGAGTCTATCTCGAATTCCTTCAAATTCTTGACATCCGCACCCGTCTCCACTCGCCTAATTTTCTCAACCAATAATGGGTCTCCTCTTTGCCTTAAAGCAATTTTGTCTACACAAAGGATAGATGTACTTTGTTATAGTTCTCAGGTCTCGACACGATCCTACATTTGTTCTATAATGCATTCCACAAGGTGCCAATGTCTCTAACGTCTTCCATTCTCAATCATTGCTAACACTCCATTGTAATACAGTCTTCTTAAAGCATCTGCAATATTTTCCCCTTTTCTGGCATATACGTTATACCAAAACCATATGCTGCTAAGAATTCTAACAATCTATGTTGCCTCATATTCAACTTCTTCTAAAAAAATAAATAATTGTGTAACTTATATTAAATACAACATACCGCTTTCCCAAAAGATAATGCCTCCAAATTTTCAGTGAAAAAACTACCGCTACCAAGTCATTAATTAAATATCTAACTTCATGCAGTCTCAACTACCCTGATGCGTAAGCAATCACTTGATCCTTTGACACAAGTACTGCCTTTAAACCTGTTTCATAAGCATGGGTATACAATACCAATTCCTGACTCCCTATAAGTACAGTCAATACAAGAGTATTTGTCAGTAACTTCTTCAACTCCTTAAATGACCGTTCACACTTATCAGTCCACATGAACTTCTCATTCTTTCTGTTCAACTTAGTCAAGGGTTCCGCTATACACGAGAAATTCTTAAAATCTATGGTAAAAACCAAATCTCAAGGAACTTCTTATCTTCATGACCATCTACGGTCTCCTCCAACTGTTTGTGGTTTCTATCTTTGATGGATCCACTGCTAATTCATTCTCTAATGCCACGGCACTGAGAAATTTTACTTCCCATTGACACTAGGAAAACTTCGCCTTTAACTTGTATTGTTTCAATATATACAACACTAATCTAAGATGGAATTCATAGTCTCTCTCATTCTTATACTACACTAAAATATCATCAATGAAGGTCAATACAAATCTATCCAACTAATCATGAAAGATTCGGTTCATAAGATCTAAAAAATGCTACGCAATGGTCAATGCAAACGGCATTGCTAACCACTCATATGAACCATATCTTGTCCTAAGCTCGGTCAATGGAACAGTATTTCTGCAACCCTTAGTTGATGGAACCCCATTGCCAAATCTAGCTGTAAGAATACTCTAAATCCACTCAACTAGTCAAACAAGTCGTCTATTCTAGGCAATGGATAATGATTCTTCACTATTAACTCATTCAAATTTTGGTAATCAATACACATCGGTAATTATCCATCCAACTTCTTTTTGAATACCAGAGATGCCCCCTATAGTGAAATGCTCGGTTTGATGAAATTTTTACGCTTAAATTCCACTAGTTGCTTCTTCAATTCTTCTATCTATTTGGGCAGCATTCTTCTAGGCAGTATGCTAACAAGTAATGCCCCCAACATCAAATCAATATGAAATTCTATCGCTTTCCTTTGTGGTAATCCCATTATCAGTCTATAAATATCTATAAATTCCCAAACTACTATGACTTACCCATCTTGTCTTCTTCTTTCTCCATCGCATACAACATCAACCCGGCTTTTCATCAACTATACATATTGTCACCATGACCCTTTTCCCATCACTTGGATTCTGCAAAGTGTAAACCCTATCAACACAAATGATCCTAGCGTCATTGTGGCTAACTAATCCATTTTCAAAATTATTCTATATCCTACGATGTCATACACATATCGGTTGCAAATAAACAAGTGACCACACAAATCGAACACAAGACCAGTGCAACTTAATCTGAGAGTAACACACCAACCAATCAGATTAACCACACATAATGACATGACTAAATAGGTTATATCTAACTCAAACCTATCCACTATATCTTTCAAAATGAAAGATTGTGTAGCACCCTGCTAAAAGGAACTCTAATTGAAGTATTAGAGATCGAGATCATAACCACTAGCACAACTTTTTTCCCCTTATCTTTAATCATTAGTCCATTTGACAGTCCTTTCAAAGAAAAAATCTTTGGCAACTTTAACTTGAGGCATTTTTTCTTCTTGTGACTAGCTTTGTCACAAATAAAGCATTTGACACTCATCACGCTAAACGGATCCGGACACTTATTTGTATATTGTCCCTTTTGCCAACAATTATAATAGGTCACATTAACAACTTCCTTTTTCTTTCCTCCATTACAAGCCTTTCCTTTGTGTTATTGATCATTCTTACCTTTCTAATAAGGAATAAACTTGTTCTTCTTAACACCCCGACCTTCTGCCCCACACCTCACCTTTCGGTGTACATCAACTCATACTTCCTTGTCATGTCCACCATTTCGTTGAATAAAAGTGTTAGGTGAGTCATTTTATGGTTATTTAATCTTGGCCTCAATCCTAGAATAAAATTCTCCACCTTCTTCCTCGGGGTCCTAATCAAATTAGCTCTAACTTGGATAAAGCATTAAACATCCGCAGATACTCCAACACCATCAAACTCCCCTGTGGCAACTCAACAAATAATTCCCGAAACATCATCGACAACTCCGAACAGGGTATATATTGCTCCTTAAAGAACTTCCTAAACCTTTCCCAGGTAATTTTCTTACTTAGGAATCTTTGCTCTCACCGTTCCTTACCAAAAAAATTGTTAGTCCCTCGAAGCATTCTAGATACAAGCTTCAGTTTCTAAGCATTTCTAGCTCCGATTCCACACGAATTCCCATATATTTAACCGACTATTCATTAGTCTCCAACGTACATTTTATTCCATCGAACAATCTTTGAAATCCTTATTCATCTTAGCAAAATCATCCCAAACTGGCTGCATTAGGCCTTTATGTACATTTTGGGCATGTGTTGGAATTTCCTACAGTACTAAATTTGCCAAAATCTATTCAAAGAACTTGCTTCTAGTTAGGTTTTGTAATGACCAGCCTTTTCAACCCTTAAATGTCGATGCTAATACATCTATGGTTTTCACGTGCCGAGCATCCAAGTACCAGAAGGATAGAACAGAATCTCATATCGTGATGAGTAATATATAATATACAACCGATCTTTACAAAAAGAAAGATTATTATACATAGTTAATTAGAGTAATCTAACCTATCATCAGCCTGGATAGTTATAACAGCCTGTCCTCATAAATGCTGATAAATACAAACAAGAAATGCAGTGGAAAATAAAGATACCTGAATACGACCTAGAGGCATCCATTCCGTCTTCTGAAGCTCCAAAGTATCTACGCTTGATCTAGAAATATGCTCGGGCTTATCGGAGTATTATAAGAAAATAACACCAGGATCAGTCTGATAAACCAACTTGAGAAATACAAATCATATGGATTTTTAATATTATAAATGATGACCCGAGCATTATCACACTGGTTTACAAGATTGGTCCGGGCATTATTTTCTTATTATGCTAGGGTCGGCCCAAGCATATTTCCAAATCTAGTTTGGATGCTTTGGAGCTTCAGGGGACGAGCTAGATGTCTTTAAGAATTATTCATGCAACTTTATTTTTCACTGAATTTCTTATTAGTATTCATCATCGTTTGTGAGGATATGATGTTATAACTGTCCAGGCTGATGATAGGTTATTTTACTCCAATTGATGTATGTATAATAATCGTTCTTTTGGTAAAATCTATTGGATATTATATATTACTCATCTTGATGTTAGATTCTGTTATGTCTTTTCTTTTCTTTCATCCCAACAACCTGTCTTTCCGGCATTTAGATGCCTGGTACATGAATATTGTAGATGTATTAGTATCAACTTTTGAGGATCGAATAGGCTGGTCGTTACAGGTTTCCTACAACTAGGCAGACATTTCAGTATCGACTTCAACATGAACTTCTAAGGATGCCTCCCCTCCTCGGCCATTAATCTGAGTACTAGTGATTCCACTAATAGCATTTGTCCTTTCTTCGACTTTCTGCACAAGCAAGCTTTTGTAAGAAGCGAAAGTAAAAGTGAGTGAAATCAATAGTAGAGGGGTATATTTATCCACACACATGCACATGTATATATATACATAAGTACATTATATGTATATGTACACACACAGATATATATATACACACACACTCCCAAAGATGTTCGTTTTCTACTACTTAGCTTTATTTTACTTAAGTGTCCCTAACATTAGTTTTGACTTGTAACGTTCCCTACATCGAGACCTGAAAATAAATGTCGATGATGTTCTAATCATCGCCAGAATTTTTTTCAACCAAAACGTGAGATCATTATTATTTTTCAACATTAAATATAAAGAGCAACTAAATACTTCCATTACATAAAATTGTTTCTCATGGTCATTTCGTAACCATTAACCTATTATGTTCCCACGAAGGAGTAAATATAATAAAACATAAATATGGTTCCATGCCCGACATATGAAGATGCCGACATAAACATTTAACTGGTTATAAATCCTGGTTTTATACAATGAAAGTTTCAAAATAAATTTTATTTGCAAACAAGCCTCGTGCTTCCTCTTTGGAGTCTCTATTCATCTTGTCCAAAAGCTACCTGTTTATACTGTAAAATCAATCAATTCGAATGAGTGTCTATGAGTTTATGAAAATAATATAAACATGGGTTAAAATAAAAGCCTTGCATGAGTAATACTTTACCCTAAGCAAATGATTATATAGCAAAACCTTCCCGCTAAAACACAAAAGAGTTTTTCCCTTCACTCTCTCAACTAACCAGCAATTACATAAAATTATATAATAACATCTAATCATGATCAAACACAAGTCATCAGCTTCAGCATTATTATGAGATTTCCTTCACAATATTTTCCGACTAGTTTCTGTAGTCACGTCATTTTAAATTGCCACATGGGCCTCACTCTTACAATTTAATATGTTACTAGAGACTTAAGGTTAACACTTAGGCTTTGTATCTTACCATCTTTCAATTTTTATCATGAATAGATAATTAGGTTGCTATCAAGGCCTTACACCACTAGATATCGAACATAGTGTTTTGTTTAGACAAACAGTTGCAAGATAGGCCTTACAGTATTAATCATCAAATATTTTATACAAATGGTTTCCACTTAGGCTTTCCACCAAAGTTACCAATATAGTTTCGTGTATAGACAAAAGATTCCCACTTAGACCATACATCAATATTACTAAGTATAGTGTCTTATTAAGAGAAATGGTCGCCACTCAGGCCTTACACCTAACAAATATAATGTCATGTTTGGACAAATGGTTGTCCTAAAGGCGTTAACCTTTTTTTGCTTCAATTGATTTTACTTTATCATTTATTAGCTTTCTCAAGTGTAGTCTAATTCTTAATTTTTAAATAAGTTATTTCATTTTACTTATTACACTCTATGGTAATTTCATCTCTATGAAATTCCCAACCATCACTTTGGAAGATGGCGTCCAAAGTGCTACCAAAGTTCATTAATTTACTTAGAATCTTTTAGAATTATTAGCTACTACATGTTAACATTACGCGGCTACCACATATTAGTGCCTTATAACTATTGCATGCCAGAACCTATCGTATTGTAAAAGCTATAACATGCCAAGGGGCTATCACATACCTATAATCACATGCCAAACGCTATCGTAACCCAAAGTTATTGCAGCCCAAAGCTATTATGTCCTAAAGCTATCGCAACCAAGCTACCACAATCAAGCTATCACAACGTCAGGCTATCATAGCCTAGCTATTGCAAGTTGAAGTGGAAATTTGGTAATTAACTTGAAAACTATTTTATTTCCATTAAAAAATGTTTCACCTAACCAAGTTATTTATCAAATTTTTATTAATTTATAAGGGCATTATACAGTTTCTTTTCATAAATTATTAATTACCTTCTTAATTAATAATTAGTTTCTCTTTTGTAATTAACTCTTTGCTTTGATAAATAATTCATACAAAATTGCACAATGCATGGGAAAAATCCAAAAAATTCACCATTCAGTCAAAATAATTAATTTTTTGAAATTAAGCATTTTATCAACTTAGAAATTTTATATAAATTTTAAATAATTTCAAAAAGTATGTAATTAAAAATACATCCCCAATTTATTATCCTACAAATCATATATAAATTTCAAGTGAGTTGGAGAAGGTTTGATTCACGTTTTCCCTTAAACACGTCGAAAATCATTATTATTATTAATTCCCAATCATCAATAATTAATATCTAGCCTGTATGAAATCAGTGTCATTCAAAACATCATAAATGCATATAACCATAACCCATACAGGTTTGGGTGGTTTCTAGATAAAGGATTACCCGCCTAAGGTTGTTCAGGAAGTTTTCTTATTGATGAAAGCTCGTCCCTTTATCTGAGTTTTGTTCCTCTTTTTTTTGAGAATATGGTTGACCTAAACTTTCTTTATTTTTTTGGAACGAATGAAAGGTGAGGGTTTTATAAGGTTAATAATTTTGACTTTGGGCTAAAATCCCATTTTAGCATATTCTATCAATTTTGTTAACTCTGCATCTTAAATTCACTCTTTGTGATTATTAATAAGTCGGTCTAACTTATTTACATTTCCTAATGTAATTTAATTTGCAATTCATTTAATTAGTTCCTCATATAATGGTACTCCAAAGAATGGGGTGTTACATTAGGCCTTATGTCAACTACCGAATACACTACCTATCCATTCACTATTAGTCTTTTCTATTGTTATTCATTAAGCTAACATTTAGTATAATCACCTTCTTGGCTAATTACGTTATTTACTACATTATCATCAACATTATGAATACTAGTTTGAGCCATCTTAAGCCTTAACATACAATCTCTTTCGAAAGACACTTAATTTCAGTTTCAATCATCCCGTTGAGAATTAAATAGCCCTCGACGATAAACTACCTTCGATCTTATCCTGTGAAGCATGTCTCAGTTTAGTTTTGGTGACTTATTATATTTCAATCTTTAAATTTCTAAAACCACCACCTTTACCTAAATTCATCCTTAACCCCCATTCCCCCTTGGCCTTCGGCTAATGCCTCTTGGTACATGTTGGGAACTATTCTCTGCATGGTTGACACTACCTTTACACATGTTGATTTATGATTGATTTGAGTTATCTTTTTCTTACCATTTTAATGTACTTACCTGACATGTTCAACATAATTTGTGGATCTGATCTATTGACCAATTATCAAATATGTTTTAATTACCTCCTAGCCACTATTATTTACCCTCTAACACCTATTTAATCCCTTATGTCCTAGTGTAATTTCATTTCGAAATCACTTATTTCCAAAAAAGAATAAAAATATGTATATGAGATTTTTTTTCATAAAGTTTTCAAACCCCATATTTCTAGCTATTTTCTACAATATACGACTTTCAAATAATTCATATCAATTTATTTACTTTTGGAAAATTCTATAAATCAAAATACATGCTTAATAATATATCCTTAACATTATATTAAATTTGAAGGTCAAATAGATTATACAAAGCATGAGAAACAATTATTATTAATATGGATATAAGCAATTTAAGGAATATATCACTCACTTATATTTCTTAATTGATTATCATTTCTAGTTTCCCCCACCTTTATCCTTCTTATTTCCCACTTTTTCTTGATTAGGCCAACCACCATTGAAGTGTCCTAAGCTTTTATTTTTAATATAAATGAGGAATGAAATGTATCGGGTAGATGAACGACTTGTATTATTCACCTCTATGGGTAGCCGACCCACCATTCCCCTTCCTTGTTTAATTCGTCTAAGAAAAGTTTATTAAACATTACTTCTGATAAGAAAATGTATGCCTACTTATCACGTTATATTACTTAACTTTATATTAAATCATTCGTACTATTATTCGCATAATTAATTCTTTAATTATTTATTTACTAATTTATGTGTGTTGGGAATTTCATCCTCGAAATACAAACAAGTTATGATAGTGATTCCCAGTATTTTCCATGTTTACTCTAGCATAAACACATAAGTTCCCTATTCATGTATCTTAAACAAAATGTACTAGTGCATCTACCAACACATAACGAAATCAACCATAATATCATGTATATACGTGGTTTATTACAAATCATTACAAACATTCATCCTAAGCTAGACAAACAACTTGGGTTAAGTCCTCTTGGTTATATCATCTATTCCCTAAATATAATCCTCCCAGTCTGCACTCCATTGGACCCATACAAGCGCCACTTCCCTTTTGAGAAGCTTCTTCACAACTCGATCTATAATCTGAATAGGTTTCCTTACGTAAATCATGTTTCATTCAACAACCAAGTCATCAATAGCTCTTTAATTAAAAACCACATCAGGGCCTTGGATACACTTCTTCGGATGTGCTACATGAAACAGGTTATGGACCCTAGCAAAAGCATTCAAAAATTCAACTCTTTAAGCCACTTTGCGAATTCTCTCTAATATTGGAAATGGGCCAACCTATCTCGATGCCAACTTTCTGGCCTTTCCAAACTTCATATTGCCTCTCATTAGAAAAACTTTAAATAACATATGATCCCTAGATCAAATTCTAAATCCTTCTTCCTCTTATTCGCATAGCACTTCTGCTTTGATTGAACATCTTTATTCTTTTGCACAATCATCTCAACCTTTTTCAAAAAGATCTGGTCCCAAAATAGGTCTCTCTCCTGTCTCACACCAACTCATTGACAACTTAAAAGGTCTTCCATACAACGCTTTGAAAAGTGCTATCCCAACAATGGTAACTATTGTTGTATGAAAATTCCACTAAGTGCAAATGACATTTCCAAGATCCACTGAAGTCTAGTACACAAGCTCTCAACAAATCTTCCAGCACTCCTCTAACCCTCTTGGTCTGGCTATCTGTCTATAGATGTTAAGCATTACTCATACACAGTTTCGAACCCAAAGCACTCATTAGGCTCCCTCAAAGTTACTGATGAACAATGAGTCTCGGTCACTAAGTATATTACTTAAAATTCCATAAAGTCTCACTATCGTCATAACATATGTCCTGGCTAATTTGGTTGTTGTCCTTGTGGATTTAATAGAATGAAATGGGCACTCTTAGTAAACCTATCCACCATGACCCATGACCCATATACTTTCATTCCTTGCCTTTATCCTCAGTAGACCTTCGACAAAGTCCATCGTATCGAATCCCACTTCCACACTAGAATTTCCAAATGCTGCAATATTCCACTTGGATATTGATGCTTTATCTTCATCCATTGGCATGTGAAACACCTCTTCACATTCCTTAATATCGCTCTTCATCTCTTTCCAATAGAAGCTCTTCTTTATATCTCAGCACCTCTTAGTGTCCTCTAGATGAATAACAAACTTTGAACAATGACACTCATCTAAAATAAGCTTTCAATGGTCTCCACTATTTGGAACATACAACTGTCCCTTCTTCTAAAGCCAACCCATATTTTCCATATTGAACTCCTTTAACCATTTAGTCTCTGCACTAATCTTCGGTCCCTTAATCCATTCACCATATAGTAGGTACTATTTCTACTTTTTGGCAATTATCTTTATGAGAATTGGGTGAACTACCAATTTTAACAATGCCTCTAAGGTTTTACTTGAACCAAAACTCGACGTAAATTGAACATCACAAGTAGTTAGAGTCTTCAAAACTTTCCACTCTTCAATCATAGCTAAAACACAACTCTGATGCTTTTGACACAAGGCATCGACAACATTGTTTCCTTTCCCCGACATATACTATATCCTAAAATCATATGATGCCAAGAAATTTACCCATCTTTGGTGTCTCATATTTAGCTCCTTCTATCTCAAAGACTTATGATTAGCAAATAATTCAAACCTTTCTCTAAGAAGGCAACGCCTTCAAATATTTAGCACAAAGACAACCTCCATTAATTCTAAATCATGAGTTGGATGTAGAATGTCATGGGATCTCAACTATCTAATTGCATAAATAATAACTTTGCCTCTCTGCATCAACATAAGTCCTAATCCTAGACCTCAAGCATTTGTGTACACTACCATATCTCGCACTCCTTTGTCAAGACGTGCCTCTCATTCTTTCAGGTAAGCCTTTTTAACCGCACTGTTATCCTTGAGAAACCCTAAATGATTCTCCGATAGTATCCAGCCAAACCCAAGAAACTTCTTATCTCGACACAATCTTTAGTCTTTTCCAATCATTCATGACTTCAACTATCAAAGGATCTACAAACAATCTCTCCTTCAAAACCACATGGCCTAGGAACTTAACTTCCTACTTTTAAAAATGACACTTGGTAAACTTTGCCTTAAGAAGGTCTCCAATACCAATATAAGATGAACCTCGTGATCTCGCTTATATTTAGGATTCAGTATAATATCATCTATAAAGACCAACACAAATATATTTAATTAATTATGAAACACTCTATTCATAAGGTCTACAAAGAAAGCCGAAGCATTAGTCACCCCAAAAGGCAAGACCGACCATTCATATGAACCATACCTTGTCCTAAACATAGTCAAAGGAATACTCTCTTCAACATCTCTTAGTTGATGGAACCTTGTGGTCAAACCTAACTATGTGAATACTCTAGCTCCACTCAACTAATTAAACTGATTGTCAATCCCCAGCAATGGATAACGATTCTTTACTATCGGCCCATCCAACTTATTATAAGCGATGAATGTCACGACCCGAAATCCAGCGCTCGAAAATCGACATCAAATACTTCATTTGTATTCGACTGCCGGAGATTCAAACGTCGAACTCCAGTTCGAATGGAGCTTATAACAACATTAGATGAATATAAACAGCGAAAATAAAATAAATTATCATTGATCAACATCACAAATACAATATCATCACAATATTTGATTACAAAAATTATCACTAACATAAGAGTGTTACACTTGATATAACAACAGAATAATAACAACTTCACAATGGGACGACAACAACGCCTTCAAAAGGTTCCAACATACTTCTACTTCGATAAGGTCATCAAAACTCCAAACTTCTCAAAAGATATCCAAACCAAAGCTTTCCAAAATACAATAGATTCCAAAAGAAAAGACTTCAAAAGATTCCAAGCCAGCACCAAAACACGGAAAACCTATTTCTAGGCCGTCCGTATGGAAATTATGGGCACCCAGTTTAGGAAGAGAACAATAAACTCCGGGTCAGTCATGAGACTGGTATGAGTAAACAAAGTAGTTGTTTTGAATAAAAACAAATTTATAAAAGAAAATCCGGTATGCTTTTGGAAAATGAAATTACCATAAGGCCTCCCAGCACACACTCAATGCAACCGCACACTTGGGGGAGATTTCTCCTTATGATAGTCAAACATGCTTTATACGAGAAAACTCTTTGATATTATTATTAGTGCATAGTGTAGAAAAACCTTTTCGAAAGTATAATATTAATCTTAGCCAGCATACGTACTATTATAGTATGCCTACTATAGCTACCATATTAGATGGCAAGTTCTGCAACTAAAATCGTATGAGGTTCGTGTTGGTGATTGGATTTCCAACAATGGTCAGGCTAAGGAACTTCTTGGGCCACATGGGTACGCCTTTGGAGGGACACCCCGAGAACCTAACTGGATCTCTGCCAACATAAGGCCGGGTTACCTCTATAACTAAGTAACTACTACACGAGCATGCCACCCCTCGGTCGTAACCGACCTTTATCCAGGTCCCCAAAAACAATCACAAAGCAACATAATTGCAATATCAACATAAGTTAAGTATCTGGGCTCCATACCATGATACCACTTCTATCCAGAAGGAAATGCACATAGCCTAAGGGGCGCTACCCCCAATAACCTTGTTGCATCCTTCCTGTTTCGACTATTTTCGGGTTGTGAGGTTCGACGAAGTCTCGTCCACAAAGCTATGCTTTTCACTAAAGCCATGCTTTGATCAACAAATGATTAGCAGCACTCAGCATGCCACACTACCAAATTGGGAGTTTATCACTGATAACCTTCAACTACATAACCACTAAGCTCGTACGTCTCAGAGAAGGGTGTTAAGCTAAGAGAATAAATTCTTCGCCACCAACAAAAATGTATTTGAAATTTTTTTGCTTTATATCTCAAAGTATAATGTCAGACATACAACCATACAAGTCTGTTTCTGTTTCGAACAGAACTGAAAGCACTTCAGAAGAAGCCCTTGCAATCCGGGCATCCACAATCTCGATCGGACTCCCCATCACATGTGGAGATCTCTATACCGGAGCACCTCAGTGCAGAGTCATTCGACAGGTTATCCTATCGTTCTCGAAGACACCCGGTATTCACCATTGTCTTCAATTGCTATCCATTTCTTCGTATCACTATTCAGAATGGGTTATATGACATAAAGGTCCTCTCTCGGCTAAACCGAATAGCGAGCGTCAATTTTAAAAACATGTAGATATATCAATCACAAAGATTCGCATTCAGCATTTGATGTGGGTTTCGGATAACCAACTGGAATTCGACTCCCCGTCGCATCAAAATTCAATTGCCGTTTTATGGGCCAATGGGTTTTCACATTCACACAGAAACAAATCACAAATATCATAGCTCGGCGTAAGGCAAATCATATCACATAGCATCACAATCACATATCAGAGATATCAATCAGTACACAACATTCAATAATAATTAATCATCTACAATTAATATGAATTAATTGTGTGATTAATCACATAATTACTCTTATTAATTATCTTTAGTTAATGATTAGTCATCCTTAATTATAAATTAATTAAATCTTAATCACCTTCATTAATTGATTATTCCTTAATTAATTACCTTAATTAATTAATCCTTAATTATTTATTAATTAAATCTTAATTACTTTTATTAATTAATCATTCCTTAATTAATTACCTTAATTAATTAATCCTTAATTGTTTATTAATTAAATCTTAATTACTTTTATTAATTAATTTTTCCTTAATTAATTACCTTAATTAATTATTCCTTAATTATCAATTAATTAAATCTTAATTACTTTTATTATTAATTATTCCTTAATTAATTAATCCTTAATTATTAATTGACTAAATCTTAATTACTTTTATTAATTAATTATTCCTTAATTAATTACCTTAATTAATTAATCCTTAATTATTAATTAATTAAATCTTAATTACTTTTATTAATTAATTATTACTTAATTAATTACCTTAATTAATTTATCTTTAATTATAAATTTATTTACTTTAATTAATAATTAATTAACCCTTTTATTTAATTATTCTTTAATTATTAAGTAATTATAAATCATTGATTATTTAATCATCATTAACAATATAGATCAATTTACTTTTAAGTTAAGTTAATAAGGTAAAACATTTAATTATCTTCCTAATTACTTTGTTAAGTTTTATTAAAAATAAACTTTTGAAAATATAAGTTTTAAAATACTCTTAACTTAAATAATTTAAAATATTTTATTTTAAAACCTTAAATTACAAATTTCAACTCAACAACAATCATCCATTTGAAAAGAATAAATTTAGAAATCAATTTGACTAAGATTGTTAAAATTTAAAACTGGAAATACTATTACCCCAGAGCTACTTCGAGTGATACCCGAGAAAAAGGCCTTTTTACTTCGAGTTCCACCCGAATCAACCCCAAAATTTCATCTTTAAGTTGAAATTTGGTTAAGTCTTTTTATACCCGGTTCGCATTCAAAAATACCCAAGACCCACCTCGAGCTAGCACCCTGACCCCCCAAAGTCTACTTGGAAGTAAAGCCTTCTTCCGCAAACTCATACTACTGCTACAAAATTGGCACCGTGCACGCCAATCGCCGGCATTTTGGCCATCGCCACCACCTTCCACACGTCAGCGTCAACCTACTCGAGCACCACGATCACTGGGAAACCAAAACAACGTTGAATTTGCAAAAGAGTCATCTGACCCATCCTAGAACAGAACGATCACCACATAATTGCCTTGCACCGCCACTTCAGGCCATCAGGGGCCACGCCACCGCAACCAAAGCCTCTTCGTTCAACAACACAACGTTTACTCCAACTTCGGTGTAGTCCGATTCAGCCTACTTGGCGAAATTTCCACCTAAATCCCAATGTCCAAAACGAACCCTAAACCCTATAACCACTCCATGCCATCTCCCTAGTGATCGGAAAAATCTTCGATCACTTTTTCCAGATTCGGCAACCTCCAGACTTCCATTAACCACAACCCCAAAAACCCATCATGCTTTGATCAAAGGAAATTACCAAAAAAACCAAATTTTGCTTCATCATGAATTTCTCCATCGATACACTATTAAAAGTCTTAGATTTGCTTTTAAATTCATGGCTTATGAAGTCATGTTGGATCATATAGATGAATCAAAGAAAACATGATACTTAATTTTTAACATTTTCTTGAATTTATTCTGTTTGTCTTATATGCAGACAGAACTACTTCAAATTCAACTCAAAATTATTTTAGAGTTTAAATCTGGATTTAATAAACATATTTCATTGAGTTCCCAAAATCTAAAATGAATTAAAGAAGAAGCAATTTGGTTTTGAACTGGTTTTGAAAACCTGGAAGCTAGAAACAGAGCCATGTGTCTAATCTTTGACATGCACACACAAGCATCTGTATATAATATACAATCAAGTTTTTCTTCATCTAATACTTATCATTTTTCACAAGCATCAAAAGATCAACCCGGATTCAACTTTTAAAATAGTGTTTACTCACCTGATGTCTGAGAACAGAGGAGAGACTGGAATGTTGTTTTTAAAGTTGAAAGTATGGAAGCTATTTTTAACTTGATCTTGAATTTTTTGTCTGCAGCTAATTGATGTCAATTTTCCTAATCACTGATGGATTAACTTACTTAATTTCTTTAACAAAAAATTCAAATTAAAATTCTTTAAAATATTTACTTACAGTTTTGTTTTTATGAAAAACACAGAAAAAAAACTCTAGCCAGCAACTTGAAAAATGGAATTTGCAAATCTTGAGTTGCTTCTGATCTACTGTTTATGTGATGAACCTTGCTCTAGTTTAATTGTTGAAGTAGAATCCCTCTTTGCTCTTGATTTGTCTAATTTCTAGTTTGAACTTTGAGAAATTTGTTTTCAGATTTTATTTTCTACAATTTGGTCTTGATTTAAATGTTAAAGAAGTTGCCTGATTTGGTCACTTTGTTCCTAATGATTTTTCATTCTCTGGTTTAAAAATTTGTACAGGGCTTAGGAATGAATTAAAGAGAAAGAGGGAGGAGATGAATTAGTTTATATAGATTTAAATCTTCTTTTTATTAGTTTTCAAAAATAAAAATGACACTTGTTCATTTTCTTTCTACATGGATTACACTTGTTAATCCACTTACTTAAATTTTAACACTTGTCTTTAAATATATTACTTATTTAATATTCGTATTTTCATTAGAATAATATTTTTTCATTATTTAAATTATATTTAAATTTACACATTCCATTCTCTAAAGACATTTGCTTTATTTTAATAAATACTATTTGAAAGAGAATTTTGAAATTAAATACACATTAAATAAATTACATATATACATATATTTGTAAATCCAAATTATTTTACTAAAGATTTTATTTAAAATTTAAATTCAATTTCAAAATCAAATTCAAATCTACTCATACATATATATTTTAAATTCAAATGATTCTAAAAACATTTGTTATTTCAAATTTTAAACTCAAATGAAATTGAAATCTTATTCATACATTTTAATACTTATTTTATTTGTTTAGAATTTTTTTCCAAATTATTCTCAAATTAAATTCCAAAAATTCAAAGAAATTACTAATTTAAATTGATAAAATTTGGGATGTTATAGATTTCCCCTCCTTAAGAATTAGGAAAATTTCACTAGAAGGACAAACTTTGCAGTCTAATTAGTTTCTAGGACACACATCTACATAAATTAATTTCAAGGCCAAAGTCAGCAGAATAAGTACTTTTAAGGACTAAGTCAGCTGTCCAGTTAATTTCAAGGACATAATTTCATAAGTTTTTAGGCCTTAGAAACTAATTATTTTGCATTTTGTCCTTAAAAGTAATTATTTCAGTTGTGTGTCCTAGAAACTAATTGCACTTACTGAAAAGGCCCTTGCGGCTAATTTCCACTAAGAAAATTTCATCCTCGAAATTTGAAAGAAAGAGAAAGACAAACAGATAATATACGAATTCAGATAAATATAGAGAAATGGCTTACCAGATTAACCCGGAATATCCACTCTGCAATTGGGATAGATCTTTTGCACGCTATCCTTTGTCTCCTAAGTACAGTCATTTGAATCACCGCTCCACTGCACTTTAACTAATTTCACAACTTTATTCCTCAATTGCTTTTCATCATGATCTATAACCTTTATCAGATCTCTTTTAACTGTTAGATTTGGTGTAATATCCAAATCCTGTTGAGCAACCTCTTCAATGATACTATTTGGATCGTGCACATATTTTCGAAGATGTGAAACGTGAAATACATCGTGTACGCTTTTATTGATATGCCAGAGGACCGATCCTTTCCATTATAGGAAAAGGACAAATGTATCGTGGTGCCAGATTACCAGTCTTCCCAAATCTTAATACACCATGCATTGGAGACACTTTCGAGAAAACGGAATCTCCAACTTGAAATCCTAAAGCTCTTCTCCTGCGGTCGTAATAACTCTTCTGGTGACTTTGTGCTGTTATTAACTTCTTTCGAATAAAATCCACCTTTTCAGTGGCTTCTTTAATCATATCTGGTCCAAGAACGAGTCTATCACCTGACTCGATCCAACACGCAGGTAATCGACACGGATGACCATACAAAGCTTCAAAAGGAGCCATTTCGATACTGGCTTGATAGCTACTGTTAGATGAGAACTCAACCAGATGTAAATAGTCCTCCCATGAACCACCAAAGTCGAGAATACAAGCTCGCAAAAGGTCTTCTAATATTCGATTTATCCTTTCAGTCTGCGCATCAAACTGTGGGTGATAAGCAGTGCTGAAGTTCAGTTTCGTTCCCAATGCGGCTTGGGCCTCCTCCTAAAATCTACTAGTGAAGATCGAGTCACGATCACTCACTGTACTGCTGGGTATACTGTGGAGACGAACAATCTCTTTCACATATAATTCAGCCAAACTTGACGTTGTGCGGGTAGATTTTATTGGTATAAAGTGGGCTGTCTTAGTCAAACGGTCCACAGTAACACAAATTGCTTCATTCCCCTTTCAAGTGCGAGGCAACTCATCCATGAAATCCATTGATACTTGATCCCATTTCCACTTGGGCACCTCCATTGGTTGGAGTAAACCCGCAATTTTCATTTGATCACTTTTGATTTGTTGATAGGTAGCACAGCGACTCACATATATAGATATATTCATGGTCTTCCACCAGAAAGTTCTTTTGATATCTCTATACATCTTATTAACTCCTGGATGGATACCAAGTCTAGAATTGTGACACTCGTCTAAAACTTTACGCTTTAATTCTGCAATATGTGGGACACACAACCTGCCTTTCAATCTAATAATTCCACTATGATTGGTTTCAAAACTAGTATCTTCACCTCGAAGGATTCTCCCATAAATATCTCGATGAAACTTGTCTTCTTTTTGTCTGCTAGCGACTTTCTCAAGAAGAGTAGGAGTGACAACAAGGTGGGCAAGAATAACATGTTTCCTACTCAAGGCATCGGCTACTACATTGGCCTTTTCGGCGTATACAGAATATTTAGGTCATGTGATGCTAGGAATTCTAGCCATCGTTGTTGCCTCAGATTTAAATCTTTCCAGGTGAAGAGATATTTCAGCGATTTGTGGTTGGTGAATAATTCAAAATTTTCACCTTAAAGATAGTGTTGCCAGATTTTCAAAGTGAAAATAACAGCTAGAAGCTCGAGATCGTGAGTTGGTTAATTTTTCTCATGCGGACATAATTGTCTACTCGCGTAGGAAATTACTTTCCCATTCTGCATTTAGCACCGCACCCAAACCATCTCCACAAGCGTCTGTATAGACAGATAAACCTTGGTTCCCATTAATGATAGAGAGAATGGGAGCAGTAGTTAATCTCCTTTTCAACTTCTGGAAAGCTTCATAACATTTTGGAGTCCAATCGAATTTAGCATTCTTCATCGTTAGCTTAGTCAATGGACTGGCCAACTTGGAAAAATCTTGGACAAACTTCCTATAATATTCCGCTAAATCCAGAAAACTTCGAACTTCTTTTAGAGTAGTGGGTTGCTTCCAGTCTAGAATAGCAGAAATCTTGCCCGGATCAACAGAGATTCCCTCTTCATTAACAATATGCCCCAGAAATCTGACTTCCTTAACCCAAAAATGGCATTCAGAAAATTTTGCAAACCGAATGTCCTTCCATAATATCTCCAAAACAATTTTAAGATGCTCAGCATGCTCCTCTTCGATTTTGGATTATACTAGAATATCATCAATAAGCACAAGAACAAATTTATTTAACACCTCTCGGAATACACGGGTCATTAAATCTACGAAGTATGCAGGAGCACTGGTTAGTCCGAAAGGCATGACTAACTATTCGTAGAAAATGTCTGGACCCTTGAAAGCAGTTAAGTGAACACTGTATTCGGCAATTCGTAACTGATGGAATCCTTGAGCTAGATCCATCTTCGAAAAGAATCGAGCGCCATGAAGTTGATAAAATAGATCGTCGATTCTAGGTAAAGGGGATTTTTTCTTGAGAGTTAATTTATTGATATCGCGGTAGTCCACGCGCAATCTCAAAGATCCATCAGATTTAGCCACTAATACAATAGCTGAACCCCATTCAGAAACACTAGGACGTATCAATCCTTTTCCAAGCAAATCTCGAGTTTGATTGACTAGTTCAATCCTTTCTTTGGGTGCCATCCTGCAGCTTGCATGAACAACATGACAAGAATTGGGTACTAAGTCAGTTCTGAATTCAATTTCTCTATGTGGAGGTAAGGATTTCACTTCTTCAAATACGTCGGGAAATTCTCGAACAATAGATATGGATTCCAGACTAGGTTCAGGATATTCCAAAGCATACATCAGTTTATCTCTCTTAGGACTCGGATCCTCACAAGAGATTTCAATAAATTTCCCAATTTTATTTTAATCGAAATCGTTCGATTATTACAATCTAATTTGGCTTCGTATTTTGTTAGCCAATCCATTCCGAGTAAGGTTTCGAATTCATTAAAATCAAGGACAAAGTGACTGATAGGTAATTGGTAACAAGAATACGAGATAGGAACATCTTTACATCGTAGACAAAGGTTTGCAGGGCCACCAACATGATTTTTCACACAAATGGGCTCATTCACAAAATCAGGTTTAAGTTTTAATTCATTTACGGCTTATTGGGAGATAAAGCTACGTGTAGCGTCCGTGTCAAACAAAACTCTAACAACTTTATCATAAATAGTAAGGTTACCTTCTAGAACACCTTTTCCTTTATCTTCCCTTGAAGTTGAGGGGTCATCCTTTATCACATAGACATTCGCCACTTGTGCTTGCTTCATCGCCGGGCAATTCTTAACTATGTGTCCAGGATTGTGACAATAATAACATTCTCTAACTCCCTAACTAGTCTTCACAGGTTGTTCATTCTTAGCTTGCTTCCTTGGATTCTTGTAGTCGTTTGAATAATGACCCTTTTCTTGGCAATTGTAACAAGTTATCTCTAGCCGGGTTTCCCTGATAGTTCTTCTTCTCTTTGCCTTGATATGGTTTCTTGCCCTCGAACTTTCTTTCTTTTTTTAAATTTTGATTGCTCGTATTTCCACTTTCCCTCGGGACTTCCTGCATATCCAGGGTAGCATACCTATACCCCATATCGATAAGATCAAAAAAGATTCTTTGACGTGAGCTATCATCCTCTCGTGGTACTTTTTATTCATCCCACGAAAGAATCTTTCATTTTTCTTTAGAGGTGTGTTCACTAATTCCGAACTGAAACGGGATAATTCGTTGAATTCGTTGAAGTATTCCTCAAATGATAAACTCCCTTGCTTCAGGTCTATAAATTCCTGGTACATTCGGGAAATGCCAGCCGACGGCATATAGCATTTTTCAAATACTTCCTTAAATTGACTCCAAGTAAATTCTTCTTCCGGTTCGTCTACAGTGACTGTCTCCCACCAGGCTAGGGTTTCTTCTTGGAGTTGCCAAGAAGTTATTAGTCGCATTTGATCGTCTTCCAACTTTAGCCCTTTAAAAATTCTTTCACATGATCTGATCTAGGCTTGGGCTTCAACAATAGATTCCTTGCCAGTGAATGGCTTACCACCAAGTCTCGAGAAGCTTTTATATAGATGAGCCAGATTCAGCTGAGTTTGAGTAGGTATAGGTGCTTCTACTGTTGTGGGGATTTGACCAATTGTGGTATTTCCCTGTCCCCTAGCTCTTCCTCTTTGACCGCTCATTCTTGTTATCTGTAAATAGTAAGAAAATTTAATTTAGGTATACGGACGAGATATCTTAGGAAATATCAGCAGTTTAAAGAAATAGACCAAGAAATTTTAGGGTTTCGGTCTCTCAGTTTATACTCATTCTTGGGTATACTTCACCCCATCTCTAACGAGCCACCTAATGTGTTGTACTCCGTAGCTAAAGTTCTTACCCAACCTTTATCTCTGATACCACTTGTCACGACCCGAAATCCAGCGTTCGAAAATTGACATCAAATACCTCACTTGTTTTCGACTGCCGGAGATTCAAACACCGAATTCCAGTTCAGATGGAGCTTATAACAACATTAGATGAATATAAACAGCGGAAACAAAATGAATTATCATTGATCAACATCACAAATACAACATTATCGTAATATTTAATTATAACAATTATCACTAAGATAAGAGCTGATATAACAACAAAATAATAACAACTTCACAGCGGGACGACAACAGCGCCTTCAAAAGGTTCCAACATACTTCTACTTCGATAAGGTCTTCAAAACTCCAGACTTCTCAAAAGATATCCAAACCAAAGCTTTCCAAAATACGATAGCTTCCAAAAGAAAAGACTTCAAAAGATTCCAAGCCAGCACCAAAACACGGAAAACCTGTTTCTAGGCTGCCCGTGTGGAAATTATGGATACCCAGAGTTTAGGAAGAGAACAATAAACTCCGAGTCAGTCATGGGACTGGTATGAGTAAACAAAAACAGTTGCTTTGAATAAAAACAAATTTATAAAAGAAAATCTGGTAGGCTTTTGGAAAATAAAACTACCCTAAGGCCTCACGGCACACACTCAATGCAATCGCACACTTAGGGGAGATTTCTCCTTATGATAGTCAAGTATGCTTTATACAAGAAAACTCTTCGATATTATTATTAGTGCATAGGTATAAAAACCTTTTCGAAAGTATAATATTAATCTTAGCCAGCATACGTACCTTTATAATATGCCTACTATAGCTACAATATTAGATGGCAGGTTCTACAACTATAACCGTGCAGGGTTCGTATTGGTGATTTGATTTCCAACAATGGTCAGGCTAAGGAACTTCCTGGGCCACATGGGTATGCCTTTGGAGGGACGCCCCGAAAACCTAACCGGATCTCTACGAACACAAGATCGGGTTACCTCTGTAACTAGGTAACTACTACACGAGTATGCCACCTCCCTGGTCGTAACCGACCTTTATCCGGGGTCCCAACAACAATCACAAAGCAACATAATTGCAATATCAACATAAGTTAAGTATCTGGGCTCCATACCATGATACCACTTCTATCCAGAAAGAAATGCACATACCCTAAAGGGCGCTACCTCCAATAACCTTACTGCATCCTTCCCGTTTCGACCATTTTCGGGTTGTGAGGTTCAACGAAGTCTCATCCACAAAGCTACGCTTTTCACAAAAGCTATGCTTTGATCAACATATGATCAACAGCACTCAGCATGCCACACTACCAAATTGGGAGAATATCACTGATAACCTTCAACTACATAACCTCTGAGCTTGTACGTCTCAGAGAAGGGTACTAAGCTAAAAGAATAAATTCTCCGCCACCAACAAAAATGTATTTGAAAGAAATCTGCTTTATATCTCAAAGTGTAATGTCAGACATATAATAATACAAGTCTATTCTGGGTTCGAACAGAACCGAAGGCACTTCCGAAGAAGCCCTTGCAATGCGAGCATCCACAATCCCGATCGGACTCCTCATCACATATGGAGATCTCTATACCGGAGCAACTCAGTGAAGAGTCATTCGATAGGTTATCCTATCGTTCTCGAAGACACCCAGCCTTCACCACCATCTTCAATTGTTATCCATTTCGTTGTATCACTATTCGAAATGGGTTATATGACACAAAGGTCCTCTCCCGGCTATACCGAATAGTGAGCGTCAATTTTAAAAACATGTAGATATATCAATCATAAAGATTCACTTTCAGGGTTCGTTATGGGTTTCGGATAACCAACTGGAATCCAACTCCCTGTCGCATCGAAATTCAATTGCCATTTTATGGGCCAATGGGTTTTCACATTCACACAGAAACAAATCACACATATCACAGCTCAGCACAAGGCAAATCATATCACATAGCATCACAATCACATATCAGAGATATCAATCAGTACACAGCATTCAATAATAATTAATCATCTACAATTAAGATGAATTAATTGTGTGATTAATCACATAATTACTCTTATTAATTATCTTTAGTTAATGATTAGTCATCCTTAATTATAAATTAATTAAATCTTAATCACCTTCATTAATTGATTATTCCTTAATTAATTACCTTAATTAATTAATCCTTAATTATTTTTTAATTAAATCTTAATTACTTTTATTAATTAATTATTCCTTAATTAATTACCTTAATTAATTATTCCTTAATTGTTTGTTAATTAAATCTTAATAACTTTTATTAATTAATCATTCCTTAATTAATTACCTTAATTAATTAATCCTTAATTATTAATTAATTAAATCTTAATTACTTTTATTAATTATTTATTCCTTAATTAATTAATCCTTAATTGTTAATTAATTAAATCTTAATTACTTTTATCAATTAATCATTTCTTAATTAATTACCTTAATTAATTAATCTTTAATTATTAATTAATTTAATTACTTTTATTAATTAATTATTCCTTAGTTAATTACCTTAATTAATTTATCTTTAACTATAAATTTTTTTACTTTGATTAATAATACCCTTTTATTTAATTATTATTTAATTATTAAGTAATTATAAATCATTGATTATTTAATCATCATTAACAATATAAATCAATTTACTTTTAAGTTAAGTTAATAAGTTAAAACATTTAATTATCTTCCTAATTACTTTGTTAAGTTTTATTAAAAACAAACTTTTGAAAATATAAGTTTTAGAATACTCTTAACTTAAATAATTTAGAATATTTTATTTTAAAACCTTAAATTACAAATTTCAACTCAACAACAATCATCCATTTGAAAAGAATAAATTTAGAAATCAATTTGACTAAGATTGCTAAAGTTTAAAACTGGAAATACTATTACCCGAGAGCTACTTCGAGTGAGACCCAAGCAAAATGCCTGTTTACTTCGAGTTCCCCTCTTAATCAACCCCAAAATTTCATTTTTAAGTTAAAATTTGGTTACGTATTTTTATACCCAGTTCTCATTCAAAAATACCCGAGACCCTCCTCGAGCTAGCACCCTGATCCCCCCAAAGTCTACTTCGAGACTATAGCCTTCTTCCACAAACCCAGGCTAGTGCTACAAAATTGGCACCGTACACATGATCACCGACATTCTGGCCATCGCCACCACCTTCTGCATGTCAGCGTCAACCTACTCGAGCACTACGATCACTCAGGAAATGAAAACAGCGATGAATTTGCAAAAGATTCATCTGACCCATCCCGGAGCAAAACGATCACCACATAATTGCCTTGCACCGCCGCCTCAGGCCATCAGGGGCTGCGCCACCGCGACCAAAGACTCTTTGTTCAACAACGCAACGTTTACACCAACTCCGGTGTAGTCCGATACAGCGTTCTTGGCGAAATTTCCACCTAAATCTCGATGTCCAAAACGAACCCTAAACCCTATAACCACTCCATGCCACCTCCCTAGTGATCGAAAAAATCTCCGATCTATTTTTCCAGACTCGGCAACCTCCAGACTTCCTTTAGCCACAACCTTGAACATCCATCATGCTTTGATCAAAGGAAATGACCAGAAAACCAAATTTTGCTTCATCACGAATTTCTCCATTGATACACTATTAAAAATCTTAGATTTGCTTTTATAATTCATGGCTTATGAAGTCATGTTGGATCATATAGTTGAATCAAAGAAAACATGATACTTAATTTTTAACGTTTTCTTGAATTTCTTCTATTTATCTTATATGCAGACAAAACTACTTTTCAACTCGAAATTATTTTAGAGTTTAAATCTGGATTTAATAAACATATTTCATTGAACAAAATCTAAAATGAATCAAAGAAGAAGCAATTTGGTTTTGAACTGGTTTTGAAAACCTGGAAGCTAGAAACAGAGCCATATGTCTAATCTTTGACATGCACACACAAGCATCTGTATATAATATACATTCAAGTTTTTCTTTCATCTAATACTTATCATTTTTCACAAGCATCAAAAGATCAACCCAAATGCAACTTTTAAATTGGTATTTACTGACCTGATGTCTAAGAAAAGAGGAGAGACGGGAATGTTGTTTTTAAGGTTGAAAGTTTGGAAGCTGTTTTTAATTTGATCTTGAATTTTTTATCTACAGCTAGTTGATGTAAATTTTCTTAATCACTAATGGATTAACTTGCTTAATTTCTTTAACAACAATTTCAAATTCAAATTCTTTAAAAGATTTACTTACAGTTTTGTTTTTATGAAAACACAGAAGAAAAAACTCTGGTCTGCGAATTGAAAACTGGAATTTGCAAATCTTGAGTTGCTTCTGATCTGTTGTTTATGTGATGAACCTTGCTCTAGTTTAGTTGTTGAAGTAGAACCCTTCGTTGCTCTTGATTTGTCTAATTTATGGTTTGAAATTTGAGAAATTTGTTTTCAAATTTTATTTTTTGGAATTTGGTCTTGATTTAAATGTTAAAGAAGTTTCCTGATTTAGTCACTTTGTTGCCAATGATTTTTATTTCTCTGGTTTAAAAATTTGTACAAGGCTTAGGAATGAATAAAAGAAATAAAAGGGAGAAGATGAAGTAGCTTATATAGATTCAAATCTTCTTTTTATTAATTTTCGAAAATTAAAATGACATTTGTTCATTTTCTATCTACATGGATTACACATGTTAATCCACTAACTTAAATTTTAACACTTGTCATTATATATATTACTTATTTAACATTTGTATTTTCATTAGAATAATATTTTTACATTATTTAAATTGTATTTAAATTTACACTTTCCATTTACTAAAGACATTTGCTTTATTTTAATAAATACTATTTAAAAGAGAATTTTGAAATTAAATACATTAAATAAATAACATACATATATATATATATATAAATATTTGTAAATCCAAATTATTTTACTAAAGAATTTATTTAAAATTTAAATTATAATTCAAAATCAAATTCAAATCTACTCATATACGCGCACACACACATATATATTAAATTCAAATGATTTTAAAAACATTTGTTATTTCAAATTTTAAACTCAAATGAAATTGAAATCTTATTCATACAATTTAACACATATTTTATTTGATTTGAATTTTTTTCCAAATTAATAAACAAATTAAATTCCAAAAATTCAAAAAAAATACTAATTTAAATTGATAAAATTTTGGATGTTACAATGAACATCTAAAGGGATCCATCATGCTTCTTCATAAATACCGAAGAAGCTCCCTATGGCGAACTACTCATGTTAATGAAACTCCTATGCTCAAGTTCCTCTAGTTGCTTCTTACACTCTTCTATTTGCTTAGACGACATTCTACTATGTGGTCTACTAATATGTTGTGCCTCGGTATCAAATCAATGCAAAAATCGATTGCTCTTCTCAAAGATAAACCCATCACTAGTTTGAATACATCCACAAATTTCTAAACTACAAAAACTCTATCTATCTCTCCTTTTAGAATTTTCATTGCATATAGATAAAACCCCATACTTTCCCTTCATCCTGTCCAAAGAGACTAGAACCCTTTTTACTCTCTTCAGATTCTGTAAGGCGATAATTCTCTATGCACAATAGATGCTTGCATCATTTTGCATTAGCCAATCTGTACCTAAAATTATCATGTACCCCATAAAGTCAAATACAGATGGGTCATAGGAAAAAAAATGGTCACGCTAAAAAATCTAAACTAGTGCACTTTAACCCAATGGTGGCATACCCGCCAATCAGATTAGTTAGACGCAATGAAGTACTAGATATGTAACATCTAACCCTAGTCTATCTACCATATCATTTGAAATAAAAGAATCTTTAACTCCAGTGTTAAACAGAACTCTAACTAAAAAACTAAAAATAAAATCATACTTGCAAGCACTACTTCCTTTCCTTTCTCCTCATCTGTTGGTCTTGAGAGGGCCCTTCTAAAGGAAATAGCCTTATTTGCTTCAACTCCAGACAATCCTTCATATGGCTAGCTATCATAATTGAAGCACGACTTCGTTTAATCCAACTACCAGACAGCACTTTGGTACGTAGTACTCTTTTTGTACAGAATTGTAACAAATAACTGGGGAGATATCCTTTTGGATGCCTTCTTTGGAGTCTCTCCTTTTGTTTGTCGCCTTTTCTTCCACTTTTGGTACGGGATAAACCTCATTTTCAATTCCACTTTTAACTTCATCTTTTTTAGGATCATGCGATATAACCTAGAGGAGGAAAATAGTGACAAAGTTAAGGATCTACCCTAGAGGAAATTTGTAATTTATTACATATATCTAACTCGATAATCAATCTTTTTCATTATAAAGGTATTTTATTTCTAATATATACTTTGTTATATAATGATATAATTAATTAAGTAATTAATTTAAAGTATATAAATTAGATGTAAGAAGATGTATTTTTAACTAAATCTAATATAATTATGAGATAGAAATGGTTAAAAATAGTAATTTAATGTTTTATTTATGGAAGTTATTGAATATGAACTTAAATAAAATTTTGAAATAACTAATTTCGAAGATTTCGGTGATAACAAGTACTGAAATGAAATTCTATGTAGTTAATGTATGGTAATTAATAACTTAAATTGATTAATAATGTTGAATTATTATGAAATGGAAATAGTAGTTTTATTATTTGAATTTGTTTTAAAAGTAAAATTTATAAGCTAAATGGCTTATATTTTAAATTATAGTGATTTATTAGATAATCAAATTGTTTAAATTTAATATGGGAAATTATTTGAATAATTGAATTCTAAATTTAACATGAATGTAAATTTTACTGAAAATAGATTTAAATTTTATTTAATAATGAATGCATATTGTTAACTTTTAAAATTGAATTTATAAGTGAATAATTAGAAGTTGAAATTTTATATTTTATTCAACGAGTTAAAATAGCCATTTCGGCCACTGCCTTGGATTTCGACGAAACTAGTTTCATCGGATCCGTTAAAGTGAATTATTATAGGATTTCAAGTTAGCGATCGGACTTGTGCTTTAGCCGTGCAGCTTGAAACTTGCAGAATTTAATTCAGAATTTAATTAAAATAATTGATTTTGAAAGGCTATCTTTTGAGTATAACCGAATTAGGCCTCGAGACTAGTTTCATTGTGTTGGAAATGGTGGTAAAACATTATGCACGCTAGGCGGCACGCTTCGTTTGGAGTTCGGAAATTCACGGGCCAACCGAGTTAGATATTTTCGTTATTATAATATTTTATATTACTTTTGCACCTACATAACGTATCATATGCCGCCAACATCTTTTTCCCCGTACCCTTCTCATCTCAAATCGTGGATTGTATTGAAAAAAACAAACAGAACAAAGTCATTAAAAAAAACAACCTAAGATCCCAACACCTATCTCCTCATCAAAGCCGATCCATCCTATGCCCAAACCCTCGATTGAAAATTCATGTATCAAAAAGAATAAAAATCGATCAAACTATCAAACCACCATCCTAGCAACGAACGGATAGGTGCGACTTCATGTATATCGACGTTGAAGGGAGTGCGACTGACTGTATGTGAGCGACAAACAAAAGTCGTATATGGTAGCTGGCGGTTATACCTGCATCATGACTGGTGGCATTAGGCTTGGCCTGTGCGTGAAGAGGTAAAGTACGATTGCTGCGATGTGGTGGATGAGACCTCAACTATGGAATCTAAGGCAGGGATGGTGATGGCTTGGTGTGTACACATGAGTTTCAAGGGGTTGGCGACGGTACTAACGAATGATAGGTAAGATAATGTGCAACTGATGTTTGAGAGACAGTACTAGGCATTAGAGATGGTTAATGCAGTGACTGCGGTGTCAAGGCGGAAGCAAAGGAAACTATGGTTTGTGGTATAGGCTATTGTAAATGGGAGTTTCGGCAAGCAAAATGGATTAAGGTTCGTTCGACCGAAATGAGTTGCATTGGACTCGTATCCTTGTTGTCTTCAGCTTGGAATGGTAGTGGTATTTATTTGAAGCTGATATTTTTAGTTTCAAATAATAGGTGATCTTTTATAACTCTCACGACATACTAAATTATTTTTATGATTAGTTAAATTGATATTCTGAAGTAATTTAGATTACTGATTGCTTTTTGGTAAATTTGATGACATGGAAATTGATATGGAAATTTATATGTTTTTTGAATTACCAATTAAATGGAAATTAGGATTAAACAACAAGTAAAATTCCTCATTATCGATAATTGGTTAATTGTTATGATTATTGACTACATGGACGTTGGTTGTGATGGATGAAAATTGATTGATATCTTGGATGATTTGAATGTTTATTTATTTTGAAATATCATATTATCATTCTGTATATTATTTACAGTATATAAAACTATAATTCGAATTATTTCGAAAAAAATTAAGAAATAGGTTGAAATGATATATACCTATGACATTTATTGTGGATTGAAATGATATATATCCATCTCTAAAATTAAATTGAAATAATTGATTCACTTGGCCATAGGATAAAAAATTAATATACAGACACCGGATTGGTTAAATTAAATGATTTTAAAAAATTTGAAATTATTTAAATGATTTGATTTAAAGAAATAAAAATCGAATTAATGGAAATCGAATTATTTTCGAACTTGAGCTCAAAATGTTGAAATTTAAATTTGATAACTGGAATAGTTCAAATAATCAAAGTTGAGATTAAAGTTATCATGAAATATGATTTGAATTGGAAAAAATAATTGAAATTTAAATTATTTGGAAAAAATTGATGTTAATTTGGAATTAAAATAGAAATTAATTTAGAATTGGAATTGAAATTAATTTGGAATTGAAATTTATTCAAGTTGGAATCGAAATTGAAATCAATTGGAATTGAAAGCAAAATTGAATTAATTCAAAATCGGAATCGAAATTATTTGAATTGAAATTGGAATAAAAATAAAATTCGACTTGAGATTGGAATTGAATCGATTAAATCGAAATGGAAATTGAATTTGATTTGAATTGGAAAATTTGGAATCGAACTAGTTTGACTTAGAAAATAATTTCAAATAAATTGTTTTAGCGTGAACAATTTGAAATCTATCTTTTTAAATATTGAAATTATTTTGATTTTTCAAACTATTTTACTACATAAACCATTTTCAATACTCAAAATATTTTCTTTTAAACTATTTTTATTATTTAAGTTATTTTAAAACTATTCAGATTATTTTCTAAAAATTCAAATTGGTCAATACTGGAATGTTGATATCTAAATTATTGATTTAGATACGAATGGAGATAAAATGAAGTTATAATGTAAATCGAAATTCAAAACAATTTTGAAAGTGAAATCGGGATATTGGAGTGAAATGATATTTTCAAATGAATGAGATGTATTGAACTGAATATGATTTTCGAAGTAAATACGATAACTCAAAATAAAATTGATTTTGAAACGAATATGATATTTTGATATCAATTACGAATTGTTTTTGAAATATAAAATTAAATCGTTGTGTAAAATGTTTGGTTGTTAAATAGACCGAGGTGGCATACTCTCTGTCAATATTGGAACCACTTTAACAGCTGTGTTTGCAGAAGAGACTCTAGAACAAAGTGGTTGGATTTGGCGTTGTAACTGTAATGAAGTAAGAGAAAAATGGTGGATAGCCTTGACACTTGTGTCATAATTAAAATTACTAAAATAGAACCCTATGT
The DNA here is from genome assembly GCA_030765085.1 of Allium cepa. Classification (NCBI taxonomy): domain Eukaryota; kingdom Viridiplantae; phylum Streptophyta; class Magnoliopsida; order Asparagales; family Amaryllidaceae; genus Allium; species Allium cepa. The sequence goes on along the minus strand of CM060931.1, from coordinate 919,584,384 downwards.
CTGGCCAATGAGGTTAGCTACCTCTAGCGACGTTGATCCCTCATATTACTATTATGATTTCGTATTCGATGGGTGTACTCTTTTGTTTGGATTGATAGACGCCGTCGGCCACGTATGGGTTACGACTAGCCAAAAAGTGTAAACTGGTAGAATCCTACCTTGGGCATTACCTCACGTGCGTTGTCATATTTATACTTAGGCAAGCTCATTACGACTTTGGTTTAGTATTATACCTATAGGGGACTCACTGGCTACCGACGTTATTGGTTGTGTTACAGGATCTACATAGACTACATAATATAAAAATGTGCTACGGTAGATCAATGCAAAGCATTGACGCTATTTCAATATTTATTTTACTGATTAGACATTATATATGTTGCGTATTCGATTACATATAAATAATTCGAAAGATTCTTAAGAGATGGAAAATCCCGTAACATCTCTTAAGTTATTGCATGCACATTATACATTGGATAGGAGAAATAAAATTTCGTAAACATCTCTAATTCCACGGCACTCGTATTATTTGTGATATTGATTTAACTTTCATAAGAGTATTTTAGTCCTAACTCTAGTAATTGTCTTTTCATTATGCTCGGGTCAGCACTGAGTTTTTTCAACACATTGAAGATCATTTTTTTGGAAGACGAAGACGAAGATTTAGTATATTATTACTATTATTATTCTCTGCATCATGTTGTCCGCTGCATTATTTTTTACTTATCCCAATTGTATATATAACTATGATAAATGTTGTATAAATTATAATAAAATGTATGATATAAACAGCTACATGAATTGTTTATTTGAATATTATATTTTATCATTTCGCTGTGAGATTTTGTGTTTGTTTTCTTCTTATTTCCTTATTTTTCTTAATTAACCCCAATGATTATCTACGTTCCGAAATGTTTAAGTTGGACATGTGTGAATTACTGTCGATCTAATCCTTCCGAAATGTGGGTCGTCATAGTTGGTGTCGAAGCCAGTTTTGGCGATAACCTTAGCTTTGTGGGGTTTGATTCATTAGAGATAGGGTAGTAATACCGTAGAATGAGTTTGTTTAAGTGTATACATGTGAGAGAGCGTATTTGTTAGTGTTATAAAATGTTTTATATTTTGTTTACTTGTTCGTTGAGTTGTTTATGAATTCTTGTTGATGCATGGGACGCCGTGTTATCGATAGGGATTTCTAAATACTTAAACGAGGTAAGTAAATATAATATAATTTTAAAATCGGATAAATGAAATTTTACCTAAATTATATTTAATATATAGAATTGTAACTTTCATAAGACTATATAATTTTCGATGAATCTTAGTTGTTAGGAGATGATAACATTTAGTTATCATCGATTATTGGTTGAATTGAAAAAATGAATACTTCATGAATTTTATTTTATGAAGCGTTCGATAATTAAATTGAACTGAAATCAATTAAAATAAGAATTGGTAAAAATAACCATGTTGTAAATTAATGAAATATTTTGGTAATAAGGTAAGGAAATTTGTATAAGTATATTTATAATATAGCTTATATATAGAAATGGTTTCAAAAATTGAGAATTTTAAATTTTAAAATTCTTTTATTTTCAAAATTGTTTTCAAAGCCTTCAAAATTAATAATAATATTATTTGAAAGTGTTTTGACGAGAACTCTTTGGTCGTTGGGAAATAATTCTGGGGATGACTGCAGCATCACTTGTATCCATCTTCGAGTTTTTGAGTAAGAATTGCTACCATAAGGAATCTATTTTCGACAGAAACAAGTTCTGTTGTGAAAAATATTCCAAATATGATTTGATAATTTATGAAAGTAGTTTTGAACTTATAATAATATAGATAAAAATAAGTTATAATTTATAGATTTGAACAGGAAAGTAAAATTAAATTTTAAAATTGTTGAATATTTTTGGTTAATCAAATTAAAGAAGATTCGAATTTAAGATATAAAAAAGAATTAACTTAAGAATGTTAATTAAATGGAGTTAGTGAAATGAAGTAAATAAAATGATGTCTTACTCAAGAAGGCTTAAATAAAATAAAATGTATTTGAAATGAATTAGATAAAACAATAAAATGGAATTTTAAATGAATAAATTGTTTATAGATTTGAGAATTATTAAGCTAAAAAAATTAAACTTGTTGAATGTGAATGATAAGAGAAGAAAAAGTTTAACTTAAATAAATTTTAAATTAAGTGTTATAAGAAAATGTATAAACTTAGTTAATGTTCTAAGAAAGTAAACAAATGATAAATAAATCCTTATCTTTGTAAATTGACTGAAAAACAAAAGTAAATTTGCAAAAAGGTGTTTGACATATAATTGCAACATTCTGAAATGATTATTAATTGAAATAAGACAAACTTAAGGAAATAAGTTAATAAGATGAGTATGTGAATGAAAGTTAACTTAAGAAAAGTAAAATAAAATTGATTTTGAAATCAAATGAACTTGGGTTATGAAACAATTTTATAACTTAAGTAAAGTTAAATGAAATGAATACATGAAACTGTTAATGAAAGGAATGGATGAAATGAGTTAAATAAAGTGGAATTTAATTTGGAATAAAGATGAACTTAAGTTGTGAGATGAACTGAATGTAAGAAAGAGTAAATGGAAGTAATTTAACTAAAGTAAAAATGATATTAATTATGATTTAAATTAACAACGAATTCAAGTTATAAAATGAATTTTTTTAATAATTGAAAGAGAAAATGATTAATTGAATGAATCGATGAAGTAATTCAGTAAATTGAATATGGTTTGAAATGTTGTTGATGAATTAAAAATAAATTTAAGTTATGAAGTAATAATAAAAATGAGCTGTATAGCATAAATTACTTATATTAAACTTAAGTAAATTTTTGGAATGATTGCTTGAGTAAATTGTATTGAATGAGATATGCTAAGAAAATGAATATGAATAAATGAATACAAATGAATGGGCAGAAAATTCATTAGATGATAAATAAAATGAATGTCATTAGTATGAATACTAATCAGTTGAAAGTAAATCGATTAAATGTAAGTACATTGAATTGTAATCAATCAAATGCGAATGCAATGAATATTGGTTGATTGAATAAAAACGGATTGAAACTAAATTAGTTGAATGTAAATCAATTAAAAGCAAATGAATTGAACATAAAACCATTATACGATTAACAAAATGAATATTAATAGGTGAATGTTAATCAACTAAGAAGTAAATAAAGTGAATGCAAATAAATTAGATGTGAATGTAAATTAACTTAAAATTAGTCAATTAAAATGTTAATGAAATTAATGTTAATAGAAATGGAAGTGTATGAATGGAGATGTTGACATTGAATGATAGTATGGTTATGAATAAAACTTGCATGAATATGGTTGTTTGGATGTTTCTTTTATTGCATGGCTATATTTGCTAATGTGGTTGTTGTATGGTTATGTTATATATTGATTTCTCTTTTCTTATACATATTCACATCTATTATTGAGTGTTTAATAGGTATGGAAGGGCGTATGCTAGCTTTTGGAGCTTGCTTGCGCGTATTTTGCTTTTGCTTGCTTAATATGAGCAAACTCGCTCGTATTATTAATAATAAGGTACGTATCTCGAATTACATAACGTGCTTTTATATTTTTCCCTTCATGATGCCTCATCATTGAGATGAGATGTATATTTGATATATATTGAATATATTTGTGTTATATTTTATGTTGTAAATTTTTTTCGATCGAGCAGCGCTAAGGAGACACTGCCGAAATTTTCCGTAAATCCGGGTGTTAGAAAATTTTCATAACTGGTTTCCTCAATTAATTTGTTAATTTCCATCTACCGATATCGTAGTGGCATGCCGGGAGTGTAGTATTGGCTTTGTAAATAAGACTTTTAAGTTTCATAAGTTAATGGTTTTGAATAAAATATATCAAGTATTAATTCTATACTTAGTCCCTTTTCGAGGATGAAAAGTTTTGAGTGAGAGACTGTAACGACCCATATTTTTAACTATTTCAAATTGTAAATTTAATATAATTATAGGATAAAAAGTCTAAAAATAGTAATTTAATGTTTTATTTATGTAATTTATTGAATAAGAACTTGAATTAAATTTTGAAGTAACTAATTTCAAAATTCTTGGCGATAATAAGTATTAAAATGAAATTCTATGTAGTTAATATGTGGTAATAATTAACTTAAATTGATTAATAATGTTAAGTTACTATGAAATGGATATAGTTTTCATTATTTGAATTTGTTTTAAGAATAAATTTTATAAGTTAAATGACTTATATTTTAAATTATAGTGATTTAGTGGATAATTAAATTATTTAAATTTAATATTGGAAATTATTTGATTAATTGAATTCTGAATTTAATATGAATGTAAAGGGCATCGAAAATTGATTTAAATTTTATTTAAAAATGAATGGAGATTATTAATGTTTAAAAATGAATTTAGAAGTGAATAATAAGAAGTTGAAATTTTATATTTTATTCAACGAGTAAAAAGAGCCATTTTGGCCACTCTCTCGGACTTCGAAGAAACCAGTTTTATTGGATCCATAACAGTGAAATATTATAGGATTTCAAGTTTCGTAGCGATCAGACTTGTCGTTTGGCCGTGTGAGCTTGAAACACGCAGAATTTAATTTCAGAATTTAATTAAAATAATTGATTTTGAAAGGCTATCTTTTGAGTACAATAGAATTTGGCCTGGAGACTAGTTTATTGTGTTCAGAATGGGGGTAAAATATTATAGACGCCAGGTAGCATGCTTCGTTTGGAGTCCAGAAATTCACGGGCCAATCGAGTTAGAATTTTCGTTATTATAATATTATATATTACTTTTTCACCTATCTATTGTATCGTACGCCGCCTACATCATTTCCCCTGTACCCTTCTCATCTCAAATTGCAGATCGTATTGAAAAAAAATCAAACAGATCGAAGTCTTAAAAAAACAATCCAAGAACCCAATTCCTATCTCCTGATCAAAGCCGATCCACCCTTTGCCTAACCCTCAATTAAAAATTCATGTATCAAAAAGAATGAAAATTAATCAAATGATCAAAACACCATCCTAGCAGCGAATGGCATAGGTGAGACTTCATATATATCGACGTTGAAGGGGAGTGACTGACTGTGTGCGAGCAATAATTAAAAGTCGCATATGGTGGCTGGCGGCTGTAGCCGCATCACGACTGGTGGCGTTAGGGTTGGGCCGTGCATGAAGAGATAAAGTAAGATTGCTGTGATTTGGTGGATGAAACCTCAACTATGGAATCTAAGATAGGGAAATTGATGGCTTGGTGTGCACACGTGAGTTTCAAAGGGTTGGCAATGGTACTAGCAATTGGTAAGCAAGATAATGTACAGCTGATGTTTGAGCGACGGTAGCAAGGATTAGAGATGGTTAGTGCAGCGACTGCAGTGGTGAAGGCGGAAGCAATGGCAACTAGGGTTTGTGGAATAGCTATTGTAAATGAGAGTTTAGGCACGCAAAATGGATTAAGGTTCGTTCAAGCTAAACGAGTTGCATTGGACTCGCATCATCGTTGTCTTCAGCTTGGAATGGAAGTGATATTTATTTGAAGCTAAAAATATTTTAAGTTTTAATAAAAAGTGAGTATTTTATAACACTCGTGATGTACTAATTTATTTTTATGATTAGTTGAATTGATATTATGAAGTAATTTAAATTATTTATTTTTGTTTGGTAAATTTAATGACATGGAAATTGATATGAAAATTTATATGTTAGATATTTTGAATTAGCGGTTAAATGGAAATTTGGATTAAACAGCTAGTAAAATTCCCCATTATCGGTAATTGGTTAATTGTTGTGACGATCGACTATTTGGATGTTGGTTGTGATATATGAAAATTGATTGATATCCTGGATGATTTGAATTATTTCGATTATTTCGATTAAATTAAGAAATATGTTTAAATGATATATGTCCATCTCTAAAATTAAATTGAAATAATTGATTCACTTGGCCATAGGATAGAAAATTATATACGGACACCAAATTAGCTAAATTAAATGATTTTGAAAATTTTGATTTGAAATTATTTAAATGATTTGATTTAAAGAAATAAAAATTGAATTTATAGAAATCGAATTATTTTCGAACTTGAGTTCGAAATGTTGAAATTTAAGTTTGATAATAGGAATTGTTTGAATAATCGAAGTTGAAATTTTGAAGTTATAGTCGAAATATGATTTGAATTGGAAAAAGAATTGAAACTGAAATTAATCGGAAAAAAATTAAAATTAATTTGGAATTGAAATTAATTTGGAATTGGAATTGAAATTAATTTGGAATTGAATTCAAATTTATTCAAGTTGGAATTGAAATTGAAAGCGAAATTATATTAATTCGAAATCAAAATCGAATTTATTTGAATTGAAATTGGGATCGAAGTAAAATTCGATTTGAAATCAGAATTGAATCGATCAAATCGAAATGGAAATTGAATTTGATTCGAATTAGAAAATTTGGAACTGAATCAGTTTGACTTTGAAAATATTTGCAAATAAATTATATTTGTATAAACTATTTAAAATCTATCTTCTTAAATATTCAAATTATGTTGATTTTCCGAAACTATTTTACTATATAAACCATTTTCAATACTTAAAATTTTTAACCATTTAAGCTATTTTAAAATTATTCAAACTATTTTAAAAAAATTCAAACAGGTCAAGGCAGGAATGTTGTTATTTAAATCGTTTATTTAGATACAAATGGGATTAAAATGAAGTTATAACCTAAATCGAAATTCGAAACGATTTCGAAAGTGAAATCGAGATATTGGTGTGAAATGATATCTTCAAGTGAACAAGATGTATTGAACTGAATATGATTTTTTAAGTAAATATGATATTTCGAAAGGAAATTGGTTTTGAAATGAATATGATATTTTGATACCAAGTACGAACTATTTTCGAAATATAAAAGTACCATATGGTGTGTAAAACGACGTTTGGTTGTTAAAGAGATCGGGGCCTCTTATTGGCATACTCTCTGTCAATATTGGAACTACTTTATCACAGCCCATACCACAATTTTCAACCAAATCCCACGGGAAGAGGGATAGTGAAAGAAAGAAGGAAGGTAGAAGATAGAAAGTAGATAGAAGAAAAAGAGAATAATTCAGAATCTCACAGCGGAACAAATAAACTATAATATAAAGAAGTCTTTACATGAAACCAAAATTGTTGCCTTAATAACTTATACAGACTTCAATCAGAGTTTACATCCATTCAGCTCAGACAGTTTATAACAATCTGCCCTTACAACCTGTTGACAACACAACCAATTACAACTGAATATAACATCTACGTGAGTACGTCTTCTGATTCCAGCTTCTCTCCTAAAGCTTCCAGTCTTCCAGCTAAACTTGGAAATATACTCGGTCTGACCCGAGCATATAGGAAAAACACCACGCCCGGGTCAGTCTGGTAAACCATCATGAGAAACACAATCAACTTGATTTATTAAAGTTTAAAAATCCTTTGAAATCAAGGGTATCTCATAAGATCACGCCACAAATAAACATGTCGGGTTTTTACCTTATGATAACCAAAACATTTTTTATCAAAATCCTATGATATTATAATAGTGTCTAAATAAAAAACTTAAATCAAATAGCCGAAATTGTTACATTCATTAAATTCCAGCAAATACTAGGTTCTACAATCAAAACCATAAAGGCACGTAGGGAGAATGGATTTCCAACTAATGACTAGGCACCGGGGTACCTCCTGCCATGGTACCTGGTCTAGATCAGCATACCGAGAATCCACTGTGATTCCCTTAAACACAAGGCCAAAGCTACCCCTTACTGGATTGTCCGAATAAGATCACCCCGCGGTTGGGATCAACAATCGCCCACACAGCCGAATAAAAAGGGACCCTAGATAGGGATGACCTTACTCTTTATAAAAGTTTACTATACAATATATCATTTAAATCAATAATTAACATTTAATAGATTTATCTTGAACAAATATACTGAAATACTAATTTCTCTAAAATAAAAAAAAATTAACTTTTAAAGGATCATTACAGAAATAGTTTTATACTTGAAATAGGTTAAATAACTTATAACTTATAACTTATAATAAAACAATATACCTTTACAAAGATTTCCAAAATAATAAATTAACTACCTTTGTCATTTCCTAAATATTTATCATTTCTTTTAAAAACATCATTATAAGTAATATTCATTTTTAAAACAAAACTAGGTTCAAAATCAACCCAAATAGAATAAGGCTTATCAGTCTCAATGGTACTTATCAATCTACAATTTATAGTCTAACATGATAATACAGATATTCAATATAATTCAGCTTCCATAGATCGATTCACATTATATACTCAAATATAACTAACAGGTAAATAAACAGATGCATGAATGAAAAGCAGATCAGAGAATTATCATTGCTAGTAAATATTTACAACAATTATATAGAAAATAAATCAGAATGATGCATGGCTTATACCACCCAGAGCAGTAAATTAAATAATTAGCGGAATGGTGCTTGTTCCCGCTGACCAGATGTCAAGCAGTTTGAATAATCTATAATTAACACATTTATTTAGTTTGGAAACATCTTAATAGATAGGCTGAAAAATTGTACAATGGCATTTATTTCCAAATGGTAATTAATTATGTCTGATCAAGCTTGTAAAATTTCACTTATTAACATCACAACGAATCATACGATGGCTTAATTCTGTCCGATCAAGCTTGTAAAATTTCACTTATTGAACATCATAACGAATCATACGACGGCGTAATATCCGTCGATACGAACCATCTTCTTAATAGTACTTATTATATTTAGCATTTGGAATTAAATAATTATTATATACAAAAATCATTTAAGACCTTAGATTAATTCAAAGTTTAAAACCTTTTATTTTCCCTAATCATCTGCTTAACTATACTTCAAATTAATCAGATAAAACTCAAGAATTAATAAATAAATTATTTTAAAAAGCTTGACTAATTTATGATAAAATAATTTATTTAAATGACCTTAATTAAATAGTTTTAAAGTAAAACAAATTTATTATTTTTAAAATTTCTTGTCTACATTAAAACTTAAATAAACATTTTAATATAAAAGAGGATTAGTTCAAAACATATACTTTGATCAACTTGCTTATTACATGCTTTGGGAATACAATTTTTTACGGATTTACTTTTACATTATAACTATTTTTCTTTTATTATTAACTCTTGTTTGTAAAAAAAGGACCAATACAAGCCGAAGCCCAAAGCCCAAAAGCAAAAAAAAACCTATTTATAATACATCTACTCAAACTCAGTTGGGCCAAAGCCCAAATCACCCTCAAACCCACTCCTATATCCCTCTTCTTCTTCTACCAGACTAACTTCTCCCCTCCTAAATCCACTTAAATTCCAACTCCACGAACCGGAAAGAAAACTTCTCCGATCAACTCAACAATTACCCTTGCAAACATTGACTTGATCACAAAACAAGACACAGCCTGGATCGAACCCATCTTGCCTCTCTCGATTACATCCATCCAAGGAAGCTCGCACGTGCATGCTGTACACATGCACACCCTCGCCTCTGACCAACTCGCCGTTGCGACACCGCAGCCTAGTCTTCTACCATCCTTCGATCCAAAATGCCACTTCGCTGATGTCTCGCAACCACCCACTCAAGATCTCGACCAATCACACGGATCTAAGGAAACCTACACCTCCGTAGTTCGACGAACTGCACTTGCCACACACCATAGATCAAAACAACTTCCCTACCGATCGAAAGCTCTACTCCGATACTACCTTCCTGCCAAACCTCGAAGGTCTCGGTCGCGCCTTCTCCTCCCAGATTGGTCGCGTTCGTCGGCCTCCCATCACCTCTCCAAATCCCTACAACTCCTGTGTTCTCCCAAAACCAACCCAAATCCAAGATTCCGCCATGATAGCCTCCTACCCTAAGTCCACCTGCTCCCTCCAGACAAGACCATACCACCTCTCGGTGACGAGGTCGTCGGAAAATAATTTTTGAACAGACTCCAGTCATCTTCTAATTTCTCGTGTTATAGAACACTAAAAATCATAATTTTACTACTAAAATTCCTATTTCTATACAAGAATCGAGATAGCATACTTGAATTCTTGATTTAAACATGTTGAATTTTCACTAAAGTTGGTTATTCACTATAAATCTTATCATTAGATAACAACACAGCATAATTCATTCACAAACTATTTTTAACTTAACCTATACTAGAAAATAAACATTTTCCTAGTTTACGACATCATCGAATTTGAGTTAGATTAAGAGATATAGATTTTTGAAATTGGGATGAACAAAAATGTTCACTGTCAATAGAGAAACAGATCAATTCATTTCCAAGTTTAAAATTAAAGTTTATCACCTTCAACATATAGATTCTAGAAGCTTTAAAGTTGAAGTTGAAAATCTTAAATCTATTCTTGAAAACTTGCTTTTGAAATCCCTTGGTGGCTTGAATTTAAACAGAGTATGCTCCTTGTCTCCAGACTAGTTACAAAGTTACTTTGCTTCTTTCTTTATTTTTTTTAATTTCTTGCTTGCTTAAATTCTTGCTTACAGGTTAAACAAAGAATATATTTCTAAGTTATAGGCTTGAATTTTGAACAACAACTCATATCCAAAGCCTAATTATATACATGCTTTGAAATATCCTGATGATGGATTTGGAAAGAGATTTTTGGAAGCCGGAAATGATATTTGTTTTTTATGAGTGAAATTTGAGAAGAATTAAGATAATTATTATAATATTTTATCAGTTGTTTCCTGCCACGTGTTAGTATATTTTTCGATTTACAATCTATTACTTATTACCTATTGTTTGACTTGTTTAAACCAGTTTTATTAACCTGTTTCTTTTTATAGCTAATGACTTGAAATATTTTTGTACAAACCATATAATCTCTAAAGTATAAGTATGTATACTTATGAAGTTAGGTAGCCTATAGTTATCCTTTGACAAAGTTAATGTTTGCATTTATCACTTCATACCTTATACAATTTAAAATAAAAGTGAGAAACTAGTTAATTAAAATAACGCTCTCGGTTAATATACCTATATATATATATATATATATATATATATATATTACTTAAATACAATAACATTGTATACTAAATACCCTATATACATATGTGTTATAAGAACTATAAGATGGTCAAAAATTATTTTTAAGCCTTTATGTATATATGTAGCCATATATACATTTTTTTATTGATAATATAGAAATATATTACTTTCAAATAAACTAAGTTCATTTAATATTTATGTGTATATATAGATCTCCTATTTATACTTATGTGATTCCTATACACGTCATTTAATTTATAACATTTTTATTTATTTATAAATATTATAAATTTTCCTTTTGAACTTATCTTTATATATATATATATATATATTTTCTTATTCATGGTGTATATATATTATTTTAGAAAAGTTCACTTGAAACTCTTTTATTTAATATAAATCATACTGTTTATATGCCCAAATCAAAAATATCCTTTTTAATTCATTATCTATTTACTGCTATGAATTTCTATCCATATTATATATACATATAAATCTTATTATCCTTATATGTAAGAATGTATGCATATGATTTTTTTCCAATTAATTTAATTCTATTTTCTTTTACCTTTAGAACAAAATATACATATTTTGTCTCTAAAATAAAATATACATATTTTATTTAAAACAAAACATACACATAAGAAATTTCTATTTAATCAATATGTATTTTAATATAGAACTGAAAATTCAAATTATATTGGTTTTGGAAAATTGGTATATTATTATCAGTTGTTGGGAATTTTTGTATATTAAAATACAATATTATTGAATATTATAAATTAATATTCATAACTCAGGATGTCAAAAATCTCGGGTCATTACATTCCTTCCCCCTTAAAAGAATTTCGTCCCCGAAATTCCGTAGCTAAGTTAGTAAAATTATCTACAAATATTAGAAACTGATTTATAACAATCCATACTATACCAGTAAATGCATAGATTTCATACTTATATAAATATCAACAATATACATTACATCTAGTACCAGCCAGAATATTCCTACGAGTGCTATCATCATCCATACAAGCATACCTATATATACAGATATATGTATATATCGCGCTACCAAACATTTAACACCTAACATCCATGACGTCCAAGGGTCAAAGACACATACAAAAAGGCTTACACTTCCTAGAGATTGCAATCCAACATCTACTATGGACTCCTACTATCTGAGTCCTCCCCTTCGGGTCTCGACAATTCCGTAGACTCTACATCACTATCTGGAACCCATACAATCTCTGGACTAGCCTCTCTCTGAAGGAAATCTACATCAATAACTAGCTCCTCAACAACTTCATCTATCTCCCAAATGACTGCGTCGTCATTTTTCGATTCAAGATCCTTCTCTACTTCAAACTCTTCCTCGTCATCAAACTCATCATCTTCACCTTGGACTTCAAACTCTTATTCACTGTCGAATTCCGCCTTGGGGTCTTCTTCCTGAAGCTGAGGCCGAGGTGCCTCAACAAGCTCTGCCGGCTCCTCCGGCTCTTCCTCATATAATGATGGCTCGTTAAGGTCTACCCGAATTCTCCTTACCAGGTCATAATCACCATCCCTCCTAGCCTTAGCCATAGCTCCACCTCGACTGATGCTATGGGTTCTCTACGATCAATACTAAAACCCAAAGGTGAGATCCTAAGGTTTAGACTTCTATAGGCTAAAGAGTACATCAAGGTTCACACTTTAAAATTTATCCCCCTTTAAATTTCTAATCCCCAAAATTGATAAAATCATATTTCCAAAAATAACTTAAGTGTGTGTATATATATATATATTTGAAAGTGATTATAAAGCAAAGAAAATATATAATAATACAGTAAGTTTATAAACAATTTTATTTCTTCAATCTATAGATCTATATATATATATTTATATATAATAAAGTAAGGTGTTATAAGGTTTTAAATTCTCAAATAACCTTTTTAGAAATCCATAATTATGAAATTATCTTCAATGGTAGAAAATTTTCCCAAAATAAAAGTTTTCCTAATTCCTCTAGTAAACAAAATTCAGTAAAATCCATTTTTCCCAAGATTCATATCCTAAAGGATTCAGATCCCTAAGGGCATACTCAAGTCAAAAGGACACCAAATGATAATACTCAAGGTTGACGGCTAGGACCACTCAAATCCTAGATGGTGAATTATTATCATCAAAACCAATCATTTAAATACCATATAGAAAAAAAAATCATACCTTTTATATAGAAAAATATATTTTGGGTAAAATATTTCATCCACCCCTTAAAAACAATATTGTGTTCGTTGGCCTGGTTCAAGTGTTTAGAAATCCCTATTAATAACGTTAGCTACTCGTATTGACCAGAATCCATATGCCACTCAACCAATCAATTAACACAATATATAAAATCATTTTTATGTAACTAACAAATACGCGCCTTCGTACACACACACACACACTCAGACTCAATCAGGTTGCTATAGATTCTATCCCTAATGAGCAACCCACCCAAACCTAGGTATTCGCTCAACCTAGGCTTTGATACCACAATGTCACAACCCATTTTTCCGTACCGATTTAAACTGATTTTAACCACACTTGTCAGCCAAATCACACGGGAAGACGGATAGTGAAAGAAAGAAGGAAGGTAGAAGATGGAAAGAAGATAGAAGAAAAAGATAACAATTCTGAATCTCACAGTGGAATGAATAAACTATAATATAAACAAGTCTTTACATGAAACCAGAACTATTGCTTTAATAACTTACACAGACTTCAATCAGAGTTTACATCCATTCAGCTTGGACAGTTTATAACAATCTGCCCTTACAACTTGTTGACAATACAACCAATTACAACTGAATATAGAATCTACGTGAATACATCATCTGATTCCATCTCCTCTCCTAAAGTTTCCAGTCTTCCAGCTAAACCTGGAAATATGCTCGATCTGACCCGAGCATATAGGAACAACACCAAGCCCGGGTCAGTCTGGTAAATCGTGTGAGAAACACACTCAACTTGATTCATTAAAGTTTAAAAATCCTTTGAAATCAAGGGTATCTCGTTAGACCACGCCACAAATAAACATGTTGGGTTTTTACCTTACGATAACCAAAACATTTCTTATCAAAACCCTCTGATATTATAATAGTGTCTAAATGCAAATACTTAAATCAAATAGATGAAATTGTTACATTCATTAAATTCCAGCGAATACTAGGTTCTACAATCAAAACCGTAAAGGCACGTAGGGAGAATGGATTTTAACCTAATGACTAGGCACCGGGGTACCACCTGTCATGGCACCTGGTCTAGATCAGCATACCGAGGATCCACCCTGATTCCCCTGCAACAAAAGACCAGAGCTACCCCTTACTGGATAGTCCAAATAAGATCACCCCGTGGATGGGATCAGCAACCGCCCACACAGCCGAATAAAAAGGGACCTCTAGATAGAAATGACCTTACCCTAAGGGTGGTAACCACTTAGCCTTGCTGCATATCCCCTGATTTTCAATCATTCCCGATTGATGAGGTTCGAGACTCATCGTTACCTTTTTAGAACATTTCACTTAGAATGCTCACCATCCTCCTAACGATGTTCTAAAAGCATTCATGCATACAAGTCCATTCCAGGTTCGAACGGAACCGAAGGCACTATTCCTACTACATCCACTTTAGAATCACCCTCAGAATTAGTAGCGATTAGCCCTTACACTTCACTGCTCCATCTTCGACTCCAACTTCTTGTCTTCATCACAAAAACGTACTTGTTGGATTGAAGTTGTGTTCGGATTACAAATCCAATCTTGGCCTCTTCGAAACAGTGTTCGCTATTTCCTGGTAAGCTCAACCTTGGTTTTTTAGGAAATACATAGACGAAAATAAGATCGGAGTTCACCTCCTAACCGTTAGTGGACGGGTTTCCTTTTAATTCGTCCTAGAGAACAAATGAGTTTATACGTACGATATAGCCCCTCGAACGGTAACCGTGCCATATAATTTCCAAGTTTCCTCTAGATATTTCCAAAGTTAAGTTCTGTCCAGATTTGATAGTCAGTTATTTAACTATCAAAATAATCAATCATTTCAACCAAGTTCATTTCCTATTGCAACTATTAAGCCTTGTTCATATTTAAAAACCCCAACAGATTAAAATTCACTAAGTAAGCTTATTTCTCTGGTAAATATATTCATGAATCCATCCTTTCCAAATCATATTTATGAAGTTCCAAATAAATTTTTCAAATTTTATTAAATAAAATACTCTTTATAAAAGTTCACTATACAATATATCATTTAAAACAACAATTAATATTTAAAAGATTATCTTGAAGAAAATACTCTTAAATACTAATTTGTCTAAAATAAAATAAAAATTAACTTTTAAATGATCATTACAAAAATAGTTTTATGCTTGAAATAGTTTAAATAACTCATAACATATAGTAAAAAAATATACCTTTATAAAGATTTCCAAAAATAATAAATTAGCTACTTTTTTCTTTTCCTAAATATTTATCATTTCTTTTAAAAGCATCATTAAAATTAATATTCATTTTTAAAACAAAACTAGGTTCAAAATCAACCAAAATAAATAAGGCTTATTAGTCTCAACGGTACTTATCCAGCTACAATTCACAGTCTAGCATGACAATATAGATATTCAATATCAATCAGCTTCCATAGATCGATTCACATTATATACTCAAATACAACTAACAGGTAAATAAACATATGTATGCATGAAATGCAAATTAGAGATTTATCATTGCTAGTAAATATTTACAACAATTATAAAGAAAATATGTCAGAAAGATGGCTTATACTACCCACAGCAGTAAATTAAAAAATTAGCAGAATGGTGTTTGTTTCCGCTGACCAGATGTCAAGCAGTTTGAATAATCTATAATTAACACATTCATTTAGTTTGGGAACATCTTAACGGATAGGCTGTAAAATTATGCAACGGCATTTATTTCCAAACGGTAATTAATTCTGTCTGATCAAGCTTGTAAAATTTCACTTATTTAACATCACAACGAATCATACGACGGAGTAATATCCGTTGATACGAACCATCTTCTTAATAACACTTATTTTATTTAACATTTGGAATTAAATAATTATTATATATAAAAATCACTTAAGACCTTAGATTAATTCAAAAGTTTAAAACATTTTATTTTCCCTAACCATCTGCTTAACTATACTTCAAATTATTCAGATAAAACTCAAGAATTAATAAATAAATTATTTTAAAAACTTAAGTAATTTACGATAAAATAATTTATTTAAATGACCTTAATTAAATAGTCTTAAAGTAAAACAAATTTATTATTTTTAAAATTCCTTGTCTATATTAAAACTCAAACAAACATTTTAATATAAAAGAGGATTGGTTCAAAACATATACTTTGATCAACTTGCTTATTACATGCTGTGGGAATACAATTTGTTACGGATTTACATTATAACTATTTTTCTTTTATTATTAAATCATGTTTGTAAAAAAAAGACCAATACGGGCCGAAGCCCGAAGCCCAAAGCACAAAAGCAAAAAAACAATCCCGAAAACCTATTTACAATACATCTACTCAAACTCAGTTGGGCCGAAGCCCAAATCACCCTTAAACCCACTCCTTCATCCCTCTTCTTCTTCTACCAGGCTTACATCCCCCATCCCAAATCCGCTAAAATTCTGATGCCATGAATCGAAAAGAAAACTTCTCCGATCAACTCTATAACTACCCTCGCGAACATGGACTTGATCACGAAACAAGACATAGCCTGGATCAAACCCATCCTACCTCTTTCGATTACATCTAGCCAAGGAAGCTCCCATGTGCACGCTGTGCACATGCACACCCTCGCCTCTGACTAACTCACCGTTGTGACACCGCAGTCGAATTTCCTACCATCCTTCGATCCAAAATGCCACTTTGCCGATGTCCCGCAACCACCCACTCGAGATCTCGACCCCTCACGCATATCCAAGGAAACCTACACCTCCGTAGTTTGACGACCCATAGACTATCGATCAAAACAACTTCCCCACGGATCGAAAGCTCTACTCCGATACTACCTTCCCGCCAAACCTCGACGGTCTCAGTCGCGCCTTCTCCTTCCAGTTTGGTTGCGTTCGCCGACCTCCCATCACCTCCCCAAAACCATACAACTCCTTCTTTCTCCCAAAAACAACCCAAATCCAAGATTCCTCCACGGTAGCCTCTTCCCCTAAGTCCACTTGCTCCCTCCAGACAAGACCGTACCACCTCTCGGTGACGAGGTCGTCGGAAAATAATTTTTTAACGGATTCCAGTCATCTTCTAATTTCTCGCGTTATAGAGCACTAAAAATATTACTACTAAAATTCCAATTTCTATATAAGAATCCATATAGCATACTTGAATTCTTGATTTAAACATGTTGAATTTTCACTAAAGTTGGTTATTCACTGCAAATCTTATCATTAGATAACTACACAGCATAATCCATTCACAAACTATTTTTAACTTAAACTATACTAGAAAATAAACATTTTCTTTGTTTACGACATCATCAAATTTGAATTAGATTAGGAGATATAGATTTTTGAAATTGGGATGAACAAAAATGTTAACTGTCAAGAGAGGAATAGATCAATTCATTTCCAAGTTTAAAATTAAAGTTTCTCACCTTCCACATATAGACTCTAGAAGCTTTAAAGTTGAAGTTGAAAATCATAAATCCGACTTCTTGATAACTTGCTTTTGAAATCCCTTGGTGGCTTGAATTTAAACAGAGTATGCTCCTTATGTCCAGACTAGTTAAAGTGTTACTTTGCTTCTTCTTTTTTAGTTTCTTGCTTGCTTAAATTCTTGCTTATAGGTTAAATAAAGAATATATTTCTAAGTTACGGACTTGAATTTTAAACAACAACTCAGATCCAAAGCCTATACATACATGCTTTGAAATATCCTGATTATGGATTTGGAAAGAGATTTTTGGAGGCTAGAAATGATATTTGTTTTTGATGAGTGAAATTTGAAAAGAATTAAGATAATTATTACAATATTTTATCAATTGTTTCCTGCCAAATGTTAGTATATTTTTTGATACAATCTATTACTTATTACCCATTGTTTTGCTTGATATAAACCAGGTTTTGTTAACCTGTTTCATTTTACAGCTAATGCCTTGAAATATTTTTATATAAACCATATAATCTTTAAAGTATAAGTATGTATACTTATGAAGTTAAACATCCTATAGTTATCCTTTGACAAGGTTAATGTTTGCATTTATCACTTCATACCTTATACAATTTAAAATAAAAGTGAGAAACTAGTTAATTAAAATAACACTCTCGGTTAATATACCTATATATATGTGTGTGTGTGTGTTACTTAAATAAAATAACATTGTATACTAAACACCCTATATACATATGTGTTATAAGAACTATAAGATGGTTAAAAATTATTTTTGAGCCTTCATGTATATATGTAGCCATATATACATTTTTTATTGATAATATAGAAATATATTACTATCAAATAAACTAAATTCATTTGATATTTATGTGTGTGTATATATATAGTTTCTCCTATTCATACTTATGTGATTCCTATACACATCATTTAATTTATAACATTTCTATTTATTTATAAGTATAATAAATTTTCCTTTTAAACTTATTTTTACATATACATATAACTTTTCTTATTCATGGTGTATATATATTATTTTAGAAAAGTTCACTTGAAACTCTTTTGTTTAATGTAAATCATATTGTTTATATGCCCAAAATCAAAAATATCCTTTTTACTTCATTATCTATGTACTGATATGAATTTCAATCCATATTATATATACATATAAATTTTATTATCCTTATATGTAAGAATGTATGCATATGATTTTTTTTCCAATTAATTTAATTCTATTTTGTTTACCTTTAGGACAAAATATACATATTTTGTCTCTAAAAAAAATATACATATTTTATTTAAAACAATATATATATATATATATATATATATATATATAAGAAATTTCCATTTAATCATTCCGTATTTTAATATAGATCTGAAAATTCAAATTATATTGGTTTTGGAAAATGGTATACTATTATCAGTTGTTAGGAATTTTTGTATATTAAAATACAATATTATTGAATATTATAAATTAATATTCACAACTCGGGATGTCAAAAATCCTGGGTCGTTACATATTTTAACAACTGCGTATGCGGAGGAGACTCCAGAACGAAGTGGTTGGATATGGCGTCGTTACTGGAATGAAGTAAGAAAATTATGATGGATACCTTGACACTTGTTTCATAATTAAAATGACTAAAACATGAGCCTTGTCTAGCCAATGATGTTAGCTACCTCTAGCGACGTTGATCCGTCGTATTATTATTGTGATTTCGTACTCGATGGTTGCACCTTTTTTGTTTGGATTGGCTATGTATGGGTTACAACCAGCCAGAAAGGGTAAACTGGTAGAATCCTACCTTGGGCATTGCCTCACATGCCTTGTCATATTTATCCTTATGCGAGCCCTTTACGACTTTGGTTTAGTATGATACCTATATGGGACTCACTGGTTACCGACGTTACTGGTTATGTTACAGGACTTGCATAAACTGGATGCTATAAAAATGTGTTAAAGTGGATCAATGTAAAGCCTTAACACTATTTCGATATTTATTTTTACTGATTAGACATTATATATGTAGCATATTCTATTACATGTAAATAATTTGACGGATCCTTACGAGATGGAAAATCTCGTAACATCTCTTAAATTATTGCACGCACGTTATACACTGGATTGGAGATGTAAAATCCCATAAATATCTCTGATGTCACAACCCTTATATTATTTGCGATATCGATTTGACTTACATAAGAGTATTTTAGTCATGACTCGAGTGTTTTGTCTTTTCATTACGCTCGGGTCAGCGCTGAGTTTTTGGCACATTGAAAATCGTTTTTTCAAAGGATGAAGATGAAGATTTGGTATATTATTACTATTATTATTCTCTGCATCACGTTGTCTGTTGCATTATTTTTTATTTATCCTTGTTGTATATATAACTCTGATAAATGTCTTATAAATTATATTCAAATGTATGATATAAACAACTTTATGAATTGTTTATTTGACTATTATATTTTATCATTCTGCTGTGAGATTCCATGTTTGTTTTCTTCTTCTTTCTCTATTTTTCTTAATTAACCCATTGAATATCTACGTTCCGGATTGTTTGAGTCGGATATGTGTGGACTGTCGATTTAAACCTTCCGAAATGTGGGTCATCACATTTGAAAATCCTTGAACAATATGATATATCGTAACTATTATAAAGAGTTGTAATCATGAGAAAATTATCACAATATAGAGTAATAAATTATTTTAATTTTTCCTGGTCAAGATGCTTCGGGAAAGGATATTGATGCATTTGTTGAGACTAAAAGAGTGTAACACACTCTCTAAATGTTGGGGAATGTGTTATTCATAGCTGTTGGTGGTACCAATGGGCTATTTACTTATAGTTATTGGATAACTACATAAATATGGAATGACTGGTCCAAGACTTTAATGTTGTTAAATATCACTAGGTCAAAACGTAAATCTCAAGTGACGATATTACATAGTTCTCTCGACTTGAGAATACTATTAAACTTCAATGTGAAAACTCCACTTTGATTATAGTTAAATCGTGGCATGGCATCCATCGAATGACTATATTGGCTCTGAGTTGAAGCATTAGAAGTCAAATACTATTCAGTAAATAATTCGTCTATTTAGTTACATGAGGTTAGTATCATGATCAACTCTAGTCATCTCAAAGTCGAAATCTTTAGCCAGAGAGAACAGTTAATAAGAAAAGTTATTACTAACTATGGTCATTGTTTATGTGCTAACCAAATTAAATGTGGATGGTATAGGAATTTTTACCAAAGTTATGTAAGTCCTGATATGATATAGTGTTAATGAAGAGAATTATTGTAAAATAATCATCACTAAAAGGTATCGTTTAAATTGTAAAATTAGATTTTACCGATGAGATTTATAAGCAATGAATTAAGTCAGACTATCACACCATTAATTAAGATGATGTATGGGCATTAGTATTTAAATTGTTTAAATATTAATCACTAGCTAAATTCAGACCCGTAAGTCGCAAATCAAATCTATTCAGTCTTTGAAACAATGCTTGATTTAATTGATTTATACTAGTTATAAACTAATTAATATTTTATTTATTATATACGGCGTGTTTAGTAAAATGGAGCCACCTATACAAATGTTTGGGGGTTACATTAGTAATTTATTAGATGCGTATATAAAAGTTGTATACATGTATGTTGATATACAATATCAATAACAATTTAAAGTGGATTTAAATTAACTAAGAAGTTAATGGGTTAAGTGGAGGATTTTTTTAGTCCAATATGGACTCTAATCCATGCAGTAAGTAAAGGGGACAAAAGGCGCTATTTTATTTTTGAATTGGTAAGAGATATTGGTGCAAGCTAATTGTTCCTAGATCTCACTATACATCCAAATCAATTTCCTCCGCTTTCTTTAGAAATTTTAGCTCCCCTCTTACCATTCATGGCTACCACTTTCCTATACCATTATTCCATTTTGCAACACTAATTCACATCCATTCAAAGATAAAACTAGATCTAGTGGAGAAGCGTTGATTGCTAGCAATAGTAGCGTTGATTCAAAATTTAGGAGACCGATAGATCATGTTGTGGTTCGAAGGAAAACTTTTGTAAGGTAATGTTCTTTTTACACATTTATATGTAATTAACGCTATTATAACCATTTTATACATGTGATAATTTTCCCCTTTAAATATTAATGCATTTAACAATTTTAAATAAGTGATCTGCATGAAGATATTATTTAAAAATCAAAATTTTAAATAAAAATAAAAAAATTATATAAATATTTCATGCATCCATAAATCAACTTGTATGTATGTATAATATTTATTAAATATTTTAAATAATTTTTATTGAGTTTACATAAATACTTACTATTTTAAACTCTAACATACTTTAATCTAGGTTTTAATATTTATGTATATATATATAATATGTTTCAGTATTAGTTAAAAGTCAAAAAAATATTCTCTAGCTGAAAGCTAATTTATAAATAAATACAATATATATTAATTATTATTTAATATAGTGTTTACTTTTAGTATTATTATATATTAATATGTTCTCTTAACATAATTAATTTTGTTTAAAAAAGTTATTTTTAACTAATTAAATAAAATTTACAAATATATATAATATCTAAATATATATATATATATTGT
Organism: Allium cepa; assembly: GCA_030765085.1. NCBI lineage: Eukaryota > Viridiplantae > Streptophyta > Magnoliopsida > Asparagales > Amaryllidaceae > Allium > Allium cepa. Next base: position 919,561,945 of record CM060931.1, on the reverse strand, counting down.
TTATATATAATAAAATAATATTATGTCTTTTATACAGATAAATAAATAAAATTATGCGTGTGTGTGTATAAATGAAATATCTCTTTTGTACTAGCCAAATTAGATTTTTATATATAATCCTAAATATTTATTTTGTAATAAACATATATATATATATAAATTGTTTATGCACACTACAATAGTATTGTGTATTTTTAAATTGATTAATTAATTTTGACTATAATAATTATTTTATACACATATACATATTTAAATTTAATTAAAGATATTTTAGCTATAATTTAAGATTAAGTTTGAATTTTAAAATGTTTTGCTAACTCTTAAATATAAAATTAGAATTTAAAAACTAATGTGTTGGGTCAAAAAGTGACAACACACCCAAAGTTGATTCAAGAGTAATTCAGTAAAAAAACAGAATAGAACAATAAGAATACACAAGTTTTTATAGTAGTTTAACCTCTACTCGCTATCTACGTCCAGGTTAATCTTATATTTAAGACTTATCATGGTTACAAATGATTTGCTATGATTTCAATTCTATAAAATAATGCAAATCTAGGTTTTACCACAATTTATGATAAAAGGTTGAAGTATGGAGAAGAGAATGATAAGTTAGAGCCAAAAGTCCGAAAATCATTTTCCCTTTGCTCTAATCCTATTATTATAACGCAAATTGTCAGCTATAGTCGCTAGATCGTGGAAGACCAAATAAGAATTCAGATACATGCAAGTAGGAAGGAAGAACGTGCTATTTTAGCGAACAAAATCATGTCAATATCGGTAATAATATGGCCAGTACCAATCACAAAAGCTCGTTGCCAAAACATCTAGTTCTTCATACTTATCCAACATTCAAGTTTCCAAACTTAAGAATGGGTCGCCCATAAAAAAACAACTTGGTACCGACCATAATTCACCCGCTTCAAGTTGACTCCAACTTCTTGTGATACTTCATTCTACCATCCGAAGCAGCCCTCCAAGTTCTTGACCTATTTCGTCTTCATCTTAAAGCCTACACTCACTTAGAAGTTTCTTGTTTCAAATGTTAAATAAACTTACCCAACAAAGCCATCTTTGAATCAAGACAAGCGATATAGTCTTAGTTTCACAAGAGTCATTAGTCGGTCAATCATCACCTTTGCAGCGTTGCATCTATTCCAAGAAGATAATTCATTGCTTCAAATAGTTGGCATACCATTCTTTTTCAACAATATGTTACAGTTCTTAACTATTTAGAGGCTACGTTGTGTCTCGATTAGGTATGCCTTCCTTTTTTATATATACAGTGAACAAAAGATGTCATTACTGACCAGATCATGTTGGTACCGATATGAACATTGTACGCATTTAGAATTTTTCAAACTTGAACCTTCTACCAAGCATACCTATTTCCTTTGCAAATCCGAATTTACAGCTGCCATTACCTTACAATTTTCAACTTCAAAGCCGCCACCGTCCTTAGCGCCACCCATTCAACCGCTATCAACATTTTTGCATCACAACAATTGATCTCACTGCACAACTATCAATTTGATGCCTAATTTAGTTAACCCGACCTTTTCCGGATCTATATGGGTTTTCGATTAAGATCTTGGTGGTGTGGGTATTTCTATCACTGCCATCTTTATAGTCCACTAAAACAAAAATACCCTATTACAACACACTTTTTACAACGGGCATTGGTTGTCCGTAGTAATAGAAGTCTATTACAACGGTCCACTCAGGCACAATGCCCTTTTTACAACGGGCGTTGGTTGCCCGTTGTAATAGAAGGCTATTACAATGGTCCATTCAGACCCGTTGTAATAGATGCCAACTTTACAGCGGTCACAAAATGCCCATTGTAAGAGGTGCCAATTTTACAACGCATATTACGCCCATTGTAATATATAAAACTAAAAGCACAGTTTATAATATACAGGAGTCGACCCTAGTTTGTTCGTTCCTCTTCAGCTTTCCTCTCGTTCGCTCCTCTTCAGCTTTCCTCTCGTTCGTTCCTCTTCAATAAATTAGGGTTTTGTGGCGCCGCTTCAATTTGTCGATGATGCTTCGAATATTTTCCTCTATCAGAGATTGCCTAGGGCTGCCTCAATTGAGACGAGTTCGATTGTCAAAAACGGTATGCGATTTTTCCTTTTTTCGATATTGATTCTGCTCGACCTTTGATTCAAGTTACTGAATTGATTCTTCTCTGTTGCTATTCGATTCGAGTTTGAGTTCGAGTTCGGTTGGGGATGGATTAGTCTTTGGGTTGTGCGCGGTGATGTTGAGGATGAAGGAAGAACTGCAATGGTGTTGCGGTGATTCTCGAGTGCTGCGATGTGATGTACTGTTGTTGTCGAGCACAGTGGTTCGTATATGGTCAGGAAACTTAAGAATTAAAGATTTCACTTGCATGTTTTTGTTGTGTGTCAGGTTGTTCTTTGACAATCGGTCTTCCTGCTATTATTTGTCATTGTCAAGTATTAAATATCTTGTTTTCAATACAATAATCAGGTCAGGTGCATAGCCTGAACCACTGTGAAATTTTCACACATGAAAACCATATTGATTTTCCCAGGAAGATTTTGGTGTCACTTTAAGTTGACATACCTACCCATGTCATACCTGTATGGGAAAGGTTTGTTGGTCCAGTTACAGATACGGTTCTTTCACTACGGATGGAGCTTCACAAGCATCCATATCATGAGATTGATTGGAATCTAGCATGACAGCTTTGTGCAAAGTTTTGTTTGATTATTAATAGACAAGTAACAATTGTAATATATTTATGATTGGGATCTTCATTTCGCCTATAGCTTGGCATACTTTTATGTAACCCAACAATCTTCTTGCATTGAGGCTTACATGTAACATTAGATATTGAAATCAAACTGTAATTGCTAACTTCCTTAAGCAAGAAAATATAATAAAAATAGCCAACAAGCTGACTGATGGAGTATACTTTTATAGAAAGATCTCTATTACCGTCATCCTTTAGCACAAGATATCTTTTGGGAATTCCTACATAGAATTGCCGAGCCAGTTCTGAAGCAATGGCTATTCTCTAATCTGAGAGAGAAAGCACTAAAAGAAATCATGGAGTACATACACTATGAAGATGAGAATTTTGGTTACCTCTGTGTTGGAGCTGGACAAAAGGTAGATGAATGGATTTGATGCCCATAGTAGAACATTGATGCTAAAATAATGATGTATGATGGGCAGATTTGTATTTTCAATTACAGGCTCTATGTATGCTTTGTAATTGGGTAGAAAATCCAAGATCAGACACATTTAAGCTTCATCTTGTAAGGATTCCTGATTATTTATGGATTACTGAAGATGGCATGAAAATGCAGGTTAGCATTTAAGACCCTTCCACTGAACAAAAAAAACAAAAAAAAACAAAAATACAAAAAAATGAAAAAGAAATGTCCCATCGTTATAGCAAGTTTTACTTAAACATAACAGTTTTACTCATATGAGCATATTTTAAGTTCACCTTGACCATATTATTTTGATTCAATAAGTATTAAGCTCGTAAAAGTTGGCAACCATCATGCACAATATAGCAATTACTCTTGTTTAACAATCTAAATGGGTAGTGATATGAACTAAGCCATTCAGTTACATGAACATGATGTAATTGTTAAATTTTCCAATAAAGTGACTGCATCTATATATATTCTACTGAATTTGCAGGGTTGTGGAAGTCAGCTTTGGGACACTGCATTTGCACATTTATTGCTGTAGAGACAGCCCCTAAACCTTGTATTAGCATTTCTAAGGTCAAAGCATTGTAAATATTTACGGGTACAGTTTGCTAATAACAAATACATGAGCTTTCCTTTATAGTAGCATGAGCATTCTACAATTTTGAAATCATGTGCACGTACGGTATTTGTTGCAGGCAAAAGAAAAGTAGTTCATAACAGATGCCAATATTTGAATATTGTTTCATCTTGCACCAAACCTGCAAATATAAATGCAGATGAAACACTTAACACTCTTTTGTATGCCAACTGTGCTCACAACATTCGAAATGAATACATTGTCCGTTTTTAGTACTATGTTAAATTTCTGCGTAAATGTATTGCAAGAATTTTACAAAATATTTTTCTTTTATTTAGATCCACAGAAATCCAATGTCTGGGGAGATGCAAAGAATGAGAGAGCAACTTAAATATCTGTAGGCGGAGTTTAGCGCGAGGTGGTGGAAATCATGGAAATGTAGTCCAGGTATCTCATCAATATATGTAAATTAATTTTGTTCGTTCACATGTTTATAAAATACCTAAGAGGAGGAAAATCATAGAAACTAGTGCTAGTCCCCCCATCATTCATCCCTAATCTTCAGTTTGCCTTTGTAATATGTACCGTTTGTTCCATTATCTACCTCGAAATGACATTCAGAATATGCAAATCTTAGTGTTAAATATGTAGGGAATTTAAAGCAACCGCAAAGTTTTGTACCAAAGTAAAATAAAGAACATGATGTAAAGGTATACGTTGATATGGAACAAACACCAAAATAGGAAGCTTGGCTATATTATAGTTGACATAAAAATGGTCTGATTGAGTAAGATGATGCTCAAGTGTTACCAAATAGCACCAGTGATCTTACAATGAATGAGTCAAAGTTGTTTCTTTATTTCCTCCAACCAGATGTAGCATAAATTATCTAGTATCGCATTCATTGATTAGTAAATCTTGTAGAGTTGGAAGTCGGAGAAAAAACTAGTTCATGAATCAATAATGTTGTACTATGAAAAAACATGTTAGTAAATTTTGATGACAAGAGATAAATACATAGAGTTATTCAATGAGATGCAACAAAAATATAATCACGTTAAGGTACAAAGACAAGGCTGGTCGATAAGAGAGATAATGAAGAAATCACTAGACAATAAAATCCAAAGAGATAAATAAAATCATGTTCATGAATATACCACATACGAATCAACTAGACTTGAGATTAAGAAAGAATCCAATAGTGAAAAATATGCCAAAAGAGTAGTAAAAGAAATTTTTTGTCTATATTTTTGTTGAATACCAGTATATGTTATGAACAAAGTAAATGTTGTATCTTTGTTTTAAAATTGAGTAATATTGTATTCTTGAAGTAAAATATTATAGCATGGTGCCTAAGTGAGCTTAATTTTCCCTTAGTAATAACAATCTAATTTAATTACAATCTATTAATTTTTTACTCTTTCTAGTAAAATAAGTATATTTCTTTTACTTCAACTATCAATCACAAAACATGAAACATGAAATATAACTATGCAAATCAAATTCACCGTTTAACAGTGTCACTGTTTAACCAATTCCAACCATTTATTTAATAAAATAAAATAAAAAATGGATTCTATATAAATATCATTTCTGGCATCTTTAAACTATATTATTTTGAAAATTGCAATTTTTTTTACAAAAATACATATAATTTGAGAGTTTTTTTAATTCTACTTATCGATCATGGTTGTGCCTGCATTGACTTGATTAATTTATTTCTACTTGAGTAGAACAACCTTATAATTAATACAGACTCGCGTGCATGTATGTATACACACACCTTCAATATTAGATGTTGGGAGATTGTTTAATAAGTGTTCTAAAGTTACAGTTTTTTTATTTTGATACAAAGTGTTGTAGGATATGTTGTTAATATGTACATGGTTTAGTTTTTTCTTCAGTTTTCCTGTATGAACCAGTAACATTTTTCATAACTAATCCAATTTCAATGTAATTTCTTTATTGCAGACTACAGCATGAGTCATAAAGTTTGTTGGAGAACCAAAGAACCTATGTAGAAAATTCTACAATTGTGGCAGAGGAGTCATACATTACAGTAAATTAATGGTTGCAGTCCAAAATTTGCCCACTTCTGACATAAACATGAATCTTAAAAAAGTGCATAGCATAAGGTAAGCTTTTGAATTATTCAGTTATCACGTGGTTGCGTTTTGCCTATCTGTTCAACTTAGATAAGAAAACAAGTACACAACCATGATTTAATTTATTGTACAAAGATAAACATTTACCTGTTTTGACAAGTATATTTGTAAACTCAGCAAACGCTAACCTAGTATAAATTATATTTTAGTTATTAGGCATGGATCGGTACGGATGACCACTCAGTCGGATTTGCATATTTAACTCGTTATTTTTTGATATTGTGCATTATGCACAATGCAACTTAACTATCTCTACTACTAATAATGTAAGTTTAAAGTACAAAGTTCAACCGTGTCTTTTTGAAATCCCAAGAATGCCTTCTTTCCCATCAGGTCCCCATGCGCACATCTCACTTTCAATCTTGATTCATAAAACTTAATTGCTTCTCCACAAATTAGTCCACTTTCCTAAATTGTATTCGGAATCATTAATTATATCATGCGATCCTAAAAATTCGATTTCGCCTGCTTGCGAATCAACAATGTGCACTATGAATCGAAATTGATTGGTCGCCAGAGATAGCTCACGCCTGCTATCACCTTCTGCTTTTCTTGGAAGGTATAATTCTTTATGACGTATATATTTTATCAAAATATTTACATATTTCGATTTGCTTCAATTTCTGACATCGTTGCTCCTTTTCTTTCTGATTTATCTGGTTTGTGAATGCTGCACATAATTTTTTAATCTGACTTTTGCATCTGATCTGATTTGTGAAACTATATTTGCGAAGACAATTTTTGTATATGATTTTTAATCTGTGATATAAATTTTGTCATAAAACAGCAACACTGCATCAATACAAATCTTTGATAAATTAACTTATTCGTTGTACTTACTGTTATATAAATATCGGGTAATAAAAACATTGATTTAATTAGTGTTTAAAACATCAATTAATCTCTTGACATTTGATATATAAACTTATTTGTCAAATGTTTAACTGGCTTAAATTTAGCCAGGTTTGCACTGATAAAATATCTTGCTCAGAACATCAATGTTTCGTCGATGATATTGCAGGGATGAGTTTAACCAGGTTTGCAACTAAAGTGCATTTAGAATAGTTAGCCATATTTTACACAAAAAGTATTTGGAGTACAAAAACACTGGATTTACCACATTACTGCAAGGAGATAAAAAAATCTTGTGGGATCATTTAAAATAGTTATATGAATGGTTTTGTCTCCTTTTCACTTATGATTTATAGTTAGCTGCATTTGATATTCTCGATCATTTGGTTTAATAAGCATTTTCATTTTCAAACAATTTGTAATACTTTTAATATTGCAGACTAACAATGCATATGGAAGTTACTTTGGTTTTTAGTATCGGTAAGTTATTTGTTGAAATGTTTATCTCAAAGCAAAAAAATAATATTCATCCTATTTTTGATCTTGCAATGCTTATAAGTAGTAAGTTCATTACTCAATTGTTGATGCTTAGTTAAGTATTTTTTATTCTGGATCAATTTTTGGCATTTTAAATATAAATAATCAAGGAAATTATTTTAGTTTTTAATGCAAGTATGTTGTTTGTTGAAGTGATTAAGATATTCAAATAGAAAAAATGCAAACTATTGGTGATCTTTCAATACTGTATATGTCATAAGATCAAAATTATACATATTACATCAAAAATTTACAATCTGCATATATTTCCTAATCATGATGGGATCTGTAGTATACGTTTTATATTCAACTTTTTTTTTTGGAAAAAAGGAACTTTATTATCAAAAAGAACAAATACTTCTATGATATGCCTCGTTAAAACCTTTCAACCCCCCTAACCTAAATGGGTGCGTTGGAAAAGAAAAAAAATTGCATATCATTTCCGTATATTAACATTACAACATACTGAATTCCGTGCCAAGCTGTCAAACAGATGGAGGAGTAAAATTGGGAAACAAACACTCAAAACCATCCGTACGAAACAGCTTGCACAAGAAAATACAAAACAAACAAAATACAAAAAGACAGTATTTTGAAAAACAAAAACATCAAACAAAATGACGACTAGACTTTTCTACCTTGCCACAACGAGGTGAGAGAATAAGAGATCCAGATGCATCGAAGAAATCTCTAAATCAATCAGAGAAAACGGCAGCGACGAATAAGATAGCAGTCCACCTTAAAGGATCTAGAGCCAGAAATAGACCTGCATCAGCACTGTGTCAGGGAGGGCGAAAACAATCAAGGATTCCGAGCTCTCCTCTCCACGTAAAAAAGTTTCCTGAGAAATTAGGTTCCACTAGCTTCGATAGGGTAATGCAATCAATGAAGTTATGCTCTCCAACAGAATTATAACAACCATTGTTCATCCTGTCGTTACTGTAAAGAATAGAATTGAAATCACCTGCCACTAGCCACGGCAAGTTGACATTTTTGGATTGGGCCACTAGATAATCCCATAGTGGTTTACGCTTCTCCTCTTCGTTGAAAGCATAGACAACAGTGCAAATTATAATGAGGTTATTTGCACTGTAGAGAATACTTGTAATGAATTGGTCACTTGTATGTAAAACAATAGTAGACCAGACCGTAGAATCCCAATGATAAGGATTCGACTTCTTAGTTCTTCAGAAATATTGTGAGAAAATTTCCATTTTTTGTCAATTTTATTTATTAAGCTTTCTGTAGACTGATTAGATAGTTTGTTTTCAAGTATCCCAATAAGAGAAAACTTATTGGAATTAATAATATTTAACACTTCCACTTGCTTGTAGAGGGCATTCATCCCTCTAATGTTCCAGAAAAGGAACTGCATTAGGTATTATTATTCTGGTTGCTACTTTCTTCTGGGAGAGTAGCTTTTCCCAAAGTCTTAGCTTTCTTTGATTTTTTCTATTTTCCTTTTATTTGATTAACCATATTTGCCCATGCAGGGTTATCCATAACTTCAGAGTTTGGCGCAGCTTTGAATTCGAAGGGGGCTTCCTCCGGTCTAGTTTTGCGGGCTACTTTTGATTTGATGAGAGGCAATGGATCTGGGTTAGTAAAGTCTTCCGTTTAATTTTCTGAAGGGTCTGTTATCATAAGAGCTACATCTTCTTTTGAAGAATTGCAATTTAAAACTGTGGACTATTTCTTCTCATTAGTGTTTGAGATACTAATAACATTTAGAGATTGTATACTTTCAGACTTACTGTTATCTGCTGATGTAATAATATTCAGACTAGAATTAGTTGGCTGAGCTGTTTGTAAATTGAGAATATCATCTTGATTAGGTTCTGAACTCATGATTTCTGTTTGAATATTTTTAACATACTCTTGATCTGTAGCCTTAGGATGGTTTTGGACTTGATTGGAAACTGTAGTCAAGATTGACTGTTGCATAACTGATTCTTTGCATGTTGCATTGTCATTTTGGATGAAATCATTTGTATCAATATTCATCGCTGAAATTCCTTCTGCTGTGTCTTGTTTTGCTTTCTGAACCCATACTTTGCTAAATTGACAGTGTGTTTCCGCATGACCGAAACTCGAACAGTTAGGGCACGTACTAGGCTCCCATTCGTAAACAACTTCTTGCCATATAATCTCGTCTTTATCATTTAGTATAGGGATCTTATTAGGGAATTTAAATGAGTTTTCAATTTCTATTAGAACCCTAGCATAAGCAATCTTAATTATACCTTCAGTGAATTTATCAAGTTTGATAGGAGAACTAATAACGGAGGCAATACGACTTATCCCCTCTTCTGCCCAAAAGTCGAGAGGCAAGTTGGGTAGACGAATCCAGATCGGGATAGTATGAAGAAGTTCTTTGTTGAGTTGCATCCCTGGATGCCATCTTTTGATCATCATAAGTTTCTTATTATAATAATATGGTCCACCTTCTAGAACATTCACACAATCTTGTTCTTTATTGAATTTAATCACATAGAACCCGTTTTCCATTGAAAAAATCGAGAAATCCTCATTTGGTTTCCAAACTCTAATTATGTAGTCTTTAAAATAAGGATAGTATGGTCTAGGGCCAACTACATAAATCGCTATGGCGTTACTCCATTGCTTTCTGGCATCCAAAATCACTTCAGTAGACATTTTTGCATATTTCATAGAATTAATTTCCCGATGGTTGTAAAATTTCAAAGGAATAGAGATAGGAATATTATTGCCTCTAACAACCTCATTCCACGCTTTACTGGAAGTGGATGAATAATTCCATTTGACAGAACCAGTTTTTTTACTCTGAGAAGCGTTATGAGCCTCAGCAACCATCGGGACAGATGTTCTAATCTGGTTTGTTGGAGAATTGGATTTTACAGTTTCGCTTGAAGATTGATTAGTTCTCTTCTCAATTTGATAACAGTTATTATTAGCCGCAAATTTGAGATTACGTTTCCACTTACGGGAGATCACTGGTGTAAAACCATCGTCGGCTTGAATGGTGTTGGCGGCGGAGACTAGGGGTTCGAATCCCGGAGGATGCGATGTAGTCAGTGGATCTGGATTGGGACGATGGGATCCCTGTTCGGCAGATGGAATAGAGGGCAACATGGATGAAGGACGTTGAAAAGAAACCGAGCAGGAGGAAAAAGAAATAATCGCAGGAAAAGTATTGAGGAAGAAGATGGCGGCTCCTAGGGTTTCGAATCCGCCATGGAATCAGTATTAGGAAAAGTATATCTCTAGTATGTTATTTCAACTTTTATGTAATGCAGAAATTGCAACAGGCAAGTTATTAAGTAGTTTCTAGAGTGGTTAAGGTTTTGAGGTAAACTTTGATTTGTTTAATTTTCAAAGTGAATTTAAATAAAAAATTTACTTGGATTGTTGTTTTTTAGTCCTTATCTACCACATCAAACTATCCTTCTAGCCTAGACCATGCATTATAGTACCTAAAAGGTTTGGTATCATTTTTTTTCTGCTTTGGTTATCTGTTACAAGTTGTCTGTTACAATGAAAAGTATGTGATTTTAGAAATTAGGTTTGTTTATGCACATTATATGGATAATAATTTATTGGTGTTACATTAATTGTATCTATGCCAAATTATTGTTTAGTGATGCTATATCTTAGGGATTTTGTTCCTTTTATTTTTTGATGTGTGAAATATGAGATAATGCGGTAATATAATAAGTGAGAATGGTAATGAAGTAGGTTCTTTTTGTTTGCTTAAATCAAAAGGTCATCAAAGAACATGTATCTGTCATGGAACGGATGCAAACCTGCAGATTTCTTTAGTTTTGAACATTAATAACTCTTGCTTCGAGGTACTACCAATATAATGTTTATACTTTCTATGACTAATTTAGTTTTCATGAACATTGTTATATTTCCAGTATATATATTAAAGTGCATATTCTAGATCTACTCAAAATCATAATATACTATCATTATTATTAGCTCATTCAAAAATACAAGTTCCACCTAAGCCAACATCAAGGCATAAGGGCTAGATAATGATTCTTCTTCACAACCCCAAGGTAAGTTAGTACATGTTTATAATCTATAAATTTCGACGAAATCAGTAGACAACGTCTTTCGAGATGAGCAGGAATTTTTTGTAGGTAATCATGTATGTTTATGCCTCCTTTTCTGGTTCAAATGGTTATTTGTATATATGCGTATCATGATTTTGTATTAATTCAAATATGCGATTCATGGTAGATGAATCTTCATTTATTTGATTCACCCATCCATTATATTCTTTACAATCGCAGTATTCCTAAATGTGGTGTTTTCTTGACAAAAGATAGGCATGGTCATGCTCCAAATATTGCTCGAAAAGTTCTACATTCTAACCATTTTATTTATAATTTTCCCTAGAAGTTAGTGCTTTATTCATATGAAATATAGTATTCATTCTATGTTAATATGGATCCTTGAAGTTGCTACTATATATAACCATATTGTTATTGGTATTGCTCTGAATAACATGACTTTCCTTCAGAAAGGTTTCTGGATAAAGATCTTTTATGTATGGGTTTATTATTGTAAGCTTTGTTCATGGAGGATGAGGGGGATTAGACACATGAGGTGGCGTGTTAAGTGATGAGGGGAGTAAGGTCAGGTGAGATGGTGGTGAAAGATGGATATATGGACTGCATATAGGAGGGAAAAGGATGGAAAGAGATAGGATATCAGGCAAGGAGTAGGATAAGTTAGTTCCAAGTAGAGGTGCATCAAGACAAGGTTGCAAAAAAGGACAACCTAGGTTAAGATTATCAGAGATACATGGGGGAGGTGAAAGTATGTCAGGTGCTGGCAATATGAAATTTTTTCTCAACAATCTAAGAGTATCACCATCAGTTTGCATTTGTTGGTAGAGATATTCAGGGTGTAAGATATCATGTGAAGTTTGTTCAAAGTGTTGAAGTTTCATGTGTGACAAAAGGCAGAGTGTTGGAGGAATGATTTTCATGTGCAGCGTATGCTTAGCATTTGCTGTTTGTACATTTTAGTTATATATTGCCTGTATTTATAGTGTGTATTTTATAGTTCAGAGTTGTCTTGGTAGTGCATTTTGGATCAATGCTTGGTATATTAAAGCAGCTTTTGGCATCTTAAGCATAATTAATGCATTTATTTTTTAGTGGTTGTCTGTGTATATTGGATCATCAAGTTGCTTAGTACTTGAATGAGTTATTCTATGCTAGAAGCTATAGCATTAATCAAGTATTTCTACATGATATATATGCATGGATTTAATGCAGCAAGAAGGATGTAATAGAATTTATTTGTCGCAGGACGCATGCAACCATACTTATATATGTAAAAACATACGACATACTGGCCATCCATTGTTAAATATGTCGGTTTATAACATATTGATGTACATCTGCTAAGGCATACGCCATAGTTTCCTTTCATCGTTAAATAAGTCAGTCTATGATATTCTGTTTGCATTGAATATCTCCTGCAAGGAAAATCGGTTAAGAGAAAATCTAAGGAAAGAGCGGAACATCCACCTTTTGATTAAGTGTATATCAACTATTATGGTCTAACTTGCATGTCAATGGTCTTTTTTTGTTGCCACCATGGACAAAGCCTAAGAGAAATAGCAAGCTTAACGTTTGGGTTGTTGAATCTCTTTGCATTTCAACAAGTAAATATTTTGAGTATATATGCTTAAATATTATTCAACTTTTAGGGTTTTAACCTAAAAAACAGCTGCCCGGTTGTTGTAAACACTACCCAGTTGTTGTTTTACCATTACGCTTTCTTATTTGATTGTAACAGTAGAGCAACAGCAATACGCTTCTACGATTTATTATTTATATAACCTCAAGAAAGATAGGGCTAATTCTTGGTCCTGTCTGAATACTAGGCTTGCATGTACAAACCTATAATTCTTTTATACTTTTTTTTCTGATTCCCTTCATGTCTATTCTTTGAAGTTCATGTTTCCTTTCTAGAATTTCGGAACAAATGAATAAAAAAATCATTAAAATGGAAACAAAATATAAAGATTCCGCTTGGGTGATTAACCACGTTAAAATAAACACTATAAACTTGAGAAAACAAAAAATGAAATTACTGGTTTTCAAAAGAAAATATAGTAATTAAAAGGCATAAAAAACTAAAATGCACAAAAGAGTGGTAAAGGAACAATTAATCATTAATTATTTAGATACATTTTTACTTATAACCCACGGTAGTTAAAAGAGCATTTGCATGTAAAAGTACAAGTACTATTTCCATTTCCAGTGATATAACATAAACTAAAACAAAACAAAGGAAACCCTTTTCAGTTATTGGTTCTACGATCTCAAAGACATGTATTAACGATGGATTTACGTTTGGGTACTCTACCAAATATTTGGTGATATTCACAAACTTGATATTATTTACATAACTAAATTTTCATTTACACCAACACGTGGGATTTTTCATCCATTATTGACATTAACTACATGAAAATAATTAAGATGCATATTACCATTGAAATTTAAATATTCAAATTCATAATTACATTAAACCAATGTATAATACTTAATTAATGTGTAAAACCAAGTAGTTATACAATTTTTATAATAAATATAAACGTACAACTACTGTAGAATATATCTAATATAAATATATCCCAACGGTATATTCATGTCTACAACTGTAGCACCTACTAATTTACGCACCCGTGCAATGCACGGGCTTCCACATGAAGTATGCGAAATATCTTATACATGATATTGTAGCACATGAAGGCAAGAATGAAATGAAGGCAATTATATATATTACACATGATGTATGCGAAATATATTTAATAATATTTGTAATTGGTGTCACACTTTTTTGGTATCAACATGAACTACCGAAAACGCCTCTCTATATATTATCAAATTGTAATCACTTGAAAATAGGATCCAATATTACACTTCTTCTACAAATTCAAACGCTTCTAACAATAGGATTTAACAATTAAACATGCTTTACAAATTCAAAACGCTTTTAAAAATATGATCTAAAATTAAACTTACTTTATAAATTCAAAATAATTCTTTACAAATATACAAATTTTAAATCACTTGAAAATAAAAAATCATTTTTTTGATTGATTCAAACTTGTGCAATTTATAAGGATAAACATTCACTAAAAGCGGAGCATCATGGTCAACCAAAAACTTGACGATGGGTCTTAAAGTGGAGTCCACTTGAGAAGAGAACTCGCCTGCAGAAAGAGAATATGCCACATCTCTGTTTATCCATTATAAATTATATTTGAATATCCATTTGAACAAATTCAGTAGTACTTTAGTAAGCAATTGTGTATTTATGTATATATTAATGTTCTAAGAGGTGAAGGCTTACATGAGATATATTTTTCGGTTATAAGGCAACATTTAAGTTTCGAGGTTGAAGCGAAACTATTTCATGTAAATGTTATACACATACATATAACAAAATTAAACATATAATAATATATGTCAAACATTTAAATAAGAAACATAATAATATATGTCAAACATTTACACGAGAATGATGTTACAGAACTTTTAAAATTGATTTAAAAGTTAAATTCTAGAAATTTAATATTTTAATATTTAATTAACGATTAAAAATAGCCATTTTTCAAACAGTCTCGGATTTCGATGATACTAGTTTCATTAGATCCGTAATGTTAAGTTATTGTAAGATTTCAAATTTCGTGTCAATCGAATTTACATTTTGTCCGGATCAAGCTAAAACGCGTAGAAATCGGTTTAAGTGAATTTTAAATTTAAATAATTCGATTTGAAAACCTATCTTCCAAATACGATCGAATTGGCTCCCGATATATATTCCATTACGTTCGGAATAGGAGGTAGAACATTATAAATGCCAGGCAATACGTTTCGTTTCGAGTTTGGAAAATTTCGGATGAATAGCGTCGTCAAATTTTCTATAAAAGGACATCAATTTTTCTATTTTGCAAACCATTAGGGTTTTAAACTCTAGCCGCCACCATCATTTTAATGGCCAGAAATCATCGAATTTCCTCATCAATTATCTTCCAATCCACACATTGTTTCAAAAAATTATCAACTACAAAATGAAAGATGGCATCGAGATCTATAGTTTGAACGGTGGTGATCGAGTATTATGATGTGGATCGACGACAAAATGGTGATGAAAGTGCGGTGTTCATGTGCGTTTTTCAAGGCGATGGCGCAGCCGGGTTCGCCGGTGTTCGTGCCGATGGTTGCACTCGTGAAGGGTTCGACATGAAGCTCACCGATCTACTTCTGGTCGCGCTGTGGAGGCACAGCCATTGATTTTTTCGCGTGAGCTATAGGTTTTAACGTGCGTGTTTTACTGGGTAGAGAGGAAGAAGGCCGATCGGCCTGCATCTAGGGCAAAGGGAATGAATGGCCTAGATGAAAAAGGTTAAAAAATAAATAAAAAAGAAACTGTAATTAAATTATATATTAATTCGTATAATCTTTAAAACATTGTAACTTTTTCATACGAGGTCTATTTCGCACGAAACAAACTGCGTTGGGTTCGTATTGATGAGCACTACATTATAGAGCTGGATTGGGATTTATTTGAGCTAGTGGACATTTTGGTTGAAATTAAACGTTTGTTTAATTTTAATCGGAATAAATCGCTATCGCGACGACTACAAGCAATGTGAGTACAACTCATTCTTTCTGACTTACTGAAATTTTTATATAAGTGAGAAATAATTTATTATATGATGATTGATGATTGTTTGGATGATATATGGTATATTATCAATATATTGATTGGTATTTGGATATATACCTGCCTAGTGGAGCAGATGACCATATACGTTCCCGTGTATGAGCGGATGACCCTTTGTACACGCGTACGCCTTGAAGCGGACATTGTACACATATTCTAATATGTATATTTTTTACAGGTGACAGGTTGAAGGATCCAACTAGATTCCTCACCAGTATTGATTTATTTACATATATTGTTATATATTATGTTATCATATGATATATGATGTTTTGGATGCCGTGATTGATGTATTTGGTGCTGTTGCAGCATTGGGCCTATTTTTTCGAAATTTTAAAAATATTAAAGCGATGATTTCCAAATTAAAAAGGATTGTCAAAGTGATTTTGGAAATATACGTTTTATTGAATTTTGAAGTGTTAAGTAAATAAATTTATTTTGAATAAATAAATGTTACAATTTTTATGTTATAAAATTATGATGTTTTGGGAAATAAAATTGAAATGTAAAGTTAACTGTTTTGTGAAATAGTATAAATTGAGATTTTTGAAGTTATAATAAACGGTATATATATAAGATTTATAAAATTGATATTTTATAAATCAAAGTGTTAGAATTATAAAGGAGTTTTATAAATGTTAAAACGAAGTTATAAATGAGTTTATAAGTGAACAAGATTTATAACTATGTAGTTATAAAATGAATGAATTTGTAAAATAAATGATTTATAAGTAATTAACTTATAATTTGGATTTTGGCATGTAAATGAGATAAATGAATTGGTTCATAAAGAAATTTTATGACTTAAAGTTTTTATAAAATATATGTATGATTTATAAACATTGTTTTATAAATCCAAAATCAATTGAATTTGATAAATTAAATATAGAATTTTATTTAAAGGAATTTTATTCACGATTTTTGACAATGAACTATCCTTTGCATTAAATGTTGAAATAATATTAAATTTGGTAAACGATTTATATTCACGATTTTGGACAGTGAATAATATATTAAAGAAATGTTTTGTGAAGTGATATTTTAAATGGAATAAAATGTCTTAAAGATGGTTTTAAAACGTGTTAAGGATCGAAACCATAGATTTCAACATTCATTGTTGAAATAGACGTTTCCGAAAAGAATAAGGAAATGATGGACTATAACACTGTTGTTATAGTAAATGATTTTCGAAAGGAAATATTTTGTATAGTATTGGCATTTATATATTTATCTTATTTTTGAATCCCTATACTAGTGATTCTGGGTTGTCGTAACGATGTTTTAAGCAACATTCGTTTTGACCCAAATAAAAGATGTTAAATAGAATATTTTCCTTAAAGAATAAAATATATACGTAATCTTGATTTAAGTATATTGAATATTTTCTAAGTGTTGAAAATAAATTGATTTGTGAATTACTTATTATCAAATAAGTATGGAAATGCTTTCCAATATTGAAAAGTTGAAATGGTTTGAGATTATATCTTCTTAAAGATAATTTGAAGTGGATATTTGGCAAGTGATTTAATTAATAAAAGATTTATTAAAAGGGCCTAGTGATTGTTACGGTGATAAATATTTATTCGTTTGTTTTAATAGTTAAATAACCGACTATCAAATATTAGCCAAATTTTAGTTCCTCGACTTGATGTGGGAACTATTTAGTCGTACACTTAGTACATAGCCTTCTGTGTAGGCTTGATTATCGTTTGTGTTGAGGATGTTGATTCGTATAATGCAGAGTATTGCTCCAATCTATCAAGCTTCCTTCTTGGCCCGAAGGATAGCAAGTTGAAAGTGGGAAACGTGATAAGTATATGAGACTTAGTTTCTGTATAAGGTTGAGAAACGCTTTTGTGTTGTTGGTGCGAAGAGACAAGGATCAGATTTATCTGAAAACCACTTCGGACCAACGTATATGCAACGATTGTGCAGGTTACTTGTGATGATATTGTTATTTCGGATTTTCATATTGAGGGACTGCTTGTTGATCATTTGGGGTTAAAATCCCAATATACATCCAGTAGCAGTTGTCTCTGTGTTATGAAATATCCAATGCAAGGACTATTCGCTACTAATCCTAGGGATTTCCCAACAGGATGTGGTAGAAAAGTACCTTCGGTTTGTCCTATTACTGGACAACTTGTATGGATTTTTGTCTGACATTGCATTTCTAAAGATTACGTACATCAGTTTTTACAAACGTACATCAGTGGTGGTAGAGAAGGCAACTTCTCTTAGCTTAACACCCTCCTTGAGACGTATGAGCTTAAGGGTTGTATTTTTGTGGAAGGTAATTAGTAGTCAACGGAAATGGTCGTGTGGTAGTCAAAGTGATGTGATTGTCAAAGGTAAATCATTACCTCATGCCTCATCAATCGGAAATGACCAAAACAGGGTTAGATGCGGCAAGGCTAAGTGGGTCGCTCCCATTAGGGTATGATCATCCTCTTCTTGATATATCTTTGCATGCTATGACGTCGTGTATCTGATTATCGTGGTTTGTATGCTAGAGGGCCCTCAGTAAAGGTTGGCAACGACCGGAGGATGACATATTCGATACCATCTAGTTACAGAGGTGGGCCGGTCTTGTGTTGGTAGATGGCAGATGTTATGTGCCTCGGGACATCCATCTAGAGGTGTACCCCTTCGGAAGGTAGTCCCTTCATCTGGTCATTTTTATGGAAATCCAAACCCCACTACGTGTTTGCCATTTTGATTGTATTACCCAATTGGGCTATATGCTGGAATTTAATCAATGTAACAATTTCGGCTATGATTAATATTATTTGTATATAGTAGACATTACTATAATATAAGAGGATTTGATATGATATGTTTTAGTTATCATAACGTAAAAACATGTTCGTGTTTATGTATGGACTTCTCTTACGAGATACTTTTGTTTTGATAAAGGAAAAGTTTGGTAATTTAATAAATTCAGTTGAGTGTGTTTCTCATGCTGGTTTACCAGACTGATCCGGGCGTTCTTCCTTTCAATGCTCGGGTCAGACCGAGTATATTTATAGGTCTAAATTTGATGCTTTTGGAGCTTTAGCAGGTGAGCTGGAGATCTTCATTTCGTATACGCGTATCTGTTTTGATTATTGATTATCTACTGCATTGCTTAGTTGTTTATATTATCAGTAATTGTAAGGACAGGTTATTATAACAGTTCAGGCTGAATACTATTATTTGATTGTTGAACTCTTTGAACTCTGATTGATGTGTGTGTGTGTATACAATTTCTGTTTTGTAAAGATCATTGATATGATATTATATATTTTCCGCTGCGATGTGAGATTCTGTATTGTTCTGCTTGGTTCTATCTTCTCTTTTTCTTCTCTTCTCTTCTTCTTTCTTCTTTTCTTTCTCTAGACTTTCCATCGCTCTGTGCTTTTTGGGTCAGACATGTGTGGATTATTGTCGATTCATAGGGTACGGATTTTCATGTCGTCACAATTTTCATTAGAATTGGAGATGTCATCAATGTTGCTATATCCACTTCACCTATTATTACAAATGTTCTTTTAGTTAAAAATCTAAAACATAACCTATTAACCATTATTCAACTTTGTGACAAAGGATTCAAAATGGATGTTGAAAAGAATAAATGCAACATATTTGATCAAAATAAAAATCTGGTTTTTAGAGGATTAAGAAAAAGAAATATCTATGTCTTAAATATGAAATTTAATAACTCAAGTGATTTATACCTAGCCGTAGATTTCAGTGATCCGTAGATATGGCATAAACGATCGTGTCACATAAACTTTAGGCTTTTAAACAAATTAGCTAAACATAATTTAGTCAGAGGTCTCCCGAAAATAAATTATAACATTAAAAACTTATGTGATGCTTGTCAATATAGCAAATTAAAAAGAAGTTCTTTTAAATCTAAGAAGGAAATTTCTATCAAACAACCCTTAGAATTATTACATTTTGATTTATTTGAGTCTACTCAAATACATTCATTAAATTATAGTAAGTATGTATCTGCTATTGTAGATGATTTTTTACGATATACATGGACACTGTTCTTGAAACATCAAAGTGATACGTTTGAAAATTTTAAAATTTTTGCTAAAAGAATTAAATTTTTAATAAATCTTAAAATAAAGAGAATAAGAAGTGACCGCGGAGGTGAATTCGTAAACGAAATTTTTGAAAATTTTTGTAACCAAAAGGGAATACACATAATTTCTCATTTCCATGAACAACGAATAAAATGGTTTTGTAGAAAGAAAAAATCATACACTCTAAGAATGTGCACGAACTATGCTTAACAATAGTAATCTACCAAAAAACTTTTGGGCAGAAACTGTAGCTACTGCTTGTTATGTATTGAATCGTATCACATTACGTCCTTTAAATACCTGTTATGAAATGTTATTTGATAAAAAAACCCCAAAGTATCATACTTTGGAATATCTGGTTAAAACATTTTTATACTAAATACTAAAGATAATCTTAGAAAATTTGATTTAAAAGCCGATGAAGGAATCTTTATTGGATATTTAGATCGTAGCAAAGCTTATAGAGTAAACGTACTACTACTATAAAAGAAAGTCTACACTTTTCTTTTGATTAAAAAATTTCAAATAGTAAAAATAGTGATGATGAGATTTTAACAAAAACATCTGAAGACAACACAACTATACATAACAATAATGAGAATGTCGTTGACAATGGTAAGACCTTAAGATCACCACATCGAATTTTGAAAGACTACCAATCAACAATATAATTGGTGATTTAAATACAAAAGTTTCTACCAGACATCAATTAAATCAAATGAGTCACGTTGCAGTTATTTCAAATCTTGAACCTAAAAACTACAAAGAAGCATCAAATAATGAATCATGGATTGTGACGTCCCATCCCGAGACACCTTAGTAAAGAGAATTAATAAGTAATTCCGTCTACTAAAGCGGAGAATAGGGCTGGTTAAGGGTGACTATCTATAATTTTGTCTTAAACATCTATTGAATACGTCGATAAATGCAATATAAGTTTTTTCCTACTCAAGTGGATCGACATACCTAGTAAATGATTAATCCAAAACTATAGGTAGTTAACAGATCTATCAGAACAAAATACAATAACTAAATGTAAATCACATCACAGAACAGTAATCAACATCATTTAAATACATATACAATGATACATGATCAGCACAATACAATATGAATACACTGAATGTGGTATACGACCACACCATATACATCGAGTCAATCGTAAATACATCAGAGTCAAGCAGAAAGAAATATAAACTGCATAAAAGTGCTAGGCTGATATCTAAGCAGATGCATCAAAGCAAAGTCCCGTGACTGATAGCTAACCTGAAACAACTCGGTCTGACCCGAGTATAAAATACACGGGTCAGACTAGCTCAAACAAAACAGTCAATATCGATAATACGAACCAGAATGGATATAGTGATACTTCTTCTCGAATGAGGAGAAGGATTACAAAGCTCATAGCTCAACATTTAAGTAAGAAACGCTACCTAAGTGACCAAAGAGGTAACTCAAACTCAATACCCAAATAAACACAAATGCCTTATATCGTCGACGATAACCCATAATGAACACAAATCAATTCATACGAAGCTCTAGGAAAACCAAAACGGTTCCATGAACCATTACTCCAAAAAGGGAGAAAACTCATCTCAATCACTAATAGAAGCCATGAAAGCAACACAAGAAAACTCCATAAGAATGTGAGATCTCAAACTCATAAGTAAGACAAGAAGGCTAAATATCACACATGCATCTCAATCTTAAAAAATCATGGAACTCGATACGAATTCAAACTCATAAAATATCAAACTCAAAAAAGAATTCGATGCGGGTTCAAAACTTAGAAAATATTAACTCTAATGCACCAAAAACGGCGAACTCAAAAATTAGAAAACCCGGACTGGCCAGATCCCTGATTGCAATGTCGAAGCAATGCTGCACGTGCTAAACTCATAGGGCCAAAGCCTTAGATAAGGTCGCTAACACCTCCCAAAGTAGTTCGTCCTCATGACAAGGTCGTTGACACATCTCAAAGCCATGTTGTTAGCCCTAACAAGGTTGCTTACACCTTCCAAAGCAGTTCATCCTCATGGCCGCTGACACCTCTCCAAGCCATTTTGTCAGCCCTAACAAGGTTGCTAACACCTTCCAAAGAAGTTCGTCCTCATGACAAGGTCGCTAACACCTCTCAAAGAAGTTCTGCTAGGTAAACATTGTGAATGTGTCACAAACTCACGGATAGGAACCCAAAAAGTGTTAACGTGTGTCCCATACCACACATTCGCACTTAGCGGTTTACTAGCCGCTAGTCGATGCCACACTAGGAACATCATAAAACTCAAAAAACCATATCTCGCCTCGCCTCATTGGCGAGTGATAAAGAGACACCATACTCGTCTCATCTCATCGAAAAGTATTAAATGGCATCGTAACTTATCTCATCTTATAGACAAGTGTAAACACCGTGATGGTTCCTCATGAACCATAAATCTCACATTATGAAATAAATTACTCAAGACTTGCCTTATATCATTGGCAAGTAAATAAAACATCATGATGGTTCTCATCGAACATACTCCTACATAGGAGATCTCAAATCATAATAATTGCCAAATATTGGCCATCTTAAATTATTCCAATAAATAGGAATTATAAAACTCAAAATACGCCATAAAATGGCAAAACATCTCAGAATCAATAATCTCAAATAGCTTCGATCGTACAAGTCCGGAATTAACCGAAATAGTAAACGCACGTATCTCATACCATGTGTTTTACTAAATCGTTTAGTTCTCTTTCTCATACGTTCGAATAGTGTAAAAGTGTATGTTTTATATATAAAATAGTTTACTAGAGAAAACAAGCTTCTAAAACTCTTTCCCGAAAAGATTAATAAAACCAATATTCAAAATTCCTTTATTGTAGGAAATAAATAGATTTTAGATTAGAAAATTAATTTTAAAATACTATATATTAATGATTTGAAATTTCCATTTATTTCAAAAATGGTTTAGTGATAACCGTGCTCGAAAACATTGAAATACAAGGAAGATAACTCGAGACCGATAACTTGAGTTCAATACAAATTCAATTCAAATTTAACCCAAAATCAATTCAAATTCTATTTAAATTTGAATTTCAAATTCTTCAAATATAGCTATCATATTAATAGGCATCATATCTCTCAAAACATCTCAAAAAACATCAAAAATCGAATAAGAATGAGAGCGAAAATAAGCTAATATAATTCTCGTGTCAATAATTGTTATTCCTATCATTTTGTTCTCGAGACAGCAACAAACAAATATAGTTTTGATCAAGCTAGCTTTGAAATTTCAGAACTCAAAATAAGAAACTTTTAGCACCAAGTCTAACCTTTTTGAAACATCAAAAATTATCAAATTCGGTTAAGAAACGAAGAAGTTATGGCTAATTTCGTTTCAGCTTCAAGCACAGAGCAAATATTGGTTTTACTCTTGGGTTAGCAGTAGAAAATTAGATTTTGATATAGCTAACCTCAAAATTATGGAAAACTCACAATATGAAACATGTAGTAAATGAATTGTTCTTTCCGAAATATTAAAAATTATCAAAATCCGATAAAAGTTGTAAAAGATATGGATAAAACAATAATTCTGTGTTTCAAAGTTGAATTTAAAAACAAAGGACAGAGAGGCTACTAGATTTTCAAACACGTATTAAGAATAGAAAATTTTTTATTTATATAAAATGATAAACATAAAAGTTGTTCCTTATAAATATACCTTTCAACTGGAATAAATCTCACTCAATTTCGATCTATCATTCAAAAGTTATGGTGATTTTAAGATCAGGTTTCAACAAAAAAAAAATTTGCACATAGTAGAGCTGTATAAATCAGTTTCAAACTAAATTTCGACCTTATAAAAAATATAATTTCAGAAAGAAATTAAAAGATAAGTTGTAGCTAACAGAATGTTCTTTCAAATGCAAAAAGATTGAGCTGATTTGGGAAAATTTGTACTAAGATATTGCTGTTTTACTGCAGCGATTTTTCACAAACAATTTTAAGCAAACCACAACCAACTTGAAAGTAATTCAATCAACAACCCATCCAGTTAATTCAAATAGAAACTAAAAATTATTCTTGTATATTAAAGCTAGTGGTGTGAGTGATTAACTCACCTTGTTGTAGGAATGCATAAACTTGAATTAATGTAGAAAGGTTGGAGCTTCTGCTTGAATTTTAGCTTCTAGAACCCATAAAACAACATTACAACCCTATTACTAACAATCTACCTTTTGCAAAAATCCAAATTTGATGAAATAGAATAAGTTTTGGAGTTGATTACTTGATAAATATAGCTTTATTTTGATTAAAATTAGCAAATTAATGTAGAAATTGAAGATTCAAAGCTCTAGGGTTTAGAAACAGCAATGGTTTCTGAGTTTTGTTTTGCTGTAAATGATAATGAACGTACTGATGTTTGAGGAAGAGAAAAATGTTTCTCATTTCTTTGCTAACAGCCTAAGTGAAGTATGTTAATGGGCTAGAGTCAAATTGTTAAGGAAAATTAGCTTAGGTTATAAATTAATCACTTAGTTACATGTTAACAATGCACGCATTCAAATTCAATCATCTATTCAACTTTATTTCATACCAAATATTTATTATACTTCATACTCATGATGAGAAAATGTTATATACTCAAAAATATTATTTATATTTTTAAAACATTTTATCATCATATTTCTCTTTTTTTTAAAAAATAAATAATAAATTTACATCTTTAATTGCAAATCCCATTGTAGATAACATTATAAATTACACAAAAATAATATTTTTGTGTAATAAAATTTTATAACCTATTCCAAATATAATTTTACACCCAAGTTATATTTTTGAACTCAATTCCATCATTATTTTAAATATATATTGTCTTAAAATTAATTACTTCTTTTAAAATAATTAAAAGAAGTAATAACAATAATTAACAAAATTATTGCATTAACTCTAAATAAAACACATTTTCCTCATTTACTATTTCAAACCATCTTAATAAAGTTTCCAAAATTCAATTTTCTCATTTTATCCTCAAATATATTGTTTATTCCCAATAAACAATTTAAATTCCCCATTAATTACTAATTTACACTATTAAATTATAACCACCATTATAATTTAATATTCTCAGGTAATCGCTGAAATCAGGGTTGTTACAGACTCTCCCTCTTATAAAAATTACGTCCTGCAATTTTCAGAAAAGGAGCTGTTAACAACATAAAAGATACAATCATCGAAGGATAAAGACAATCTTGAATTACAAACCATTCATACTCTCAATATAGAATGTTAGAAAGAAATAAGGGAAAACTCACTTGGTTAATTCAATGGCCCATCATATGCTAACATAGTGATTAGCAAACCATCGAATTTTCCAAGCAACTTGAAAGAATTTCGATGATATACCGTCTTCGAATCAAAACTCAATAAGATGCTTAGCGATTAATCAATCGAAAATGATTGATTTCACAAAACTCTACGTATATAGTTGGGATCAAACTCACTCAAACCCGAACTCTAAGCAATAAAGAAGATCATCAATAAGATTTTCCACATAAATATACGAAAAGAACATCCTCACAACAAGGTAGACACTAAAGAAAAGATAGATAAATCATAGAATGGCTTTTCACAAGACAAAGCCACTAAACCCGAATTATCTTTTAATCCAAGATATTTATAATTTTAAATTTCAACACCTATTAAAAATTTTAAATCTCAATTTTCAACATTTGAAAATTTCTCAAACTCTTTACTATAGTACTTAGTAAGTAATTTAAAACCCAAAGTCTAAAATTTATTTTTCATGTTTTAAAATTAAATTTCAATGAAATTTTTATAAATCCAAACATATATCCTATGATAGAATAAGTTAACAAAATTTTAAATTTTCTTATGCAACTCAACTATAGAACATCCCATAGACAATATAGGTTTCAAATCTCCAATCATATTTTCAATAAAGTATAGCTCAAAATAATCTAATGTTTATAATTTCAAAATAATAAAATGGCATTGCCTCGCCATTGAATCTCCAACAATCAATTCATCAATTGGCTGCAGAGTTGACCGAACAATCAAAACTACCTCGCCACTCCATTATCCATCTCTAAAAGTCAATGGCTGCAATTACCATTCCAAATAAATATAATATTCAATTTTAAAAATATTAATTCAAAAAAAAAATCTTCAAAACTCAAACTATCATGTCTGATTGCCTCATCATAGCATTTAGGATATTCCTATCGATGACGTTGGCCAAACGCGTCGACCAGAACTCTTAACTACTCGATGGACAACCCAACACTCTCAAATTATTTCTATAAAAGAAATACTACTCATGTAAATGTATTCTCAAAACATTCTTTTTTTAAAATATCCAAAACTCTAGTTTCTCTTTAAAACTCATATACATATAGCCACAAAAACTCAAAACCAGAGTAATTAAGAGAATGCATCGAGATATTCCCAGAATACTTGATTCTCAAAATCAACTGAAGGCGATAGAGTGTTGTTAATCTTACGATGTCACGAGGCACTCCCAAAAATCATCAAGTTACAGGATAAGCAAGGTATTCTTCTAGAAGGAGAAGAAACACAATCCACGAATCACTACTTCAAACGGACTAATGCTACAAAGGATAACATTAATTGAGTATCTGAAAAGAACACTCAAACGAAGTTGAATGTTAAACTCAATCAAACTCGTACAAACGAGAAACTCACCTCATTCCTTAGTGGACATCCTCGTGGAAGGATACTCGAAGAGCTAAGAGCCAGGAATTAGGTTACTTCAACACTCGATTTCCCGATTGGATGTCAAATTCAAACGGACTCACAAAATTCAACATAGTCACCTTGTCTGGAATTCGAGATATATCATCAACATTCGATACTGAAGAGTGAATACAGAAACATCGGAATCATCATTAACATTTCAAAGTGATAGAAATAAAAAAACAATCAAATTAGGATGCCTAAATAAATATAGGATCCTATAACAACAAAAGGATCGGATTTATCATCAAATAAGTCAATCCATCTCAAATCAGATACACCTCAAGATAGTGAGTAATAAACAAAATACTCACTAAAACAGCAACAAACTGAAAGCTCAGAATGCTCACAACAAGCCAATTTTTGTGGATCCCCTCAATAGGATTCACAACTCTCAAAGGAATGCAACAAGAATGCTCAAAGAAATCGATCAGCTCCATTGATACGAACTCGCTCGTATCGACAAAAATAAGAATAGAATAATCCTAAATAAGTAACTCATAAGGTAAGATGATCATACTTTATTATGGAATACTACGGAATGCAATTTATATATATATTCCTAGACATATTCCATCTCAACAATCCCAAAACTCGGAAAAAAATCAAGGCTCGATTCGAAAACAAGCTCGAATAAAGGATAATGATTCACTCGTATTGTACTTCGATGTATCATGATATAGGTACTATTTTTTGTTTGTTCTATTTTGTTCTGACCACAGCTCTGATACCAAACTGTAACATCCCACGCCGACACCCACCTTATTAAAGAGAATTAACAAGTAATTCCGTCTGCTAAAGCGGAGAACATGGCTGGTTAAGAGCGATTATCTATAATTTTGTCTTAAACATCTATTGAATACGTCGATAAATGCAATATAATTTTTTTCCTACTCAAGTGGATCGAAGTACCCAATAAATGATTAATCCAAAATTATAGGTAGTTAACGGATTTATATATAGTAACTAAATGTAAATCACATCACAGAGCAGTAATCAACATCGTTTAAATACATATATACTGATACATGTTTAGTACAATACAATATGAATACATTGAAGGCGGTATACGACCACACCATATACATCGAATCAATTGTAAATACATTAGAGTCAAGCGGAAAGAAATATAAACTACACAAAAGTGCTAGGCTGATATCTAACTAGATGCATTAAACAAAATCCCGTGACTGATAGCTAACTTGAAACAACTCGATCTGACCCGAGTATAAAATACACGGGACGGTCTAGCTAAAAAAATCAGTCAATACCGATAATATGAAGCGGAATGGATATAATGGTACTTCTTCTCGAATGAGGAGAAGGATTAGAAAGCTTATAGCTCAACACTTAAGTAACAAATGCTACCTAAGTAACTAAATACCTTGAAAGAGGTAACTCAAACTCAATACCCAAGTAAAACACAAGTGCCTCATATCATCGACGATAACCCATAATGAACACAAATCAAATCATATAAAGCTCAAGTAAAACCCAAATGGTTCAATGAACCATTACTCCAAAAAGGGAGAAAACTCATCTCAATCACAAATAGAAGCCATGAAAGCAAACAAGATAACTCCATAAGAATGTGAGATCTCAAACTCATAAGCAAGCCAAGAAGGCTAAATCTCACACATGCATCTCAATCTTAAAAGCTCATTGAACTCGATACAAATTCAAACTCATAAAATCTCAAACTCAATGAAGAATTCGATGCGAGTTCAAAACTCAGAAAATCTTGACTCTAATGTGCCAAAAGGCGAACTCAAAAATTAGAAAACCTGGATTGGCCAGATCCTTGATTGCAATGCTGAAGCAATGCTGCACGTGCTTAACTCAGAGGGCCAAAACCTCAAACAAGTTCGCTAACACCTCCCAAAGCAGTCCGTCCTCATGAAAAGGTCGCTGAAACCTCTCCAAGCACTTTTGTCAACCCTAACAAGGTTTCTAAAACCTTCCAAAGCAGTTCATCCTCATGACAAGGTCGCTGATACCTCTCCAAGCCATTTTGTCAGCCCCAACAAGGTTGCTAACACCTTCCAAAGCAGTTCGTCCTCATGACAAGGTCGCTAACATTTCTCAAAGCAGTTCTTCTAGGTGTATGTTTTATATATAAAATAGTTTACTAGATAAAACAAGCTTCTAAAACATTTTACCGAAAAGATTAAAAAAACCAATATTTAAAATTCCTGTATTATAGGAAATAAATAGATTTTATATTAGAAAAATAATTTTAAAATACTATATAATAATGATTTGAAATTTTCATTTATTTCAAAAATCACTTCAAAAATGGTTTAAGGAAAAACGTGCTCGAAAACAATGAAAAACAA
This sequence comes from Allium cepa, assembly GCA_030765085.1. Lineage (NCBI taxonomy): Eukaryota > Viridiplantae > Streptophyta > Magnoliopsida > Asparagales > Amaryllidaceae > Allium > Allium cepa. The sequence continues at coordinate 919,532,700 of CM060931.1, read as the reverse complement.
GGAAGATAACTCAAGACCAATAACTTGAGTTCAATACGAATTCAATTCAAATTTAACCTAAAATCAATTCAAATTCTATTTAAATTTGAATTTAAAATTCTACAAATATAGATAGCCTATTGATAGGCATCATAGCTCTCAAAAAATCTCAAAGCAACATTAAAATCGAATAAGATTGAGAGCGAAAATAAGCTAATATAATTCTCGTGTCAATAATTGTTATTGCTGTCGTTTTGTTCTCGAGAAAGCAACAAACAAATACAGTTTTGACCGAGCTAACTTCGAAATTTTAGAAGACTCAAAACATGAAACTTTTAGTACCAAGTCTAATCCTTCCGAAACATCAAAAATTATCAAATTCGGTTAAGAAACGAAGAAGTTTTGGCTAATTTCGTTTCAGCATCAAGCATAGAGCAAATATTGGTTTTGCTCTCGGGTTAGCAGTAGAAAAATTAGATTTTGATATAACTAACCTCAAAATTACAGAAATCTCACAATACAAAACATGTGGTAAATGATTTTTTGTTTCTGAAACATCAAAAATTATCAAAATTCGATCAAAGGTGAAAAAGATATGGCCAAAACAATTGTGTTTCAAAGTTGAAATTAAAAACATAGGACAGAGAGGCTACTAGCTTTTCAAACACATATTAAGAACATAAACTTTTTTATTTATAGAAAAATGATAAACATAAAAGTTGTTCCTTATAAATATACCTTCTCGCTCAATTTCGACTTATCATTCAGAAGTTATGGTGATTTTAAGACCAGGTTTCAACAAAAAAAATTGCACAGAGCAGAGCTATGTACATCAGTTTCAAACTAAATTTCGACCTTATAAACTATATAATTTCAGAAAGTAATTTAAAGAGAAATTGTAGCTAACAGAATTTTGTTTCAACTACAAAAAGATTGAGCATATTTGGGTAAATTTGCACTAAGATATTGCTGTTTTACTGCAGCGGTTTTTCATAAACAATTTTCAGCAAACCACAACCAACTTGAAAGCAATTCAATCAACAACCCATCCAGTTAATTCAAATAGAAATTAACAATTATTTTTGTAGATTAAAGGTAGTGGTGTGAATGATTAATTCACCTTGTTGTAGGAATGCAAAAACTCGAATTAATGTAGAAAGGTTGGAGCTTTTCCTTGAATTTTAGCTTCTAGAACCTATAAAACAACATTACAACAACATGCAAGTAAGGAAACCATATTACTAATAATCTACCTTTTGCAAAATCCGAATTTTATGAAATAGAATAAGTTTTTGAGTTGATTACCTGAGAAATATAGCTTTAGTTTGATTAAAATTAGCAAATTAATGTAGGAATTGAAGATTCAGAGCTCTAGGGTTTAGAAACAGCAATGGTTTCTGAGTTTTGTTTTACCGTGAATGATAATGAACGTATTGATGTTTGAGGAAGAGAAAGATGTTTCTCATTTCTTTGCAAACAGCCTAAGTGAAGTATGTTAATGGGCTAGAGCCCAACTGTTAAGGAAAATTAGCTTATGTTATAAATTAATCACTTAGTTACATGTTAACAATGCACACCTTCAAATTCAATCATCTATTCAACTTTATTTCATATCAAAAATTTATTAAACTTCATATTCATGATGATAAAATGTTATATACTCAAAGAAATTATTAATATTTTTAAAACATTTTATCATCATATTTCTCTTTTTTTTTAAAAAAATAATAACAAATTTACATCTTTAATTACAAATCCCATTATAATTAACATTATAAATTACACAAATTTTTTTTTTGTGTAATAAAATTTTATAACGCATTCCAAATATAATTTTACACCTAAATTATATTTTTAAACTCAATTCCATCATTATTTTAAATATATCTCGTCTTAAAATTAATTAATTCTTTTAAAAATCATTAAAATAATTAAATAACAATAATTAAAAAAATTATTGCATTAACTCTTAATAAAACACATTTTCCTCATTTCACTATCTCAAACCATCTTAATAAAGTTTCCAAAATTCTATTTTCTCATTTATCCTCAAATATATTGTTTATTTCCAATAAACAATTTAAATTCCTCATTAATTATTAATTTAAACTATTAAATTATAACCGCCATTATAATTTAATATTCTCAAGTAATCGCTAAAATCAGGGTTGTTACATGGATTATTGCAATGCAAGAAGAACTCAATCATTTCAAAATAAATGAAGTATGAGAACTTATAACGAGACCTACAGATCAATCCGTAATCTTGACAAAATGGGTATATAAAAATAAAACTGATGAAAATGGAAAAATTGTTCGTAATAAAGCAAGGTTAGTTGCACAAGGGTATAATCAAGAGAAAGGCATTGACTATGAAGAAATATTTGCTCTAGTCTCACGTCTAGAAGCCATCTGAATGTTGCTTGCTTTTGCATGCCAACGTAACTTTAAACTCTTTCAAATTGACATAAAACAGGCTTTTTAATCGGTCTTATAAAAAAAATAGGTTTATGTTGAGCAATCTTCGTTGTTCATACATGAAAAATTTCCTGAACATGTATAAACTAAAGAAAGCTTTATATGGTTTAAAACAAACAACTCGTGCTTGGTATGATAGATTAACAACTCATTTAATAAATTCTTTTCTCAAGTTGGAAAAATAGATACAACCTTATTTACAAAAAGAAATCATAATGATAATTTAGTTGTTTAAATATATGTAATGACAAAATATTTGGATCAACTAATGAAAATCTACATAACAAGTTTGCAGATATCATGAAAAATGAATTTGAAATGTTCCATATAGGAGAATTAAGTTTTTTCTTAGGATTACAGATTAAACATTAGAAAATGGTAATTTTATAAATCAAGAAAAATATTGTCATAATTTGTTAAAACATTTTGGAATGGAGAAAACTACGAGTAAACCAACGCCCATGAGAACAAATACCCATTTAGATAAAGATGAATTGGATTTAGACCAAAATTATATAAAAGTACAATATGATATCTATTATACTTAACGGCTAGTAGACCTGATATCATGATGAGTGTGTGTCTGTGTGCAAGATTTCAAGCACAACCAAAAGATTCACACCATCGAGCAGTCAGATGTGTTTTGCGATATTTAAACAACACTAAGGATTATGGTCTTTTCTATCATAAATATAGCTCTTTTGAACTCGTATCCTATAGTGATGCGGATTTTGGCGGTTGCAAAACCAATAGGAAAAGTACAAGTATCACCTATCACTTTAATGGTCAATCTCTAATCTCCTAGTTTAGCAAAAAACAGAATTGTGTATCACTTGCAACTGTGAAGCAGAGTATATTGCTATTGCCTTAACTTGCATCTAAGCAATATACATGTAATAAACACGTAAAGATTTTGAACAAATAATGAACAGATCTCCAATATTTTGCAATAACACTAGTTCTATAAATCTATCTAAAAATCCAATAAATCATTCCCAAACAAAACATATAGATATTCATCACCGTTTTTTAAGAGATAATGTTGAAAAAGAAATAACAGCTCTAGAATTTGTAAATACCGAAAATCAAATAGCTGATATTTTTACAAAACCACCAAGCAAACAAACTTTTATTAAGTTAAGACGTGAACTTGGTATTATATCATTACACGATTTATAATGCAATCTTACTATATAATTTTTATTGCCAGTCATATCTTTACATATATTCTACTGGCTGAAATTTTCTAATACTTTTAACCTCTTAATCTCTCGCCTATGGCTGACATTCTCTAATAAATAATAACCTTAACTTACTTTTCTTAAAATAGCATATAAATTGAGTGTATACATACGTGTACCTAATTAAAAAATTTATGCAAACTTTTATAATTAAACAAAGAATCAGCTCTATAAACAAACATATCTAAATGTCTTCTAATCATGATTCCACCTATTTCGCAATTAACTACACCTCCCCATCTTCCCGCAGCACCTGCGTTTCTCCTACAATGGTCACTCCTACATCATCTCTAACTCTCCACATCATCCCTTCACCGATTTACCATACTGGCTTCTCTACAAAAGGTAAGAAAGCTAAGCATGGAATCGACCTACAATCATCCTCTCTCTTCGATAAAGTCGATGACATTCGTTATTATCAACAAGAAATGATATGGGTTCAGAGAGAGATGTATAATGAACAATGTCGTCAAGGATCTCATCTAAACTTTCTTGAAACTGTATCATCGCCATATGTGGTCATTCACCAACTAAAGACTGCTTACATCAGAGGTCTCCATGTGCATGAGAAACTCATCCAAAAGCACATAAGATAACTCCATGAAAGTTATGGGGAGAAGGGACTTCGCACATGGAACAGTCCCGTTCATCCCTACCGGTCTCCTCTTAGGCCTCCAACCGAGCACACCAAGGTTAAACCGAATTCATGGGAGAAATAAAACTATCATTCTCCTCCACTTGGCAACTAAAGAAGTACTTCATAAATAATGGATAGTTTATATATATATATATATATTAAATAAACATATTATTTATGATCATTTGTAATTCTTTCATTTCAATAAAAAAAATTACATATAGCAAATTACACTAGTAATAAATTTTTTTACATGATCAGGCTTCTGATAAAAATACCTTGACGTTTGAAAACATGCCCGGGAATATTACCGTTTCACCAACAGATGTCTAACATATCATCAGTTGTCTAAATTCATGAGCAGAAATTTGTTTTTCAGCATAGGCATGTGACCATAATACCAGACGTCTGTGAATTCTTTTTGTCACACAACAAAAACATACGGCTTCAACACAGATGTCTGAGGAAATACCCAGACGCTTGATGAAACTCTCAGGAAAAATAAGTTTTTCATAGAAAGACATTTGGATTCCTACTCGGACATTTGTATAACCTTTCTACCTACAAAATTGACCATGTTCAGACGTTTGAACTCTGAAAACAAACGTTTGACTTCACCTGATCCCACACCTTTTCATCTCTCTATATATTATCTTTTACCACTTCCCCGTTTTTTCACCGTTCTCTTTCTCCAAAACCTCAAAAACCCTAATTCCCAAATTTAATTTGCCTTTTCAAATTTCCCAGATCAATGGCTCCTAAGACAAAAAATCTAGTTGCAAAACATCGAAAAGCTACCATAGGCCAAAGTTCACAACCTCCTTCTCCATAATTCATCACCGACCAGCACATATAGGTATGGATTATGGAAAAGGAAAATGGCAAACAAAAATTACAAGAATTAGAGAAGCCACCTTTCCACACTGGTCCTTCTATACCATTCTCCGTTTTATTCACTACAATGCAATGGATCTACTTGAAGATACTTAGCTCTACCATCTAGTTAACTACGACGACAATTCTAGGAAGATTGGTCAACTAGCGGTATTTATCTTTTTAATTAATCTTTGTTCCTTAAACTTTTGGAATCCTTCGGATGAGGATAACTGGATTTGGACTAGTGTCTATAGTCACATGATAGAATTTAATGTTGAAATGCTTGGGCAAATACTTAACTGCTCTTATACGGAAATTCGATAACAAGAAGTTCCCGATATGCTATGCCCCCAGAGATGCTTTTACTCACCTTATTTAGGAAGATGATATGTGGAAATTAAATGTTAGTAATTGATATGTGGAAATATATACTAACACTATGATCTAGATAGATATGTATATGCAGGATATACAAATATGCAGGTGTTGATTACTGAAGACTGGTCAGTATAAAGACTCAAGACTCAAGATTGAAGACTCTAGAGTATCAAGATCAAGATTTCAAGATATGTGTCTAGTTTTTGTTTAAACTTCATAATAGCATGGAAATATTCATATCGGATTTCATTTGGGATGGAACCCATTTCTACCTTCTTAGTGGCTTACAAACCCATGACAAGTAGCTTACAAACCTATGACAAGTGGCTTACAAACCCACAACATCCTGGTTTTGTACAAGTCTCGAGTCCTGATGTGATGAGATATTCTGCAGGAAGAAGCTTACAAAACTACTTCAAAATGGTTTTTTAAACTATTTTCAAAACTGCTTTTCAAAATGTTTTAGCCGTAAAACTATCTTTTCAAATGATTTTCAAAAGGATGTTTTAGCCTTAAAATATCCTTTGTTTTTATGTTTTTAAAACATCGTAAAATTAGTTTATTTTACTCCAGAATCATTTCATCTTGTTTTTATTTTCAATACCATTTTTCAAAACAAATTTTACATTATTTTTAACAAGGGGATGTCGACATCAAAAGAAGTGTCTATTCGTTTAAATCTCTTCACGAATGGTTATGATTGTTGGTGCTTATGAATAGGCTTCACAAACAAATTTTTTAATCATCTATTTTCATATTTTCTTCACTTCTTCTTCTCCACAAATCCATGTTTTATAATTTTAATATTTTTAAGATCGTGCCGAAATTCTGCCGAATTCTCAAATGAATCAAATTAGAATCTCATTCTTGTTTGATTCTCTACCCTCTCTCGAAGATCAAAGTGCTATTCATAGTTATAGGATTAATTTGTAATCAAAAGTTTATCGAGTCTCTCTATAAGGTGTGGTTGTGCCTAGAAATCAATTGGGTAATCTTGTGGCTCGTAGAACAAGAGAGTTTGCCCGGACACATGAGACAGGAGGGCGCCTCAAGGCATTTATAAATTGAGGAGTGTAATCTCGACACTGGTTTAATAAAAATCTATATGAGGTGGTTTTCCTTGGTATAGGACTAGATGTAGGGTAACTCCAAACCAGTATAAAATCAGGTGTATTCTTTCCCTTTACTGCTTTTTATTTACTTTCTGCATCTGTGTTTGATTCTATAATTGTTCTGTGATTAAATTCTGCGTTTGTTTGTGTCATAATTTCAATTTAGTTCATATAAGTCTTAGAATTCATTAAATACTATCCACCCCCATCTAGTGTTAAATTACCCTCAAGATCCTTATCCGTTGTCTCTTTTATTTGGTACCAGAGCCAGGTTTTCATAGCTTTCGTAATCTAAAACTTAAAAATTGTTTTAATGGCTGCCAACACTGGTAATGTCAACTCTGGCACTAGTTCTGTTATCACTAATACTAGTTCATTTGTAGAAGGTCAGTCTACTGCCAGACCACCATTTTTCAATAGCAGTAATTATGCATATTGGGCTTGTAGAATGAAAATTTATTTACAACCTATAGGATTAGACACTTGGAATATTACACAAACTGATTATATTGAACCAATTACTAATTTTTCCCAATAGACTACTGAGCAAAAGGGTGTTGCACAAAAAAATTCAAAGGCCATGAATATATTATTTTATTCATTAGATAGAAATGAGTTTAATAGAGTGTCTATTTGTAAGTCTGCATTTGAAATCTGGAAAACTTTGCAAGTTACTCACGAAGGAACAAGCAAAGTTAAACAGACTAAAATTTCCATATTAACTAATCAGTTTCAATTGTTTAAAATGCATGAAAATGCATCAATTTCCGACATGTACTGTCAATTTCAAGATATTGTTCATTCACTTAGGAAAAAGCTTTTCTTAGGAAGACCGAGTCAGAAAAATTCAAAATTCACTCACTCCAGAATGGAATCAAAAGGCACTTGCAATCGAAGAAGCAAATGATATCAGTCTCATGAAAATAGAAGAATTGATTGGGAATCTAATGTCTTATGAAGTTCAACTGCAAGGAAGAAAAGAAAAGAAGGTTGCAGAAAAGAAGTCATTAGCATTCAATGCAACAATTGAAGATTCAGAACCAGACAGTGATGAGGAGATCGCTTTCATAACAAGAAACTTTCGAAAATTCCTAAAATACAGAAAAATGAATAATTACAAAAGAAAAGATCGAAGGGATTCCATAAATAATGCGGAGAACGTCAACAATGATAAATGCTATAAATGCAATAAAGTTGGGCATTATAGGAAAGACTGTCTGTATCCAGATAAATAGTTATTCCCCCAAACAATGATTCGTCAAGGAAAATAAAGAAAGCATACACAGCAACTCTGGATGACTTAGATTCATCGTCCAGTGTCGATGAAAAGATGACGGAAAGTTCAAATATGTGTTTCACTTCTATTCATGAATCAGACGACGATGGGAGAATGGATCTAAAAATAGGTACGCATTTATATTATTTTTAATTTTTCTTGGTTGAATGGATGCTTGTTTGTTTGCTTGATTTTATTAAATTCCTTGCATTTTAAATTCAAATTTATCCCTTGAAATTTGAATTTTAAATTCAAAAATAATATTATTTTAACATTATTTTAAATATTAAATTATTAATATTTAAGTATTATTATATTTAATGTTATCATAGGAATTATATAATTAGAATATAAGATATAATATATAGTTATTAGAAAATAGGATTAGACAGTTGTCCTTTGAATCAATAGGCACATATCGACATACCTGAATACCCCATGACGACTGCCCCTCAGAATTTGATTTCAAACTTTTGAATTTCCCTCCACCTTTTCACTAACTTCAATGCTCTGGAAAGATGCCTCTTGACCCGAGAACATGACCATAGAATCTCTATTTATCTTACTTTCTTTATCATCACTTTTCACTTTCATTTCAAATTTCAAACTTATCTTCATTATCTTCAACTCCTCTCCAACTTCTTCAATGGCCTCTTCAAGCCCTCTTAACACCATTAGGCTTCCAAAATATGTCAAAAACTTTCTTTTTAATGACCCAAAAGCTATCAAAGCTTACATCAACTATGTAAACTTTGGTAAAATTCATATAGGAAAATTTTCTATTTTTGAAGATTTTCCTTCTTATGAAATTGAAAATATTTTTCAAAAATGTTCCATTCTTAGTTTAGTTGATAACAAACAAAATGATTTTGTTGTTATTCAAACCTTGTTAAGATGATTTATGCGAATTTGAATCACGGTTTTTATGATGGGGAAGAAGGACAAATTTAGAGTAGTGTTAAAGGAACACAGATTTTTTTGGATTGTGAAATTTTGGAAAATATTTTGAGATGTAAGTATACCTGAATGAATCTCCTGGAATTTCAAATCAATGAAAATGTTGGAGAGACATTTCATCACATTTTTTAAGGGGATGACAATTTTGAATTCAAAAGTTGTTATTTTCGTCCAAATGCAAGAATCGTTAATCTTCTTATCCAACACACTCTTATACCAAGATCGGGAAACTACAACAACCCGACTTTGAAAGTTTGCAAAGCTCCTTTTACAATTTTTGGAAATTATGATATCAATTGGGCTCAAGTTGTTTGGAAGAGCTAAGGCCCAAGACTTTACCATGGGTGAAAACACATTATACCATGGAATTTATCTTACTCGAATTTTCAGTTACTTTGGAGTTGATTTTAAAAGGGAAGAATTTACAATTAGAAAAGTCTTCAACCATGGAAACATTTCCCTTATGAAAATTCCGTTAGTGTTTCAACCATAAGAAACACTAACGGAATAGAAAGAAAGGCTTGCTCATGAAGAAGTGGAAGAAATGGAGGAGGAAGAAGAAGAGAAAGAGGAAGGAATGAAAATTGAGGAGAAGGAAGAGGAAGATCAAGAAACTTACTTAGAAAGTATTGAATATCCTACTAATCCTGCTAATCCATCTAATAAAATGATTCTCAATAAACAAAGAATTATAGTGGAAAATCAAAAGACACTTAAAAGATCAATAAGTAAGAAAATGGATAAGATTTCCACTATAAACGACAAGTTCTTCGGGAAAATTAGTAGAAAGCTTGGACTATCATCTTCTTCGTCTTCATCTAACTAGTTTTAGTTCATGTTATCTTAAGTTCTATCTTTGTATTTCCTTTATTTTAGTTAATATTATATCATCTTATGTAATGTTGACTAGAATTATTAATGGAATCTTTCATTTCTTTTTATTCTTGTTCACTTGTCTCTGTAATTGCTTGTTTTTATATTATACAAATTTTAGTTTAATAGATTTGTTAATATTATTCAAAACAAAGCAAAATGTTACTTTAGGCAGAGGCATGTCGACATACACTATCCCTCCATGTCGACATCCAATGGGAAAAAACTAGTTACATTTTCAAATTTTAATTTCATGTAACTAACTTATGTCTATTCATTTCAAACGATTTTCTATCTCTATTTATATTTGTTTCTTTCAGAATAAATTGTAAAACTTCATCTCTAGTCATTTTCTTTCATAGTTCTTTCTATTTCTTGAATTATGGCTTCTCCGATTAAGAATCTAAGTGATAATCTAGAAGAAACTCTCACTTCCTTCAAGAATATTCTTACATTCATACTTCGTAATCTGCATCACTTAGATCTAAGTCAAATACAGATGATCAAGGAGTAAGAGAAACGTTTCGACGCCCTGCGTTGATGATCTCAGCCCTTAATAAGTACGATCTCGAAGGAATTCCACCAGTCACTCTCGACAAAGATAAAGAAGAATGGGATGCCATTAAAGCGGACCCTATCTTTGGAGAAGATGGATAGGTGGAAGTAACAAGGAATGTCTAGTTATTCTGTATGTTATTTGTTTGATTTGATTGGTGTGTTTAAAACTAGATTGTCTTAACTTATTTGGTGTGGTTTGTATATATGTTTGGATTGAATAATTACTGTAAATATGATTGGCTGATGATTGATTTATTTGATTGGACTTATGATCACACTTAGCACTTATTACACTTATATATAGTTTACTCTATTTTATTATGGTTGATAATCTTATAACAAGTTCAGGAATTTCATTAGTTAGAAGTTTTTGTTGATGACAAAGGGGGAGAAGTTATAAAACAGTAGTTGGCTTGGAGTAAGGGGGTTATGATGGTTTGGAATAAGGGGGAGTCACGGGGTAAGGGGGAGTTATGATAGGATTTATGGTACAGTAAGTATATTTTATAGATACAGGTTGTCATCATCAAAAAGGGGGAGATTGTTGGGAACTAAGATGTTGGTTTTGATAAAAACGACCTTTTTAACCATCTTATTATAAAATATATACTAACACTATAATCTAGATAGATATGTATATGCAGGATATATATATATATATGCAGGCATTGATTACTGAAGACTGATCAGTATAAAGACTCAAGACTCAAGATTGAAGATTCTAGAGTATCAAGATCATGATTTCAATATATGTGTCTGGTTTTTGCTAAAACTTCATAATAGCATGGAAATCTTCATTCTGAATTTCATTTGGGATGTGAATCATTTCTACCTTCTTAGTGGCTTTCAAATCCACGACAAGTAGCTTACAATCCTGTGACAAGTGGCTTACAAACCCACAGACATCCTGGTTTTGTACAAATTCTCGAGTCCTGATGTGATGAGATATTCTGCAGGAAGAAGCTTGCAAAACTACTTCAAAATGGTTTTTCAAAACGATTTTCAAAACTGATTTTCAAAATGTTTTATTCTTAAAACTATTTTTTCAAATGATTTTCAAAAAGATGTTTAAGCCTTAAAATATCCTTTGTTTTTGTATTTTAAAACATAGTAAAATTAGTTTATTTTACTCAAGAGTCATTTCATCATGTTTTCATTTCAATAGCATTTTTCAAAACAAATTTTACATTATTTTACTCCATGTCGACATGGTGGCCATTGAATTCAAAAGTTTCAATTTTTAAAAGAAGTATCTATTCGTTTAAATCTCTTCACAAATGGTTATGACCATTAGTGCTTTATAAATAGGCTTCACAAACGAATTATTTAATCATCTATTTTCATATTTTATTCACTTCTTCTTCTTTACAAATCCATTTCTATAATTTTAATATTTTTAAGATTGTGTCGAAATTCTACCGAATTCTCAAGTGAATCAAATTAGAATCTCATTCTTGTTTGATTCTCTGCCCTCCCTCGAAGATCAAAGTGCTATTCAGAGTTATAAGATCAATTTGTAATCAAAAGTTTATCAAATCTCCCTATAAGGTGTGGTTGTGCCTGAAAATCAATTGGGTAATCTTGTGGCCCATAAATCAAGAGAGATTGCCCCGTACTCATGAGACAGGAGGGTACTCAAGGCCTTTATAAATTGAGGAGTGTAATCTCGACACAAGTTTAATAAAAATCGGTTTGAGGTGGTTTGCCTCGGTACAGGACTGGATGTGGGGTAACTCCGAACCAGTAGAAAATCCGATGTGTTCTTTCCCTTTACTGCTTTTTATTTACTTTCTACATCTGTGTTTGATTCTATGATTTTTCTGTAATTAAGTTCTGCATTTGTTTGTGTCATAATTTCAATTTAGTTCATATAAGTCTTAGAACTCATTAAACACTATTTACCTCCTTCTAATGTTAAATTAGCCTTAAGATCCTTAATCCGCTGTCTCTTTCATTAAAAACATCTAGTTTCCATCCACGAGCTCGACTTCTTAACCATATGCTCATAAACATAGTCATCCCTAGGTTTGGTAGTCACGAACAAATATATGAAGACGATCATAATGCTTTATATGCTATTTTTGGTCATATTAAGGTTAATTGGGCACAATATATTTTCGACCAATCAAAAGCTTTCGGACACCTACCCATCATAGCTTTACTTACGCTCCATACATAATGAGAATTCTACAAACATTAGGATTTCCTTCATGTCTCTCCCAATATGAAGAAATCTCCGTTAAAGGTAGTGATTAGATTTCTCTCTCTGATGCATCTCCTAGAAATACCGCCAAACATAATTCCCTTTTCCCAGTACCAACAACCTCAACAACAACAACTAGCACATCCAACTCGACCTTCTCAACCCGCCAGAGCTACAACACTTATAGAGTATTACTCTGATTCTGAAATGCAAGAAGCCAGAATTGCAATAGGACCAGGAGAGAACTATCGAGATGTTGCACTTTAAAACCAATGTCTCCTCTCCTTAAACCAAAAGGTGTTAGATAAAAAGATGTCTCGTTTGGAACGATCTTTTTCTACTCGCATGACCAAAGTAGAAAAGACATTAGAAAAAGTCATTTAAACTTTGGGAAAAGTCCTTAGGAAGGTTCGAGGTCGTTCCTCATCTCCCTCTTCATCTTCTCCATCCCCAACACTACCACCATTGTTTCACTCAGGGCCATCTTCAGGCGTAGGGCCTTCACAAGAACCGCCACGATATTCTCGTCATGGCAAAGCGCCAATTTGTCTTGATACCAAAGAGAGTGAAGGTATATCATTTCCTTCAGAGGAACCTTAGGCTCCGCAAGACCCCCAAGACTATAGTTACTATACCTCATTCCAGAGACTCTCTATTCAAGAGGATGAGGAGTACTATAACCAATCTTAATGACAACATGGTGCATATAATGAAGACTCGTCTAACTTCTGGGGTTACTACCATTATCAGTAAGCTTTTCATTTTTTTTTAGTCCCGCATGATTTATGTATTTTTATTTTTATTTCTTTAAGACAATTTGCCTGTATGACTATTAAAACTTATTTGTGATTGTATGTGAAGTTATGTTCTTTATATTTTCCATACTTCGTTCTTTCTATATTTCTTTTTGATAATGGCAAAGGAGAAGAAATATCATATTACATGTATATACGGGAAGGAATCACATTCAAGGGGATTTATATATTTATCGATAAAGTGATTGAATAGTGGTCATCATCAAAAAGTGGAAGAATGTTAAAACCTTTATTCTATGATTTTGATGACAAAACTGTACAATCATACATATACAATATATTCCTTTTATTTGCAGGTAAAAGCTTCCAGAATTCAACTTGCAGACAACCAGCAGAGGAGAAGAATCATCGTTATTAAAAAGCTATTGTAATGTGTTATTGTCATAGATATATAGCTTGAAAAATATCCTTTAGTAGCTTTCAGCACAAACATTGCACGATAATTTTTTTTAAGTCTTCATTATCTCAAAAAAGGCTTACTGCATAAAATAACATATATTAGACATCTGTCAGTATATACCAGACATCTGAATATGGTCTCTGTTTTAAACAACTAATACGTATCAGCCGTCTGTCAATCCATCTCAAACGTCTGAATCTAGCCACTGTTTTGAATACACACACGCTCTGAATAATATGGACAGACGTCAGTGCTGGGTAATAGACGAAACTAATGAATAATCACCTGCTTCATTCCAATGGTTGCTTCCGTATCTGTTCAATGTATCTCTTTCTCCTTAATGATTGGAACCTTTAGACTAAAATAGAAAACACTAACAGATGCTACTCTTCAAGAAAACTCTTTAACATCTATAAATATGTAAAGATTCTAAGAAACTAACTACTTAATTGTAACGAACCGGTTTTTTCAACCCTCAAAAATCAACACTGATACGTCCACTTTATAGAGTGCTAAGCAATCGAGTGCAGAAATTTCCAGATTATTAGGGTTCAAAAAGAAAAGAGATAGAAGAAGAAATAAAAATAACAACATAGAATCCCACAATCGCAGCGGAACAAAATATAATATGATAATAGATTTTTTCCAAAGAACTGTAACTGTTAATATATATACAAATTATCAGAGTACAATCATCCGCATAAAATCTGGATAGTTATATTAATTTATCCCAAAAAATGCTGAATATATAGCATACAATACACAGCAATATAATTAAGTACGCATAATACGTCTCTTCTATCTAGATCGTCTCTTAAGCTCCAAAGCATCCGAACCTGAATCTGTAACACTCGATCTGACCCGAGCATTACAATAAAGTAACACCCGAGTCAAGCTGGAAACCAACGTGAGTAAATACACTTAATTTAAAATACTTAAGTTATCAAAAACCTTTGGAAAACAAAGGTAACTCGTAAGACCATGTCACACATAAACACGGCGGGTTTTATTTATACGATAACCAAAACACTTCTACAGAAATTCTGGTGATATTATAATAGTGTCTGAGAATAAGTACTTATTAAATAGCCGAAATTGTTACCTTAATTTAATTCCAGCATATTGGACCCTATTACAAATACCATAAGTTTCACGATGGTTATTGGGTCAAAGTGGTTTATCCGATCCTAGTCTCTTCGAACGGTTAACGAATTTGGCCAGATTAGATAATCGGTTATTTAACACTCAATTTACACACATAAAAAATCAATAGGCCCTTTCTATAATTCCTTCTAAACATTTATTTCAAAAATACCTTCATATATATATATATATATATATATATATATATATATATATATATATATATATATATATACATACACACTCTCAAATCTCTTCAATATCCAATAATTGAAACAATTTCAAATTCCTTACATCCATAACGGAATATTTTCAACTCTTTGAAATATTCCCAATCTCCAATTTGTAATCAATTACTTAGAAAACATTTCCATACTGACATTTCGTAGTTAGGCTAATTCCAAAACCATTAAATTTTATCCAATTAAATTTCCTTTTTAATATACTCAACTTACAATATACTACTAATACACACACACACACATATAATTTTAGAAACTCGAATTTCAATCAAAGTATAGATTATTAACTCAACTAACGATTTAGTAATCAATATTAAATAAATTAATAATTCAGAACTGAACTGTTTCCAATAATTGAGTCAAGTTATATTTTAAATCCAGATTATTTGTAAATTAAAGAAATTAAATAAAATCATTTATTTTTAATTAATTTCAAATTAAGCAGTCCATTAATACTCTATTGATAAATCAACACATAATTAAAAATTTATAAATTTCTTAACTAGTCACTTTCCATTAATATAAATCATTAAATTTTACATTGCATAAATTTGTACGATATTAGTTCAGAGGAAATTATCCCGCGATAGGCTCTTGATGCAAAAACGCTCACGTAAATTGGATTGAAAATGAAATAGGAATAGTGTTTTAAATCTATAGATCTATTTGATAAAATAAACAAATTCAATTTGTTAAAAAGAAAATACATAGCCTGTCATCAAACCCGGCCAATCTCCTACCCTTCCCTTCTTCTTCCAGCTTTCCTTTTTCTCTCCTCTTTCATTTGCATGAAGACAAGTGTGCACGAATGTGTGCACATACACACCACATCCAGATGATCGTTCCTACATCCAACCATCTCCATACGTCTCCCACCACCAGAGCAACTCATCCACCTCTTGATACACACGACAGAAGCACTCGTTCAAATTTTCGAACCTCACGCCCCAACCTGGAACACAACCCGCCCATTCAATCACCTCGCAACCTATGACTACCATACACCGCCAGAACTTACCCCAATTTCTGCCACATCCTCCGCCACCATTTCCCCTTGGTGTTCACGTCTCCATTCGTCCCTCGTTACCGTCATGGCCATGCAACCGAGACCAACCAAAACCTAAAACCGCCTCGACTAGCCAAACCACTCAATAGAAAAATGCCGCACCATTTTTGTCGACTGCCTCATCCTCTCATCCTCCTAGAGGCCAAACCTCGGGCCACGAAACCGACCCAGACGCCTGAATTTGGTGTTTCCCCCAGTTCCATTCATCCCCATATTTCTCCCTCTATGTCACGTTAAAAATCACCAAAACCCACTCCAAAACACTAAAACCGCCTCAACCAGTTAAACCACTTAATAGAAAAATGCCATAATTTTTCTTGGCTGCCTCATCCTCCCTTCCTCTTCCAGAGCAAACCTCGGGCCATGAAATTGACCCAGAAGCCTGAATTTGGCGTTTCCCCAGTTCCGTTCATCCCTACATTTTTCCCTCTACACAGTGTTAAAAATCACCAAACCACCTCTAAAATCATGATTTTCAATAACGATCAAAGTTATATGATCCATTCGCTAAAATATGATATTTGATTTTCGATCATTTTGAGCCCCTTCACTGGTAGGATTCCTCTTTCCATACTTGATAGAATTTGATGAAACAAATTTTAAAATATTCTACACTTTGAAACCAAAAACTTCTATTTTGAAATCATAGGTTAAAACGAAATAGTTGTTGAGCTTTTGATTTTTGAAATTAATAGATTTAGTGTTTTATCACAAAAAGAACATGACAGAGCAATTTTAGGAAGATGTACAGTGCCTTGATGACCTGATATTCGAGCACACTCATACATATGCATTAATACACATATCAGGAGGTTCATATACAATTAGCCTATCCCAAAGATTCATCCATAATCATAGAATATACATGTATATACATTATACCAATAAACAAAATAGTGATTACTCACAGTTTTGAAAGATGAACTATTGCTGTGTTTTAGGACTTCTTCCTTTTATGTTTTTGGCAGCTCTCCTTCAAACTTTAGCCTAACTTGATCTTCTAATGTTTAATGAAAAATTATTCTCTCTTTTATTCTTTTTTATATATAGTATGAATAAGTGTATAAGGCACGGCTATGCACATATATATGGATAAAATGGAAAAGCAGTTTTCTTTCTCATGTACAGGCTTTCACACCTTTTAATATATATATTTTTTCTTTTATTTTTGGCTGATGTGATTTCCATCCTTGATTTTGATTTATTAAGACTTGATTTGATTTCATGGGTTTTATTTGATTTATATAGGTGATTCAATCTTTTATATGTGGCTTGATTGAAATTTTTCATCATGATGTTTTCCCATGTATATATATGTAGATATATACAAACTTATATACATAATTTTACCACGTATATGTTTATATGCTTGCAGATTTACATATTCGTTTGTTTTCATATATATATATATATATGTGTGTGTGTGTGTGTGTGTGTGTATGCATGTATGTATGTATGTATGTATGTATGTATGTATTTACACACATTTTTTTTTCATTATAAAGTTTACACTTATATATATATATATATATATATATATATGTTTACACATGCACTATTCTCCCAACATTACACACACATACATATACATGTGTGTATATATATATATATATCATCAAAAGTTAGGAGTTTATCATCATGAAGCTTTTACATGTATATATATCTATATATAATTTCATATACACTATTTTACCATAAATACGTATACATACATACATATATATATATGCATACATATCCAATATACATACTTATTTTATCATATTTACATTTATACATATTTTCATATAAATTACTTCATATGGACATATATACATATATACACACACATATATATACTTATATATATATATATTTCTAAACATCATAACGCTTGTATATATTTATATATATATATATACACACATATATGGATATTCTATTTTAATTTATGGTGGAGTTCATATACATATATCTATAAAATTTATCATATCCATAATTTATATTTTAAAATTGAATATAGTTTCATCAATTTATAGATTCAGATATTTTAAATATCAGAAAACTTATCTATTCGACTAATAAAAATTAATATTTCAATAATTAAAATTAGTAAATTTTTCCAATATCAGATGGCCTAAAATCCGGGTCGTTACAATCTCCCTTTAGAACTTTTCATCCTCGAATAGGAACGAAACGAGAACTAGAATTTTGATGTATATTACTAAATAAATCAATCTTTGAACATTTTAAACCTCTTACTCCTTTACTATACATTTTAAGATACATACACTTTAAATCACATAGTATTACCAAGCTAGTTTTTTTATTAAAACATTTTTTTCATAATTCGATGTCTTAACAAGTCCATCCTTATTCTTACAGAAATTTAGTCATACATTGATTAGGCGTAGAACTAAAAATCTCTAAGTACTTAGTAGACCTATTTTAACACCCAGTGAAAATGCTTGAAAAAAATGATATGGAGAGTATCACCCCCTTTTTCCTTCTTTACCACCATGGATCGCAGTTAACAGGATGATTGTATCGCCATCCCGGCGAAATCATAAGTAAAGTATAGGCATCAACACCCCTCGACTTATGCCATGGGAACATGATAGACCGTAGCAATACAAAGGTTGCATTGTTATCCCAGCGACACCGTAAGTAGTTTGTAGGCAATCTCTGCACTTGAATTACGTTGTCAACACAAAACCACATAGATCATAATCTATCGATGTTACGTTGCTATCCCAGCGAAATCAAATGTAGACTGCAGACAATCTCCCCCTCTCGAATTACGCAATGGAACCACGATAGATCGCAGTTACACAAAGGTTGCGTTGCTATCCCAGCAAAACCATAAGTACCTGTAGGCAATCTCTTCCTCCCGAATTACGCTACCAACTCTCATAGATCGCAGTTGCACCAAGGTTACGTTGCAATCATAGCAAAACCATACATAACTATAGATAGAATACCCCTTGATTCATTCTATGAAAACAATGATCACCAGAAACTCAAGATTTTTTGTCCGGTCGTCCTCTAGGATCCCAATTCTCGTTGAACCCACCCTGTGGATTCCAAGGTAGACCCACCCAGTGGATCGCCTTCTCCAAATTTCAACTTTCATGGGGGTGCATTTCTATACTTTTAGTTTCAAAAAATATCATACTATGTACATAATACCTTTCAAAACATACACCACATGTGTATCGCATATAAATTTTATCCATATAAAATCGATAGTTTTTAAATTCAGTTTACCTAATTCCTGTAACGACCCGCAAATCCGTACCCCTTGAGTCAACACTATTCTATCTAAATCAACTCAAGTTGTACAGAAATACGAACCATTTTGGATTTAAGAAGAAGAGATAGAAGAAGAAGGTAGGAAACAACAACAGAATCTAACCATCGCAGCGGAATAAAATATAATAGATAATAAATACTCTTTACTCAAACATCAAATATCTTTGTTTATATATATACATCATCAGGGTACATCAATCACAGCTTAACATCAATATCATACAAATGGATACACAACAACTCAACACAGCGGAATATGTATATATATATAAGAACGGGAGTACGTATCGCCCTCCTGCTCGACTCCTGAGCTCCACAGCATCATATCCTGTATCCTATAATACTCGGTCTGACCGGAGCATTACAGTTAAATAATACCCGAGTCAGTCTGGAATACCAGCGTGAGAAAATCACACCCAATTGGTTATTAAAGTTTCAAAATCTTTTGAAAACAAAAACATCTCGTAAGACCACGCCACAAATAAACATGTCGGGTTTTTACCTTACGATAGCTAAAACAATTTTTATAGAAATCCTCTGATATTATAATAGGGTCTATATACAAATACTTATAAAATAGCCGAAATTGTTACATGATTAAATTCCAGCTATTAGCCACAGAGTGGGTAATACAAACAAAACTCGTACAAGGCTCGTAGGGAGAATGGATTTCCAACCAATGACTAGGCACTGGGGTACCACCTATCACAGTACGGGGCCTAGATCACCGACCGAGGAGTACGCCCGCTCCCCTACAACACAAGGCCGGGACTACCCCTTACTGGATAATCCCGAGTGAGATCACCCCGCGGTTGGGATCAACAACCGCCCACTAAGCCGAAATAAAAAGGGACATCTAGACTGGAATGACCTCATCCTGCTTGGGTGCCACCCACCTAGCCTTGCTGCATAACCCCTGATTTTCAGACATTCCCATTTGATGAGGCTTGAGGCTAAGCGTTACCTTTTTAGAACTTATTTCTTAGAATGCCCATCGTCCACCTGACGATGTTTCGCAAGCATTTATCCATACAAGTCCGTCCCGGGTTCGAACGGAACTGAAAGCACTATTCCTACTACATCCATATTGGAAATATCCTTAGGATTAGTAGCGACTAGCCCTTGCACTTCACTGCTCCATCTTTGAATCCAAAATCGTTTGCACGAAACGTACAAACCGGATCGAAGTGGTTTTTCGAGAAATAAATCTCGATCCCGGTCTCTTCGAAACGATCAACGCATTTGTCTAATATTGATAGTCGGTTATTTAACTATCAATTATATTCACAAAACAACCATCAACCAATAAATAATTTTCCAAATTATTTATTAATCTCCAAAAATATCTTCACAAGATATATTTCTATTTTCAATCCTTTGAAACAGTTTCAAAACCATCTTTCTTTTCAGAATATACCTTCTTAGCTAATTTCTATCTCCTCTGAAGTCACCAAACACAAAAATAGATTTTTTTTTAAATAATTTAAAACACTTTACTTTGAAATATATACTTTAAAACATTTAGGATAAAACTACTCAAATAATTTGTTAAAAATACATACTATATGAATTTGAGAAAATAAGGTTACTTTATAAAATATAAAATCAGGTTTCCACTTTTAAAACAAATACTAAGTCACTTTTAAATAATTAATGCTATAGTATATTAAAAGGAAATACTTGCTTTAGAAATTAAATATTAGAAATAATAAATTTAACAAAACTTGCTTTCTTTAAAAACAACTTTAAAAAAACATTTAATTTATTTTTACAAATTTACTTTCAAAAACGTGTACTTGGCCATCCAGAGAGAATTCCAACTTCAAGCACTTAAATCAATTTCCCGAATTGATTTCCAATTCATTCTATTTGAAATAAATTTGTTACTTGCTTGGTTCATTTCAAAACTCATTAATTATGGACTTTATTTTTATTATTATTACTTGCTGTTTGATTTTAAATATTTTAACTGAAATATATAAATTTCAGGCTTTCCCCATTTTCTTCTTTGTTCCTTCCAAAATTTAAAATCTTAAATTTGAAGTAAATGTTCTATTCTTTTAGATATAAGCATTGGAGTTTACAATTCATTAACTTTCTATTAATTCAAAAATCTCCTTTCTATATTCAAGATTTATTAATTAGAATTCTTATGTCACTTTATTTTATTTTTATTTCATTCTTAAATTTATTCAGATTTCCATAATTAATTTACTTACAAATTCACTTCCTTTCTTTCTTTCCAACATCCATGTTATATATTTTTCTGGAAATTCATTATACCCAATTATCCAATCAAACCATTGCATTCAATATTTCAACATAATCCATCATAAAATATCAAATCATCATAACAGGGTAATTTAAATAATTTAAATAAATGTTGAGGGATCCAGTTGGATCCCTCCAACCTGTTTTCCCTGCATCCACAGCCGTTAGCATTACATAATATGCCAAATTCAAATTATACTATACTCTATCACATCAATCAATCCAACCATACAATCAATTATTTAAATTTATAATTTAAATTTAAATTTCAACTGAGTGAGATTAACTCACCTTTAATTTGTTTGTAATCCAATCCAATCCGGCTTGCTTCTATCAGATTTTAACCTTGAATAACATTATATTGCCTATTAATATTTGAAATAATCGAACAACTTGTTACCAATTAAATAAGTTTAGATTTGATTTAGTTTAAACAATTAATTAAATTTTAAACTAATTCCTTTTTTGAAAATCTTTGAGTAACTAAAATAATCTAAATAAGTTAGTTAAGCATTTTTATTTTATTTTTAAATGATACCTAGTAAGTTTAAAATGTGTGTGTATGTTTTATCTTCAAAATAAACTATACAGGGTTTAAAAAAAATCTAACTTTACATATCTATGTATGTATATACAGTATATTCATAAACATTTTCTATATATAAATGTTATCTGTTTACTGTCAACTATTTACATAAAAATCTTAACCCTAAAAATAAATTTTCTATTGAGTTGTACTGTCTCAATATCCATTATTTAAACTAAAATAAAAATCAAAATACCTCACTGTAAATTCTTATATATAAATATATATATATATATATATATATATATTAAACTTCTGAATTCCTTATTCTAAATTTAAATTAAGCTATATAAAAAAAATTACCTTACTGCCGAACCCCAATCAAATCGAGCCCTCGTCACGACTTGCCTGCATCGTCGACGTCGGCCACCAGTCACGCATCCTCTAGCTTCTACGCCTACACCTCAACATCACGGCGAAATCACACCTACGTCCAAGCCCCCTACTGTCGCACGTGCTCGTGAATTCCTCCTCACGAAACCCGAGAAGTTCCAGATCGATATCCCCTCCCCCCAAACCGCGACTCGAAACCCTAACTCGAAGACGCGAGTCCCCTCTCCCCGTTCTTTTGATGGCGCACTCGAGTATTACACGATTCAAGGCGGAATCGAACACGAATTGAAGACGGGTTTGAAATTGTAGAGGAGAGGAACGAATTTGTGAGGCCAGCGGCCATATTTATTTTTTTATTTTTTTTGAATCGAATGGGTTTTGATTTTGGAAACCGAAGGAAAGCATCGGCCCCATTTTCTTTTTGGTTATTTTTTTTTCTGAATAAACGTAGGCTCGAGTAAAAGGAAACGAGGGGAACGAAAGAACATGATTTGAACGTGAAAAGATGGGTGGCGTATACGAGAAGCTTGATTTATTAAATTAAATTTCATTGGATTATTATCAATTAAATGTCCAGCACGTTTACAAATCGTACACTCACACACTAACTCCAATCAATACGAAATTTGGAATCCGATAATAATCAAATATTATGGATCCAATGGATCCGGTTTCGTCGAATTCCGAGACTTTGCCTCGGAAGGCTATATTATTATTTATTTATTTTTTAAATTCAATGTAAAACAGTATAAATTTTAAAACTGAATAAATCACTATTAAATTCAATTTTGCAACTTTTATTATCCTTTGTACTATCAATATAAATTTTACAAGCCTTCAAATTATTTTAACAGGCTTAAAATCTCAGGTTTCATATTTTATCCAATTCAAATTATTTAATTCAACAATTTATTTGTCAAATAAATTATAATATTCATAATTTAAGTTGATAATTAACCTTTAAATAATTAGAATCAATTAAATATTCCGATGTTAAATGCTTGAAAATTCCGGGTCATCACCTTCCTCCCCCCTTAAAAGAATTTCGTCCCCGAAATTACCAATTAGGAAGAATGGTCCAATACTCGTTTATTATTTCCCTAAAATCAAACAGTTTTATTAACTTGCCACATATCTTTTATTATAGACCCACTATCATTCTTACTAACTTCCCAAAACCTTCCATAGTTTGCAAACAATCCTATTTGCCCAAACATTCCAGTTTAATTTTAGAACCAATTTTGAACTATCAAATTTTCTCAAAAATTTTCTAACTCTTTAAATTTCCGAAAAATTTCGCCAGCGTCTCCTTTGCGCGGCTAGCTCGGTACAACTACAAAACGGCTCTACGGCCTCCCAAATCCATAAAGAAAACAAAACGCCAAGTGGCTCAATCCAAAAACCCAATAAAATTTCACACCAAATTTAAATACATACTTTTTTATCGAGCATTTGCAAATTGTATTCTTTGAAATCAAATCCAACTTTCTTTTCCCCTTTATAATACCTGCATATCATGCTTAGCTCTAATATCCAAACACAATATTCTCAAAACATTTTATCAATTTTCTTACAAATGTCAATATTTATTCATTCAAACATTAACTTAGATTATATTTGTAGTATCAATTTCCAATCAAGAATTCACTATTCCCTTCTCAAGTTAGTATAAGCATTTTATATGTTTCTTATATTCCTTTTCATCTTACCAATTAAGTTTATATCTATTTCAATTCAATTTAGTTTTCACATTCCATATGAATTTTATTTATTTTCAACCTTGAACATTTAATTTTTATCTTCCATTTATAACTAATTTATGTCATTATTTTAAACTAGTTTCATTTACTAATTTATTTCAATTTCCAGTTTGAAATCGTTTTGTCGTTAACAAAAATTTTCAAAAATCTTCCAAAAATTTCTAACTCCCAAAATTTATGAAATTTTTTGGCAGAGTCCCCTTTGTACGGAGGAGCTTTTGCAATTTGACAAAGAGATAAATATATATATACATCGACCCACCCGGTCGGAAAACCCAAAAACAGTTCATATTTCCTATTTTTATTGCGTAGGCGTACCTTATTTAGCATTTTTAAGCAAGCGGCTTATTCTTTTAGCAAAAAGCACAATCAAATCCAGCCACACGGCTTCCATGTACCTGTACTTACTCAATTTAAGCATGTAAGTGCCAAATATATACAGTTTAACTATATTTCACTTATTTGCAATGGTAAAAACATATGAATTCTAAAAGAAATGCACATCAAACATTTTCCCGTAAGCAATTTATATAGTTTCCATGCTGATTCACTGTTTCAATTAATTTATAAACCATTTTATGCAATTTGAATGGTTTTCAGTCCATTCGTACACAACTTCATCAATTCGAATGGTTTAAAACTCAATTGCTTACATTTAATTTATTCTTAAGCAAACTGATCTCATATTTAATTTAATTGCTTTCAAAATCAAATTATTTTACTACTATTAACTCATAGAATTTTTAATTACTTCTATTTACATCAAATGACAATTTATTTTATGCAATTTGACAAGATTTATGTGAATAAATAAGTCTTTGTGTTTTATAACCAATTTAAATTGATTTCAACTCAATTTATACTTAATTCTATTCCATTTTCAATTTATTCACAATCCACATATTCTCATTTTCATTGCATTTCAGATTTGAATCCATTCACTTGCATTTCATTTTATTAACCAAACTAGTTCATTCAAAACCATTAACAACTTACGTTCATCTTCATTTCCAATTAAATTTCCTTTTTATTTTAATTCATTCACAACCGATTATTTAGCTCGACACATCCCATTTTAAATTTATTCTCAACCTAATCATTAACGTTTCATTTAAAACTATTCTATTAAACTTGAAAACATTCAATTGTTAATATTGTCTCCAAGTTATTTCGATTCCTTAACATTTTAAATGGTTTACAACTATTTACTTAAGCATTTTCACTCCATTAAATATTATCGGCAACTCACTGAATTTTATTTCAATTAAAATCCATTTTTACTTGATTTAAATCCGATCCACTATTATTAAACTTAATTTTAAGTTGAATTCAATTCAACTCTTCCATTTGTTTAGTTTAAGTTAATTTGCTCCATTATATTCAACTTTTTAAGCTCATTTCATTTTTCAAATAAAATTTTCTCTTCCATTCAACTTAACTCAATTGATTCCAAGGCCATATCCAATTTATTTCCACATAATTGGATTTTATTCGCAATACAAACCATTACTATTTCAATCCAATTTCATTTTTATTCGATACCTTTACAATTATATTTAATTTGTTAACACTTCAAGTTAAATTTTAATTTATAACTCAAGTTCCGAATCCACTATCCATTTTCAAATTTTCACCAAAATTTCATGGACTCACAAATCAACTAAATTCTCGGTTCATTTCATTAATTGCAATGCCTCTTTAATTATATTTCCTTCACTAATGATTCAAGCCGAATTTGATTTATAACTTGAGTTCTATTTCCAAACTTCAATATTAACTCACCAATTCAGCTTTTATTTAACTGCATTGAGTTCTCATTACATATTCCATTAACTAATTTATTAACAAATTAATTCTTCCCTTATTTATAATCCAACACTTGATTTTAAATCTCAAAATCTCTTCATTTAATTTTCTTAAGTTCAAATTTATTTTATAATTTAGGTTTTGATTTTCTTTCACTTTATTATCCAAACATCAAACAATATTTATTTTGCATTTTGCATTCCATTCTCAATTTTATAAGTCATCACTTATAATTTACACAATTCCATTCATCATAGGCTTGAATATATTCATCTTTTATTTTTAACTCAAGCCTTCTATTTATTTATAGCACAAGCATATTTTATTTCTATGGATTTTTAATTCTCTTACAAGTCATTCTAATTTATTTATTTCAATTCCAATCCTTATTCAATTTATTTTTCGTTTATTTAAGTAAGAATATAATTCCATTCATAGTTCAATTGAATTCTTATTCCAGTCCAATTTTATTTGAACTTAGTTCGATTCAATTTTATTCATCAATCCAAGTAAATCTCATTTTTTAACTTCTCGCTTTAAATTTAAATTCCAACCTTCAAAGCTTATATTCCATTCCTGATTTAAAAATCATCTCAATTTATAAGCTTACAACCCATCCTATCAGGATTTTTTTTTAAAACTCCCGGCTTTGGTTTCAAATCATTTTGAAATCTCCAACATCTCAAATCACATTTCTCAAAAGCTAAACCAATCCTAGTTTTATTCGCAACAAATTTTCTTTGAGATTTCAAAAACAAACAGGTTTTCCTGAACAAATCAATTTGGTAGCAATCTATCACTCAGAAATTCGAAAATGAAAACTGATGATGCGGCCGTCATCATCGGAATTATTTTCCAATAATCCAAGTGATTTCAATGCTATTTCACTTTCAAAATCTATTTAAAACAGATTTCCATTCAAAAATATCTCCAAAACAACAATACTATTATTATCCCCAAACACCTCGATAAACATTTCCAAATCTCCGGGATTTTAAATTTCCAAAGCCTGCTTAAATAAATTTTAACTATAATTCATTTGTACAGCTTTATGTTTATACAAATTGCCATTTAATGTTATTCCAACTCATAAATTACCTTTATAATTCATATTTATAAATTTTATTTTAAAATGAATCTATTCCCCTAAATTTTAGTTATACTTCAATTTCTAGTTAAATTTTCACTTAACAATGATAATACTTTAATATTACCATTTCTAACATCTAAGCAACCATATATTAGCTAAAATAGTTTACAAAAACTGTTCTTTATATCAAAATATGTTTTTGGGTAAAATTATTTCATTTACCCATATTTAAAACAATATCGTGTCGATTTTTTCTATTCAAGTGTTTAGAAACCCTTTCGATACAGTTGTCCAGACTGTGCCGACGAAGGTTCATATGCCACTCAATAAATCAATCAACACAATATTAAAACAGTTTATATTCACTAACAAATACGCGCTCATATTTATTAATACGCTCAAACTCATTTTAGAGTACTATAGACTCTATTTTATGAGTAATTCCCACCAGAGCCAAGGTTATCACCAACCTAGCTCTGATACCAACTGTAACGACCCGCAAATCCATACCCCTTGAGTCAACACTATTCTATCTAAATCAACTCAAGTTGTACAGAAATACGAACCATTTTGGATTTAAGAAGAAGAGGTAGAAGAAGAAGGTACGAAACAACAACAGAATCTAACCATCGCAGCGGAATAAAATACAATAGATAATAAATACTCTCTACTCAAACATCAAATATCTTTGTTTATATATATACATCATCAGGGTACATCAATCATAGCTTAACATCAATATCATACAAATGGATACACAACTCAACACAGCGGAATATGTATATATATAAGTACGGGAGTACGTATCGCCCTCCTGCTCGACTCCTGAGCTCCACAGCATCATATCATGTATCCTATGATACTCGGTCTGACCCGAGCATTACAGTTAAATAATACCCGAGTCAGTCTGGAATACCAGCGTGAGAAAATCACACCCAATTAGTTATTAAAGTTTCAAAATCCTTTGAAAACAAAAGCATCTCGTAAGACCACGCCACAAATAAACATGTCGGGTTTTTACCTTACGATAGCTAAAACAATTTTTATAGAAATCCTCTGATATTATAATAGGGTCTATATACAAATACTTATAAAATAGCCGAAATTGTTACATGATTAAATTCCAGCTACTAGCCACAGAGTGGGTAATACAAACAAAACTCGTACAAGGCTCGTAGGGAGAATGGATTTCCAACCAATGACTAGGCACTGGGGTACCACCTGTCACAGCACGGGGCCTAGATCACCGTACCGAGGAGTACGCCCGCTCCCCTGCAACACAAGGCCGGGACTACCCCTTACTGGATAATCCCGAGTGAGATCACCCCGCGGTTGGGATCAGCAACCGCCCACTAAGCCGAAATAAAAAGGGACATCTAGACTGGAACGACCTCACTCTGCTTGGGTGCTACCCGCCTAGCCTTGCTGCATAACCCCTGATTTTCAGTCATTCCCATTTGATGAGGCTTGAGGCTAAGCGTTACCTTTTTAGAACTTATTTCATAGAATGCCCGTCGTCCACCTGATGATGTTTCGCAAGCATTCATCCATACAAGTTCGTCTCGGGTTCGAACAAAACCGAAAGCACTATTCCTACTACATCCATATTAGAAATATCCTCAGGATTAGTAGCGACTAGCCCTTGCACTTCACTGCTCCATCTTCGAATCCAAAATCGTTTACACGAAACGTACAAACCAGATCGAAGTGGTTTTTCGAGAAATAAATCTCGATCCCGATCTCTTCGAAACGATCAACGCATTTGTCTAATATTGATAGTCGGTTATTTAACTATCAATTATATTCACAAAACAACCATCAACCAATAAATAATTTTCCAAATTATTTATTAATCTCCAAAAATATCTTCACAAGATATATTTCTATTTTCAATCCTTTGAAACAATTTCAAAACCATCTTTCTTTTCAGAATATACCTTCTCAACTAATTTCTATCTCCTCTGAAGTCATCAAGCACAAAAATAGATTTTTTTTTAAAATAATTTAAAACACTTTACTTTGAAATATATACTTTAAAACATTTAGGATAAAACTACTTAAATAATTTGTTAAAAATACATACTATATGAATTTGATAAAATAAGGTTACTTTATAAAATATAAAACCAGGTTTCCACTTTTAAAACAAATACTAAGTCACTTTTAAATAATTAATGCTATAATATATTAAAAGGAAATACTTGCTTTAGAAATTAAATATTAGAAATAATAAATTTTACGAAACTTGATTTCTTTAAAAACAACTTTAAAAAAACATTTAATTTATTTTTACAAATTTACTTTTAAAAACGTGTACTTGGCCATCCACAGAGAATTTCAACTTCAAGCACTTAAATCAATTTCCCGAATTGATTTCCAATTCATTCTATTCGAAATAAATTTCGTTACTTGCTCGGTTCATTTCAAAATTCATTAATTATGGACTTTATTTTTATTATTATTACTTGCTGTTTGATTTTAAATATTTTAACTGAAATATACAAATTTCAGGCTTTCCCCATTTTCTTCTTTGTTCCTTTCAAAATTTAAAATCTTAAATTTGAAATAAATGTTCTGTTCTTTTAGATATAAGCATTGGAGTTTACAATTCATTAACTTTCTATTAATTCAAAAATCTACTTTCTATTTTCAAGATTTATTAATTAGAATTCTTATGTCACTTTATTTTATTTTTATTTCATTCTTAAATTTATTCAGATTTCCATAATTATTTTACTTACAAATTCACTTCCTTTCTTTTCTTTCCAACATCCAAGTTGTATATTTTTCTGGAAATTCATTATACCCAATTATCCAATCAAACCATTGCATTCAATATTTCAACATAATCCATCATAAAATATCAAATCATCATAACAGGGTAATTTAAATAATTTAAATAAATGTTGAGTGATCCAGTTGGATCCCTCCAACCTGTTTTCCCTGCATCCACAGTCGTTAGCATTACATAATATGCCAAATTCAAATTATACTATACTCTATCACATCAACCAATCCAACCATACAATCAATTATTTAAATTTATCATTTAAATTTAAATTTCAACTGAGTGAGATTAACTCACCATTAATTTGTTTGTAATCCAACCCAATCCGGCTTGCTTCTATCAGATTTTGACCTTGAATAGCATTATATTGCTTATTAATATTTGAAATAATCGAACAACTTGTTACCAATTAAATAAGTTTAAATTTAATTTAGTTTAAACAAGTAATTAAATTTTAAACTAATTCCTTTTTTGAAAATCTTTGAGTAACTAAAATAATCTAAATAAGTTAGTTAAGCATTTTTATTTTATTTTTAAATGATACCTAGTAAGTTTAAAATGTGTGTGTATATGTTTTATCTTCAAAATAAACTATATAGGGTTTAAAAAAATCTAACTTTACATATCTATATATATATATATATATTGTATATTCATAAACATTTTCTATATATAAATGTTATCTGTTTACTGTCAACTATTTACATAAAAATCTTAACCCTAAAAATAAATTTTCTATTGAATTGTACTGTCTCAATATCCATTATTTAAACTAAAATAAAAATCAAAATACCTCACTGTAAATTCTTATATATATATATATATATGTATATATTTAAACTTCTGAATTCCTTATTCTAAATTTAAATTAAGCTATATAAAAAAAAATTACCTTACTGCCGAACCCCAATCAAATCGAGCCCTCGTCACGACTTGCCTGCATCGTCGACTTCGGCCACCAGTCATGCGTCCCCTAGCTTCTACGCCTGCACCTCAACATCACGGCGAAATCATACCTACGTCCAAGCCCTAGCCTCCCCTACTGTCGCACGTGCTCGCGAATTCCTCCTCACGAAACCCGAGAAGTTCCAGATCGCTATCCCCTCCCCCCAAACCGCGACTCGAAACCCTAACTCGAAGACGCGAGTCCCCTCTCCCCGTTCTTTTGATGGCGCACTCGAGTATTACATGATTCAAGGCGGAATCGAACACGAATTGAAGACGGGTTTGAAATTGTAGAGGAGAGGAACGAATGAGTGAGGCCAGCGGCCATATTTATTTATTTTTTATTTATTTTTTTGAATCGAATGGGTTTCGATTTTGGAAATCAAAGGAAAACATCGGCCCCATTTTCTTTTTGGTTATTTTTTTTTTCTGAATAAACGAAGGCTCGAGTAAAAGGAAACGAGGGGAACGAAAGGACATGATTTGAACGTGAAAAGATGGGTGGCGTATACGAGAAGCTTGATTTATTAAATTAAATTTCATTGGATTATTATCAATTAAATGTCCAGCGCGTTTACAAATCGTACACTTACACACTAACTCCAATCAATACGAAATTTGGAATCCGATAATAATCAAATATTACGGATCCAATGGAACCGGTTTCGTCGAATTCCGAGACTGTGCCTCGGAAGGCTATATTATTTTTTATTTATTTTTTAAATTCAATGTAAAACAGTATAAATTTTAAAACTGAATAAATCACTATTAGATTCAATTTTACAACTTTTATTATCCTCTGTACTATCAATATAAATTTTACAAGCCTTCAAATTTTTTTAACAGGCTTAAAATCTCAGGTTTCATATTTTATCCAATTCAAATTATTTAATTCAACAATTTAATCGTCAAATAAATTATAATATTCATAATTTAAGTTGATAATTAACCTTTAAATAATTAGAATCAATTAAATATTCCGATTTTAAATGCTTGAAAATTCCGGGTCGTCACAATTTCCAAAATCAACTAATTGCCAAAATCAAAGTCTTTTAAAAATCAATAGGTTCCAAAACTATTTCAATTTCATTCTCATATACATATAAGATCATTCTTTTCAACCCGAATAACTTAAGGATCAATAGTTTTTTGGATCCACTTCATATTTATATAAACTCCGTTTAGTAATTTCGTATACCTTTCAAAGTTCACTTCCTTCCGGTTATAATTTCAACAAGGGGAGTTTGAATATATAACTGACATATATAATCTCATTAATGTCAAATCAAAATTTTCCAAGTTCAACTACTGTACAAAGTTATTTGTAACATTTCTTACTTCTTATAAAGTAAATTTCAGTTATAATAACAATTCAATCTTTATTCTATAACATTAGTAATTATAAACTTACGTTCAAATCAGTATAAAAAGTGATTTTATATAAGATCAAATTTCTACAAAATATTTCACAACATCAACAGACAACGACAGCTAGTGAGTTCAAAAATTACATCCACCAATGTATATAATTTAGTTCGTTCCACTAATCTATCTCTGAATATCGTCTATTGGATTTCATAACCCAATTCTATATTTATTCCATGGAGTTATTTCAATTACAATTCAATTTCAATTGGCTCGAACTTCATTTCAGCACTTACTTCACAAATTAATTTATCCAATTGGTTCATTCCCATTTTCCAAAATCTGATTTTTTTTCCTTTCTAACATTACTTCATCTGGGTTTTACCTGGGTTCAACTTTATTTTCAAATCCAAATCGAATTTCCATTTCTTTACCCACTATTTAATAAATTATTAGTTCATTCAATCATCTCGATGTACCATCAATATTTTTCATTAACACATTAAAAATGTATTTAGTTGTTAGCCCTTTGAGTCGAATTCTATATATGACCCAAGTCCACATATATTCCTTTTAATTCATCACAAAGTAAATCTAATTTCCTTCGACTTCCTTATTTACTTAGCACAAACTAAATTTCAATATCCGAGGTTAATTTTTTTAAAGTTTAATCCACTAATTTGATAATTTGATTCATTCTAATTTCCCGAATTCGAAACCCGTTTTATTTCAGAAATCGTTTGAAACCATTTATACATAACCTCTTTTGCACCTTTTATCAAATCTATTCCTTTCCTTTTACAATCTTATTTATTTAACTTGCATAAGTTAAATTTTAATTTATCTTGAAATTTTCAAATTCAGATTATAAGTTCAAAACTTATTTAACTTGGCCTGAGTTAATTTCCAATCCGTTCAATCCATTTAAACTTACTCAATTAATTTTTTTACATTCCAAAATTCAATTTCCACACTTCTTTTCTTATTAATATCCCTTCCCAGTTATAAGTTCAAAAACTTAATTTCCTTGGGTTATACTTCTCATTCCGATGGGAATCCTAGAATTCAAACACCCAGTATTTATTTCAAATCACCTTGAAATCATATATACATACATATATAGCCCATTTATATACCAAATCACACTTTTCAAATTTAAATCAACCTTGGTTTTTATCCCAAACAAATTTCTTCGGAATTTCCAAAACAACCCTTGTTTAAAAAAACAACGAATTCCATATCAAATGACTATATAAGCAATCCATCACCTAAAAACCCGAAAATGAACACCAGCGATGCAGTTGTCATCGCCAGAGTTATTTTCCAACGACTGTACCAAGTTCCGTGCTTTATCACTTTCAAATCCATTTTAAACAATTTCCATTTAGAAATGTTCCTAACTAATATTACTTATTATTTCCTCAAGACGCTTTGAGCACATTTCAAAATTTTCGGGACTTAAATTCAAAACTTCTCAATTTAAATCCATTTTAATTTATAAGTCGCATTTGTAAATTGCGCTTATATAATTCCACTTACTTAAAACATTTCACAATGTTTTATCATTGTTTATTTTGTAATAAACATTCTTTTATTAAGGCACAACAACCGATTTATGATAATAATCAATATTATCATCCCTAGAAACTAAACACACTATATATTCCATAATAATTTTCTGAAAAATTATTCCTTAAAAATATAATCAGGGTACAATTATTTTATTTGAAAACACTATGGAAAACATTTCCAAAATTTTTGGAATTTAATTTCCGTTTTGAGTATATATATATTTTTAGGTTAACCCATTTGTATAGTTCATTTTTATCTTATTTCTATTTGATTATATATATATATAACTACTTAAATGGTATAATCTTATTTTGATTATAATAATTGCAACCAATTACCTCAACATACTATTAAAATTCTAAAAAAATTATTTCTTTTTATATCGAAATATAATCTTATATTAAAAATTATTTTAAAATTGTTTGTCCTTTAAAACTACTATATATGAAAATAACAAGTACGCTCTTATATATAATACACTCAACTCATTCTAGGGTACTACTGACCCTATCTCTAATAATTAATCCCCACCACAACCAAGGTTCTCGCTTAACCTTCAGCTCTGATGCCACATGTAACAAACCGGAGGTTTCTCGACCCTCGAAAATCGACACAAATACGACCACTTTATAGAGTGCCGAGCAATCGAGTGCCGGAATTTCAAAATCGTTAGGGTTCAAATAGAAAAGAGATAGAAGAAGAAACAAAAATAACAACAACACAAAATCTCATAATCGCAACGAAATAAAATATAATGTGATAACCGATTCTATACAAAGAACTGTAACAGTTAATATATATATATATATATATATATATATATATAAATTATCAGCGTACAATCGTCAGTAGAGAAATCTAAACAGTTACAATAACATGTCCTCAAAAGTGATGAATATACAGCCTACATTACACAGCGGAATATAATCAAGTATGCATAATACATCTCTACCATCCAGCTCGTCTCCTGGGATCCAAAGCATCCTAACATGAATTTGTAACATACGGTCTGACTCGAGCATTACAATAAAGTAACACCCGAATTAGGCTAGAAACCAGCTTGAGTAAACATACTTAGGTTATCAATATCCTTCGAAAAACAAAGGTAACTTGTAATACCATGCCACACATAAACACGACCGGTTTTATTCTTACGATAATCAAAACACTTTTACAGAAAATCCGATGATATTATAATAGTGTCCGATAATAAGTACTTATTAAATATCCAAAATTGTTGCCTTAATTTAATTCCAGCATACTGGACCATAAAATAAATACCCTAAAGGTTAGGGGTGGTTATTGGGTTGAAGTGGTTCTGGATAATGTTGATATCCGATCCTAGTCTCTTCAAATGGTCAACGAATTTAGCCAGATTAGATAGTCGTTTATTAACTATCAATTTACACACATAAACAATCACTAGGCCATTCTATAATTCCTTCCAAACATTTATTTCAAAAATACCTTTATAAAGATACATATTCAAATCTCCTCAATACCCAATAATTGAAACAATTTCAAATTCCTTATATCCATAACAGGATATTTTCAACTCTTAGAAATATTCCCAATCTCCAATTTGTAATCCATTACTTAGAAAACATTTCCATACTAACATTTTGAAGTTAGGCTATTTCCAAAACCATTAAATTTTATCCAATTAAATTTCCTTTCAAATAAACTCAACTTGCAATATACTACTAATATATATATATATATATATATATATAACACTTTAGAAAACTCAAATTTTAGTTAAAGTATAGATTATTAACTCAACCGATGATTTAGTAATTAATATTAAATAAATTTGCAATTCGCAACTGAAGTGTTTCCAACAGTCAAGTCAAGTTGTATTTTAAATCTGGTTTATTTGTAAATTAAAGAAATTAAATAAAACCATTTATTTTTAGTTAATTTTAAATTAATCAGTCCATTAATACTCTAATGATAAATCAACACATAATTAAAAATTTAGAAATTTCTTTAACTGGTCACTTTCTATAAATATAAATCAAATAAAATTCACATTGCATAAATTTCTATGATATTAGTTTAGAGGAAGTTATTCTGCGATGGGCTCTCGTCGCAAAAACCCTCACGTAAGTTGGATTGAAAATGAAATAGGAATAGTGTTTTAAATCTATAGATATATTTAATAAAATAAACAAATTCAATTTGCTATTAAAAAGAAAACACATGGCCTACCATCAAACCCAGCTCAATCTCCTACTCTTCACTTCTTTTTCCAGCTTTCCTTTTTCTCTCCCCTTTCATTTTCACAAAGACAAGTATGCACGTATGTGTGAACATACACACCACGTCCAGACGATCATTCCTACCGCCGACCATCGCCACTTGTCGCCCACCAACAAAGCAAATCGTCCACCTCTTGAAACACGCAACAGAAGCACTCGTCCAAATTTTCAAATCTCACATCCCAACCTGGAATACAGCCAGCCCATTCAATCACCTCGCGACGACGCCTATGACCACCATACACCGCCATAACTTACCCCAACCTCCACCACATCCTCCGCCATCATTTCCCTCTGGTGCACACGTCTCCATTCGTCCATTGTCATCGTCATGGCCATACAACAGAGACCAACCAAAACCCACTCCAAAACACTAAAACCGCATCGACAGTCAAACCAATAAATAGAAAAATGCTGCATCATTTTTCTTGACTGCCTCATCCTCCCTTCCTCTTCTAGACCAAACCTCAGGCCACGAAATCGACCCAAATGCCTGAATTTGGTGTTTTCCCAGTTCCATTCATCCCCACATTTTTCCCTCTACACAATATTAAAAATCACCAAACCACCTCTAAAATTCATGATTTTCAATGACGATCAATGCTATATGATCCATTCGCTAAACTATGATATCTGATTTTCGACTATGTTGAACCCCTTCATTGTTAAATAGGATTCCTCTTTCTATACTTAGTAGAATTTAATGAAAAAAATTAAAAATATTCTACACTCTAAAACAAACAAATTTTGTTTTGAGATCATAGGTTAAAACGAAATAGTTGTTGAGCTTTTGATTTTTGAAGTTAATAGATTTAGTGTTTTATCAAAAAAAGAACATGACAGAGCAATTTTTGGAAGATGTACAATGTCTTGATGACCTGATATTCGAACGCACTCATACATATGCATTAATACACGTATCAGGTTTTTATACAATTAACCTAGCCTAAAGATTCATTAATAATCATAGAATATATACGTATATACATATACGTAGTACCAGTAAACAAATAGTGATTACTCAAAGTTTGAAAGATGAACTGCTACTATGTTTTAAGTCTTCTTCCTTGTATGTTTTTGGCAGATCTCCTTCAAACTTTAGCCCAACTTGATCTCTAATGTTTAATGGCAGATTATTCTGTCTTTTCTTCTTTTTTTATACAAGTATGAATAAGTGTATAAAGCACGGCTATGTATATAGAGAAAATAGAAAAGTAGTTTTCTTTCCCATGTACAGGATTTCACAGCTTTCACACCTTTTATTATATTTTATATTCTTTTATTTTCGACTGATGTGATTTGCAACTTTGATTTTGACTAGTTGAGACTTGATTTGATTTCATGGGTCTGATTTGTTTATATAGGTGATTTGATCTTTTATATATGGCTTGACTTGAAGTTTTTCATCATGATGTTTTCCCATTTATATATATATATATACACATTCTTATATATATATATACAATGTATATGTTTACATGCTTGCATATTTACATATTCATTTGTTTTCATATATATATTTAAACACATTTTTTTGTCATAAAGTTTACACTTATATGTATATATATTTACACATACACTATTCTCCCAACATTACACACACACATATAATATATATATATATATATATATATATATATATATATATATATATATATATATATAAATATAAATATATATATATATCATCAAAAGTTAGGTGTTTATCATCATGAAGCTTTTACATGTGTATGTCTATTTATAATTTCATATACACTATTTTTACCATAAATAGATACATACATATATATATATATGCATACATATACAATATACATACTTATTTTATCATATTTACATTTATACATATTTTCATATACATTGCTCCATATGGAAACATATACATATATATAAACGTCATAAATCTTGTATATATTTATATAACACACACACACATATGGATGTTCTATCTAAAATTTTAGTGGTGGAGTTTATATATATAATCTATCATATCTAGAATTTATATTTCAAAATTAAATATAGTTTAATCAATTTATAGATTTAGATATTTTAAATATCAGAAAATTTTTCTATTCAACTAATAGAATTAATATTTCAATAGTTAAAATTAGTAAAATTTCCCAATATCAGATGGATATAAATCAGGGTCGTTAATGAATTTTCTGAATCTCATATCTATACTCTTTGCATACTTCGATTTCTAAAAGAAGACAATATATCGGTTTTATCACTTTCTAAAAGCAAAGCTTCACGTACACATATTACGAGAGTATAGGAAGATTTGTACTGTGTAGTCAAAATTAGTGTTTCTTAGAATACATACTTGTCTAATAAAGATTTTTGTATCAAGCCTATTCCTCCGAGCAAAGCGAGGGTTGTTTACTAGTTAAAGCCGAAGAGGAGCTTCGAGACTGGACATACGATGGGAGATCCGAATCTGTATAAAAAAAATATGGTGTAATTGTTTCTTTATTTTTATTTACTTTAGTCTAATAGTTATAAGTTAGCTTTTTTACTACACTGCATATTAGATATAAATACACAATCCATACACACATAAAATTTCTCCCATCTCTTCGTATAATCTATAGCATGGTTAGTCATTTGAGGCCAATAAAAGCCTTGTTTCATGACCTTTTCGGTTAGCTTCATGCCATTAGAATGGTCCCTATAGAATCCTTCGTAGGCTTACCATTATAATTTTGCTTCTTTTTCTAGATTAACACATCTTAAATAAGGGAGTGAATACCCCTTCTTATAAAGTACTCCATCTAAAATAACGA
This sequence comes from Allium cepa, assembly GCA_030765085.1. NCBI lineage: Eukaryota > Viridiplantae > Streptophyta > Magnoliopsida > Asparagales > Amaryllidaceae > Allium > Allium cepa. The sequence goes on along the minus strand of CM060931.1, from coordinate 919,493,615 downwards.
AGGTTTAGGCTTAATGTATTATTCTTGTTGCTTCTTGTTTATCTGCTGCCAATTTCTCTTTTTTCATATATTCAATGACAGACATCGTCCAGTTATTCTCATATTGATTATCAGTTTTTGTACAAGAGGATTTTTCATGAAGGATTTCACTTCGATTTATCTTTTCCTTGTATGTTAGGGATTGAGATATGGTCAATACCAAGGTTTCTTTTTCCTTCTTAGGAGCCTTGTCCTCTATACTAGGGTTTGACTGATAGCTTATCGACACAATTTGGGTTTCTGATGCTCCTTGTGAGCCAGCTATTTAGCCAAAAAATCTGCCTGGGAGTTCTTTCCTTTCGGCACTTGGTGTATTGAGAAATCCTTAAATTGTGTCAACATTTTTAACACTTTCTTGACATATAAGACAACTCGGCATCCTTCATCTAATATATTGGTTCAATTGATTACCCACCAATTGAGAATTACTGGAAATCTCAATTCTAGGAATATTCAGTTGTAGGGCCAAGGCAAGTCCTACCACCATCAACTCATATTCTGCTACATTATTAGTGGTTGGAAACCCCAATTTCTTTACATAATGCAAACAGCGTCCATCAGGGGTAATTATTATGTATCTTGCACCAAATCCTTGTTCATTTGAAGCTCCATCTATGAAATGTTGTCATTTAGGCTTTAGATCTTATTCTGATTGATATTTAATGAATCCCATACATTCATTTACCAAATCAGTTAAAGCTTGTCCTTTAATTGTCACTCGTGGTAGAAATTCAATATCATACCGTCTAAGTTCTATTCCCCATTTGACTAATCTTCTCGAGGCTTCAGGTTTACTGAAGACTTGCTTAGATGGAAAATTAATTAAGACCTTTTTTGGATGTGCTTGAAAGTAAGCTCTCAATTTTTATGCTATGAGCATCAAACCGTATGCCGGATTTTCTATAACCGGATATCTAGTTTCCGCATTCTTAATCCTTCTTCTTATATAATATGCTAAAATTTGGGTTCCCTTTTCTTCTCTTATTAGACCAAAGCTGATTGCGTGTTCTGAAAATGCCATATAAAAATAATGGTTTTCCCCATCTGCAGGGCTAGATAGAATTGGTAGTTTCTCAATATGATCTTTTAGTTCCTTAAAGGCAACCTGACAATCTTCTTCCCATTCGAAGTTTTTCTTCTTCTTAATCACATCAAAGAATGGAAGGCATTTATCGATGGACCTCGAAATGAATCTATTCAATGTTGCCATTCTTCCATTTAGGCTCATTACATCTTTATTTATTTTTGGCTCTGCCATGTCTTTAATAGCATGAGTCTAATCAAGGTTGGCTTCTATTCCTTTAGTGCTAACAATATATCCCAATAATTTTACAAACTAGATTCCAAAAGAACATTCCGTTGGGTTGAGCCTCATTTGATATTTTTTTAATACCCCAAACATTCCTTCAAGATCGCATAGATGCCCTCCTCTCGAGGTTTAACCAACATATTATCTACATATACTTCCATGTTTCAACCGATCTACTCTCTGAACATTCTATTTACTAACCTTTGATAGGTGACTTCGGCATTCTTTCATCTGAAAAGCATTACTTTCTAGAAAAATGTTCCCTAGTCTATTATGAAGCTTATGTTCTCTTCATATTGTTGGAACATCGAAATCTGATTGTACCTAGAATATGCATCCATGAAAGATAAGAGTTTTTGTCCACTTGTCCATCGACTAATTGGTTTATTCTTGGAAGTGGATAGCAATTTTTAGACATGCCTTATTCAAATCATTATAATCAACACATGTCCTCCTTTTCCCATTGGACTTTTTGACCAATACTGGATTGGTGAACCATTTTGGATAAATACTTTCTCTGATGAACTATTTTCGAGTAAACTCTTGACCTCCTCTTTCAAAGCGTTAGCTTGGACATTGTTGAATTGTCTCTTCGTTTGTCGAACGGGTGTAATATTCGGGACTATGTTTAAGGCATGACACATGATGGTTGGATATACTCCAACCATATCTGAATGGATCTTGGAAAAACACATCTTTGTTGGATCAAAGAAATTAGACTAACTCTCCTTTGAGCTTTCCATCTAGTTCCTTCCTGATTTTTACTATCTTTGTTGGATAAGATGGATCCAACCATATTTCCTCAAGATCCTCGGCGGGATTCATTCTTTCACGTTTACCTCTATAGTCCTGTTCAGTGACAATCTCCTCACTATCTACTTCATCCTTTTCCAAATTTGCTTCTTTCCTCTTTCTTTTCTTTAAAGAAAAGTTAAATCTTCTTAGTGAATTCTTATTTTTCTCAATGGTTCCTGCTTTTTCCTTGGATAATTGGCTTAAATGACCTTCATCCAAGGACGTTTCGATTTCAATTATGATTAAATTATCTTTCTCCAAGTCATAACAAGAAAGATTGTCTTGTTTGTATTGATCAAGAGTGGCAAAATACAATTCCAGAGAGATGAATTATTATCCTCTGACTATTCCCTATCCGTTCTTGGTCAGGAACTGCACCGGATATTTTGGTGAGACAAAAGCATCAACCCCATCCAAAGCTAGCCTCCCAAAGAAGGAGTATAGTTATATGGTTGGTTTATAATGGCAACTATAGTCTTGAAGGTTCTAAAATGTGGTGGAATTCTCATCTATACCAGAAGCCTTATTTGTCCTATAGGAGTTGATCCTTTGTTATTGAACCCAAATATGTGTTAGAACCTCCAGGTTATGTTTCAATGGTAACAACAATCATATGTATATATAGATATTATCAAGATTACAGGTATATGCTACAAGAAGACATCGTACTCGAAGATATTGAGACTTAAAGAGAAACGAAGATTCATTGACCATATTATTATTAGTATGGTTATTCTATTGTAAATGTGTCCTAGATAAAATATTATTACGGTCTCCTCGAATATAGATGCATACATGGTCGCACACAATTTCATATGCACTTAAGTTGAAAAAATGATTTTACACCTCACAGACATCTGAGATAAAACAATAGACGTCTGTGACAATTCTCGGGTTAAATTTTTTTGAAGTCACAAACGTCCAAAGTTTTACCATAGACGTCTGTCATATGCAAAAACTATAAATTTTGAAAAGACACTTTTGTTTGAAACAAAAAAATCACCTTTCAATGGAAGGTTGCAGCTATTAAAGTGAATAAACTTTCTCAAATAGTAACAACTCTTCTTCTGCACCTTTTTGAATCTATAAATACTACTTTGATGAGAAGTAGAAATCAACTAACATGAATTAATTTATTCTTTTCTCTCTTGACTAAACACTTTCTTACATGTACATTTTTCACATACTCTCAATCTATTACAACCAAAATATAATTTTTGTTAAATCACCTCCTACAACTCAAAGCATTCATATTCACATACTCAAAGGAGGTCATAGGAAGATTTGTACTATAAGTCAAAAACCGTGTTATTTGGAACACAAGATTATCGGAGATACTTTTGTATTATCCTATTCTGCCGAGCGAAGTGAGGGTAATTTGTTTAAAGGAAATATCAAAGGGATCTTTGGGACTGGACGTAGGATGGGAGGTCTAAAACAATATAAAAACTCTGGTTTGCACCATTTTTATACTTTACTATTTATTATCTAATATATCATTAAAGTATACACTTGTATATTATACAAAAGTTAGATAATATGTGATCTAGGAGGATTTCATTTGGTATCAGAGCAAGGTTATTTCAATCCACAATAGCACATAATTGAAATCATTAAAATGGCAAGTACATTTCAAGAAGGTCAATCAACTGTCGTTCCCCCACTATTTACTAGTTCTGATTATGCTTATTGGTCAACGAGCATGCAAATTTTTATGGAAGCAAATGGATTAGAAAAATAGCTAAAAACTCAAAATAAATATGAAGCGCCTGACATTGATATTGGCATATGGACTGATGAACAAAAGGTAGAGGTATTTAACAAACATTGATTTTACTCACTCAATAAAAATGAATTTTCACGAGTCATGCTTTGCACTGCTGCTTATGATATATGGCGTACATTACAAATTACCCATGAAGGCATAAACAAAGCTAAGAAAAAAAATTATAAAATAAATTTTCATCCTTTAAAATGAAATCAAATGAATCAATTATTGACATGTGTGCTAGATTTCAAACTATACAACACAATCTTATGGCATTAGGAGCTAAATTCACTGATTTTGATTTAATCGCATGAATTTTGAAATCTTTAACAAATGAATGGGAAAGAAAAGTATTAGCCATCGAAGAAGCTAACGATTTTTCCCAACTCAAAATCGAAGAGTTAATAGGAAATCTGATGTCGTATGAAGCTTACAGGTGATAAAGAATAAAATTAACAAAAGAAGAACATCACATTTCAAGAAAATAATGGCAACTCTAACTTGGAAGAAGATGAGATTGTTTTCATTGCCAAAGATTACAACAAGTTCAAGAAGTTTAAAAAGATGACGAAATTTCAAAACAACAGCAACACAAATTCCTCAAATCAAACATCAATGAAATGCTTTGGGTGTGATAAATTTGGCCATATGAAGAAGGAACATCCACTACTCAACAAAGACAAAAAGAAAAACAAACTTGAAAATTTCAAGAAAAAGAAAGGAGCATTACAAGTAACTTGGGATGACTTCGACTCTTCCTCTTTATCTGATAGTGACAGTGACTCAAAACAAGTAAATATTTGCTTCATTGCTAGAACAGATGAGGTACATCCTAAATTAACATATGATGAAATTCTTGAAATTAGTATAGAATTAGATGACAAGTATAGAGAATTAAAAAAATAAAGAAAATATGAGAAAATTAAATAGTGTTGAATTGGAAATTGGATTGTTAAAAGATGAAAAAACTAATTTAGAAGAAGAATTAGAATTGGCACAAAAAGAATGTAAAACATTATCATCTAAAAAGTCTACTTTAACCATGATATAGAGAATAATAGAATAGAGAATTATAAACTTGAAAAAGAAAAGTGTGAATTGAAACAAAATTTAAAATTAGCTGATATAGAAATTTCTGATCTCAGAAATAAAATAAATAAAATTTTAACAATGTTTCAAAATTTAATAAAGGAAAGAAAAATCTAAAAAAAATTGATATAAATATCAAAACCATCAGGAAACAGGAAGGGATTAGGAGTGAACAAAAAAAATCATAAACTTTCAAGAAATAATTTATTTCTCATAATAATCAAGGATTTAAGAAGTACAGTACATTATATACTAATTTTAGAAAACCAAATATAAATATGAAATAAGGGAACATAAATGATAAAAATATGAATTCCTAAAAATAACAAATTGATTAGACAAAAATGTATTGATATATATATATATATATATATATATATATATATATATATTTAAAAGATATTGTTCATAATGAAAACTACATCTTTAAAGGTACCAGACCCTCATGGGTATGGCTACCTGCTCCTACTAACACATAGAACCCTAACGGAGGAAGTGGGTTGTAACAACCCGCATATTTTACGATTGTATATTTAAATATTTTATTTAAATATACAATCCGTTGTGACGCCCACCTCTATACTCACGCTAGCCAAGGACATTACGAGGTAATGGCGTCAACTAGCACAAAGAATAAGGCTGTTGAGGAGCGACCATCCGTCTAATTCCTTTGTGCGAGCACCGATATGTCAGATAGTATGACATGCATTTCTTTTCAAGAGGAAATCCGACATACCGATACAAACTCAAAGCTACTACACAGTGGCAATATGATCTTCGGAAACAAATACAGAAATAAGCATAACAAGAATCAGTCACAGATATCCATATCACAAAGGCGGAAATAGATATGAATATAACACATAGAAGTGTTCATTAGAGTAGTAGTCAAATAAGATCCCCAATATCACAAAAGAATAGGTACAGGTGCTAGAAAAAAGAATAAGTATACATCAAGGAGTCTCTATCTCGTATGTATAACAACAAAAACTACTAAACTTTAGCAGTTAGTCAAAAGTCAGATAATGTTCACAGAAGAGGAGTCAAGCAGAAGCACCTGTAACATCTCGGTCTGACCCTAGTATTATTTAATAAGAAAATAATAAACGGATCAGTCTAACTATAAATATCAGATAAAATGAGATAGAATAAGAGATATGACAAAAATGTATGATGACAATAATGCCATATTATGAAAAGGATACATTAGACAACACAAAAAGATCATACAATATCTCAAGAAATCTCAAAGTACTAAAAAGAATCCCTTATTTTATTTTATTCGCCAAACCCTAAATATCGGCAAACATAACATTACCAATCACAAATAGAGGTGAAACACAAATTCTAGAAATCATCAACTAGAAATCCAGAAATCACAAAAGGGGGAGGCCTCTCACAAAATAGGAGCATGAAAACTCACCAACACGTGTATCACAAACGGGTCGCTAACCCATGGTCCCTAACCATAGAGCCCGTGTAACGACGTAGTACAATATCGGTACGTCCGAGGAACCTGAAACTCAAATAATTTGGAACAACGATATAGTACAACGGTACACTCGATGTACCTGATAAGCCGGTACAACGACGTAGTATAACGGTATGCCCGATGAACCGAACTCCATAAAAGAATGTGGCTCGCTAGCCCACAAAAATGAGTTGAAACTCCAAAGAACCAATAGGTCATTAGCCTATAAAAGAAATGAGACGAAACCCAATAAAACGAGGTACATTCCCCTACGTGGACAAAGAGGCATAGCATATCGCTAGTCTAGATCACAAAACGATCATCATTTATCAATAAAAAGTGTGAATTACAATAAGCTAGTAAATAAATGAGTTTAGCTTCATGTCCCATAACCACTGGCTTAGCTTAAATATTTACGAACAAATTGTATATCTCCACTCAAAAATTGTCACAAAAGTTTCAATCAAACATGTCCAAAAATTAATCGACGAAGTAAACGCAAGCGTTTCATGCCACTTGTTTTGCTAAGCCATTTAATTAGATTTTCTCGTACGAACGAGGTATAGGTTTGTATATACAAATAGGTTGGAAAATGGTTTAATAAATGAGCTTTATATTAAAATTGTTTTGATGAAAGAGTTTTGATATTTACTACTAGTATAGAAACCTTTGTATTTCAAAGTGACAAGTCATAGAAATGATTGTAGAAACAATCGATCACCAAAAATTCACATGCGAAGACGTGAATCAAATCCAAAGAAATCGATGCCAAATCCAGCGAAATGGATATTCCCAAAAACCCCAAAAAGAAGTTATCAAAGTCAATAAAGATGATAACAACAAATTGGATCAACACGAATCGATTAAAATTGGAAACCCAATAAAATAGGCAAATTGGGCTGAGGCGGGAGATTCAATCGACTGGACCAGGATGGTCAGTCGACTGACATAATCCCTGGAAACTTTCTATTTCTAGGTTCAGTCGACTGAACCAGGGTGGTTAGTCGACTGAATCATGCCTGGAAACTTTCGGTTTTCAGGCTCAGTCGACTGAACGAGGGTGGTCAGTTGACTGATACTGCCCCAGGAAATTTCTTGGATTCGGTTCAGTCGACTGACTTCCTGTTCAGTGGACTGAACTGGAATTTTCAGTATTTTCAGCCTGGCCCTTTAAAGGGCAAAAATCTATCAAATTGCGATCGAACGAGCGATGGGCGCTAGGGGTTTATGCCAATCGGCAACCTAGCCCTATAGGCTCTTTGATACACCACCAAAAACATGTTCAAATATCAAAGCTAGGATTTTTAAAGATTTTGACTTCAAAACACCAAAAGTTGGAATATTCATAAAACCAATTCAATCCAAAGCAAATGAACAAGAATAGATGTTAGGAATTCATACCCTACAACAACAAAAAGTTATAGACATAGATGTGAATCCAAAAACTCACCTTTTACTCAAACAAGGAAGGAGAAGCTTGAAAACAAAAGGAAGATCAACTACTCTTCAATTTCAACTCTAAAAGCTCCAATCTAAGATCATAAAAAAATATTTTCTAAGTTAGGTTATAGGAAATTTCTGAAATTGGAGAGAGATTGAAATGGAGAAGAAGAAGAGGATGCTTACCTAAGCTTCTCTTTGATTTTGGAGCTAGAACTTGAATTTGCAAAAGAAACTATGGCTTAGGATTTTAATTTCCCATCTCTTCCCCCATTTTTACTAAACTTGAAGTGTTAGGAAATGAGAATAAATGAAGAAGAGGGGTGGAGTTAGGATATAAGTTGAGGTGGGTTAGTGGGCTGAAACCCAAAGCCCTAAGTGAAAACATCAAAATTCCGGCCAACTCCAAACATATCGATAATTATACTCAAAAAAGTCGCAAACGTCCTTTTTGAACTCAATGGAAGTGGTCTCGAGTCCTAATTCCGTTGTTTGCAAAAAGTAGTTTTTCATACTTTAATCCGACTAACGATCCTATATTTGAATAAAATAGTTAAATTTACAATCGTAAAATATGTGTGTTGTTACAGACTCCCCTTCTTAAAGAAATTGCATCCTCGCAATACTTAAGAAGAAAATAAAGAGTAACAACCACAAAAGCATATTAACACAAAAGAAAATTTGAAATAAGAAGTTCACCTTAAGGAGCACGAGAGAGTAAGCCCGGATGTATTTGCTCGATGAATTCTCTAGATTTCCAAGAGCATTGCTTAGGATTTGAGGACCATTGAACCTTCACAAGCGAGACATCTTTATTTCAAAGGCGTTTAACCTCCGTAGAAATGAGACGAATATGATATTGCTCATAAGTCAAATTAGACGAAACTTCAATTTCTTCCACAACACCGGGCTCAAGAATAGAATCGGAATCTCAAAGGAATTTCCATAATTGAGAAACGTGAAACACGTCGTGAATAGAAAAAAATGAGCCGATAATAAAAGGCGATAAGCCACGGAGCCAACGCGTTCGATGATGGGAAATGGACCAACATATCGAGGCGCTAACTTTCCCGATCGAATGAAAAGCACAACACCCTTCATAGGTGAAACACGAATAAACACCAATTCTCCCACAGAAAATTCTAATTTCCTTCTTCGGTTATTGGCATAGGATTTTGTCTACTTTGAGCTTCTTTCATCCTATGGCGAATAAGGTCAATCTTTTCTGTGAAATCACAAATAAAATCTAGACCTAAAACTAGTTTCTCACTGGCCTTAAGCCAAAAAGAAGGAGATCGGCATGGCCTTCCATAGAGTGGCTCAAAGGTGCCATACCAATGCTAGATTGGAATCTATTATTATAGAAAAACTCAACAAGAGAAATATGATCTTTCCAACTTCCACCAAAATCAAGGACACATGCACGAAGATCTTCAAGAGTTTGATTCACACGCTCGGTTTTTCCATCGGACTGAGAATGATAAGCGGTGCTAAAATTAAGCTTTGTTCCCAAAACTTTTTTAAGACTCTTCCAAAATCCACTAGTAAACTATGGACCTCGATTGCTAACGATAGAAGTAGGAACTCCATGCAATTTAACAATTTCTCTAACATATGGCCAAAAGGGATACGGTCTGATTAGACCGAATAGGAATAAAATGGACGGATTTTGTAAGTCTATCCACAATCATCCGTAGGCTATCATGGCCCGAATGAGAGCGGGGAAGTCCGTCAATAAAGTCCATGAAGGCTTGATCCCACTTCCAAATTAGAATGTCCAAAGGTTGCAATAACCCACCGGGCCTTTGATGCTCGGCCCTTATCAGTTGGCAAGTCATGCAACGCTTAATGAAGTTAGCAATATCAAATTTCATTCCATCCCAATAATAAAGTCGCTTCATATCCGCGTACATTTTACTACTATCAGGATGAATGGTAAATTTAGAACGATGAGAATCTTCTAAAATGTCTTTACGAAGATCACTAATATTTGACACGATAAGTCTACCAAATTTTTGAATACCGCCACGAGCATCAATATCTAAGTCTTTCAAACCTTCAATATCAATTATATCCCTACCACTTTGGCTAAGAAGGGCCAATTCAGGATCTAGCTTTTGAGCTTCAAAAATGTGGTCTAAAAGTAATGGATGAGCCTCAAGGCTACATAGAACAAGAGATGAACATAAATAGGATTCATGATCTCAAATCTCACAAGTGGACAAAGTCTCGAGATCATTCCATTCGGATATCATCATAGAAACAACCGCTTGTTGCTTATGACTAAGGGCGTCGGCAACACGATTTCCCTTTTCGAAAGTATAAAGAATATCAGGATCATAAGATGCAAGGCACTCAAGCTAACGTTGTTGACGCAAATTAAGTTCCTTTTGAGAAAACAGGTACTTTAAAGATTTATGATCGGTATAGAGAACAAATTTCTCTCCCAAAAGATAATGATGCCAAATTCCGAGGGCGAGAACAATGGCCACGAGCTCTAAATCATGAGTGGCATATCTAGTCACAACAGGCTTTAATTGCCTAGAAGCATAAGCAATAACATGTTCCCTTTGCATGAGAACGACTCCCAAACCAACACGACTAGCATCGGTATAAACAATAAATTCTTAGTTTCCTTCGGGAATCACAAGAATAGGAGCATCGGAAAGGAGTTCTTTTAACTTTGAAAAGAAGCTTCACATTTTTCAGACTAAATGTGCTTAACTCCCTTCTTTGTCAAAATAGTAAGAGGCACGGAAATTTTAGAAAAGTCTTTTATGAAACGACGGTAATAGCCCACCAATCCAAGAAAACTATGGATTTCCATCACACTCTTCGGTCTCTTCCAATTTTGAATCACTTTGATCTTTGAAGGATCCATGGAAATTCCAGATTCAAAATAATGTGACCGAGAAATTTCATACGAGATTGCCAAAAGTGGCATTTAGAAAATTTTGCTTTCAATTGATTGCTCCTAAGAGTTTCCAACACAATTTGGAGATGCTTTTCATGCTCTTCCTCGGTTTTAGAATAAATAAGCATATCATCTATAAAGGTGACAACAAATCGATCGAGGAAGTCTTTGAAAACTCGATTCATAAGGTCAACGAAATAAGCTGGAGCATTCTTTAAACCAAATGGCATAACAAGCCATTCATAAGATCCATAACGAGTATGGAACGATGTCAAATGAATGCTATCCTCTACAAAACGAAGCTGATGAAAACCGGTTGCTAAGTCTAACTGTGAAAAGACACTAGCACCGCTAAGTTGGTCAAATAAATCATCAATCCGAGGTAACGGATATTCATTTTTAATGGTGAGATCATTAAACTTGTGGTAGTCAACGCAAACCCTAAGTGTACCATCGGATTTCTTCACAAAAATAGCTGAAGCTCCCCAAGGAGAGGAATTAGAACGAATAAATTTCTTCTCTTCCAATTCGGATAATTATTTATGCGTCTTCTCATTTTCTTTATTGGACATATGATAAGGAGGACGGGTGATAGGTAGAGCTTCACGGATTAGATTAATTCTGAACTTAATTGCTCGCTTAGGTGGTAATCCTAAAATGGGCTCAAATATGTCAAAAAATTCACGAACAACGTGAATGAGAGAAATGACATCTTCCTCATCATCACTATCCTCATCATGAGGGTTTAGAGATTACAAAGATGCTGCCAAATTGGAATCCGAATCTTTAAGAACAATGGAAATCTGCTTAATGAATTGAGGATGTCAAAAAAGAATAGTCCGCTCAGGACATAGGATATGGGCTCCATAATGTTTAAGCCAATCCATTACCAAAATCATTCCGAAGCCCAAGTAATGCATAACATGCAAATCGGCTTGAAAAGCATAATCACATAAAATAATCTCGACATATTTACAAAGCAAACTAAGTGTTGCAGATCGACCAACCGGATTCGCAATTCTCAAAGAAGTCATCAAATCCATAACGCTTAAAGAAAAATTATCAACAAGTTCTTTTGATATAAAAGAACGGGATGCACCCGTATAAAAAAGAACTCAAATAGTATGATCACGAAATATAATAATGCCATCAAGGATAGAATGAGAAATACCTTGACCACGAGAAGTGTTACTAGGGGCTTGCACAACATTTAGCCTTTCCTTGTTCTTGCTTTGAAGTTTGGGACAAGAAGATAAAAGATGCCCCAAACTTTTACAATAACGACAAAAGAGAGGTTCGGGCATCTATTAGTAAAATGGTCCTTAGAACCACAATTGTAGCATTACCCATGACTAGAAGTAGTAGTCTTTGCTACCGGAGTTTCTTACTTCCCTTTCTTGTTGGGATAAGGAACTTTGAACTTAATCGGCCTCTTCTTATTGTTGTTGAAGTTTGGTTTGACACCCACAACCCCAACATCGTCTTCTTTATCAGCCTCTTCGAGTTGAAGAGCGATATCAACAAGTTGGTCGAAAGAAACTTCCAATTTCAAAAGTAAAGGCTTTTTGAGATTCTTATTCAAGCCATAGACAAATCTCTAATTTATCTTCAATGGGGTATTAATGTACCCGACCCCATATTTAGAGAGGGATTCAAAAGATGCGACGTAATCCGTCACAGAAGATTCACCATGAACAAGGTCAATAAAGCGCCAAGCTAAAGTTACTTTTTCAGCTTCCGGCACAAACTTCAACTCAAATCTTTCCCGGAATTTCTCCCAAGTAAGATTTGCTTCAATAATTTCAGAAATCAAAAGATCATACCAATCTAATGCCCTTTTTTGGAGCATACTAGAAGCCACTTGAACACGATGCAAATCGATAAGATTCATGCGAGAAAAGATGCGATCGCTTGTTCTAATCCAAGTCTGGACATCTATAACACTTTCGGAACCCTTGAATGGCTTTCCACCCAAATTGGTATAATCGCTGCACAAGCATGCAAACCCAAATTTAAGGTCTGTAGGCTCTGGAATAGGTCCGACAGCTTGAGCATTCTTTACAAGAGCTAGAAGTTGTTGGGCAGACATAAATACTCCATCCTGAGGAGTAGCACTAGATTGACCGATGCTAGGACGGCCTGGTCTAACCATTTCTCTTCTTTTAAAAAGAAAGAAAAAAGAAGAAAAAGTTATTCTCAGAATGAATATCAAACAATCATGATTGATAAAACAAGGGACCATAAAGAAAAGGATAAAACGGGTCCAATGCTCGAATATATCCTAAGGCACGACTCCTAAGAAGGAGTTTGGACAATTCATTGCTAGATTATTCTACATTGTTCCGAAGTTTGGCTATGATACCAAGCTGTGACGCCACACCACTATACTCGCGCTAGCCAAGGACACTGCGAGGTAATGGCATCAACTAGCACGAAGAATAAGGCTGTTGAGGAGCAGCCATCCGTCTAATTGCTTTGTATGAGCATCGATATGTCAGATAGTATGACATGCATTTCTTTTCAAGAGGAAATCCGACATACCGATACAAACTCAAAACTACTACACAGTGGCTATATGATCTTCGAAAACAAATATAGAAATAAGCATAACACAAATCAGTCACAAATATCCATACCACACAGGCGAAAATAGATATGAATATAACACATAGAAATGTTCATCAGAGTAGTGGTCAAATAAGATCCACAATATCATAAAAGAATAGGTACAAGTGCTAGACAAAAGAATAAATATACATCAAGGACTGTCTATCTCGTATGTGTAACAACAAAAACTACTAAACTGTAGTAGTTAGTCAAAAGTCAGATAATGTTCACAGAAGTGGAGTCAAGCAGAAGCACCTGTAACATCTCGGTCTGACCATAGTATTATTTAATAAGAAAATAATAAACAGATCAGTCTAGCTATAAATATCAGATAAAATGAGATAGAATAAGAGATATGACAAAAACGTATGATAACAATAATGCCATACTATGAAAGGGATACATTAGACAACACAAAAAGATCATACAATATCTCAAGAAATCTCAAAATACTAAAAAGAATGTCATATTCTTTATTTTATTCAACAAACCCCAAATATCGACAAACATAAGATTGCCAACCACAAAAAGAGGTGAAACACAAATTCTAGAAATCATCAACTAGAAATCCAAAATTCAAAAAAAAGGGAGGCCTATCACAAAACGGGAGCATGAAAACTCACCAACACGTGTATCACAAACGGGTTGCTAACCCATGGTCGCTAACCATAGAACTGGTGTAACGACTTAGTACAATATCGGTACGTCCGAGGAACCTGAAACTCAAATAATTTAGAACAACGACGTAGTACAACTGTACGCCCGATGAACCAAACTCCATAAAAGAACGTGGCTCGCTAGCCCACAAAAATGAGTCGAAACTCCAAAGAACCAATAGGTCATTAGCTTATAAAAGAAATGAAACGAAACTTAATAAAATGAGGTACAGTCCCCCATGTGGACAAAGAGCATAGCATATTGCTAGTGTAGATCACAAAATGATCATCATTTATCAATAAAAAGTGTGAATTACAATAAGCGAGTAAATAAATGAGTTTAGCTTCATGTCCCATAACCACTGCTTAGTTTAAATATTTACGAACAAATTGTAGATCTCCACTCGAAAATTGTCAAAAGAGTTTCAATCAAACAAGTCCAAAAATTAACCTACAAAGTAAACGCAAGCGTTTTATACCACTTGTTTTGCTAAGCCGTTTAATTAGATTTTCTCGTACGAATGAGGTAAAGGTTTGTATATACTAATAGGTTGAAAAACGGTTTTAATAAACGAGCTTTGTATTAAAATAGTGTTGAAATCGTTTTGATGAAAGAGTTTTGATATTTACAACTGATATAGAAACCTTTGCATTTCAAAGTGACAAGTCACAGAAATGATTGTAGAAACAATCAATCACCAAAAATTCACATTCAAAGACATGAATCAAATCCAAAGAAATCGATACCAAATCCATTGAAATGGATATTCCCAAAATTCCTGAAAAATAAGTTATCAAAGTCAATAAAGGTGATAACAACAAATTGGATCAACACGAATCGATTAAAATTGGAAACCCAAGCAAAATAGGAAAATTGGGCTAAGATAGCAGATTCAGTCGACTGGACCAGGGTGGTCAGTCGACTGACACAATTCCTAGAAACTTTCTATTTTCAGATTCAGTCGACTGAACCAGGGCGGTCAGTCGACTGAATCATGCCTGGAAACTTTCTGTTTCCAGGCTCAGTCGACTGGCCCAGAGTGGTCAGTCGACTCAGTCGACTGATACTGGCCTTGGAAATTTCCTGGGTTCGGTTCAGTCGACTGACTTCCTAGTTCTGTCGACTGACTTCCTTGTTCAATCGACTGAACTGGAATTTCCAGTATTTTCAACCTAGCCCTTCAAAGGGAAAAAATCCACCAAATTGCGATCGGACGAGCGATGGGCGCTAGGAGTTTATGCCAATCGACAACCTAGCCCTATAGGCTCTTCAATACACCACCAAAAACATGTTCAAACATCAAAGCTAGGATTTTTAAAGATTTTGACTTCAAAACAGCAAAAATTGGAATATTCATAAACCAATTCAATCCAAAGCACATGAACAAGAATAAATGTTAGGAATCCATACCTAACAATAAAGAAATTTATAGACATAGATGTGAGTCCAAAAACTCACCTTTTACTCAAAATAAGGAAGGAGAAGCCTGAAAACAAAAGAAAGATCAATTACTCTCCAATTTCAACTCTAAAAGCTCCAATCTAAGATCATAAGCAAATATTTCCTAAGTTAGGTTATAGGAAATTTCTAAAATTGGAGAAGGATTGAGATGGAGAAGAAGAGGAGGCATACCTAAGCTTCTCTTTGATTTTGGAGCTAGAACTTGAATTTGCAAAAGAAACTTGGGCTTAGGAAATGAGAATAAATGAAGAGGAAAGGGGGTGGAGTTAGGATATAGTTGAGTTGGGTTAGTGGGCTGAAACCCAAACCCAAAACTAAAGCCCTAAGTGAAAACATCAAACTTTCGACTAACTCCAAACATATCGATGTTTATACTCAAAAAGGTAGCAAATGCCCTTTTGAACTCAATGGAAGTGGTCTCGAGTCCTAATTCGGCTGTTTGCAAAAAGTAGCTTTTCGGACTTTAATCCGACTAATGATGTTATATTTAAATAAAATATTTAAATATACAATCGTAAAATATGCGGGTTGTTACATGGGTACCATTTAAGTTTTTTTTTATTTTGTAGGTACCCAAAAACAAAATTATATACAAGGAAAAATGGATACTCGATAATGGATGCTCCAAACATATGATAGGAAATGCACACATGTTATCAAACATCACTTACATGGATGGTGGAATGGTGACTTTCGGAGATAATTCCAAAGGATATGTTATTGGAATTTAAAATATCATCAACGTCGGTGTATCAACTTCTCCTATTATTTCAAATGTATTATTGATATAAACTTAAAACATAATTTACTTAGTATAAGCCAATTATGCGATAAGGGGTTTAAAATCAATTTTGAAAAAGATAAATGTAATATCTTTGATCAAAATAAAACTTTAATTTTTGAAGGAACAAGAAATAGAAATATACATATATTCCAAACAAGAATATTTATCATAATCATGATTTATGCTTAACCGCAATCGTGATGATCCATGAAAATGACACTAAAGTTTTTGTCATATAAATTTCAAATATATAAACAAATTAGCTAAAAGCAATTTGGTAAGAGGATTACCCAAAATAAATTTCAAAGTTAAAAATCTGTGCAATGCATGTCAACATGGAAAATTAAAGAAAATCATGTTTAAGTCGAAAAAGGAAATCTCCACTAAACAACCTCTTGAATTACTTCATTTGGACTTATTTTGTCCAACTCAAGTATGTTCGATAAATCATAATAAATATGCTTTTGTAATTATAGACGATTTTTTAAGATATACTTGGGCATTATTTATAAAACATAAAAGTGATACATTCGAAATGTTTAAAAAAATTTGGTAAATGAAATAAGACTCTAATGGATTTAAAAATAAAAAATATAAGAAGTGATCACGGTGGAGAATTTGAAAATGAACTACATACAAAAAAAATTAATAAAAAAGGAATTAGCCATTCTTTTTCATTTCCATGAATACCACAACAAAATGGAGTAATTGAAAGAAAAAATCGCACCTTGCAAGAATGTGCTCGAACTCTCCTAAATGGCGTGGCTTACCATCGAAATTTTAGGCCGAAGCAGTTGCTACTGCGTTTATGTATTAAATCGTGTAACTGTTAGACCTATGACTAATACTACATATTATGAAATGCTCTAAAAAAAGAAACCAAAAGTATCATATTTTCGAATATTTGGATCAGAATGCTTTATTCTAAATACAGAAGATAATCTTGGTAAATTCGATCCAAAAGCCGATGAAGGAATTTTTGTTGGATATTCCGATCAAAGTAAAGCATACATAATAATGTTGTAGAGGAAAGTCTTCGTGTCACGTTTGATGAAGACTTTAAAAATATAAATAAAGACGGCGAAGAATTTTTTGACATAAATCAAAATAAAGCCATTGAAAATTATAATGATAATCAAAATAATAATGATTTGAAATCACCATCCTGTATATCTTAAAAGATCATCCTATTGATAACATAATTGAAAATCTAGATAAAAAAAATTCTACTAGAAAATAAATAAATAAAATGAGTAATGTTGCATTTATGTCAAATTTTGAAACAAAAAATTACAAGGAAGCATCAAATGATGATTTTTGGATTTTAGCAATGCAAGAAGAACTTAATCAATTTGAATGAAATGTTGTTTGGAAACTAGTACCAAGGCAAAACGATTAATCAGTAATTGGAACAAAAGGGCTATTTAAAAACAAAGAAGACAAAAATAGTAATATTATATGTAATAAAGCAAGATTGGTAGCATAGGGATACAATCAAGAAGAAGGAATTGATTATGAAGATACATTTGCACCTGTAGCACGTCTTGGAGCCATAAGAATATTATTTACTTTTGTGTGTCATCGTAATTTTAATCTACAAATGGATGTTAAAAGTGCTTTCTTGAATGATTTTATAAATGAAAATGTTTACGTTGGAGAACCACCACCACTATTTGTTCATGAAAAATATCCAGATCATGTTTTTAAACATAATAAAGTGTTATATGGTTTAAAACAAGCACCTCGCACTTGGTATAATCGATTAAAATCACATTTAATAAATTCTGGTTTTCAAATTGGAAAAATAGATGCAACGTTATTTATTAAAAGTGAATAGAAGGATATATTAATTGTTCAAATTATGTTCATGATATTATATTTAGATCTGCTAACAAATATTTATGTAATGAATTTTCTACAGTAATGACTGATGAATTTAAAATGTCTCATATGGTTGAATTGAATTTCATTTTAGGATTACAAATAAAACAATTAAATAATGGAATCTTTATAAATCAAGAGAAATACTGTAAGGAATTTCGAAAACATTTTGGAACGGATAATACATCAAGTAAACCCACTCCAATGAGTACTATTAATCATCTAGACAACGATGAACATGGAAAATAGTTCGATCAAAAACTATATCGAAGCATGATAGGATCTTTACTATGCTTAACAACTAGCACACCAGATATTATGATGAGTGTTTTTTTATGCGGAAGATTTCAAGCACAACCTAAGGAATCACATCATTGGACAGTCAAATGGATATTACGATACCTAAACCAAGACTAAAGATTATGTTCTATTTTATCCAAAAGGCAGTTCATTTGAACTCGTATCTTACAGTGATGCGGATTTTGGTGGATGTAAATCGGATAGAAAAAGTACAAGTAGCACATGTCACTTTATTATCAATCGTTAGTTTCGTGGTTTAGTAAAAAAGCAAAATTGTGTTTCTCTTTCGACATGTGAAGTCGAATATATCTCTGCTGCCTTAGCTTGCGCTCAAGTAAAATATATGCACCAAACACTTAAAAACCATGGGAATATAATAAATAAATCTCCAATATATCGCGATAATATCAGTGCTATAAGTTTATCTAAAGATGAAATTAATCATTCATGAACAAAACATATTGATATTCGTCACCATTTTCTGAGAGATAATGTTGAAAAAGAAATAATAACACTTGAATTTGTTAACACCGAAAATCAAATAGCTGATATTCTTACAAAACCGTTAAGTGAACTAACTTTTATTAAGTTAAGACGAGATCTAGGAATTTGTTCGTACAATGAATTGGTTAACTAAATTTATAGAAATAGCTCATATAGACTTTCAACTGCACATTTGGTTTTATACACTTAGAATTAATAGTAACCACATAAAAATTAAACGGGAAAATAGGCATAGGGTAGAAGTTGCAAAAGAATTTAGTTTTTAGGGACAACAAGTTTGCTTTTTAGTATGTAGGACATTTTTTAGTGTGGACAGAAAATGATAGTTACAACTATCATTCTGTCATTTACACTAAAAAGTGTCATTCAGTCTAAAATGCAAACTTCTTGTCACTAAAACTAAAATTTTCTTCAACTTTTTCCTTGAGCCTAAAAACCCCAAAATTAAACTAATAACAACCATTTAAATAACTAACTACTCTTTGTTAAATTTTTGTGGCCTAACTCCTTTTCCTCAACCTATTTTCTAAGTATAGCAAAATCTTATCTTATAAATTCAGCTTATATTCTACCTAAAAACAAATAAATACAAATATATTATTAAAACAGTGTCTTCTGTTCGTGCCATCTATTCAACTATCGACTATAAATCCCTCTCATCAGATATCACTTACATACCACTTACTAAATCCATACCTACATCAACTCATTCAGTCTCTCTAAACATTGTTGCATCACTAACATACCACACTGAATTTTCTCCTAAAGAAAAGAAGGTTAAATGTTCAATAGATCTGAAATCGACTTCTCTCACTGACAAAGTCGATGAGATATATCAGTACCAACAAGAATTAATCGACGTTCAACTTGAAATATATTATGAGCAACTACGTCAAGGATCACATCTAAATTTTCTCAAAAAGTGTATCCTTTAAAATTGTGGTCACTCACCAACAAAAAATTGCATACATCAAAAATATCATCGATTGCAAGAAACTTCTACAAAAGTGTATAACATTACTCAAAGAAATCTATGCAAACCAGAACCATCAAACTAAGCTTGGATTAACACTCCAGCTCGTGCAAGTTGGTCTCCATTGAAGCTATTACTTGACAATACAAAAGTTGAATTAAATTCATGGGATTTACAAAATATCAACAAATCTAAATTTTCGACAAAAACTAAACTTGTGTTGTGCATCATATAAATTATGTTTATTTATTAATTTTTGATACGTATATTGTTTTATTATGTTAAAAATTTAATAAAAATTTCACTATATTTAAAATTTTCAATATGTCAGAAAATACATACCACAGACGTCTGTCACACGTTACGGGAATTTTTTTCCTATAGCCACTGACGTCTGTGGAAACCTTACAGACGTCTGTCGAAACTCTCTGTTTAATTTTTTGCGGCCATAGACGTCTATAGAATCATCACATACATCTATTAAATATCTTTGTTTTCATTTTTACTGAAGTCATTGTTTTCATTTTTGCAGCTACAGACGTCTATAGAATCATCCATCGCTTCTCTGGGACAAATTTGCAACAACCAAATATAAACAAATTTACCTCTTTCTTCACTTTTACCTCCATTTCCCAATTTTTGAAACCTTAGCTTCCAAAACATTCAAATTCATCAATTAGTGGCTCCCAAGAAGTAACCGTCTCTAAAAAGCAAAAATAAGGCCAATCTTCCACCAACTCTCAAGCCCTGGTTACGCAAGCTCACATAAACCAATGGCTCCACAACAATCATAATGTCATCAAACAATTTAAGGCACTTTCCAAAAGAAAATCCACTCTTGTCCTTTCTATCGCCTTGGAAATGTGATAAAGTATGAAATTCTAGAAATAACTACGGATGCTAGTTGATACAACCTAATTAGCTATGATGTAAATAAGGTAATGATCGATCCTCTATCTATTTACATTTTTACTCCAATTTATGTAGTATGGGGATTTGGAATACAGAGAATGAGGATGGTTGGTTGTGGTCAAGCATTTATGGAAAATAGATTAGAATTGATGTATATATGGTTGGCCATATAACAGGATATTCTTATGATGGAATTAACTTAACGGATATACTATGATAACCCGTATTTTGGACATTCGATAATTGAATAATTAACTAGTTTATTCAATTGAACAGATAAAAACTCTCATAATAAAAGAGATCTGGACATGTAAATGAATTTGAAAATATAATAAAAGTTGAATTATAAATATCTGGATAAATATTTATTTGTCCTAATATAATTACTTAAAATTGACAAATTATTTTTTTAAAACAAAAAAATATATTATAATGATGGTTTATATATATAAAGAAATAAGTAGATTTTGAATAAAAAAATATTATTTTCAAACAAATTAAAAATGTGTTTGTTTAATTGTGTATATATATGTGTATGAGTGGATTTTAAATTGAATTTGAATTTAAATTTGAAACTTAAAAGATAGATCTTTTAAAATAATATTAGATTTAAAATATATTATATATATGATTTTATTTAAAATATAATTGGTTTTATATTATTTTCTTTAAAGGATTTTATTAATATAAGTTAAAAGAAATGTATTTACTAAATAGAAAATTTAATATAAATGTTTTATAAACCATTTTAAAATTAATTAAAGCATGCATAATTACAAGTGTTAATTTATAAAATCTTGTTAATAACATGTGTAAGTTAATAAACATTTGCAAATGACAAATGTAAACAAATTTAACAAGTGTCACCAATTTATTTCATTTTTCTTTTATATTTTTAAAAATCATAATTAAATCAATATATGCATCTATCCCTCCTCTCATTTTTTTAATCTTCAATTTCGAAACCAAAGAGAAAACAAAGATCTGTAACTTAAACCTGAAATGGAAATAAAAAAACAGCATTTAGATCATCTCAGAAAAAATTCAAACTTAACATAAAGTTTTCAAGATTAAACAAATCCTGGAATCCAAAACCAGAGAAAGAAATAAAATCAAAACTGGAAGCAAGCAATCAAATCCCGAAGTAACTAACTCAAGCATGTTCAAATCAAAGCAATCTCCAGTTGCCAATATTCCAAAGCTGTTCTCTGCTCGAAACAAAGGTGAGTAAACCAAGCTTTTAATCTGTTTTAAAATCATGTTGCATGCAGTAAAACTTGAAGTAAACTGGTGATAAATTGTTTGCATGATTGTTTATATGATTACATGTATGTTTGTGTGTGTATATATATGTATGTATGTATGTATGTATGTATGTATGTATATGTATATGAATTTATTGGAGTGCATGCCTGTATATAGAACAATTACTCTGTTCTTGTTTTCATTGGTTTAAAAACTTGGAAAATTTTCAATATCTCCTTCCCTGATTTCTTTTAGACTTAAAGGTATAAACTAAACTTTTTTGTGATGACAGGATATATGATCTAAGCATATTTCCAGATAATATTAAAGAGTATTTTTAACATAAGGGAAGAAGTACAATGAAACTTAAATCATATCGAAATCAAGATCTAATTAAATTGTTGTTTCATTAATATAATTTGTTATATCTTCGAATACTACGATTTTTAAAGAAAGAATCGGAAATTTTAAGCTTGTAATTCGAGAGAGATCAAAGGACGAACGGAAATCATGACTAAGGTGATTTCTGGTGATCAATGAAGTTTGAGTGGTCAGGATCACAGCCGAAGGTAGCAGAGGAGTTGACGAGCTCGACAAAAATGATAGGTGAATTTCTAGTTTACTATGGCGGTGGCAAATCGTTGATCTAGGGTTTAAGTTATGGCTTGGGTCGTGTTTGATTTCAAGAACAATGCGGCGCCGACATCGTACCGAGTTGGGTCGGAGTTATGGGAAAGGAACGAGGAACTTAGGCGGAGGTCCAGGTACGAGGCCGTAGCCTCTGGTGGATGGACATGGGAGATTTGAGGTGATGGATGATCGGGTTCTTAGCCTGAAGGGTTCGAATTCATTCGTTTTTATTCTGAGAGGTGGTTCGAGTTTTGGTTGATCGATTGGGTCGGGATGATCGTCAACGACTTGTAAATGCTAGGGAAGTCGATCAAAACGACAGTGAACTTGCGTGCACGTGCAAAAGTTTTCGTGATATCAGATGTTTTATGTGATTGTTGAGGCATCGGAAAAAATGGGTTTTGGCTCAAAGTAAATCTCGCGTTTTAATCGAGAAGGGAAAGATGAGTGGTTAGCTCGAGTCGTAGCTCGGGTATATCTAATGTAGGCTTGAGTTCTTTTATGTTAGCCATGTTTTAAAGTAGAGGAAATGTATATGTTCAAGGTTTAAAAGCAAATGATAAAGTGATTTCAAAAGCAAAAGGTAGCGATCAATTATCAAACATGTTTCGGTTTTTAAAATTTTAAGCCAAATGTTTTAAGATTTATTATTTTGATTTGAATAAGTTTATACTAGGCCAATTATTTAAATTAAATTATTAAGTCTTTCTAAATGTAATTTAATGAAGTAATTAAGTTGTTGATAAAGATAAATGTTTTATCTTGAATTTAATTTAGACTTTTGGTAATTATAGATTAAATAAATTAATAAAGTAATTAAAGAGAAATTAATTAATTGATGATTAAGGATTAAATAATTTATAATTAAGGATTATAAATTAATTGGATTAGAGATAAATTATTTGGAGATTGATGACTTCAACGATAAGTATTCAATGTAAGTAATTTAAGGGAAATTATTTAATGGAAGTAATTAAGGATAAATTACTTAGTGCAATTAATTAAAGGATTGATTAATTAAGATAACTAAAAAGTTAGTTAATTAATTAATGAGATTAATTAAAGGATAATTAATCAAAGAAAGTGATTATAGAATAATTAATTAATGTAATTAGTTGAGAGTTAAAGTAATTAATTATAGATAATTAATTAAGATGGTAATTAAAGGTTAATTAATGTGATTGGTTTGAGAATAATTAATTTGTGTAATTAATTAAGGGCTGATAACTTAATGTAATTTAAGGATAATTAATCAAGGATGATTAATTAAAGGATGATTAATTAATTTGTTTGTAATTTATTAATGTTAAGTGAGTAGGATTTAAAAAGTAACAAAGTTAATTAGGAATGGTATATTTAATTTATCTTGCTTATAAATGATTAAGGTATATTGAATGACTTAGATTATTTGATATCTCTCATATGCGATTTGTGATGCTTTGTGATATGAGACACTTGGGTTGAACTGTGATATTTGGGGTATCTATCTAAGAAATTGTGTGTGAATGTGAAGTCCTGAATATAAATTGAATTGTGTAAACGTAAACAATTTGGCTTAAAGAATAACATTGGAATCGAAGAGACCAGGGTCGGTATCAGTAAATACCCAAAACCACTTCGATTTGGAATCTACAATAATTCTTTATAGATTTGATATGTGAAATGATATTGGCTGGAATGGAATAATTTAAGTAATTAGTTCACTGGAACTAAGTAAGGGTACTTAGGGTTTGATTTGTGAATAGGTGTTTACTATAACAAGTTATGGACTCGTTGTAAAGTACGAGTTATGTTAGATGGGTTTACTCATGCTGGTTTCCAGCCTGACCCGGGTGTTACTTTGATGTAATGCTCGGGTCAGACCGAGTATTACAGTTTTCAGGTTAGGACGTTCTGGAGTTCAGGAGGCGAGCTGGATGGCAGGAATGTATGGAGTATACCACTACGTATTAGAGTTGTATAGTCTGTAGTCTAGAACAGATTGATATAACTATCTAGTCTATTTGTGTATGGTTGTAACTCTTATGAATTGTATGTAACCTAACAATTACAACTTTCTTTGTAAATGCTATTGTTTTGATATTATATTTTGATCCGCTGCAAATGTGAGATATGTTGTTATTATGTTCTTCTTCTATCTTCTTCTTCTTCTTTTCTTTAATAATCTAAAATTTCCGGCATTAGATTGCTCGGCACTTCTACCGTGAACGTATTAGTGTCGAATTCTCGAGGTCGAAATTTTGAGTCGTTCCATTTTGGTATCCGAGCAGAAGGTTAAGTGAGAACCTTGGCTCTGGTGGATAATGCTCATTAAGGATAAGGACAATAGTACCCTAGAATGAGTTGAGTGTATGATATAGAGGGCGTATTTGTCGTTTTCTTATAGAATGATTTTAAAACGGTTTAATAATTAATTTTTATATAAGTTTATATTTTGATATATAAAGCAATAATTTTTCTAACCACTATATATTAAGATAACGGGTCGTTGTATTAATTGAATTAAAAGTAATAATAAGAATTTAGTGGTAATAGAAATACAACCAAATGGGAATTGGATAATAAGAACTATATAAATAAGATAAGCTAGCAATGGATTCAAACCAGAAAATAAAATCCTGAATTTGAAGAAGTGTTTTCTGAAGGTTGAATTAAGTGACCCAGATATTATTTTCCAATAAATTTTAAGATAATATGTAGTGAATTGGTTTCCACATATAATAACCTTGGTTATTATTCTAAAATGGTTGTTGTGTTTAATAATGAAATATTTTTTGATGATTAAGAAAAATGAAATGTTTTAAGGAAGTAAACATTTAGGTGAGCATGACTTATAAATTGGAATTGAAGCTAATTTAAATTGTGAAGTTTTAAAATATAAGTCCAGAAAATTTGGAATTTGTTTCAAGTGTTAAAAAGGAAAAAAATGAGTAGTAATTTACAATGTATTTGAATGAAAGGGTCCTGTTTCAAACAAGTGTTGTTTGAAAATTTTAAAGAAATTTGTTTCGAATTAAAACCAAAGGTGGTTTAAAAATTTAAGGTATAACTTAGTGTGTAAAGGAAATAAATATGTATATATATATATATGTGTGGGATATACATAATCTTAAAAATAATTTGGAATAAACTCTAAGTGTTGAGCTTAAAATTTTCTTTGGAATGTGATGTGAAAACCCAAAATGATAAGTTTTTGAACATATAAGTAGGAAGATTACTAATATGAGGTTTAAAATTTGAAATGGGAATTCAAATTAGGTAAAGTTGACTGGATTGTTTAAATAAATTAAATTTAACTTAAGGGAAGTTAAATAAGTTTAGAACAAACAACCTGAATTGGAAATTTCAAGATGAAATTGAGATTTAACTTGGGAAGTTAAATGGTTGATTTGAATTGGAAGTATGTGCGATCTCAAAATGGGTTTGAGATCTGGAAATTGGAATTAGATGCTATTGATGAATATTTTAAATAATTTGGATATTTATTTATTTTGACTTATCTTAATATCATCCCATTGTTATTAATAATCTATGAAAATGAGAGCTGAATTATCTTAAATAAGAAATAGAGTGAGGTAATGTACATACATTACTGAAATAAAATAGAAATAAGATTGAACTTATGAAAGGGAAACTGCTTTGAACTCAAATATTTAAACGTTAGAAATGAGCTTGCTAAAAATTTGTTAAATTGGTTTCGAAGTCAAAATTGGGTAATAAATTGGATTCTGAAGATTAAATCACTTAATAAATTTTGAACTCTTATTTGAATTTTGAAATAAGTTAAGTAGAGGTAATTTAAAATGGAATTTTGAAATTGGGACTCTGGATTAAATGGTTTAAAGATTTAAGTTGTTAATGTAAAAGTAAATGTTGATTTGATTTAAAAGATTAAATCAACATTTAAAAATTTAACTCGAATTTATGAAATTCGAGTTAGTTTTAAGTTGAGATTTGAATTGAATTAGTTCAAATTGAATTTTATTTGAATTAGTTGGAATTGTGATTGAAGATGGATAAGTATAAAATTCAAATGGAAAATTTGAACTAAATTAATTGGAAGTGAGATTGAAGTTGAATGGGTTTAAATTCAAATGGAAATTGATTTGAATTTGGGAAGGGAATTGAAGTTAATTTAAATTGAATTGGAATTGAATAAATTTAATGGAGTTGGAAATTGAAGACTGATTGGGATGGAGATAGGGAAGTTGAACGGTTTGGTTCTGAACTATTTTCAAATAAATTGTTTTAATATAAATGTTTTTAAATCTGTTTTGCCCAGTTATTTACTATACAGCTTTATTTTTAAAACCCAAAACTATCTTGTACTTATTTTACAACTACTTTTGGAACTATTTAACTATTATACAACAATTTACAACTGTTTTATAAACTAATTACTATTTTACAACTATTTTGCAATTATCTAAACTATTTTACAACTATTTGACTATTTTACAACTATTTTATAATTACTTAACTATTCTACTGCTATTTTGCAACTGATAACTATTTTACAACTACTTATCTATTTTAAAAAAATTCAAGCTATTTTCTTAATACTAGTTGGTAGAGTGCAAACTGTCTATAAGTGAATACCAATTGAGATAAGAATTGAAATGTTAACCCAAATGGAAATCGGGAGTAATTGTGGATAAGTGAAAGGAATCAAAATGAAGGTGAATAGAAAAGAGAATTGATTTAGCTAATGATCAATGAAGATAAATACGTAGGATATACTTATATTATTCTATTCGTATAATGATTTGATTCAAATTTGAGCATAGAATTTCAAGATAGTATATCGATACGAGTTAGGATTTTTCACTCGATTTTCGACGGTGAACCCTGGATATGGATTTTTGATTGATTCTAGAAGTTCTCTATCATAGTTGTGACTATGCAAGGAGAACGACGGTTTCAAATCAAGAAACCAGATATGAGTGCGCACTGGAAAGTCGGGTGGACGATACTAGTTCGGAAGTGGAATTGTGTGATCGTGTGAGCGATCAAATTTGATATTTGATATTGCGTACGGATGGTATATGTACATTGTTCGTGCTTAAATTAAATTGATATTGAAATTTTGAAAGAAATGAGAAATGATTTTTGAAAGAGAAGTATATTTTGAGAAATATACATGAATAAAGGTGGAAATTGGATATCCTTTGAAATCCACTTTGTGAAAAGTAAGTGATACGGTACGTAACTTTGTAAAAGAAAGTAAATTTGAATGTTGATTTGGCATCGTAAAGTTATATATATTTGTTATATATGATAAGCTCTTCCTATGTTGAATCTTATAACCAGAAGAAAGGGTTTTTGAAAATATTTTAAGTATAAAAGGGGAATCTATATAAGTGATCCAAAGATTATTTTCAAGTTGGAAAGGATAAGTTATATATATATATATATATATGATTTTATGAGAATGATTTTGGAAAAAGGTTTTGGAACCTACGGATTTGGAAAAGGCTTTTGAATTTTGGGAAAATCAAATTTTGGGAGTTTGGAAAGCCAAGTTGGAGCAATCGATTTGGGATATCCATTTGGTGTAAAGGAGATTTTTGTGTAAATCATAAATGGTATGATTTGAAAGATACTATAAATGTATAGTATAAAGTGTTTTGAGATTGGCTTTAAAGAAAAAGGGGCTCCCATTGAAATGAACTTCATAGGAGATCCACGGGGTGGTTCTGCCTTGAGCCCTAGGGGGAAGCTCTAAATAGAATTCTGGATGGAAGTCCAGACAAACCAAAGTTCTTGAGGAGTTTTTGTTGTGGGTAGCGAAATTCGAGGGCGCTGATGCCTACAGAGACATTTGGGTTATGCTGTGAAGACAGTGTAACTCGATGTCACTGCGATCTACTGCGGACCATAGCGAAAGCCGTGTGTGCTGTGAGAGCCAACAGTCTACGTTTGATTTTCCGTGATGGCAACGTAACATCGGTAGACTACGAACTACAGAGACATAGCGAAATTCGAGAGGCTGTGAGAGCCTAAGTCTACATTAGGACTTAACTGTTGTAGTCTACGACCTATGTGGGAGTGGTGAAGTTTCATTTGGCAGCGGAAATCGAGGGCGCTGATACCCACAATTACATAGACTTTTGCCGAGATGGCAACTTAACTCGGGATGTGACCGCGATCTATGGCGGGTTCCATGGCGTAATCGAGGGGCATGGAGTTCCTATAGTTATCTATGGGTTTTGCCTGGATGGCAACGTAACCATCGGGTTAACTACGACCATGGAGGGCATGATGATTTCTAGAGCATTCTCACCGAAGATGTTACCTCTATTTTCAAAAATGCTTTCTATATTTTCAAAAAAATGTTTTCCCAAGTATTTTCACTGGGTGTTGAAAACGGGTCTGCTAAGTATTTATAGATTTTCGGTCCTACGCTTGATCAACGTATGACCGAATTTCTGTGAGAACGAGAATGGACTTGTTGAGACATCAAGTTATAAAAAGTAATCTTATAAAGTTATTTCTTCAATATTATATAGATTTTAAAGTGTTTTAAACATTTATGGCTTCGTTCCTTTTCTAGGACGAAAAGATTCAAACGGGGGAAGAATGTGATAACACGTATTTTGGAAATCTGATAATTGAATAATTAACCGGTTTATTCAATTGAAAAGATAAAAATTATGATAATAAAATATATTTGAATATGTAAATGAATTTGAAAATATAATAAAAGTTGAATGATAAATATCTGGATAAATATTTATTTGATAATCTTCTAATATGATTACTTAAAATTGACAAATTATTCTTTTAAAACAAAAAATATATAAAATTGATGGTTTATATATATAAAAATATAGATATAACTAGATTTTAAATAGAAAAAAAATTATTTTCAAACAAATTAAAAATGTGTTAGTTTAATCGTGTATATATATGTGTGTGCGTGCGTGTATATATATGTGTGTGCGCGCGTGTGTGTGAGTGGATTTTAAATTGAATTTGAATTTAAAATTGAAACTCAAAAGATAGATCTTTTAAAATAATATTGGACTTAAAATATATTATATATATGATTTTATTTAGAATATAATTGGTTTTATATTATTCTCTTTAAAGGATTTTATTAATATAAGTTAAGAGAAATGTATTTACTAAATAGAAAATTAAATATATATATAAGTTTTATAAACCATTTTAAAATTAATTAAAACATGCATAATTAGAAGTGTTAATTTATAAAATCTTGTTAATAACATGTGTAAGTTAATAAACATTTGCAAATGACAAATGTTAACAAATTTAACAGGTGTCACCAATTTATTTCATTTTTCTTTTATATTTTTAAAAATCATAATTAAATCTATATATGCATCTATCCCTCCTCTCATTTCTTTTTTGTTTATCTTCAATTTTAAAACCAAAGAGAAAATAAAGATCTGTAACTTAAAACCTGAAATGGAAATATAAAAAACAACAGTCAGATCATCTTAGAAAAAAATTCAAACTTAACATAAAATTTTCAAGATCAAACAATCCCGAAATCCAAAACCAGAGAAAGAAATAAAATCAAACCTGGAAGTAAGCAATCAAATCCCAAAGTAACTAACTCAAGCATGTTCAAATCAAAGCAATCTCCAGTTTCCAATATTCTACAGCTATTCTCTGCTCGAAACAAACGTGAGTAAACTGAGCTTTTAATCTGTTTTAAAATCATGTCGCATGTAGTAAAACTTGAAGTAAACCGGTGATAAATTGTTTGCTTGATTGTTTATATGATTACATGTATATATATATATATATATATATGAATTTATTGGAGTGCATATCTGCATACAAAACAGTTACTCTGTTCTTGTTTTCATTTGTTTAAAAACTTGGAAAAATTTCAATATCTCCTTCCCTAATTTCTTTTAGACTTAAAGCTGTAAACTAAACTTTTTTGTGATGACAAGATATATGATCTAAGAATATTTCCAGATAATATTAAAGAGTATTTTTAACATAAGGGAAGAAGTACGGTAAAACTTAAATCATATCGAAATCTCGATCTAATTAAATTGTTGTTTCCTTAATATAATTTGTTTTATCTTCGAAAGCTATGATTTTTAAAGAAAGAATCGAAAATTTTAAGCTTGTGATTTGAGAGAGATCGGAGGATGAGCGGAATTCATGTCTGAGGTGATTCCTGGTGATCAGTGAAGTTTAAGTGGTCAGGATCACGGCCGGAGGTAGCAGAGGAGTTGACAAGCTCGACAAAAATGATAGGTGAATTTCTATTTCACCATGGCGGCGGCAGATCGTCGATCTAGGGTTTAAGTTATAGCTTGGATCATGTTTGATTTCAAGAACTATGCGGCTCAACGTCGTGCCGAGTTGGGTCGGCGTTACAGGAAAGCAACGAGGAACTTAGGCGTAGGTCCAGGTATGAGGCCGTAGCCTTCGGTGGACGGAGATGGGAGAAATGTGGTGATGGATGATCAGGTTCTTAGCCTAAAGGGTTCGAAATCATTCTTTTTTGTTCTGAGAGGTGGTTCGAGTTCTTAGGTGATCGATTGGGTCGGGATGATCATCAACGACTTGTAGATGCCAACGAAGTCGATTGGAATGACGGTGAACTTGCGTGCACATGCACGAGTTTTCATGATATCTGGTGTTCTCTGTGATTGTTAAGGCATCGGGAAAAATGGATTTTGGCTCGAAGTAAATCTTGTGTTTTGATCGAGAAGGGAAAGATGGGTAGTTAGCTTGAGTTGTAGTTCTGGTATATCTGCTGTAGGCTCGAGTTCTTTTATGTTAACCATGTTTTGAAGTAGAGGAAATGTATAAGTTCAAGGTTTCAAAGCAAATGCTAAGGTGATTTAAAAAGCAAAGGGTGGCGATCAATTATCAAGCATGTTTCGGTTTTTGAAATTTTAAGCCAAATGTTTTAAGATTTATTATTTTTATTTGAATAAATTTATATTAGACCAATTATTTAAATTAAATTATTAAGTGTTTCTAAATGTAATTTAATGAAGTAATTAAGTAGTTGATAAAGATAAATGTTTTACCTTGAATTTAATTTAGACTTTTGGTAATTATAGATTAAATAAATTAATAAAGTAAATAAAGAGAAATTAATTAATTAATTAATGATTAAGGATTAAGTAATTTATAACTAAGGATTATAAATTAATTCGGTTAGAGATAAATTATTTGGAGATTAATGACTTAAACGATAAGTATTCGATGTAAGTAATTTAAGAGAAATTACTTAATGGAAGTAATTAAGGATAAATTACTTAGTGTAATTAATTAAAGGATTGATTAATTAAGATAACTAAAAGGTTAGTTAATTCATGAATGAGATTAATTAAAGGATAATTAGCAAAGGCTAGCGGGGTTAACAGGGCCCCTACCTGATTTTATTGCAACAGAACAATAAAATACAAAGCTTGTTCAAAGAAGATAACCAAGCAAGGAAGAAAATAAAAAATCACACAGGGATTAACAAGAGGAAAAACATGCACACGGAGCAAACAAGACAAGAAACTACCATAACCACCACCTATCTCCAAGCTTCTCTGAAAACAGATGGAACAGAGGGTTGCATCATCAATGCTAGATAAATATCCTTCTTCAAGACTTTCCATAACACCTGCCCATCCCTCCTCTTGTTTTCAAAACAAATCATATTTCTTTCAAGCCACACAATTGACATATATTTCTTCAGGCAGATTGTAAGGCATCTTGCTTTCATAGTTTGCCACCTTGTTGCTTTATATATAATGTCGAAATCCATAGGCCTACGACTAGACCGCAAGTTACTCCCAGCATGCTGCATCATTTTGTCAAATATCATCATAGTATAGGAACATTGCAAAAACAAATGGTGCATGGTCTCTGGTTCATTTCCACAAAAAAACAGGACAAACCAGAATCAAAACCCATCTCCATCAACTTGATTTTAGTTAACAAAGCATTTTGAACAACCTTCCAAAGCATCAGATTGTCCCTGGGAGAAGAATCAGAAGTCCAAATGACCCTACTCCATTTAAATGTTTGAATAGTGGGCCTGTGCAAATGTTTATACACATGAGAGATAGTGTGTGGTTTTGCATTCCAAAGTACAGCATCAACTTCAACTGGAGGGTAGAAATTACTTTGTATTTCATTCCAAACTGACCTGATGAATTGATTAGAGGAATAAGGAAGCTGCACGTAACCATGGCTAACAAAATCAACTGCATTGGCATCAATGGGAATACCAGATTGATTCAGCTGTTAATAGCTGAGAAGATTATGCAATATCACACCTTTGGCAACCCATGGATCAAACCAAAATTTAACAACAGATGAGTTAGCCAATCTATGAACAATGAGGGGAAGCAAAGTATCACGCAATCCAAGCATCTTTCTCCATGACCAACTACAAGTTTGTGGAGTACGGAATGTCCAGAAACTTTCCCTACCAATTCTATGATCCCAAACCCAATTAACCCAACCAGAATTCTTCTTGGCAATTATAGAATTAAGATGAGTACTGAAAGCAGCAATATTCCAATTGACAATGTTAATTACTCCCAACCCACCAGCATTTATATCCTTTTCAAAGAGACTGAAAGAGCATGGTAGTGGCTTCCTATTATTGATGGAACCAGTCCAAAAAAATCTGGTCATAGCACCTCTAACCAGATACAAAAGTTTAGTAGGCATGATAAAAGCTTTAGACTAATATACAATCATAGAAAATGCAACTGATTTGATAAGAACAAGCCTTCCTGCCTGAGATAAGAATCTGTTTGACCACCTGTCAAGCATAGAAACAATTTTGGAATACAGGGGAAGGCAATCAGCAAGCTTCAATCTAGAGGTTAAGAGTGGAAGGCCAAGATATGTCATATTAGAGACCATACTTTGAAGTCCAGTTATTTGGATCAGGGCCGAGGAAAGATTGGAGGAGATCCCAGCAAAAGATATACTTGATTTTGAAAAGTTGAGATGCAAACCATTCATCAAGAAAAAATCAGACAATGTACTAATGACACATTGAATCGAGGGAAGATGTGGCTTAGTAAAAATCATAATATCATCAGCAAACATAAGAGTAGTAACATTTGTAAGCTTGCACTTGGGATGGTACCTGATCAGACCCGCAGTGTACTTGGTATGAATTAAAGGATAATTAATCAAAGAAAGTGATTATAGAACAATTATTAATTGAGAGTTAAAGTAATTGATTATAGACAATTAATTAAGATGGTAATTAAAGGTTAATTAATGTGATTGGTTTGAGGATAATTAATTTGTGTAATTAATTAAGGGCTAACTACTTAATGTAATTAAGGGATAATTAATCAAGGATGATTAATTAAGATGATAATTAAAGGATGATTGATTAATTTGTTTGCAATTAATTAATTTTAAGTGAGCAGGATTTAAAAATTAACTAAATTAATTAGGAATGGTATAATTAATTTATCTTGCTTATAAATGATTAAGGTATATTGAATGACTTAGATTATTTGATATCTATGATATGCGATTTGTGATGCTTTGTAATATGAGACACTTGGGTTGAACTGTGATATTTGGGGTATTTATCTGAGAAATTGTGTGTGAATGTGAAGTTCTGAATATAAATTGAATTGTGTAAACGTAAACAATTTGGCTTAAAGAATAACATTGTAATTGAAGAGACTAGGGTCGGGTACCAGTAAATATCCGAAACCACTTCGATTTGGAATCTACAATAATTGTTTATGGATTGATATGTGAAATCATATAGGCTGGAATGGAATAATTTAAGTAACTGGATTATTGGAACTAAGTAAGGGTACTTAGGGTTTGATTTGTAAATAGGTGTTGACTATAACAAGTTATGGACTCATAGTAAAGTACGAGTTACCCTAGGTTTTAATTAAGTTTTATGCATTATTCTTTCATGTTAGATGGGTTTACTCATGCTGGTTTCCAGCCTGACCCAGGTGTTACTTTGATGTAATGCTCGGGTCAGACCGAATATTATAGATTTTCAGGTTAGGACGTTCTGGAGCTCAAGAGGCGAGCTGGATGGCAGGATTGTATGGAGTTTACCGCTATGTATTAGAGTTGTATTGTTAGTAGTCTGGGACAGGTTGATATAACTGTCTAGTCTATTTGTATATGGTTGTAACTCTGATGAATTGTATATAATCTAACAATTACAGCTTTCTTTGTAAACGCTATTATTTTGATCCGCTGCAAATGTGAGATGCTGTTGTTATTTTGTTCTTCTTCTATCTTCTTCTTCTTCTTTCCTTTAACAATCTGAAATTTTCGGCATTCGATTGCTTGGCACTTCTACCATGAACGTATTAGTGTCGAATTCTCAGGATCGAAATTTTGGGTCGTTACATATACCGTATCACGGTCTTTTACCCAAAGATGAAGTTGCCCATCAAATATGGGAAGATAGGATGCCACAATGGAAATCCATTTACCTACGCCCACGTGCTAGACTACTAAATTGAATGATAATTAACACAATTATTCCCCGTCTAGGTAGTCATGAGAGAATTTCTCCCAATGACCATCGAGCATTGTATGCAAAATTTGGTCACCTACAGGTAAATTGAGCAAAATTTATTCATGACCAAATTAAAAGTTTTTGGACTCAGCATCATTGTTCAATTGTATATACTCCATACATAATGCGCATCTTACAAGATCTTGGAGTTCCTTCGTACTTATCACAATACGTAGAAATTCCAACAAAAGATAGTGGTCCACGATATCTATCCCTGATGCATCTTCCCAAAACCCCACCTCATATCGTCCCCTTTGACCAATGGACTCTACAACATCATCAACAACAACATCATGATCCTCCTCCAACAAGCGCTCCTCGACGGACTTACTTCCCTCATCCCTCACAACAACCACCTTTTTCTAGTCATGTTATCGAATATTATTCGAACTCTGAAATACAAGAAGCTTGTGTTGAACCAACGTAAAACAAATCTCCTCGTGATTTGGCATTTAAAAACCCAAAGATAATCACGTCTAATCGGCGAGCACTAAACAGAATGATGATTGGATTGGAACGTTCTTTCTCCATATGGATAATAAAAATAGAGAAGACTTCGGAAAAAGTGGTCTCCACTTTAGGAAAAGTTATGCGCAAAGTACGTGCTCGATTTTCACCGCGCTCATCATCCTCACCTTCACTAACACCTCCATCTCGTGCTCAAATACTAGTTGATCGCTCTTAAGCCTCGCCTCAAGGTATGTCTCACGATAGAGGCGACCAAGGGAAGAATCCTTTTCACGCACAACCTAAGGAAGAAGAATAAGATTGTGATGACATGTACGTGTCTGATACTCTGCATTTTCAACAACAACCGTACATGGCATTTCAAGCCTTTTAATTCACGAGGATGAGTAGTACAATGACCAAACATAATAGCCGAGTACATATGAGCAGGATCCATGTTCTTATTCAATAAGGCCGACTTTCGTCACTGCTTGACGGGTGGGCCTTGCAGTCAAGCTCCCGAATTGGAAAATATTAAAACAATGGATGGTTCCTTTTTATCCAAATCAAATGGAAAACAATAAATATTGATACAATTATCATATATATTTTCTATGTTAGTAATTACTATATAATTAGAATAATACACCAATACTCTAAATACATTAAAAGTAGACCAAAAACAAGAATTTTAAAAAATGAGTCTTTAATTTCTAATTTCATTTATTAAATTTAGTAATTATATCTTGGTAGTTGGTGTATTCGACAGTTCCCTATTTAGTGCTATGGATGGATCCTTGGTAACCTCCACTTCAATCAGGGAATTTATTGTCTCCAGCTGTTAGGAATCCAATTTCTATACTAAGTCAGGATATGCTTATCGGACTCTATGTATTAACGATGGGAAATCGGTGGGGTACTTGTTCCGCTAGAGATCAGAAATTTTTGAAGAAAACACTATATGTTTCCTTTTTTTAATAAAAACTCATTAAGTCAAGCATGGGAGAATGCTTGATGTTTGGTAGTTTCCCCTCCGACCAAAATGAAGGATCCCATTGAAGTAGCTAATCCCATGCACATTATATGTACATCGGGCGAAACAAATTGCACTCAAGAAAGCCTAAGTACATCGAATAATTTTTGTTGCTGCGGGAATAAATAGAAGCCCAATTCCTATTAAGTCCTATATTTGAAAGCTATCTGTTCATCCCATCAATCCTCTAGGACTCAAATAACTCAATTTTCACCCATGAACAATTTATGTCAATGGATTAATTGATCCAAAACTTTCATGTAGAACTCAGACTGAATGACTCTATGAAATTACGTCGATACTTCGACATATTACGAGTAACATATGAGACATCTCTATTTTTCCCTCGGGAATCTTTATAATTGCCACTACTTAGCTTTCAATTTGCCTCTGACCATCAAATTCAATATGAATAACCCTTCCTCCTCTCTTTGAAACGACTTACAACTTTCATCGTACCGTGCTCTTTAAAGAGCAACTCTTCTCAAAATCATAAAAGGTGTTGAGTTGGGATCCCATTCATTTTAAGGATTCTTATGGTTCCAGAGAATCCAACTCAGGAGAACTATCTATCTTTCATCTATCTTTCATTGGTTCACTAAAAACTTGACGGTTGGTAGGTCTCTTTATATGTTTTGTCCGAAAAGAGGAGGAGTTAATGATTATTCATTCATCGGAACCCAAAGTGAAAATTGTTATAGATAGGGATCCTGTAAAAACGTCTTTCAAGGAATGGGCCAGACCTGGTCATTTCTCAAGAACAATAGCTTAATTTTATAATTAATATACGTTGGGTATAGCTCCCTCGAATTTGAGTTCTTTTATCAAAAAAAATCTTAAGAATAAATTTTTTTATAAATTTGTTCATCAGAAGGGATCAAGAGACTTTGATTTATCTTTCAACAGCCATGGTCATATGAGTCGCATGAATCACACGTGCAACTTCTGTAGGAACATAATAATGATTATTCTACACGTATTTCGTGTGTATCTTACATGTGGGCTTAAAAAATCCCATGAATTAACTTGGGTTACAGGTGCGGTTCATTATGAACCCTCCATTTGAAAATAAAATTTTTTGTTCTTGTATTATTTTGAATAGTTGCACGGTGATAAATATTGATCAACTTATTTCCTCATTCTGACCTTCCAGTAAACAAGGACTTTCTAAAGACCCCACAATACCATATAATGGAAACTTATTCCTACCAAGAAAAAATGTCAGCACCAATAAATCCATGAGAGAGTATTTGTAAAATGTCACCGTTAAGTTCTTATGGAGGATTAGATCCAATAACAGGAGGTCTGTGGTTGAGCGATATTGCTCATCATCATTTAGCTATTGTAATTCTTTTCTTGTTGCAAATGAACACGACAATGAGGAATTGTCATCTCTATTAAAATAATTCCACCCAGTCGGATATCTTTGTTACCTTTTCTTAATAATGAAAAATAGTTTGAGAGAGCTGAGTCGATCCCTAGAACGGCTGGTCCCAGAACTCGAAATAAACAGATATACTCTTAGTATGTGTTCCTAAGAAAAGGAGTTTGTCCATGGCTGAGGCATCCTAACCGACCGAGAGGTTTGAACCTTATTCCTACACGACCTGATCAATTCAATCAGGCACTCACTATCTATTTTCCTTATTCAACTGTTGGACAACATGAAAAAACCAAAAGCTCTGCCCTTCCCTAGGGTTTGGACATTTTTTTCACCCTATTTCGAGGACTCACACCGAGAGCTGCTCTAAGTGTTCCAATCGGCAGAGCTTCTCTCAAACGAATTTTCAATGTTCTTTGGGAGCCTGTTAATAATTTAGGTCCTATAGATACTCATACACCTTTCAAATAAGAATCCATTTTTTGAAAGATCCTGGCTTTCGTACTTTAGTGAGTTGTCCGAGATCCTTTCGATGACCTATGTTGTGTTGAGACCTAAACCATATAGTAGTTAGCACGGGTGCTGTGGGGAGATATGTTTTTATATCCCACATTGAAAATTCTCCTTCTTTATTGTAATACATATATGTTCAGGTATTGTAGTCCTATCAATAACTGAGCCGGATCTGGTGTATCATAAGGGATTTACCTTTTCTATTGATTCCTACGGGTTAGATCAAAAAAAAATTCTTGAATAAGGTATTCAACTCCAGAGATGAATCGAAAACGAAATCTTTTTTGGTTCTACCTCCTGATTTTTATGAGGAGAATGAATTTTTTAAACCATAGTCGATGCATTGGATGGTCACCAACTTCTTGGTCTCCTTTCTCTTTTGTGGAGTCATATAGCAAATTTGGCTTTGCTTTTGTTCCTAATCAAAGAAGCATCCAAATTCCTTCTTGGAAATTCAACTTATTCTCCCTCAGTAAGCTTCGAGGATTTTTGTACACAGATTTTTTTTCTAATAGCTCTTGCATTATTTCAATCTGCTGAGTTAAATCTTCGATCTTAGCTTCACTACTGGTAGGCTTTGCTAGATCTAATGGCATTGTAGCTTCTATATTTCCCAAGTCAAAGTTGGGGATGACATTTTTTTCAATCCTGTCGTTTATGTGACTTGTTTATTCGGAATATTAATTTTCATTGACCTCCCCATTTTTGAAAACAAAAACTTGTGTAATTAGTTTGAGGAGAGAGTTAAATAGAATCGGGGGTCCTAGCCCTCCTTTCTGCACCAAAATTTTAAACCAAAAATTTGTATAATACCCATGATACCCAGTATAATGGGCCAACTCTAGATTTTTAACATATATGATGACAGGACTTAGCATGGCTTAGTTAGTGTTGACCAAGCGTGTGATGACCCGGAATTTTAAGCAATATCAATTTAATAATCCAATAAAATAAATATTTAATTGATAGATTTTATCTTTTAAATGCTAAAAATTGTTTCTATTTATAATATATATAGAGTATGTATATATTGTAAATAGATAAGTCTTGTTTTGAATTTAATAAATAAATCTTGTTTTCTATAAATATACATACATACATACATATACATACATATATATATATATATATATATATATCTTTAGTAAAAATTGGGAATTATGATTTTATTTAAAAGTTAACTTTTAAAAGGTTAATTAATAAATAAAATATGTTTTTTTTAAAATTGATTAGATAAAAATTTAATTTGTTTAAATTGATTTATTTGATAATAAGCTTTTTAAAAGTATAGAATAAATTACTAAATGATTGTAAATACATAAGGTAAATATTGAAATGGTTTAAAATATGTTTTAACTCAAGTTTAAATTTTAAATAAAAATAACAATAAGGTTTATTTTGATACAGTGTGATAAAATAAATAATTTATTAATAAAGAAAACAATTTCTTTTATAAATTATTTATAGTTATCAATTTTGTTATTTTTAAAAATATAATAATACATTGTTTTAACAAATAGATTTTTAATAAAAATAATTGTTTTTCAAAATTCAATTGTGTAGTTATATATGTATATATATAACTTGATTTGAATTTGAATTCAAAACTTTTAAATTTAAAGTATAAATATTATTAATTTGTTTTAATTTTAAAATATTTGTATGAACTTTATTT
This sequence comes from Allium cepa, assembly GCA_030765085.1. Lineage (NCBI taxonomy): Eukaryota > Viridiplantae > Streptophyta > Magnoliopsida > Asparagales > Amaryllidaceae > Allium > Allium cepa. The sequence goes on along the minus strand of CM060931.1, from coordinate 919,453,264 downwards.
TATAAATAAAATTGAATTTATTCATTTTAAAATTATCTACATATAAATAAATACATGTTAACTAATTAATTAAACATGGGTTTACATCTATCTTATATTTACATCTAACTAAAATACAAATTAACCTAATTATAACTAATTAACAATTATAGAAAAATGTAAGTATTTTACAAATTAAAGGAACAAGTGTTAATCAATAAACATTACAAAGTGACAAGTGTTTAAATTGGAGGACAAGTGTCATTTATTTTTTTGTTTTTGTTTTTTTATAGGTACTTTAGTTTTTATATAAACGAATCCTCTTCCTTTTTATTCCTTTTCAAAATCTAAAATGCAAGGGAAAAAACACACACTTTCTCAAAAACTGAAATCTAAAGCATCTTCAAAATACTGCAAATTAGAAACATGCAAATCATTTTTTTTTCAAAATTGAATCAATGCAAGGAATCCTGCATTTCATATTCAAGCAAACCTGCACATTTTCAAGTATAAAAGCAAATCTGTAAGCATGCAAGCCAAACTGTTTTAAACCTGCATATTAAATCAAGGCAGCCTACACCATTTCCAATCTAGAATTTTAAAGCTTCAACTCAAGTTTTCAAAGCAACTCGGTTTCATTAAGCAATTCAAGATTGAAGCAAAGGGAGTTTCCAGTTTTTTTTTTAAAAAAAAGCACAAAGTTTCTTCCAATATAAACAGGTGAGTAACATTACTATTTCTAAAAGATTAAGCTTATGAATAAGGTTGCATGTTAAATATCTGTGATAAAAATGTATTGTATGCATATATGAATGAAATCTGACGTGAATATAATGGATGTATGGTATGCTTGTGTTTTCCAGAGTACTCTCTGTTTTATAGTTCATAGGTTCAACTTTTGATTTAAATTCAAAATCTTTAGATTGTGCCTCTGTTTAAAACTTTAGATTAAATCAAACTTGTTTGTCTAATCTCAAACTTTAGTTTAGAATTTTAGTTAAGTTAAAATAACTTGTATTATCTTTGTAAACCAAAATTTACTGATCAAGTTTTAAAATATGCGAAAATTCAAACTGAATAATATATGAATTCAGTATTATGAATTGAATACTAAGATCAAAACATGATTTTTAGAACAAAAATTAGGATTTTTAGTTAAGGGGTTAGGGTGCAGTTCTCTGTTGAACAGAAAAGGGGAATTTGGTGATTTTTGATGATCTATCGATTATGGGGTATCGGGTTTCTTCCAGTGGGTCGAGGAGAGATCAGTGATGCTTAGAAAAATAAGTGATGGCGACGCAAATCACCATGGAAGCAGTGATGATGTTTTCGTACCTGTAGATCTAGTTTTTGGAGGATATAATAAATTGATCGACTCGGCTTAAATGTTTGATCGAGTATCATATGCTTTTGGGTGATGGTTGCTGAAGCGTAGGCGAGGCTGTGGCCGGTGGTGGAGGATCTCCGTTGGTCAGAGGATGGTGGTTGAAGTGCTGACAGGTTTAGGATGGGTTTGGACTTTCTGTTCTAGGTTGAAGATGTGAACTCGAATTTCGAATTCGAGTTGTATGTGAGCTATGGGATGATCGAAGTGGAATATGGAGATGGTCGTCGATGTGTGGAGTCCCTTGGAGGTGGTTGAAGTTGGTCGGAGGCACGGTGCACATGCACCGTGCACTTTTGACATTATGATGTTTTTTTCTGGGTATAGGTAGTAGGGAAACTCGAGAATATACTCGAGTAATTGCTGTGTTTGCTCGAAGTTTCTGACCTGATGACTCGAAGCAAGGTTAGGTTGGCTCGGGTAAATGTAGTTGTTGCAGTTTTTCTGCAACCTACCTGTAAATTTTAAATTTAAATCAAATTTAAACGAATTTCAAAGTTGTAATGATAAGAATTAAAACAAGTTTAAATCTAGTATGTATTATAGTTTCAAATGGTTTTGAATCTTACAGGTTTTCAAATTTTGAAAGTGGTTTTTCAGTTTTAAAAAAAAAGCCTGACAGTTTCTGGAATTTGAAATTTTATTTTAAAAATCTGAAACATAATTTAAAACAGTAGTTTGAATTCAAATATTAAGATAAGTTTTTTCTTTAAGACTTTTGGATCTTCAGTATTTTTAAAATGAATTTGGATTTTAATAAAAAAAGGTTTAAAATCAAGGTTTAAAACAAAGTTTAATTCAAGTTTTAAATCAAATGTTTTAAATAAATAATGGGTTCAAGTATCTTGAATTCAAATCTGGATATTTGAATAAGTTCTAAATTTTTTGAATGTTTTCAAAACAAGTTTAAATTTAAATAGATTTTTAAAGGTAAATTTGTTTTCAAAACAAATATTTTAACTTGATTCTTTTTGAATAGGTTCTTTATAAAAGATTTATAAATGAAATTTAAATGATTAGATAACTTGAATTTGCAAGTATAACAGTAATGTACTTAAAAACTTAATTTTAAATAAAATTAAGTAAATTAATTCAAGGCTTATCTTATATAAGTTTCATATGTAAGTAATAAAGGTTATTTACATTTATTAAAAGGATTATAAATTAAATTTAAATTTAAAATGCAATGTTCTAAGCACACTTTAATATTAATGAAATTATTAATAAGAAATGGATTATCTTAGAAATTATTAAGGTATTAAAATAATTAAATAAATAAGATAATTAAGGAATGACTTATTTATTTAATTTATAATTAATAATTTGGATTAGTTTTAAATTAGAGATTAATTAAGAAGTAAATTAAGAAAAGTAATTAAAGAATGATAAATAGTTAATGAAGGTCATTAACTAAGGATTATTTAGTAATTAATCAATATGATTAATTTTTAATAATTAATTAGATTAACTAATTAATGATAATCAATTGTGAAATTTATTTAAGTTTAATTACTTAATGAAAGTAATTAAGGAATTAATAACTTAATGTAATTAATGGAGTTTATTGTGATTAAATTAAATTAATTAATTAAGTTTAATTAATTTTAATCACATGTTGGTTGATAATAATTACTTAATGTAATTTATGGAATGTAATTACTCAGTGAAGTAATTAAAGATAATTACTAGATGTAATTAGTGGATAATGACGGAATTGTGAAAGTAATTTGGATTAAATTACTTTATATAATTAGTCAAGGGATTAATTAAATAAATTAATTAAGGAATAATTAATTTGATAGGTAATTAAGGGTAGTTAATTACTGAACGTGATTAATCAAAGGTGATTAATAATTATGGTTTAATTGAGATTAATTACTGAATGTAATTAATTTAAATAAGATAATTAATTAAATATAATTAAGGATCATTAATTAAAATAATTAATGATGTAATTAAGATTGATTAATTAAGACTAATTAATCAATAATAAGTAATTAAGTGTAATTAATTAATTGTAATTGATTATAATTAATTAATTAAGGAAGTAATTAAAGGTTAATTACTGTAATTGGTTTAGAGTAATTAATTTTGTGAAATTAATTAAAGTATATTAATCAGGGGTGATTAATTAAGTTGATTAACTAGAGGATAATTAATTAATTAATTTGTAATTAATTATTGAATATGTAAGCAAGATTTATGTTGATGTAGTAATTAATTTAATTCATTTTAAATTAATTAGAGAAGATATAATTAATTTAATTTATTTTAAATTAATTATAGATGGTGTGATTATAGATCATTGCTTATGTGTGAATGATATTATTTGCCTTGAATGGTTTGAATCTCAGATATGAGATTAGTAATGTTGAGTGATATGGATGCATTGGTTACATTATGATATGGATTATCTTTGATAATATGTTATTATCTGTTGTGATTATCTATTGTGAATCTGTGAATTATCTATCTGTGTGTATATAGATAATTGTATTGAATTATTTTAAACTCTAAAACAACTTGGACCTAAAAGGCACGCTTTGGATTTCGATGAGACCGGGATTGGGTTTCCATATTTGGATATACGATAACCACATCGATCCAAATTAACGATAGGTCGTGAATCTTATGTGAAGAGTGAAGACTCGAGGTTTAAGGACTATTCGTCAGTATAACTCTAAGGGTGATTCCGAGATGAGTTTGACGGAGATAGTACTTTCAGATTCGAGATAAAGATTCAGAGTGCAAGGGTTATCGTCGTTAACTCTGAGGGTGATTCCAAAACGAGTGTAACGAAATAATGCCTTCGGTTTCGTTCGAACTCGGAACAAACTTGTATGGATTGAATGCTTTCAGAACATCGTCAGGTGGACGATGAGCATTCTAAGATAAATGTGTCATATAAAGGTAATCGTAGCCTCAAGCCTCATCAACCGGGCTAAAACAAGGGAGGTGCAGCAAGGCTAAGTGGGTCATGCCCAAGTAGGACGAGATTTTCCCCTGTGTAGAGGTCCCTTTTTATTTCGGCTTAGTAGGCAGTTGGAATCGCGCGCCAACTGCGGGGTTGTCTTGTTCGGGACTGTCAAGTAAGGATGGTTCCGGCCTTGTGTTTTAGGGGATTGGGAGTTATCCTCGGTACGGTGATCTAGGTCACTACTGTGACGGGCGGTAGCCCGGTAGCCCGGTAGCCCGGTAGCCCTGCCATTGTATGGAATCCAAAATCCAATAAGTGCCAACGGTTTTGATTGTATTACCCACTTTTGTGGCTAGTAGCTGGAATTTAATGAATGTAACAATTTCGGCTATTTCATATTTACTTGAAAACCCTAGACCTATTATAATATCATTGAATTTCCTATCAAATGTTTTGGTTAGCGTAAGGTAAAATTTTTTCCATGTTTATATGTGGGAAGTCTTACATGATACCTTTTCCTTACAAAAGGTTTTTAAAATTAAGCAACTTTAACCTGTTACTCACACCAGACCCATGTTTGACCCGGAGTTTATCTTTTGTTTTCTTAAACTCTTGGGTACTCAAATTTTTACGAGTAGCCAAGGGATTCAGGTATCTTTGACAAATTATGGAGGAGCAATGGAGCAGGAGGCTTCTGCGTTAGATATATAGTATTCCGTTGTGTTTGGTATCTCTGTGTTGTCTGTTGAGTTGTATTGAGTTGTAATAACTAGACAGGTGTTTATAACTGTCTAGAATGTGTTGTATTATCTGTGTATCTCTGATAGTTGTTGTATACTATGTAATATTTTATGTTATTAATATAATTTATTCGTTCCGCTGTTTAGATTGTGATGTGTTGTTTCTTCTTTCTTCTCTTTCTTTCTCTTTTCTATCCCTTTCTTTCTTATTAATGATGCGACATTCTTTGGAGATGAATGGCGGGTCGTTACAAAGCGGTGCTAAAGGACCTAGAAGAGGCTTAGCATTAAAGGCTAAGTACAAGATGATAACATTAAGAAATGGTTCCATGATAGCCATGGGCTTTTGGAATTGGACACTTGAAAGCCCGTATGGTCGCTTGGAATAAGATATTTGAGAGCCTGTGTGGTCTTTTAAAATAGGATATTCAATAATTCATGGCATGATCAAAGGAGAGAAAGAATAAGCCATAAATATGTGCAATAGCTCATTAAGCATGGTAATAAACCAAATAAAAAAATTATCAAGGTTCGTAGTCCAATGTCCATAGTAATAGGCAAGATAGAGGCTATGGATATAAACTAGTTTAGATTGAAGCTCATTTGATTCTATAAAATCATGACAAGTGTAACACCATGTAAAATCAAGCATAAATGAATTGAGTGAATTAAATTGAATAAGGTAGTATTGAAAATGAAAATTTTGCCCGTGAGCATAGCTCAATTGGTCCGGGCCACTTAGCGACTATGGAACAAAGTTTCTTGAGGTCGCGGGTTAGAGTCCTGGTAGACTAAGTAGTGTTTCCCATTCAAAGCGTGGAGGTGGGCTCCTAGAAAACCTATCAAAAAATGGTGGGGGAATCAAACCTCAAAGCTGGGCTGGTAGAAACCCTCCTTTCTGTGGTCGGACCAAGCTAGGGGAGAGCTCATCCCATCCTTTTGATTTCATCAAGGCTCTGGGTTGAGTTTTTTTTAAAACGAAAAAAGAAAATGGAAAATTTATAAAAGCTAGAACTTGACCATGAAAGTTATTCCATTGCATTCATGGTGAATTTCTGATATGTTTTCATATATAATATATTGAAAACGAAGCTCAAACAAAGAATTGATGAGCGTTTGAAGTTTCAAATTTAAATTAATTTAGTTTGAATTCAAATTCAAATGAATATTTAAATTTAGCGTTTGAATTTCAAAAATTAACGTAGATTTAGTTGGGGCTTAAGTTAAACCTTAAGTTAAACAATTAACGTTAAAAGTTAATTAGGAAGTAAATTAAATAAGTAACGAAAACAAATCAATGCTCCCAAAATAAGAGAAGCAGTCAACCTAAAAAACCCAACTGATCGACCCTTAGCAGTCGACCAGTCGAGCTTAGGCGGTCGGCCGGTCGAGATAGGTAGTCATCCGGTCGAGCATAGGCCGTCAGCCACTGCTTTGCAGTGGCGGCTAGGGTTTTTTGATATTAAACGGTCCGGATTTATCCCTTTTTGATCTAATTTTATCCTGTGTTTCTAGTACGTTTCAACTCCTATAAATAGGACCATATTCTCCCCACTTTTATTCACAAATATTCGAGAACTACGAATCCCTAACACTTTCTCTCTTCAGTTAGATTCAGAAATTCTATTAGGGATTCTGGTAAGGATTCTAAACCTTTTATAATTATTCTTTTCATCTATTTTCTTTTTCTCCAACCTCTCTGAATCTAACAAAATTATACACACATGCGCGTAACCTTCGCTATGTAAATATATCAAAATAAGGAGATCTAGAAAAGAGCTGCTTTTGTTGTTGCAAATCTCTATAAGAAAAGTAATTGCTAACCTTTGAGTGGAAACTTAGTATTTCTAATTCAGTAATTGGTTTGTGTGTGTATGGATTTGAATATGCCTTAGGGATTTTGGGAATGCAAAAGAAAAATAGATAAAATCCCTCAAAATTACTTTTATTTCAAAATGTCAATTCTAGATGGAGATTCTCAATTATTTATGTTAATTAAATGGAATTTATATCTTTTCTGCAATTTTTGATAATTTCATAGTCTATTCCGCTTCTCCCCCTTTGATTCAAATTATGAATTTTCAATAACTAAATAAGGGTGTAGAGCACAAATCCTATTCGTAATTTACACCTCTTATTCCATACAAAATTCCTTCATTTATTTATAGCAAAAGAGGAGTTGAATAGAATATGAAGTTATGATTGCGGTTCCTATTTTTTAGGATATTCCATTAGATTGGTATAATAAATTGGGTTTCTATTTCTATGTACAAGTCTATTTATTGCAATTTGGCTTTGAATATTTAATTCTTGTTATGGATAATGAAATCTTTAAAATCTGAAGGGAAAGGACTTGCATTAGTATTATCGTTAAAGGATTGACATTTAACACTAGTTGAGGGCGGCGTACGAACTGCATGCTTAGATGTTATTAGGCATGAATATATATGTATATATATTTCAATTAACGTAATAAACATAGAATTATATCATATAATTACATAATTAGTTGGGTAATAATTGTCATTGGTTCCCCTTACGAAAGGTAGTTAACATTTTAAGGCATAATAAGGAAGATTCCTTGTAAGGCCATAATTATGAAACGGCAAGATGAGTATTATATATGGAGAGTATTTAAATTATGTCTAAGTTATAAGGATGTAGGTAGTAGGGTTTCACAACAGAAGTCCGCCCTTCACTTTGAGGCTACTAGCAGTTGTGTACACTTCCTAATACTGTGAAACATTTCCTATGATAAATATTTGTGATGACGCGAGGTTAGTCCCAAATACTGTAGGGTAAATCTGCTCATAGCTACCTGTTCCTACAAATAGTTGGATTAGTGTAAGACGTCATTTTGAGGGCCATAATACGAAGGGCCTGCTTCAGGGTCATGAGGTATTAAGTGGTTGTTTGAGGCCTACCTCTTTTCCCCAAATGAAGTATTAAATGGCCAAGGAGCTAGTTATTAGGCATGCTAGGTAATATCTTGATAGGGGCCCGCTTTGGGGTAAGGTATTAAGTGACTGGTTGAGGGCCCACCATTCCATAAAGAAGTATTAAGTTGCTCCAGAGATTCCATGTGATGTCAGCTAGATAGTCATCATTGAGAGTCCACCTTTCCATAAGAAGTATTAAGTGACTTAAAATATTCTATATGTTGATAGCAAGACAGTCACCGTTAAAGGGTCCTCCTTCGGAATAGGTACTAAATGATGAGGTCTACCTTAATTAAGGTCTTAAATGGCCAGAGTCTGCCCATTTTCCAATAAAAGATATTAAATGCCTTGGGTACTATCTCTAGTATTGTTAGATATTTATGATGTGGGATTTGGGTTATGGGATTTAGAAACATGCTTTGGGAATGAAAGGTATTAAGTGATTGACTGTGGACCTGTCTCTTCCTTATAAGAAGTATTAAATGGTTTTATATACGCAAGACATATTGTTATTTTAAAATATACTGTCCAAGTACTGAAATGGTAAGACTCGAGGTTTTTATTCACAAAACATTTATTGTTCTAGCTCCCTTCTCATTATTGCATAGGTTAAGGATGGAGCGATGATGGTGACGATGCTTGAAGATGGAGTGGCATAAAATTGTGGTAGTTATTATTATCTTTTATGATGATATATGTTGTACCCATGTATTTTGGATAAATGATGTAACAGATTTTACTTAATAGTTTGATGATGTTTTGTATTATGGCATTTAAATGGTTTTGAAACAAGTGGGTACAATTTGTTGTTATATCTTATTACATCTACCATGAGTTTTAACCAACATCTGGCCTTAGAATCGATCTAAGTTTCGATTGGCCTTTTCTTTGTCGAAACTTAGGCATGTTCCGAGGTGGGTAGTTATATTTGGCATTAGAGCTTAGGTCACCCGATCAGTGGGGAAACTATACTTGTGAGTGGTGTGCTTGTTATTTTTGATTCAATTTTTTTTACTATACACTCATAATATGTATGTATGTATACCCTTATTTCTTTGAACATACGTGCGCGCATTAGGAAACTCTTTTCTTTTAGCAAATAGTACTATTTTAGAAATCAACACTAAGGATTCAACCTACAAATTGTTGATATGGCTGATAATCAATCTTCTTCTGGAACTGGGATCTCTACCCATGGAAGAACTCCCATTCATGGAATACCCGAATGGTTTAAATAATATCTTAAGACTATGGAGCAATTTCCTATTCCTCCAACTACACCATGGCACCTGCTGTCCCACCTACCGATGCAGCACCCCATTCAATTGGCTTTCCTAAATTTTGTAAGGACTTTCTTAATATGGGAGTGAAGACATACTTTGGAACCGAGGGATATCTGGAAGCTAAAGCATGGGTTAATGACTACCAAAAAATATTTAGAGAGCTTGGTTAGGATGATTAGCTAAAGAGTGAGGATGGCAGCTTGGCACCTCAAAGGAGAAGGTTTAGGTTGGTGGAACTTGGTTACTAAGGAAAATGATGGAAGGACTTTCTGGTGGGATGAATTCAAAAATAGATTGGAGGTAAAGTTTATATCAAAGTCAGAAGTGAGTCTACATCTGAAGGAATTAATCCAGCTTAGGCAAGGAGACTCTACTCTAAAGGAGTACATAGCTAAGTTTATAGAGCTAACTAAATTCGGAATGAACTTGATAGATACACCTATGAAAAAGGCCATGAAGTTCGTGAAGGAACTAAATTCCCCACTTAGAGAAATGATGTTGACCCAAATACCCATTGGTGCCATGTATGAGATGTTGGTAGAGATAGTAATGCTACACATTGCCAATATGGACAATAAGGAGGCAGAAAAGGAGAAGGCCACACCAATCCAAAAGCAAGGAGGGTCCAAAAAGAAAGCTTTTAGGATAACAAGAAGTCGAAGGGGAAGTTTAAGAAGGATGGTAAGGTGTGCAAGAGATGTCAAAAGCTTGTATAGTGAGTCTGATGAAGAAAACTTTTAAAGAGAAGTGCTTTAATTGCCACTAGGAAGAGCATCTCAAGAATAAATGCCCTAAGTTGGCAAAGGAAAGATCAAGCGGACAAGCTTATGCTATTGAAGTCGTCCATATTGCAAGTAGACCACCAAGAGATTAAGGGAAGGTAGAATTAGAAGGTATAACTCTTATTTTAGGGGTTACAATTTGTACCCTACTTGATTCAAGGGTATCGCATTCCTTTATAGCTAGGAATGTAGTAAACTTATTAAACCTTCAAACCCAGATTGTCACCAGTCCAATAATGGTCTCTAAACCTATCGGGGATTCAACACATATCTCTTTTACTTGCAAAGACCTAGTGTTTATGCGACGTTGATTTTATATGTAATGTATACGTTCTAAATTTTGAGAGGTCTGGACTTATCTTGGGTATGAATTGGTTAGCATATTATGGAGCAATTCTCGATTATGATAGAAGGGTTGTACGATTAAGAATTTGTGGAGGCCATGACCTAGAAATTCTTTGTACACTCCAAGATTTAGTTGAATTAAGCCATATATACTAATTAAATCTTTCTACTAGGAGCTATCATAGTTTGTGAATTTCCTGATGTCTTTGTGGAAGTCTCGGGCCTCCCACCGTAACGGGAGATAGAGTTTCGAATAGTTTTAGAGAAAGACACAAGACCAGTTGCCCTGTCTTTAAGACACATGGCCCCTAAAGAAAGAAGAGAATTGGATAAGAAAATCTCTGAGCTATTAAAGAAAAGGTTCATCTATCGGAGTACTTCGGAGTCGGGCCCATGTTGTTTTCGCCACTAATGCAGACAGTTCATTGAACAAGTTGACAATGAAGAATATGTACCTTTTACCTAGGATAGACGACTTGTTCGATCAACTTGGAAGTGTTAAAGTCATTTCTCAACTAGACTTAGCAACTGAATACCATCAGTTAGGGATTGCAGAAGAAAGCAAGTCGAAAACTACATTTCGCATACAAGATAGACTCTATAAGTGGAATGTTATGCCTTTTGGATGGACAAATGCCCCTACATACTTTGTGGATTTGATGAGTTTGGTATTTAGGGGGAAAATCAATAAATTTGTCATTGTGTTCATAGATGGCACTTTGGTTTTCTAAAAGGGGAAAGAGGAGCATGAAGACCACCTAAGAGAGGTATTATGTAACGACCCTGAAATTCGGACCCAGTTTAAAATTTTAAAAATCATTTATCAATGTAGAAATTCGAATTTTCACAAACAAATTCTGATGCTATTCAAACTTCATATTTTAGAATGCGTCTAATTAACATAGCAACCGGTAAATTTTCGTTCGAAAATATGGAAGTCCATTTCATGCGTAAATTTACTTCAATCTAAATCAGTTCGTAATCGATGAAAATAAACCGCTTTCGAAATCTAAATATTTTACATAGAAAATTCTAAATCGTCTTCTGAGCAAGACGTCATTTTTTTTCGTTTTTCCAAATTCGGACATCTTTAGCTCCGTCGTTCTTATTTTTCTGCGAATTTTATGCATTTTCCGTAGTAGAAAATTTGAAATTTTTATAATCCAATTGTACCACTGATATCTTCATACCGTTTTGATCGTCTCGTCGTGCTGACCAAAACGGTTTATTTATTTGTGGCAATCGGAGTTCGGCGTTGCAAATTATAATTGTTAACGGAGCGCAAACCGGTCCGTTACGCAGCACAAACCGGTATCAGTTTTCTAATCTTTTGTTATCTTTTGTCCTTTGGGATACTCACGTGAATTGATGAGATTGATAGCTTCATCCAGCTGTTTGAGTAATGACTTTTGCTGGCTTTGATTTTGTTGGTTCGTAAAAAAAAAAAAAAAAAAAAAAAAATCTATGTGACTTTTGTTTTTCCATATGTTCAATCAACAGCTGTAAGCCATTCAATTGATTACTTTTGTCCTCTAGTTTTGTTTTTCCGGTTCACTTTTTTCTATTCCCAACGTTAAATTCATTTGCTTTGTGAACCCGCCCGTTGCCTACCCACCTTATCTCTCCTTATAATCATTATTTTCTTCTGGCAATAACATTTCTTCAATCTGCTCCTCACCCAAAAGAAACTCTCCTTCTTCCCACATGTGCATGATTTTCCTCTTATAAAAAAAAATAAGAGAGAACAAAACAAAAACATATATTCCACTTGCTCTTGTATGCTCATGCAAATCATATTGCCTGAAGCTCACAAACTTTTCCTTTGCTCCATGGCCATTATCTACGCCACCCGAGCCCCCTCTGACCCGCCACTTCACCCGCCCATTCGCGGCATCGGTCATGTCCGGCCTCTAACCCCACCACCGTTTGCCATGAGACCGCCTCCATCTCACACTATAGCCACCGACCGAAGCAATTATCAGCCTTCCTCTCTCCAAACTCACCAATGGCAGCAACCCAAACGCCTCTGACCTCGACGTTCCACCAGCGGCAGACCAACACGACCCCGAACCATCACTTCCCTGTTTCCGCTCACCCTCCATGTGCCCAGAACCACGAATCCACTTCGACCATCATTATTTCACCGGCCGAAGCCACAATCTACTCCACAAAAACCTACCTCCACGTCATCAGACCCACGCCTCCTTCACATAAACTGCCACCACCGAGCTCCACATCCCTCTACCTAGCGACTGTCCCCACGCACTCTCCTCTCTTCGCCTTCCTATGCCTCGACCAGTCGGCAACCATTTCCACTCTCCCCTGCTCCTCTCGCCTTCGCAAGCGCAGTCCAGATCTAGCCGAGGCAATATGTAGCCGAGCTCCTCCTTCTTCGACCGCTACATCACATCTATCTGCTAACATCCAACGGACCATCCACATGGGTCTGCCGGTCTCTGACACGGCCGCAACAGCACCTTTGCCGAGCCAGTCTCATCCATTTCCGGCCTGCGTTTCCTTCCTCCACTTCAGTGCTTGGTTCGGCCTTTATCCCTTGCCGTCTTCTAATAGCAGCAGCTATTTCACATGCAAAATGTTATATCAAAAGGTATATTTATATATATGTGTGTTAGTTTTAGTGATATATATGTTATTAATATCTAACTGTTTCTATTTACATATATATATATACGAATGTTTATGTATTTATATAGTAGTTGCTTGTTATTTTACCTATGTGTGTTCAGTTATGCTTACTGTAGATTATATTTAAAGGAAAGTGCATACTATGATATATATTAAAGTATTATATTTCATTTTTTTTTTTGAAAGTGTTAAGCTTGTATATTTTATTTAGTAGCATGTGTACACTGTTGTCTATATAGTCTGCATATTTTGTACTAACTGTAATTTTATATTGTGTCTGCACATTTATGTATTAGGCTGCATATAGTAGGGTACGGTCTAATTTATATATTATTTTATTTTGATTTGTTCTGTTGAAAAGGTTTGAACATGTATACAACAGTTGCTGATATTTTAACTATTCGTTATATAAATACATATATAATAATTTAAAGTTTTAATTTATTCGAAGTATACGGTTGTTAATACTTTGGGTAAATGTTAAATTGTTATATGTATACAGTATACATATGTTGTTATGTAACTGCGTAAATATAAGTTGGGTTTGCATGTGTATAGATATAAATGGTGGTCTGCATTTTTAATCTTATTATTGATTTTATACATGCTTTGATTTAGAATGCATGCGACCTTGAAAGATAATATATATTATTTTAGTGTTTTAAATTTTAAAACTTTGATTTGAAGTTTTATATATTTATCTTGATTCAAATGTTGATTTTATATAATAAGGATAATAATAGTATATATATATTCCATCTCTATCAAACCGATTGATTTTACTCTTTTTACTATTGATCAGCATGTCCGTCCAATTCGTGCAAAATTTTGTTTTGTTTTGGAATTCGTGCTTGGATCTGTAAACCCGTTTCATTGTCTGTTCTCTCTAGCCTCGAAAGGTGAGAAAATCACTCACGATTAATATTCTTTTATTTATTAAATTTGATCTCAATTGAAACGACAATTGAAATTTACTGCTGTTATCTATTGCACTATTATTTACGTATCAGTTCACCTTTGACATCTGACACCGTTATTTGTTATGTATGCAATAATAATCCAGTTTGGCTGTGATTGTTTGTTTGTTGTTTATATTGGATGTAAAAAAAATTGTAATGTATAAAGTGATAAATATTACGCAATTGAATTTGACGTAGGATAATTAAAATTTGAATCGACATATATGTTGCATTTGATTAGTTAAATATGACCCTTTAATTTGTTAAATTGATTGACATGAAGAATAGTGATAATTACACTTTGAACCATTGAACGTATGTTGGATTAATTGTTGTAGCATAAAATTTAAATTGAATGACAAGTGAAGAACCGTATGAATAATTGGTGAAATAATCTTTAATCTACATGAAATGATAGTGTAGATTCTAGAGATAATTATATTAATTCGCACAAACAACAATGCGAATTAATATGATTATTTTGGGATTATTTGAATTGATTATTAAGTTGTTATTGATTGTTGTTATTGCTTGTTTATTTACTTTGACACCATCCCTGTTATCACACTGCAAGTTCCCTTTGCTATGCTTTGATTTTTAAAAAGTGAATTGGAATCGGGTTGAAATGATGAATACCCAAAATGAACTTGACTTAGGATAGAGAATTAAATGAACCGATTGGTCAATAATTTGATTTGAAATAAAATAAAGATTTTATTTGAATAATAAGGTTTTGAAGTAAAAGGGGAACGTAAATTTTGTTAAAAGGAAAATGTTAATATTGAAATCGGAACAAGCTATTAACGTAATAACTGATGAAAGAACGTTATTTTGAATTGAATTATTTAACAATTAAATTTGGAATTATTCATTGAATTAAGTTTGAAATGATTTGATAAATAAGTTTGAAATTAATAAGTTTTGAAATTATTAATAATTAAGATTGAATTTATTTAATAATTGAATAAGATTGAATTATTTGGAAATAGAATAAAATTTTTGAATTCTTTGATAAGAGAAATTGAACTTTTGAATAAGTGAATTGGAACTTCGTAAATAATTGAAATTGAGTTTCTTTGTTAATTAAGTTTTGGGAAATTATTTAAGTAAGTAAATAAGTGAAATTGAATTTCTTTAACAAGAAATAAAATGTGATTTATTGAAATTAATGTAAGACTTGTAAATTTGAGAATTTGATTTGACGAATCTAATTTAGTTAAATTTAAAGTTTTGATATAATGAAGATGAACGTATGAATTGATTTAATGAATTGAGAATTCAGTAAAATTGTTTTGAATGATAAATTAACCTAACGAATATTGAATAAAACCGATAAATGAATTTAAATTGGTTTGAATGTTAAATTAAATTAATTTAAATGATTTCGGAATGAAATTTATATACGAAATTAAATCAATATTTGAATTGTTTAAATATAATTTGAAATTGAATTATAAGATTTTGAAATGGTAATTTGGAAGTTTTGAAACGTAGATTTTGGAAATTGATTTTGAAAGACAAATGAAATGTTGATTTATAAATCCTAATGGAAATTGAATTTGTCTGGGTTTTGAAAAATATTAAACGACCAATCGGTGTAATGATACGTAGTTATTAAAGAGACCGGGATCGGATTTGGACATACTCTCTTTCGATACCGAAAACCACTTTAATAACTATTATACGCGGAGTGTTGATCCAGAATGAAGTGGATGGTTTGGTGAACGCGTTGACTGAAGAAAGAGAACGGTATTGGATGACCCCTGACATGACTAAAACAGGAGCCGCGCCGGGCCATTGAGGTTCGCCACCTCTAGCGGACACACTTCTTCGATACCATATCTATTACTTTTGTGATTCGATTTGGGTGCACCCCTCGATTTGGGAGTGTTGTTTCGCGGTGTTGAGGTAGCTGCTGGCTATGCTCAACATCAGTCCGAATCACGCAACTACTAGTATCCTAGTTGGTATCGCCTCATGTACCTTGTCATACTGATTATCCTATTCGCGACCACTATGTTTTGTTTTGTGTTATACCTATGGGGTACCCTCTGATAACCACCAGTTTACGGTGGGGTTTACGGTGCTGTATAGACTATGGCATTATTAAAATGTGTTAAGGGGGATAATGGTAACGCCTTAACGCTATTTTAATACTTTATATTACTGATAGACATTATCTACTTAGCGTACATTACTACCTAGTAGATAGTTTAACGGATCCTTAGAGGATGATTATTCCAACGTCCTTTGAGTTACTTGTATTTCGATTGCTATTTCACTTGAGTTGGATTTATTGATATAAGAATACTAATCCTGACTAGAGTGTTTTGTATTTTGCTTTACGCTCGGGTCAGACTGAGTGTACCAGTATTCGAGACTCACCTTTGGAGTTGGAGCTTTGCTTGAAGATCCAGCCATCTATTCAGCTTTCAGTATTCGACGATTCCGGTGGTGTATTCTGATTTGTATCTGTTGTATCGTATGACTCTTCTGTTGTAAACTCTGATGTATCTTATATATTTACATAGTAGTTTCATGAACTACTATCTCTTTTATTTCTGCTGCATATTATTACTCTGTGTCTGTGATTCTGTGACTATTTATTTACTGTATATCTCAGTTTTGCCAAATTTAAATTAACAATTCAATATTTTGAATTATTCAAGTCCGACATGTGCGGATGCGAATAGTCCAAAATAGCGGGTCGTTATAGTTGGTATCAGAGCTTTTGGGGCAGAACTTAGCATATAGGGTAAATGTATTAACAGAATCACTCTCATTCGAGATTCAATCTCTTCTTTTTGACTTAATTTCTGTGAACTTTGGAACGTTCCCTCGGTTCCAAAATTCATTCTCGTCATTCGTCTTCTTTCAATTCTGGAGTATTCCATAACTCCACTTCGAATGACCCTTATAATGAATCGGCGGTTTCCCCAAACGCCGAATGATTTGTAAATGGGTGAAACTCCTTTGCAATAAGCATTGTTTTACCGGAGATTTCTGTATCCTCGGTTTACGATGCTATCTATCTCCTGCAATACTTGAATTCGATTTCTCGAGATCGAATGTTGATTTACCTCGGAATCTAGCATCGATCTTATTCTTGAAGTTACGATCGATCTGGTTAAGGTTGCCCGTGAATTGAATAAGCTTATCCATCTCCCAATTCTGTTAATCGAATTACCTTATCTTCTATTTCAAACTTATTATCGAATCAAAATTCTCTTTGATTTGATTTCCATCAAGTTAAAATCTCTATACTTATTTTGGAATCTATTCTTGTATCGTCAAGCGAGAAGTGTATTTGTAAATTAACATTAAAGTGTTTATATATATATTGTGTTGTTGAGTTGTTGATGTTGATTTGGGTTTTCGATCGATTCGTCTGATCAACGCTATCGATAGGATTTCCAAAACACTTGAACAGAGCTAACTGACACAATATTGTTTTCAAATTTGGTAAACAAATAGTTTTGTATGATTATATTATATATAAGTATAAATTTTTCTGAAATTAAAATGTTAATGAATCGGTTGTCCGAAATGTGAAAAATTTAAATTTCAATTATTGTTTATAAAAAAAAAATTGACTATTTCATAAAATAAATAAATAAATTTATAAAGCTTGTTTATATTTTGATTTGGAATTCAAAAGGATTTAAATTAGAATTTGAGAATTTATTTTTCGGTGATTTCAAACTTGGCTTTAAAGTTTTAAAAGGTATATTACTTAAAGTATTTTCGAATAGAAATCTTTTCAAAGAAATTTTAGATGTTTAAATCAGTGCTCTTCTCTTTGTCGCTGGAAAATAATTTCGATGATGACGGCCGCATCATCGACATTCATTTTCGAGTTTCGAAGTGGAGAGACTATTATGTAGCTTTGTTACGGTTTTTTTTTTTTAAAAAATTAATAGATTTGAATTTCTAAACATTACTTGATTTATAATATATATATTGAAGATTTAAATTTGATTTGATATATTATGAATATACATATTGTTTTATCTCAAGTTGTTTGAAGCTAATCGGAAATTAATTTTTAAAATTCGTTAAAGGATGATTTTACAATTTTAAATGAAGCCAAATTATTTATATAAATACTTAGCTTGAAATAACTGAATTGTAAAATTTTATTTGAATAATACTCAATTGCATTGTATATAACTTACCTGGAAAAAAAAGTTAATTAGGTAATTGAATATTATACAGTAGAAAATGATATCAAAGGAATTTTTAATAAAATTGAGTAGTTATAATAAATGTAAATATACTTAATATATATGTGATCGGGTATATTAAGTAGAACAAATTTAATAATGATTTGGAATAAAGAAGAATTAAATTGTCAAAGAAGGTTGGATTATAATAAATGACTTCAAATTTATGATCTTTGAAGTTGTTAATGTAAGAAAATTGGATGATATATAATATAAATTGTCTTTATAAATAAAATGTAAGTGTGTATAATAAATGTTATTCACTTAAATTCTAATTATAAATGATTATGAGATAAATAGAATAATAAGTTAAATAAATAACAGGTATGATTTATAGAATCAATTCGTTTTGAAAGTCAATAAATTGAATTAAATCAACTTTAGAGAATATCTTGAATTAATCGAATTTAAATTGAATTTCATTTGAAAGGAATCTTTTGTACCTAACATTAATATATGTGAAATCAAATCAATTTTATGAAAGTCTTGAATTTAAAGTTAAATTGTTAAATATAAATTAATTTAAATTGAAATTTCTATGGTTTAAATTAATTGTTTATTTTGTAATTCATGTCTATTTCTTCTGGTTGTTCCTATTCTCCTACCTCCTCCCTTTTCGAGGACGAAAAGTTTTGAGTGGGGGAGAATGTAATGACCCTGAAATTCGGACCCAGTTTAAAATTTTAAAAATCATTTATCAGTGTAGAAATTCGAATTTTCACAAACAAATTCCGATGCTATTCAAACTTCATATTTTGGAATGCGTCTAATTAATCATAGCAACTGGTAAATTTTCGTTCCAAAATATGGAAGTCCATTTCGTGCGTAAATTTACTTCAATCTAAATCAGTTAGTAATCGATGAAAATAAACCGTTTTCGAAATCTAAATATTTTACATAGAAAATTCTAAATCGTCTTCTGAGCAAGACGTCATTTTTTTTCGTTTTTCCAAATTCGGACATCTTTAGCTCCGTCGTTCTTATTTTTCTGCGAATTTTATGCATTTTCCGTAGTAGAAAATTTGAAATTTTTATAATCCAATCGTACCACTGATATCTTCATACCGTTTTGATCGTCTCGTCGCGCTGACCAAAACGGTATATTTATTTGTGGCAATCGGAGTTCGGCGTTGCAAATTATAATTGTTAACGGAGCGCAAACCGGTCCGTTACGCAGCACAAACCGGTATCAGTTTTCTAATCTTTTGTCCTTTGGGATACTCACGTGAATTGATGAGATTGATAGCTTCATCCAGCTGTTTGAGTTATGACTTTTGCTGGCTTTGATTTTGTTGGTTCGTAAAAAAAATAAAAAAATAAAAATAAAAATCTATGTGACTTTTGTTTTTCCATACGTTCAATCAACAGCTGTAAGCCATTCAATTGATTACTTTTGTCCTCTAGTTTTGTTTTGCCGGTTCACTTTTTTCTATTCCCAACGTTGAATTCATTTGCTTTGTGAACCCGCCCGTTGCCTACCCACCTTATCTCTCCTTATACTCATTATTTTCTTCTGGCAATAACATTTCTTCAATCTGCTCCTCACCCAAAAGAAACTCTCCTTCTTCCCACATGCATGATTTTCCTCTTATAAAAAAAAATAAAATAAGAGAGAACAAAACCAAAACATATATTCCACTTGCTCTAATATGCTCATGCAAATCATATTGCCTGAAGCTCACAAACTTTTCCTTTGCTCCATAGCCATTATCTACGCCACCCGAGCCCCCTCTGACCCGCCACTTCACCTGCCCATTCGCGGCATCGCTCATGTCCGGCCTCTAACCCCACCACCGTTTGCCATGAGACCGCCTCCGTCTCACACTGTAGCCACCGACCGAAGCAATTATCAGCCTTCCTCTCTCCAAACTCACCCATGGCAGCAACCCAAACGCCTCTGACCTCGACGTTCCACCAGCGGCAGACCAACCCGACCCCGAACCATCACTTCCCTGTTTCCGCTCACCCTCCATGTGCCCAGAACCACGAATCCACTTCGACCATCATTATTTCACCTGCCGAAGCCACCATCTACTCCATAAAAACCCACCTCCACGTCATCAGACCCACGCCTCCTTCACATAAACTGCGACCACCGAGCTCCACGTCCCTCCACCTAGCGACTGTCCCCACGCACTCTCCTCTCTTCGCCTTCCTATGCCTCGACCACTCGGCAACCATTTCCACTCTCCCCTGCTCCTCTCGCCTTCGCAAGCGCAGTCCAGATCTAGCCGAGGCAATTTGTAGCCGAGCTCCTCCTTCTTCGACCGCTACATCACATCGATCTGCTAGCATCCAACGGACCATCCACATGGGTTTGCCGGTCTCTGACACGGACGCAACAGCACCTTTGCCGAGCCAGTCTCATCCATTTCCGGCCTGCGTTTCCTTCCTCCACTTCAGTGCTTGGTTCGGCCTTTATCTCTTGCCGTCTTCTAATAGCAGCAGCTATTTCACATGCAAAATGTTATATCAAAAGGTATATTTATATATATGTGTGTTAGTTTTAGTGATATATATGTTATTAATATTTAACTGTTTCTATTTACATATATATATATACGAATGTTTATGTATTTATATAGTAGTTGCTTGTTATTTTACCTATGTGTGTCCAGTTATGCTTACTGTAGATTATATTTAAAGGAAAGTGCATACTATGATATATATTAAAGTATTATATTTCATTTTTTTTTTTGAAAGTGTTAAGCTTGTATATTTTATTTAGTAGCATGTGTACACTGTTGTCTATATAGTCTGCATATTTTGTACTAACTGTAATTTTATATTGTGTCTGCACATTTATGTATTAGGCTGCATATAGTAGGGTACGGTCTAATTTATATATTATTTTATTTTGATTTGTTCTGTTGAAAAGGTTTGAACATGTATACAACAGTTGCTGATATTTTAACTATTCGTTATATAAATACATATATAATAATTTAAAGTTTTAATTTATTCGAAGTATACGGTTGTTAATACTTTGGGTAAATGTTAAATTGTTATATGTATACAGTATACATATGTTGTTGTGTAACTGCGTAAATATAAGTTTGGTTTGCATGTGTATAGATATAAATGGTGGTCTGCATTTTTAATCTTATTATTGATTTTATACATGCTTTGATTTAGAATGCATGCGACCTTGAAAGATAATATATATTATTTTAGTGTTTTAAATTTTAAAACTTTGATTTGAAGTTTTATATATTTATCTTGATTCAAATGTTGATTTTATATAATAAGGATAATAATAGTATATATATATATTCCATCTTTATCAAACCGATTGATTTTACTCTTTTTCCTCTTTATCAGCTTGTCCGTCCAATTCGTGCAAAATTTTGTTTTGCTTTGGAATTCGTGCTTGGATCTGTAAACCCGTTTCATTGTCTGTTCTCTCTGGCCTCGAAAGGTGAGCAAATCACTCACGATTAATATTCTTTTATTTATTAAATTTGGTCTCAATTGAAACGATAATTGAAATTTACTGTTGTTATCTATTGCACTATTATTTACGTATCAGTTCACCTTTGACATCTGACACCGTTATCTGTTATGTATGCAATAATAATCTAGTTTGGTTGAAAATTGATTGTTTGTTTGTTGTTTATATTGGATGTAAAAAAAAATTGTAATGTATAAAGTGATAAATATTACGCAATTGAATTTGACGTAGGATAATTAAAATTTGAATCGACATGTATGTTGCATTTGATTAGTTAAATATGACCCTTTAATTTGTTAAATTGATTGACATGAAGAATAGTGATAATTACACTTTGAACCATTGAACGTATGTTGGATTAATTGTTGTAGCATAAAATTTAAATTGAATGACAAGTGAAGAACCGTATGAATAATTGGTGAAATAATCTTTAATCTACATGAAATGATAGCGTAGATTCTAGAGATAATTATATTAATTCGCACAAACAACAATGCGAATTAATATGATTATTTCGGGATTATTTGAATTGATTATTAAGTTGTTATTGATTGTTGTTATTGCTTGTTTATTTACTTTGACACCATCCCTGTTATCACACTGCAAGTTCCCTTTGCTATGCTTTGATTTTTAAAAAGTGAATTGGAATCGGGTTGAAATGATGAATACCCAAAATGAACTTGACTTAGGATAGAGAATTAAATGAACCGATTGGTCAATAATTTGATTTGAAATAAAATAAAGATTTTATTTGAATAATAAGGTTTTGAAGTAAAAGGGGAACGTAAATTTTGTTAAAAGGAAATGTTAATATTGAAATCGGAACAAGGTATTGACGTAATAACTGATGAAAGAACGTTATTTTGAATTGAATTATTTAACAATTAAATTTGGAATTATTCATTGAATTAAGTTTGAAATGATTTGATAAATAAGTTTGAAATTAATAAGTTTTGAAATTATTAATAATTAAGATTGAATTTATTTAATAATTGAATAAGATTGAATTATTTGGAAATAGAATAAAAATTTTGAATTCTTTGATAAGAGAAATTGAACTTTTGAATAAGTGAATTGGAACTTCGTAAATAATTGAAATTGAGTTTCTTTGTTAATTAAGTTTTGGGAAATTATTTAAGTAAGTAAATAAGTGAAATTGAATTTCTTTAACAAGAAATAAAATGTGATTTATTGAAATTAATGTAAGACTTGTAAATTTGAGAATTTGATTTGACGAATCTAATTTAGTTAAATTTAAAGTTTTGATATAATGAAGATGAACGTATGAATTGATTTAATGAATTGAGAATTCAGTAAAATTGTTTTGAATGATAAATTAACCTAACGAATATTGAATAAAACCGATAAATGAATTTAAATTGGTTTGAATGTTAAATTAAATTAATTTAAATGATTTCGGAATGAAATTCATATACGAATTTGAATCAATATTTGAATTGTTTAAATATAATTTGAAATTGAATTATAAGATTTTGAAATGGTAATTTGGAAGTTTTGAAACGTAGATTTTGGAAATTGATTTTGAAAGACAAATGAAATGTTGATTTATAAATCCTAATGGAAATTGAATTTGTCTGGGTTTTGAAAAATATTAAACGACCAATCGGTGTAATGATACGTAGTTATTAAAGAGACCGGGATCGGATTTGGACATACTCTCTTTCGATACCGAAAACCACTTTAATAACTATTATACGCGGAGTGTTGATCCAGAATGAAGTGGATGGTTTGGTGAACGCGTTGACTGAAGAAAGAGAACGGTATTGGATGACCCCTGACATGACTAAAACAGGAGCCATGCCGGGCCATTGAGGTTCGCCACCTCTAGCGGACACACTTCTTCGATACCATATCTATTACTTTTGTGATTCGATTTGGGTGCACCCCTCGATTTGGGAGTGTTGTTTCGCGGTGTTGAGGTAGCTGCTGGCTATGCTCAACATCAGTCCGGATCACGCAACTACTAGTATCCTAGTTGGTATCGCCTC
Organism: Allium cepa; assembly: GCA_030765085.1. Classification (NCBI taxonomy): domain Eukaryota; kingdom Viridiplantae; phylum Streptophyta; class Magnoliopsida; order Asparagales; family Amaryllidaceae; genus Allium; species Allium cepa. The sequence continues at coordinate 919,429,607 of CM060931.1, read as the reverse complement.
ATGTACCTTGTCATACTGATTATCCTATTCGCGACCACTACGTTTTGTTTTGTGTTATACCTATGGGGTACCCTCTGATAACCACCAGTCTACGGTGGGGTTTACGGTGCTGTATAGACTATGGCATTATTAAAATGTGTTAAGGGGGATAATGGTAACGCCTTAACGCTATTTTAATACTTTATATTACTGACAGACATTATCTACTTAGCGTACATTACTACCTAGTAGATAGTTTAACGGATCCTTAGAGGATGATTATTCCAACGTCCTTTGAGTTACTTGTATTTCGATTGCTATTTCACTTGAGTTGGATTTATTGATATAAGAATATTAATCCTGACTCGAGTGTTTTGTATTTTGCTTTACGCTCGGGTCAAACTGAGTGTACAAGTATTCAAGACTCACCTTTGGAGTTGGAGCTTTGCTTGAAGATCCAGCCATCTATTCAGCTTTCAGTATTCGACGATTCCGGTGGTGTATTCTGATTTGTATCTGTTGTACCGTATGACTCTTCTGTTGTAAACTCTGATGTATCTTATATATTTACATAGTAGCTTCATGAACTACTATCTCTTTTATTTCCGCTGCATATTATTACTCTGTGTCTGTGATTCTGTGACTATTTATTTACTGTATATCTCAGTTTTGCCAAATTTAAATTAACAATTCGATATTTTGAATTATTCAAGTCCGACATGTGCGGATGCGAATAGTCCAAAATAGCGGGTCGTTATATATTAGGAACCTTAAGAAGACACTAGCTTAAGGCCAAATTTGCTAAATGCTACTTTTGGAGAAAAGAAGTTAGATTCCTTGGGCATATTGTTTCTAAGCAAGGATTGCCAGTAAACCCCGCTAAAATTGGAACTATTCAAGGATGGAAGACTCCTAGAAGTGCATCAAAGGTTAGAAGTTTTCTTAGGTTGACAGGCCACTATAGAAAGTTCATCAAGAGCTTTACAAGAATACCATCCCCCTTAACCCATTTGACTAAGAAAAACCCAGTCTTTTCTTGGGAAGATAAATGCACTAAGGTGTTTGAGAAGCTTAAGGAGTTATTGACTAGTGCACATATGCTCACTATTTTCGATGGAACCAAACCATTTATGGTTTTTACAGATGCTGTGGCATAAGATGAGTAGTAGTTCTAATGCAATAAGGAAAAGTAGTTGCTTATGCTAGTAGGTAACCGAGGATCATGAGAAAAGATATTCAGTTCACGACTTGGAGTTGGCAGCTATCGTCTTTGTCTTGAATATATGAAGGAATTACCTCTTGGGAGAAAGGTTTGGGTTATTTACTGACCATAAATCACTCAAATACCTATTCATGAAAAGCTATAAGTCTTAGGCAATAAAGATGGATGGAATATATAGCATCGTTCGACTTTATTATTTAGTATTCTATGGAAAAGGGAACATAGTCCATGATGCCCTTGATTGGAGGTATGCTACTCTAGGTGCTATATATAAGTAGAGGCAGTTGAAATTCCTCTCAAATTTTAACTTCCAACTTCAAATAGAAGATGAGAAGTTATTAGATTTTGGAAAAGTTGAAAAAAGGATATCAGTTTCCTTACGCTAGTAGGTTGTAACAACCCTATATTTTGTAATTTTTTTATTGTATATTTTAATTATTTTAATGTAAAATTTTGGTTAAAAAAAACTTTTATTTTTACTTATTGGAAATGATTAAATTTATTATTTAAATATAATCTTGATTTTTATGAGTTATAATCCCAAACTTGTGTAAGTTGAAATATTTGCCTGAAATGCTGATTTTGGTCAAAATAGTCAAACTGTGACTTTCAACTTAAAATTTTAAAAGTTTAAAATTTTAAATATTTTTTCTTTTATTATGAAAGTACATAAAATTCTAATAACACCACTTTTCATTTCGTTGAAATTGGATGTAAATTGTGAAAGTTATACCCTTTACAATATTGTGCGTATATAGGGTTATTTAACAATGACTATTTAAATTGTATAAATTACTTCTTCTTGGTTATATTTTATTTTAATATGTGATAATATGTTTTATTATGTATATTTTGAATTTTAAATATTTCTAAATGATAATAGAATTTTTCCAAAATTTACTGTATTTATTTCCTATTTTTAAAGGTTGTTTTCTATTCTGCCATTTTCTTCATATAAATTATATTTAATAAAAAAAATTTTTGTGAATGCACTTTTATTTTTTTTGTTATTTTATTTGTTATAAATATTTTACAAGTCCATGAAGATTTTCTAAAGTTCATTTGGATTTATTTCTAATTTTAAAGCCTAGTCTACAATTTTAAGCCATTTTCTTATTTTAATTATATATAATTAAAATTTATTTATTTATTTTATGCACTCGCTTTTATTTGCTGTGTTTTACTTTATTTTATTCATTTTACATGTATTTAAATTAAAGTAAATTTTTCCAAAGTGTATTGAAGTTATTTCTAATTCTTAAGTCTAGTTTTCATTTTTCTGTGCTATTTTTCTTATTTAATCATATCTAATTAATATTTAATTTTTAATATTTTGTTTATCTGTTATATTTTCAAATTTTAACTGAGATTTTAATTATTTTCAGTTATTTGGATGTATATAAATATATATGAGAAATTTGAAAGGGTTAAGAGCTAAGAAACGGAAAAACGTTTTATCTGTTTCTTTTGCAGTTTCTTCTGTCATTAATACATCAATTCATCTTAGCCATTCCTTTCCCCATCCTTTGCAGCCGACTTCCTCTTGTCACTCCAAAATCCTAAAAATTATGGCCTCCACCTTGAAGAAAAAAATTAGGTAAATCCCTATCTTCTTTCTACTTTTCTTACTTTTCTATGCAATTTTGCCTTGTTTCTCTTCTAAGTTTGGATCGGCCTCTTCTCCATAGCCGCAGCCACAAACTCCTGCATCTCTTCCATGCCTCCAACACCATCTACTCCACCAACCATGACCATGGCCGAGCCATCTATGGTGGCCAAACCCTTCAAATTGCAACCTACATGCCTAAAAATAATGTTTTTGACCATTGTTGCCTCATTCCCTTCATCTCCACTTGTTGCCTTGCCTATATGATGTTAAACCTGACCTATATGATGTCATACCTGAGCCAAAGCATCATCATAGCCAAGCATAAGTGTCACTTAGGCCAAGCATTGAAGTGGTTGAAGCAAGGTCCAATCTATCTTGTTCATTTCGCTTTGTATTTCAAAATTGTTTCAATGTTATTTTATGCTGAATGTTTATATAGTGTCTTGTTTGTTTTGTTTTGGGTTGTTGATACAAAATCATATCTTGGCTATCTTTCAACTCAAATCAAAAGTCGTGAAATTGTGCTTGTCGTGCCTTTGGAGTCGTGCTTGTATGTTGTTTTGGTCTCTAGCTTTGAAAAAGGTGAGTCTTTCTCACTCTGACATATATACTTATGAAAAGTGGATTGATGACAAGTGTTTAGTTAATGATGATCATATGATATGCTATGCCGTGTTATTACCATGTTATTACCATGTTAAAACTGTTAATTTTCACCTGACATCTGATACATGACTGTATATTGTGATATTGACATTGTTTATATTATTTCTGTATATGATCACACTGCAAGTTCCCTGTTAGGATAAAAATCATTATGGGCTGAAATGATAGGCCTGAGTTATTTTATTTATTTATTTAAACTTGGGATTGCGGGTTTGAAATGATAGAACCCGTATTTTTACCTTTTAAACTGCGGATTGAAATGATACATATCCGTATCACTTGACCTAGGTTAGAAAACTATATACAGACCCGTGGTTATTCTATAAAGTGCTTTGAATATTTTAAGTATTTTAAAAATATAAAATTATGAAATTTGATTTAAATAGATTTTGAAAGGTTTTTAAATAAATAAATTATGATTTTTCTATGTGTTAAAAATGTAATTTATGAATGGATTAATTGGATTTTGAAATATAACTTATGTTTGAAATTTGGAATTTTGACTAAAAATGATATTTAAGTTACATGAATAAAATGGACTTTAATTTTATTTGGAAAATGGTAAATATGATAAATTGATTTATATCTGAATTTAAGTGATTTATTAAAGAATTATTGATTTTCTATAAATTTAAGTGGTTGAATAAATGACTGTTGAAAATGAAATTTTAAAATATAACTTGACTTGAAAATGTGAAATTTGAGTTTTAACTAAAGATGTTAAATTAATTAAATAAACTGGAAGTTTAGTAAAATTTGTGAAATGGTAATATAAATCTGAAATGTTAGGTTTTAATTTATGAAAGAAACGTATAGGTTTTAATTTATGAAAGAAATGTATAGGTTTTAATTTATGAAAGAAACATATAGGTTTTAATAGGAACATATAGGTTTTAATTTATGAAAGAAACGTATAGGTTTTAATTTATGAAAGAAACGTATAGGTTTTAATTAATGAAAGAACGTATGGTGTTCTAATTAATGATAGGAACATGTAAATTCCTAATTAATGAAAGAAAGGTATAAGTTTTAATTAATGAAAGAAACGTATAAGTTTTTAATTAATGAAAGAAACGTGTAAAGTCCTAATTAATGAGAGAACATGAAAGTTTTAATTAATGCAAGAACATGTAAAGTTTTAATTAAGAAAGAAACACGTAAAGTTTTAGTAGTGTGGTATTGATTTAATTAATAAATGTTCATTATTGTAATAGTAATATAAAATTTAAAACGTACATTTGACACGTAGATTTTAATCAATGTAATGATGTATTTTAAGTTGATTAAAATGATAAATGTTACTTACTGTAATAATAAAATGTAAGTTGATAACGTACATTTGATAAGCAAGTTTTAGTTTATGTGAATGGCATACTTTAAATGATTAAAATAATAAAGTTTCTTTATTGTAATAATAATGTAAGTTAATAAGGTGCTTTTAACTTAACATAAGAATTTCGGTTTAAATTGTATGTTACAGTAAGAAAGTTTATTTAACTATAAGGCTATGATAAATTGACATGTTAAAATTTTAAGCTTATCAATACTTTGATTATATACAATGTAAAGTGGAAAGTAGTACATTCCAAAAATGTTATGATTCCTTAAGGTAACATTTCCAAAATGCTATGATAATTTAAAGGAATATTTCAAGTTTAATAAATTTAAAGAAATATTCAATGATTTGAAAATTTGGGTTTATTTGAGTGATATAATATTGAATTATTTTTGAAATGGAAATGATACAATTATGATATTGTTTTGAAATGAGTATGATATTTTGGTCTTGAAAGTATAAATTATTTGAAATAAATATCCATGGGTTATAATAACGATTGGTTGTTAAAGAGACCGGGATCGGATATTGTCTTATAGTCGGACAATACCGAAAACCACTTTAACAACTGTGTACGCGGTGGAGATTCCAGAATGAAGTAGGATGGTGGCGACGTTCTCGAGGTATGTTACGTGGACCCAACTCCCGTGAGTTGGCATATATGACTAAAACAGGAGCTATACTGGGCTACACAAAGGGTCGCACCCTTTCATCGAGCATGCTCCATCGGAAACTATTCTATTACTGTTGTGATTCGAATCGGTGGCGCCACTTTGATTCGGGGGTATTGTTCGAGGTGGGCAGAAGCTGCTGGCTTGCCGTCACCACCGGTCCGGGAGTGCAAACGGTGTATCCACCCTGGCATTTCCTCGCGTGCCGTGTCATATCCTTATATCGAGCCCACTACGATTTTGGTTTTAAAGATCCGACCGCGTTAAGGTTCACCATCCCCTTAACGCTATTTTCTATATGATTATACTTTACCGATTAGACACTACCGTATGTAGCGTATATTACTACATAGTAAATAGTTTAACGGATCCTTAGAGGATGGGCGGTCCCAAGCATCCTTTAAGTTACTGATGCATTTTGTTACTGTTCACTTGAGTTGATTTACAGTTTATAAGTATTTATGTCCTGACTCGAGGGTTTTGTGTTTTGCTTTACGCTCGGGTCAGATTGATTGAGTTAGCATTCAAGATTCACCTTCGGCGTTGGAGCTTTCCTTGAAGATCCAGCCATCTATTTTGTTTCAGTATCCAGTGGTTCAATGATGTATCTGATTTGTACCTGATGTATCCTGTTACTCTTCTATTGTATCTTATTTAACTCTGATGTATCTCATATTTTATATAGTAGCTTCATGAACTACTATCTCCTCTTTTACTTCTGCTGCATTATCATTACTCTGTGTCTGTGATCTGTGATTTTATTTACTGTATATTCTGAGATTTGCCAAATTTTTAATTACAACGCGGTATTTTGAGCAATTCAATTCCGGCATGAGTGTCTACCTATACACTTATAATGGATGTGAATGGTTGAAAATACCTGGTTGTTACATAGGTACTCAGTTGAGGAGAAAGGATGCCTAAGAAGTGATGGATGCCATTGTGTCCCATTGTTTGATAGTTTGTTAAGAGAAGTGCTTATGAAATGTCACCAATCAAAGATGACCATTCACCCCAGAGGAATTAAGATGTACAATGATATGAAGAGGATTATCTTCTGCCTTGGAATGAAGAAGAGCATAGGTGAGTTTATTGCTAAGTGCTTGACTTGTCAAAGGGTAAAAGTTGAGCAAGGGAAGCCTAGAGGGTTACTATTACCATTGGACATTCCCACTCAGAAGTGGGAGCATATTTCGATGGATTTTGTGGAAGGATTGCCTAGAAATCAGAGGAGTAATGAAGCTATTTGAGTTATTGTGGATGGACTTGCTAAGAATGCCCATTTTATTCTGGTTAGGAACAATAGAACCGCCTCTTCTCTCATGCAGATCTACATAAAGGAGGTAGCTCGATTTGCATTGAATTCCTATGATCATAGTTAATGATAGGGACCCTTGTCCACTAGTGACTTTTGGACAAGCCTACAAGCAGCATTGGAAACTTCTCTGCATCTTAGCACCGCATATCACCCACAAACTGATGGTCAAACGGAGAGAGATAATAGGATTTTGGAAGACTTTTTGAAGGCTTGGGTTTTGGATTTCGAAGAGCATTAGGAGTAACATCTACCTTTTGTTGAGTTCACGTATAATAGTAGCTATCAAGCAACGATTAGTGTGGCCCCTTTTGAAGCACTTTATGGGAGGCTATGTAAATCGCCATGTTGCTGGTGGGAAACCGCCGACAAAATATTGCTCAAACCCGATTGCATCCATGATACCATGGAAAAGTAGAGTTGATCATACAACGAATGAATGAAGGCAACGCAAGACCATCAGTAATCTTATATAGATAGAAGAAGGAAAGGGTTTGAGTTTGAACTTGGAAATATGGTATTTGTCAAAGTCTCTCCTCTTAGAAAAGTGGTTAGCTTTGGCATTTCTAGAAAAATGGCGCTAGATTCGTTGGGCCATTCAATGTTTTGGAAAGGATAGGAAAAATTGCTTATCGCATGGAGTTTCCTGACAGATTGGAAGGAGTCCACAATGTTTTCCATGTTTCTTACCTAAGAAAGTGCCTTCATGACATCGCTATTAGAGTTGAGCTTGATTAGTTGGGGGAACTAGATAAGGACCCAATGGTACCTTGTGCCACTGCAAACATTGTGAAATACGAAAGTAGGAGACTCCGCAACAAAATAATAAAGTCGGTCCGAGTACAATGGGGAGACAACCTGGTGGAAAACACATGGAAACTGAGGAGAAGATGACGATCACTCATCCAAAGCTTTTCATTGGTAAATTTTGTCTCCAAAATTAGGATTTTGGTCACATCGTGGTTGCTAGATTGGGTGGTAGGAGATGGTTTCCATACTTTTTCACAATCGCTTTACTCATGTAGAAATTTTCATGCATATTTAGGGTATTCGCATACATACTTGCATGACATGATTTACACACTCACATTAGGATTGAATTCATTTTAGTATGTCTACGGTACATAATTACATTGCACCTTGGTTGAGTAGGTGTAGATAACTTAGTTGTGTAACATGAATGTTATTGCGCGTTAGGTTGTACGTCCCTTAGAAGATTTTGGAATGAAATCCTTTTTTAGGCGGGAAGAATGTAACACCCTATAAAATCAACCATAAATGAATTAAGTGAATTAAATTAAATAATATAAGGTTGGAAATGGAAATTTTATAAAATATGGAATTCTACCGTGAAAGTTATTCCTTTGCATTCATGGAAAAATTCTGATATGTTTTCATATATAATATCCTAAAAATGGAGCAACGAAGAAGTTATGAGCATTTGAAGTTTTCAGATTTAAATTAGTTTAGTTTGAATTCAATCAAATGAATATTTAAATTTAGGATTTGAATTTCAAAAGTTAACTATAGGTTTAGTTAGGGGTTAAATTAAACAATTAACATTAAAAGTTAGATAGGGGACAAATTAAACGAGCAACGAAAAAAAAAATCAATGCTTCCGAAATAGAGGATCAATCGACCTATAAGACCTAATCGGTTGACCCCTATTGGTCAACAGGACGATTATAGGCAGTCGACCACTGCCTTACAGTGGCAGCTAGGGTTATGTGATATTGAAGGGTGCAGGTTTATCTATTTTTGATCTAATTTCATCCTACAGTTCTGGTACATTTCAATTCTTATAAATAGGACCATATCCTCCTTATTTTTGTCCATAAATATTTGGGAGTTCCATGAACCTCTACCACTTTCTCTCTTCGGTTAGATTTAGAAATTCTGTTAGGGATTCTGGTAAGAATTCTAGTTCTTTTCTAATTATTCTTTTGATCTATTTTCTTCTCCTTCAACCTCTTTGATCTAACAAAATTATATATATACTTATCTTTCATTTTGTATATATATCAAAAGAAGGGGATATGAAAAAGAGTTGCTTTAGCGTTGCAAATCCATACAAGAAAAGCTAAGATATTATGTGAGTGGAAATGGTATTTTTATTTCATTAACTAGTTAATATATATCTATGGATTTGAATATGCCTTAGGAATTTTGGGATTGCGAAGAAAATAGATAAAATCCAAAATTCCTTTCTATTTCAAAATGTCAATTCTATGTGGAGATTCTCATTATTTATGTTGATTTGATGGAGTTTATATTATTTTTGCAATTTTTGATAATTTCATAGTATATTCCACTTCTCATCCTTCTTTTATTCAAATTGTGAGCCTTCAATAATGAAATAAGGGTGTAGAGCATGAATCCTATTGGTAGTCTCCACCACTTATTCAATACAAAATTCCTTCATTTGTTTATGTGTAAATGAGGATTTGAATAGAATATGATGTTAGCATTGCAATTCATATTGTTTAGAATATTCCATTAGATTAATGTAATACATTGGGTTTCCATTCCTATTTACAAGCCTATTATTGCAGTTTTGGATATGAATATTGAATCCTTGTTATGATATTGAAATCTTGGAAGACTGAAGGGAAGGACTTATATTAGTATTATGGTTAAAGGAATTGACATTTAACGCTAGTTTAGGGCATATGAACCACATGATTAGAAGTTATTAGGCACGAATATATATATTTATTTCTCTTAGCGCAATAAATGTATAATTATAGCATATAATTGCATAATTAGTTAGGTAATAATTGTCAATGATTCCCCCTTAGTAAGGTAACTTATATTTAAAGGTGTAATAAAGAAGATTCCTTATAAGGCCTCAATTATGAATCAGTGAGATGAGTATTACATATAAAGAGTATTTAAATTATGGCTACATAGGGATGCGAGGTCGGTAGAATTGCACGACAGAAGTCTGCACTTTGCTTTAGAGTTACGAGCGATTTTGTACACTTTCTATTGACGTGAGACATCTCCTAACATAAATATTTATGATGACGCGAGGTTAGTCCCAAATTTTGTAGGATAAATCTGCCTAACTAATTTGATTACTAGTTTCTACGGATAGTCGTACTAATGTGAGATGTCATTATGAGTATGGAGCATAACACGAAGGGTCTGCTTAAGGTCTTAAGGTAATAAGTGGTTATTTGAGGGCCAGCCTCTTTTCCTCGAATGAAGTATTAAATGGCCAAAAGGCTAGTTATTATGCATAATATGGGTCCGCTTTGGGATAAGGTATTAAATGACTGACTGAGGGTCCGTCTTTCCATAAAGAAGTATTGAGTGGCTTAAGACATTCCATACGATGTCAGCTAAATAGTCACCATTAACGGGCCCGCCTTGGGAATAGATATTAAATGATGGGGTCCGCTTCAATTGAGGTCTTAAATGGCTAGGGCCTGCCTATTTTCCAATAAAAGGTATTAAGTGGCTAGGGTACAATCTCTTGCATTGTTAGATATTTATGACATAGGATTTGAGTTATGGAATTTAGAAACCTGCTTCGGGAATGGAAGGTATTAAGTGGTTGATTGTGGACCCGCCTCCTTTCCTTATAAGAAGTATTAAATGGTTTTATGTACGCAAATCCTATGTCATAAATATATTACCTAAGTAGTGGAATGGTAAGAATCGAGATTTTTATTACCGAACATTTTTTGTCTGATTCCCTCCTTATTACAGCACGGGTTTGGGACAGAGGGATAACGGTGATGATGTTTGAAGATGGAGTGGCTTAAGCTTGTGACGGTTATTATTATCTTTTACGATGTCTTATGTTGTACCCATATATTTTAGATAAATGATGTAATAGATTTTTCTTGACAGTTTGATGATGTTTTGTATTATGACATTTCAAAGGTTTTAAAATAAATGGGTACAATTTGCTATTATATTTTATTCCATCTGCTATAAGTTTTGAAAGAATAGTTATTGCTCTATACTGTTACTTATTTTTCTAACCAACGGTCGGTCTTAAAATGGATCCAAATGGGCTTTTTCTTGGTGGATTGTTACAACAAGCTTTGGGCCTAAAGGGTTTATTATATGCAGATCCATGTCCCATGATGATCAAATTGCACAATCAAAGTAATAATCATGTCTAAGTCCTTGTTCATATATATTAGGCATGATTACAAATAAATCAAGATTTTCCCCAATGCATTAGGGTTACAAAGGTTCGATTTAGAGAGCAGAGAAAGGAAAGTGATTAGCCTTTCCTCCATGCCCCTAGGTCGGTATCTATAGGGATGGTAAGATGCGGCATGGATGTTATGCGAAATGTCTGTTCTACGGCATTAAGGTTCATCTTGATGGTGCTACAAATATTGCTTTGATTTCATGACTTGCGGCATTCTCTAGTGTACTGATGGACTATAGCATCATCAAGGCATGGCATTAATAATAAATGACATTGATAACAAGCGGTATAAATAATAAGCAGCATTGATAACAAATGGCATTAATAGCATGCCGCATTGATAATAGGCGGCATTAACTACATATGGTATCGATAAACAGGCAGCATTGATAACAGACGACATTGACAAGGAGCGGTAATTGTGATGAGTGGCACCAAAGTAGAGCAGCATCAGAAGGAATCTGCATTGATAAAAGGCATATCAATGTTGAAGCGGTATTGATGATATGTGACATCAATAAGAGGCAACATTAGAGTAATGTAGCATTATCTAGAATCTGATATCAGTCGTTAAAGCATAGGACATCATTTGGAGGTGATAAGCGACATTAATGAGATGTGGCGTTAATGATGCATAATCCTTTTATACAGCCTCGTGTGTTTCCATGATTGGTATCAATAAAACACAGTACTACTCGATAGGCGATATGGAAGAGGTGCGATACTGGCTAAAAGCGACATTTATTAGAGGCATCATTTAACATTCATTTATTCAACATCAACCCTTTCTTTGGTGAATGACTCCATGTTTTGGTTATTGGCTTGTAATATACAGTTCCCCAATATCATCACTATCTTGTTGACATGCGACACCAATTAATATAAGATGCTTGTTATTATATTGATGATCTACGACATCCTGCTATTCGATATTGACATGATGTAGCACTTTTAAATGTCTTCACATCTCTTCCTTGCTTCAATTTCTTTGGCATGAATTCCTCAGTTTCTACATGAAGCTTTTAGCTTCGATATAGGGTCTTTACTTCAATATGACTTTGAGTTTTGGAGCCATGTATTTTCGAGACTAGTAAGCTTTCGACGTTATTAACTACGTCATTATTCTTCGTTTTCGACATAAACACCTTTACTTATACCCTTTGAAAATTATGTGGACAACAATCTTTCCTCTATAAAATTGATGGGATGACAAAAATATTACGTACATGCATATTTTAAATATAATAAGTATCTTCACTTATTAACTCCTAATCTGAAATTGACAAAATATTATTCGATATGTTGTCCATCTCATTTCTTTTTCCATTAGTGGTTGATATGAATGGAAAATAGTTATATTTTAGGATTAAATTTTATTATATTTCTCCAATGTTTGGTTATGTATAACTAATTTGCAGGTCATCATTTAAATTTAAGATGGATTTTTGAAGTAGATTTATGATTTAGTTTCATTAAATGTTTAATTGTATTAGTAAGTGTTCAATTGTGTGTAAATAATCTTATCCTTCTATATATCCCTAAAAAAATTGGACAATGTTAAATAGACTCTATTTTTGGATAAAAGGAGGCCAAATTTTCAATATTCTTGAAGTCGCTATGAGGGGTACAAAAAATTTCTTCTCCCTTAACAAATCAAATATACTTCCGTTAGTACCTCAATTACGCAATTTTTTTATTAGAACCCTACTGTTTTATGATTTCATTTTCAATCAAAAACCTCCAAATTTAGTTTTCGGTGGACCACCGTCGTTTTTCTTTTCATTTTAAATGGTATTACTATCTATACACACCAAATTAAATTAGCATCCCTCACCCATTTATCTTCCCACCCAACCAATTACTCCACTCACCCACTCACACCCACTTCAATAATTTTATTTTTCACATGATCTTTTGCTCAAAAGTTTGTGGCTAGAAACTTTTGCCTTCATTTGATCAACTAAAGATGATAATTAACTAAGACTGAATTTTAAATTAGCACTAGATAATCAATTGTTCGCTAAATGAGAAACCCGACGAACATTTGTAAAATTAATAGAATTTAAAGAAATTATCCTAAACATGCAGCATGTAACCAACCAAGAAAATAATTGAAGATTGAATAGACTTGATGTTGCTATTAAACCTACATTAGAAAAGAAATGAAAGTATAGTAGAAATATCAATGTAATGTCAATCAGTTACAAGACAATTCATGTCAAAGGTTTTTTATGCTGCTACTATAACAACAGTTTTATATTGCTACAGTAGTACAAATACGAACCAAAAAAAGTGACAACAAAGTTACATGATCAATGGATATAACTAGATTATCAAATCTCAAAATAAGAGGTATACACCTGCCAGCAAACTGAACATATATCATTTATCATTTCTCTATTTCCTACAAATACAAATGATTCTAAACAGCATGTCCCTAAAAGATTTTTTTTCGAACTTAAATAATATTAAAAATGATATTAAAAGAAAATTAATTAAAGTACATGCATAATATATATATATATATATATATATATTGTTTCATAAATTTAACAGCATTATAATTTTTGAAAATTAAAAAATTTATTGTATATATGTACATATAAAATCTAATATATTACATAAATATAATTTATGTAGATAGTATGCTTAACCTATATAATATAAGTATATATATACATATACATATTATAAAACGTACATATAAGTATTAAATAATTATGTTTATGTACTAAAATAGTTTTTCAAAGAAAAATAACAATTTTGTTAAAGAAATCTATTTTGAAGCTGAAAGCATTTTATGATTTACAAAAGTTAATTTTTTTAATATTATTAAGATCGTGCGTATGTTAATATATATATATATATACACATACACACATACATAATTTAATCATTTATTCATACTAAAACTTATTATATATATAGTAATAATATATGTATTTTCAAAATACTAATTTAATACACACACACATATATATACATACATATACGTACGTATATGTATATATTTATATATGTATAAAATATATGTACATGAATTAAAAAAAGGACTTTTTTATTTCAATATATATATATATATAGTTAATATATTAATTTGATTTTGAAATATCTAGATATTTTATTACACAGACCTTGATCTAAAATTTGAATTTTGAATTTGCTTTATATTGAAAATTATTTACAACAATATTTCTAAATTACTTTGTCTTATAATTTCAATTATATATACATATAAATAGAAAAACACACACACTTATATATAAACATTTGTATTTTACAAACACTGCTTTATATTATATACACAAAACTATGTATGTACATACACACACATATTAGACATCACATATGTATATGGAGAGGCTAAGGTGTCCGTTACGATGTAAATCCCAATACTTATACACAAGCATATCAAACCATGTAGATTGTTTATGTCACACGTACATGTACACGCATATATGTATATTATATGCATGTTATATATATTACATAATATAAACATAAGAATAAAACAAAACTTTGTTTGCAACTTAAATAAAATATTGATTTTATTTAACATAAATTTAGATAAGATCTAAATAAATTTAGACTTCATAGGCCCAATGAGATCCAAAATGGAATAATTTTTTGAAATTTACCTATTTACCGTGCTACATACTGGTCCTAATTCCAATAGTGGCATCAAAGTCCAATAGCATATGTGGTCTAAATTAGCAGCATTAGAGTTAATTTATTAAAGCCTACTCATGTAATATAGTTTCTAAAAACGTAAAGTCTAGGTTGGGTTTCGGTAATCAAATACTCTGCCTTACCTAGTTACTTACCTGACCCGAAAGGATGAGGTAAGCCTAAAGAACACCCCAAATATAAAGACCTAAATTGATTTTGGCCTTGGGCTAGTTTTCAAATTTTGTTTTGAAATTAAACTACAATTTTAAATTTAAAAGGTTAAATTTAAAATAAATAAAAAGAATATTTTAAATTTTAAAGGTCAAATTTAAAATAAGTAATAAATGTTACAAAATAATTTTCAAAATTGTTTCAGAAATAAAATAATTGTTTTCAAAAATTATTAATTTTATTAGTAGATTGAATAATTAATTAAAAGTTAATTAACTAAATTAAATAATATATAATGATATATGTAAGATTATCTTAAAATGTTAAGGTAATATACATATATACATATAATTTTTGAAACTAACTATAGTTAATTAAAAAAAATTACTTAAATAAACTAATTTGCTTTATATTGACTATTGCGGAACTTCACTCTGATAGTTGTTTTAGTTCATTTAGTTATATACATATCTGTCTCGCCTGTTTTATAGCTATGTTGATATTATATCTTTTTGGTGCATAAGATATACGACTAGTTATGAATAGAAGTTTTTAGTTATTACACCCTTTACAATTGTCCAAGATCAACCGAGTACCATTTAATGCATTCTTTAAGTATATTGGGTACTGAGGGCATAGGGCGGTCATCACACATGGTATCAAAGCTTAGGTCAAGCGATTCCTCCCTCAGGTCGCTAGATTTTAAGTTCATACTTAGATCCATTAGAGATAAGGTAAGTGGAATGCCTTAGAATGGATTGAACGATATATGAGAGAGCGTACTTATTACATATTCTAGTTTTCAAAACTATATATTGGTAGTATATATAGTATATAAGTCACACTGCACACTTAAGCACTATAGGCCCAGTTTTTCTTTATGAGAGATCGATCATTCTTATTGCATATTTTAAGAATGAACCGACATGCAGGGAATACCGCAAGGAATTCTACACTTGGAGTCGAAGGAGAAGGAGCTGCTTCGTGGATAATTAACCTTGATAGGCAAGCCATGTTCACAGCATTGGAAAGGAACATGTTGCTTAATACCCAAGGTGTAGATCCAATTGGTGTTGATAGTGATGCCCTCATGTAAGCGCCAGAGCTGGCTTTGCTAAGTTGAACAAGGACTATTCTTGCCTTGGAGACAAACCGTTCGATGGAACAGAATTGACTATGGAGGTTCACAATTGGTTGGATATCTATGAGTGTATCTATGAAGACTTGGTATTGGATGATGCAATAAAGAGGAAGTTAGTTTCTAGGAAACTTCAAGGTCGTGTCATGTGATGATGCAATGCTATCAAGATTTCTACTTCGAAAGACCGGTTCACCTAAGAGCAGTTTAAGGCCAGATTTGGAAAGAAGTTTATATGCTAGAAGTCGGTATTATTTAGGAAGTTTACCGAGTTGATGCAAGTGAGAAGACTATTTTAGAGTATGTGGTTGAGTTTGACATATTGTCAAAATATGGACTATCTTTTATTGATACCCATTTGAAAATGAATAAGAAGTCCATCATGGATTTTGATAATTATCTAGGAGAGATATTGGTGGGACATATCGACGAGTCCTTTGAGTAGTTGGTTGAAAAGGCATTGAGGCATGAGTGTCTGTACCCAATGCCAAAGGTTGAAACTGTTATTTCAAAGAATGAGTCAAAACCATAAGTAATTGGTGGAGGTAAAAGGAAACTGAACAACAAATAGTAGAAGCAATCGTAGGAAGAGGATGGTCAGAAGAAAATCAAGTGGAACCTGAAGTTCTTTAATTTCAATAAGGCCAGACATCTTATCAAGGACGGCAGGGTCCTCGAGGGGTAGGGAGAGGAAGTGTGTCATTTGTGATAGTACTGGATACTTGATAATTCTTAATTTGTAAGTTTCAAACCTTGCTTAGTGATGATTTCATTTGCTATCTCACTTCATACAACAAAAATTGAAGGCGTAACTTAGATGAAGTGCAATGAGGAAATTGTTAAAGTGGAGCGGACGAAGAAATTAGATATTAGTTTTTTTTTAAATTCATTAATAATACACTATTTAATTTATTTTGTGAACGTTTGAAGTGTTTTACTTCTATTTTTTGTGGATCTCTATAAGTGACATAAGAGAGTGTTTTAGGAGGTATACATGCAGCCATAAAAGCTAATTTTATTGTTTTAAATAGGTGATACAATTTATACTCACCTAAATATATTATCTCACCCACTAGTCGACGCTAACATTAGTTTTACCTCCAACGGCTCAAACGGGCTTGTGTGGAGAATTATAACTCGGATTATTCGACGTATCATCAACGGTAACATCGTAAAAATTGACCACGAGCTGTACTTAAGGGTATAAACATTCATGTGAGATTGAAAATTTTAGTGGTATATTGTTTTATTTTGGTTTGAAATAATTTTACCTGGTTCTATATTTTTAGCTGATTCTTTTATATGTTCAGACATCTGGTTAGAAGAGCTAAAGTTGCAAGTTGCTCAATGCTTCAACTCGCTAATAATTTGAAAAGGAATACGCAATGATAGTAAGATATTTTTTGAAAGACAATGTAGAAGAATTAAGGGCCAATTTGGACTATCTTAAATGAGCTATTTTTCCTATTTTTGAAATTCAAAATCAATTCATTATGGCTTTCAAAAATAACTTATTTAAAGTTTCATTTTCTGTATCTTCGATATCATGTGCATTTTTATACAACAAGCTATCCTGCTTTTTTACATACAATTGATATGCTGCATATATTTAGAGAAAAATAGGGATACTATTATCCTCGTGATTGGACGGATAGTATGATGCGTTGTGGCTATTAATTATAATTATGTAAAAGTATATATAAATTTGGAATAATTTGATATTTTAATATTCCATACTTGAGATTAGTAATCAGCAATTGATTGCTTCAAACATGTGAAAATAGGTCAAATTAAGTGATGTATAAAAAATGTATGAATCTTCACCCAGGTGAAGTGTGTAAAGCACAAATTTATCACAAATTCTTGATGAAAACTAGATTTATTTTTACCTTATGTTTCAGATGTGGCGAAAACTAAATTTATTTTTGCATTAAGTTCTAAGTTTTTTTTCAAGTATAATTATAAATTTGCCTTTATAGTTGTTTGACTTAATACTTGTACAATGATTAACTAACATTTTTCTACTTTTAATGGTTCAATATCAAACGTATTACATTGTTATTATGGATAGGAAAATGCTATGAGACATTATAGCGTACATAAATTCATTACAAGTCCATCAAAACTAACATTTTTGCAATAGAGGTTTTTAGGCTCAAGGAAAAAGTTCGAGAAAAATTTAGTTTCAGGGACAAGAAGTTTCCTTTTTAGGCTGAAGGACACTTTTTAGTGTAAATCACAAAATGATAGTTGTAACTATCATTTTCAGTTTACACTAAAAAGTGTCCTTCAGACTAAAAACTAAACTTGTTGTCCCTGAGACTAAATTTTTTTGTAACTTCTTCCTTGTGCCTATTTACCTGTTTGCAATATGTATGTATGTATGCATTCAATTTGTGCATTTTAATCGTTCAACTAATAAAATTGTTGAAACACAGTGGCATGCGATCTTTTCTCTTTCTCGATCTTCCTCTCCTCTTTCTTTCTTTTCTATAATTTTTTTGTTTATATTTTTTCATCGGATCAATTGCTTTAGCATTTTAGCAACAATGGACGAATTTTACAAAAATTCTTTATACTTGAACTTTAAATTGTGTTATTTCACATTAAAACCTATTTAATATTAATTTTATCTTTATTATTTTTATATTATAATTAATGGGAACATCTTTTGTTCAACTCTATTTATATAAAATTTAGTCCCCCATAGTTTTTCATCTTCCTTCATCAAGGACCACTAGCTCAAGTATTTAAAGGTACGAAGCTTTAGGTGAAAGTTCTAAATGTCATGAATTTGAGCTTCTGAGATATTAGAAAGAGTGCTATGCTTTAATAAAGCATTACTTATATATATATATATGTATGTATGTATGTATATACTATTATATTATTACGGAGTTGCATTTCAAGAGCACGCAAGCCTCCTAAGAATTTTTGGAAATGAAGAGTCATGGTTCTTTTTCTCTGCCCTTTATTATCGTTTTTGTCTCGCTTCTCATCCCTAAACTAAAAGATCGTTCTCTAATCGTTCTCTCCTTCATCATCTGATCAATCCCTAAATGTTCATTTCCTTACCCATTGTACTGTATCGCCTCAAATTTAAGCCCTTTCTTCCCGTCATTATTGAAGTGCATCGCCCCTTTAGCCCTGAATCACCGCGTATCGACCGAGCTGCCATTATGAAGTTCCATGCCATTCTTACTAGGCTAGCTCCAAACTTTCAGCCCCCTTTCTGAACACTGTCTGAAGGTTTATCTAAAATTGGGGTTTTTTCCGTCTTCCTATCAGAAGCCTGGAGTATGGTAGGTTATTGAATAGTGATGGTTTTACTTTTTATAGCTTGATTGTGATAGAAGCTTTGATATGTCATTCTTCGCATAGAACATTAAATTAAAAACTTCCATAATTATGCTGCTACAAACTTTTAGCATGACTTAATACATAGTGTTTTAGTGGAATTTTGCTTGATATTACTTCAGTTTGTTGGCTATGTGATGAATAGAATTGTATACCAACATTCATGAATACGCTCCAATAAAAATGAATAACAATACTAAGTTTGACTGCCCAGATAATTCTATAGTTGAGAAGAAACACATATGAATTCTGCTAATCAACCTATACTCTAGTTTTTTTTATTCATGCTGGATGTATATTTTCTATGTGAGTTTGGTTTTTACATTTCATTATTGTAATCAAGTCTGAGTTCACGCAATGATTTAAAACACTTTGAGTTTAGAAAATTTTCTAATTTCAATGATCGAACTCTATCCATTTACCATTAATCCGTGGTTTCAAGCTCAGACATATGTTTTCAATGGAATGAGCGAATTTTGATTGTATTAAATAGCGCGAACATAACATTTGTGATAATCCTTCTCTGCATTACTATTTTTGCTTCTATTGTTCTGTACACATATTGACTCTTTTCTTCTTCCTTTACTCCTTCAAGTAAGATTTATGATTTAATTTGTGATTCTTGGATATTGTTTGTGATGTTGTAACCTGATATGTGATATTCTGATCAGATTTGATTTTGAGAGCAAACAATGGCTATTTCACCTATGTTTCCACAGTGTTATGTGTTGAACCTATGTTTCCACAGTGTTATGTGTTGAATTTTGAAAATCATATACCTTTATTACTTTTTTATCATGCTATTTTCTTTTCACTTGAATTTGGAAGCAGAATGCTAGAAAGATGTCGAGAAATTAAATGTTGTTCGTCAGGTGTTATATGTAATTATTCGTTGATTATGTTAAGCGAAAACTTGAGCATGGAATAAAAAAAAATCATTATGTAGGGGAGTTCTACCATTGTGAAGGAACAAAAGGGAGTTAGTACATTGGATAATTTGAGAAATTCTGGTCAGATCACGGCTGAAACTAGACATGAATCAGTAAAAAGGCGATTTTGATTTTTGTCACTGCTTATATAATTGTGCCTTCTTCGGTTGAGAAGTTCGCATATTAATTTGTTGTTTTATTATATATAGAGGTGCCAGTTGAGAATCGTAAAGAGAAAAAAACTGGGGAACTGTTAGCGGAAAAAACTTAGTCACAGGAGCGTATAATCCAACATGTAAATGAGGAAGAGGGTTTACATAATTTTTGACCTAGTTCTCAGGATAGTAGACTGGTAATTTTATTATCTTTGTCATTTTTTCCTTATACCTTTGCAAATGTTAAAGCTCTATGTCTCTATCTATATATAATTATGCTACAATAATGGATTTTTGAAATTTTGTGTAAACAAAAAATTGCTGGTTATTTGATAGTTTCCCATTACCAAGAATGTTGTAATCCACACATCATGTACTTCAAGTCCATGGATGGGAGAATCTCAACTGGTTAGGCACCCAAACTATTTGTACATATCTATTCCTAAAAATAAAAGTTTTATGGTTGTGATTTATATCGTTTTGACTTTTAAACAATCTTTCTTTAGTAGATTGTTTTTGAAATAGTAAAATTTCAAATACTTATTGCAACGTACATTAATATCATTGACTACATGTTAGAATAGTGACTCAAGTTGATATAGTCAAGTTAGCCTGATGATCTTGATGATAAAATAAGAGCATTTTGTTGAGCAGAAAGATTACGAGTCTCCTACAAAAAAAATGATTTTTTTGATAACCTTGCGATACTTGATCACTTTGAATTGGTTTGTCTATTAAAACATGATACTATTTTCATTATTATTTAAATTGATATTTTATCTTATTCTCCCTATAATATATGCTGCAATTTCTTACTTTGATTCATGAATTTTCATATCTGCTGCCCTATACTATATCTATACTATAATATGATTACCGAGTTGCATTTCAAGAGCGCTCAGGCCTTCTTGGTACTTTTTTGAATGAACAGCTGTAATTTTTAATTTATTATATTCGTGCCCAACTCTTCGCTTCTTATCCTCTAAACCCTGCATATTAACGTCCCCACAATTGTGCCATTTCCCATCCGACGACGTTGACCTCCCGTCCTACCACCGTCGCCACCTCTTCAACTTCGAATCTTCCCTCAAATGAAAACGCCTTTTGATTTTTTTTCATGTTCCCTCTTTTGGATATTAAATTGGGATTAGACGGCAGTGATCAACATTGATAATGTAAGAAATTATATTCCTACTCTTATATGTTGGAAATATCGGTTGGACGTGTTTTTATTTTCCAAATATGTTTTGCATTTGAACTGCATAGGTATTCTTCTATATAAATAGTGAATTGTTGCTCATTTGCTTCTTGGAGAAACCTTAACGGTTATAATCCTGCCAAGTTTGATGGGGTAAGTTAATACGGTGGTCAACAAAAATGCATTTTAGATGCTGATTTCATCTTGAACCTTCATCGTATAACATGTAGTCCTTGCATTTCTTTGACTTATTCTCTCTTAAATGAATTTATGGTTGTTATTACTGCCTATAACTTTTGGTTGTTCTAGATAACTACTTTTGATTTAATGTTTTTTGTCATGTATTTAATTTCAACACTGTTATTTTGAAGTAATTCTGATTCCTGCTATTCTTCAAGGTACAATAAGCATGTCATAAATTTTGAGCAGCGTCTATTTTCCAAATAATTGCTACTATGTGTGTTTATTCTTTGGATTTCACCTTTTGGTAATTCCTAACTCCTCATACAATGGCGTTTTAAGTATAAATTCAATTTAATTTTTATGTTGGAAAGGAATTTGATAATTATGGAGTAATATATTTTATCTAATTTAAAAATAAATCAGCTGACTAAATGTTTTACACTTTATAGTTATGCTTTGATTCTTATTTCTCATTTTTGTTATCATGGGACAATCTATCGGCTTAGGCTCATCCCATAACCTTTTAACCATTTAGATATGATATTTTTTTTCTTATTTATTCTTCAATTCTTTGTAAGGCTACTAAAACCTGTATTTAATTAATATATATTAATCTAAATTGTTTTCGATTTGCAGCTAATCTTCTTCGGGAAATTCATGATGCAAGAAGGTTGTAAGTTAGTTTTGTTCAATCATGTTGTGCTTTCTTTAAATAAAATTATATGCATGTCTTTGATTAGATTTATAGTAACAAATTTAGATATGGGTATTTATTAATTCAAGATGAGAAAATCAAAGGGATATGTGGGAAATTTGAAACTTTTGGGTTAGAAAAGAGGACTAAGTTGTGGCACAAATGAAGGTGTGTACAGATTTTGAGCTAAGCTAATCCACTTTCCATTTGAAAAATTATAATTCTTTTTAAAAGCAAAAAATATTGATCAATCAGTAGTACCACCATCACTGCTACTAAGAATTTCTTCCTAAAGAACTAGTTTAATCTTGTGATATTACTCTAATTTGGGTCTGTTAAAATTTATATAATCACATGATATTGCCAAAATTTGTGTAACGCTTTTGTTTTTGCATGTCACCTTCAATACAATAAACTATAACAAAGTAATTAATATATTGCCTTATTATCATGATATGTATTTATAAAAAAGGTATTAAAATTAATAACCTATATAACTCTCTATCATGATAGACAATTCATCATTAGTGAATGCCTCTGAGTCCTTTGAACCAATACATACTAAGCATAATTGTCACTCTATTAATACAAATATCACTGTAGGTGTAAAAATTGGAATCTCACAACACCATGCATAATAGAATCGGTTTTCTTAAAGAAACAAGATATTTTCCATAAAAGCAAGAAACCAACATATAGATTTTCCGAAAAAACAAAACGGAACAACCTTTACGCTCTTGTGCTTTGATTATGTAGGGTATTTTTAATATTTAGTGTTTTCTAGATGTAATATACTTGATGCTATTTCATGGTTTTTCCTTTGACATCCTTGATAGTATGTGGTGATCCTTAATGAAGTATTCTAAATAGTGAAAAAATGATATATTTATCTTTGATGGTCTATTTAGACAAAACATGAACATACACCTATAATATAATGGAATTTAGTTTTAAACTTTTGCTTGATTTTAATACATAACTGGTTTATCTTAATGTTTAACATTATTTTCTCTAAGATGCAGCTTATATTTTAATATGCATGTTGATATGTGAAACATATAATATGTTACTATGGTTACCTCCTACAGGGACTCCACTTTTTCCAACTGGGGCATATTAACCACATTCTTGATGAAAACCAACAATCTCCGTATGATAGTAAGGTGTTCCTTCTTCTACTAGGATGGCATCAACAAAGAGATGGTATGTTTCTGGTGTAGGTTTGCTAATTTTGCAAACGATAGTCAAGTCATGGCTGCTTTGAATGCTATATAAGGTCAGTGCAATTTGCTGAGACATATTGGTTCATTTTAGCAACTATATTTCTATTTGATTAGCCCTGCATGTAATAGTTCTCTCCCATCGTTGGCTACATTATTTGTCCTTTCACCTATTAGGAATTCTCTAAAAAGCATCTTCATAGCAATTTCTTCACATCGATGTTACATTATAGTTATTATATATATTATATTTATGTTAATCTAGTTTTGCAATGTTCAAAGGTTGCAAGATTCTTTGGTTATATGACTTCACCTCAATACTATATCCTGTCAACTTTAATTAGGATTGTGCGTTTTTTAGGACTATCAAATTTTCCTTATATTAATATATATGTTATTCTATGCGCTAAATCAATGCATCTTTTATATAATGACCTAGGTTTGATGGTTTGACCAAAACATTGAAATACGGTCGTCCGTTTAGGTTTCAGTAGGAACTGAAATGAAACCAATCTGAAGCTTCGATTTAATAAAAAAACATTGTACTTAAATTTTATTGAAGAAAATTAACAAAATAATTAATTTGAATTTCAAATATACGAACATTATAAGTTGAAATTTTAATATAGAAAATATATAAAATCACAAAATATATAAATGGTATAACCAAAAGTTTTTTAAAAAGAAGTAATGAATAAATATATTTGATGTTAAAAAAATTTATGATCAATTAACATTTTTCATTCATACCTTATTTTTCCATAAAGGATAAATTATACATTTTATTTCAATATAAATTAAAAAAGCATATGTGTAATATTATAAAACCAAAACAATTTTTTTTGAAATGTAAGGATTAAATCAAAGTTCCTTAAATTACAAAAGACCGAAACAGAGACTGAAAAGTATATCTCGAACATTGATGATGACTTTTCGCTCTCTTTTTATCCAATGCATACTCATACAAGTATAATTAAAACCAATTTTTAAAGAATGGTTAAATATTTGAATCAATTTTGGAATAGAATATGATTTAAAATGATGAATTTGTATCAAAGTAATTAGTCCTTAGTGATTCAGGATTGTAAATACCATCTTTTAGCCATTTAATATGGCCATTATGATTACCAATTTATATCATGGGATATTGATTATACATTTAAAAGAATGAAATATTTATTATTTGAATGGTAATCTGACAACCATGACAATCGTTCGTAGTTTTTATTAACGTAGGGTTATATATACAAATATTTTTTATGAATAATAATTTTTTATTTACAGTATATTTCTAAATTCTTATCCTTAAATTTTGATAGTGTTTGTGCCTTTGGACTGTATTTTCATCAATATATACCCTTAAACCTAATTGCATCCATCACATTATTATGTATATAGGTAAAATGTTATACATCAATTTATTTTTGCACTGCAAGTTTGGAAATAATTAAATTTCAAATCAAATCGACAAACATTCACTAAAATCCTTTATTCTATCTTTACTGCTAGACCATCCTTAAATTTTAGGTTTAGATAATTTAACTCGAACAAGATAACTGAAATTCAAATCAACGAACCAGTCAGCTTAAATCAAAAATCCGTTATTATATCTTGACCAGTTTGATTCTTTTAAGATTTAAGAACCTAATTTACATGTTTTGATTTTTTTTGGATCGGTTGTAGGTTCTTTTCTATATATTGATTAAAAAAAATTGTTTGCATCAGAGAATTTACGAGAGGTGGCTTTAAAATAGTTTTTCCTTATATAGCCATAGTTGATAATTAAGTTACCTGTATTGTGAAAGGTAATGAATAAAAATATTCATATCTGCTTTCTTACTCTATACACACACACACATATATATACACACACACATATACATACATACATATACATACATACATATATGCACATCTGTGTGTACATGTGTATGTACATACACATATATTTTAATGGATGTATGTATGCGTATATAATGCTTGCACATATTTTTAACGGATATCCACTATTGGTAATTGATGCCTAATAGTTTGATTATAATAGACATCGAATGGTCTCTCCCATCAATATTTATTTTACCAATGAACAACAATGACATTAAAGTCTTTTGAGAGCATTGACGAAATTTAAGTTCTTAATTGTCAAGTTTTAACTATAGTAAGCTTTAAGCTATTATGCAAAAAGCTTCACACTACTCATTGGCAACTTTTCTAATATCAACTACAAATAACCTTTTTGACATAAGGCATTATGCCACATGGCATTTACAAACAATTATAAATATTAACTTAAAATAAAAGTGTCCTACATTTGTTCATATGCCATCATTAATAGTTTGTAACAGGTACGTGATATTTATGTAGTAAAGTTTTAACTAATTCATGAATGTTCCTAGGATGTTAACAGGTTTTTTTTATAAGAAAAGAGTCACATGTCCCTGTTTTTATGTTGATATAAGAAAAGTCCATGTAGATATGAATATGTAAATTTAGTCCCTGTTTTTTGAAAAATAGAAAACATAAGGTGTTTCGCATTTTTCTGACAGAAAATGCAACCTAACATGTAACTTTTTGACTATGAACTTTTTTTAAAAATTTTGAAAATTTTAATACTTTTGAAATTTTTGAAAAGCACAAGTTAACCGGCGCTTTCTATCAGAAAAGTGCAAGCCAGTTTGCGCTTTTGTTTTGAATTCTTTTTGAAATTTTTGAAAAACGCAAGTTAAATTTCAACATAGTTTATGCATTTTGATTTTGAATTTTTTTTTGAAACTTCTAAAATTTTTGAAATTTTTGAAAAGCGCAACTTAACTTGCACTTTTTATTAGGAAAGCACAAGCTAGTTTGCGCTTTTTGATTTTGAAAATTTCAAACAAATTTAAATTTTTGAAAAGCACAAGTTAACTTGCACTTTCTACAAGTAAAGCACAAAATAGTTTGCGCTTCTGATTTAGAAAAAATGAGGATTTAATTTGCATACTCATTATCTTAGCGACTTTTCTTATAACAACATAAAAAATAGGGACCTTTAGTGCAAAACCCTTTTTTTATTTGTCTAGAAAAGCTGTAACATCAAATGTGATTCAAGATACCGGGTTGCTTACAATTTTGTAAGACAATTATGAGTAGGATGATAATACTTAAGGCTTCTTTAGACAATGGCATCAAATGATATTAATTAATCTTTATTCTACTTCTGGATATAAATCATTGATATAATATGGTAGAGATATAATTTGTTTTCTTTCCGTAATCAATGTTAGCTTAAACATAGTCAATAATGACAAGGGGAATGAGTTCAATAAAGGGTTTGCTATCAATTGTTCATAGGTTTAGTATTCATATTATTATTTTTCAATATAGAGCTTTAAATGGAAAAGCGAATGATTATTATGCTCTAAATCTAAATTAGTGTGCTCTAATTGCCAAGCAATAATAACCTAACCAAGAGCAAATGGTAGATGAATTATATAGTCTAATGGATCATAATATTAAATGGCAGTCCTATGTTATTTATCAAGATATAAGGTAACATAATATAGAGTCTAATAAAATTTCCAATTTTATTATATGATTTGCATATTGTAAAAATGGAAGTCTGGATTTTTCGACTAATGGGTTGTAAAAATGGGATAGCTGTGGATGACTATTAGATTGTGAGAAAATTATGTTTGGGGTTTTCTACATGTTATCATCTTGTTTTTTCGTTATGAATCCGAAATTCATTCATGCATTTACCGTGCAGTATGTCTCTGTTACTAATATAATTAATGAGTTATTAAAATTACTCATGATAAATGTCGATGGAGGTTCTACAACCAGCTATGTAAGGTTGGAATATGGAATGCTTAACTATGATTGGGGAAACTATTTCAGAAAGTAATTTGAACTTCATCATTTTCATTTTCCCAAATCAGCACAACTTTGTTTCTTACGAATATAATTTATAATGGTACTTTAATTTTTATAACTTTTATTGGTTGCATGGCATGTAAAATCTATCAACTTTCTGTTCATGCGCATAACTCTGGATTTAAAATGTAGAATCCATGGTTTTAGTTTTTGGCCAATTGTTTTTCAATTATTGTATGTTTCCACTAACACTCTTTTTATTGTACTTAAATATAAGTTTATTATTGACTTTCCATATGATCACTTAATATGCGTGTGCAAGAATGGCAGGTCAATTTCTACATATTTGTTGTTGTGATTCTTTGTTGTGCACTATTGATAAGATCTACCTTTTGCATTGAAGTTAAATGAAAGATGCGTCTGTTCTGTGCCCTCTATTTGCTTAATGGGCACGTAAGTTGTTCTCGATTTCCAGGTTTAGCTATTTATTTGATATGGTTGGTGGTGTATATTTTTAGGGGATTTTTGTGTACAAATTATAAGGCTTATATCTTTATTAATAATTGGCTCGGGACCATAAAATTTTGGTCCGACCGTGGATTTTCCAAATTACTTTTTACTTATATATAATTTAATTGATATCTATTTTTCCACGTATAAGTACCTAAAATGAATCATAAAATCCTAATCAAATACATATGTTATTATTATTATCTTTAGGCTATTATTTCTACGCTAGGCTAGAGTTATTCAAACTAAGTTAAAACAGTTAACTTTTAAAAAAATCAAACTATCCTTCTATGCTTAAGAATATGATCTAACAAATAAATATCATTTAAGCAAATAAACATTACTTACAAATTTGTTGTTGATTAATTAATGATATAAATAAAATTCAAACCAATGAAAATTTAAATGTTGCAACTTAAAAATAAAAATTTAAATTAACTATACATGATTTCAACATAAAAACATGATAAACATTTTTGCAAATCATTTTCTCTTGAATGTATTAAATCATATATAAATTGTGAAGAATAATTCTAGCGCAAAACACATGCCATTTTGTCATTTATGTACTAAGCTCAACTATAGAGATCTAGAAAGTATTTAAGTTTAGTGTTCGAAAATTCAACACGTATACTTCTCATATTAAGTATAAATTTGATTATTTCAACATTTGCTTTGGGTCTACATTCAATTTCTGAGCATAAATTTATAATGTTCTACTTCTAGGATTTTTGGCTTCATTTTAGGAAGTGTACTAAATTTATTCAATCCTCTGTTTACAGACATTTGTTACTTATCCAGCTTGCTCTTAATATTTTAGACAAGCTTTACAATAAATTGTAGAAGAACAATTCACGCGCAAAACACATGTCATTTTGTCATTTATGTACTAAGCTCAACTATGGAGATCTAGAAGGTATTTAAGTAAGTTTAATGTTCGAGAATTCAACATGTATACTTCTCATACTAAGGTATAAATTTGATCATTTCAACATTTGCTTTGGGTCTACATTCAATTTATGACCATAAATTTACAATGTTCTACTTCTAGGATTTTTGGCTTCATTTTAGTCAGTGTACTAAATTTATTCAATCCTATGATTACAGACATTTGTTACTTATCCAGCTTGCTCTTAATATTTTAGACAAGCTTTACAAAAATGAAAGAAATAAAGCATGCGATTAGCCTTTACCTGAAAGTTACCAACCTGAGGCGCAATGATTATTATTATATTTCAATTTTTTTCCATCTGTCGTCATTCAAAAAATTGTAAAACAAAGTTTTTCGACATTACAATGTTGTTGTCCCTTTGTTATATTATGTATCATGCTCGCAGGTGTCCCATAATTTTATATAAACTATGTAGAAATCAGTTATGCCTAATTACTAAAATATCACTTCGTCGTCTAATAATCAAAGATGAATAAGTTCAAAAATTTAGTTCGAAACTTTAGTGCGAGAGGTCACAAGTTCGAAACTCGCGCAGCGTGATTCAAACGTTTATTGACATGTGATATGTTGTCCCAGTCATATTTTGTATATAAAGTACCATTTTAAAAATAAAATAAAATAATATAAAATAAATGATGAATAAGTCTGTGAGGTCTTAATCTAAAATTTAGTTCAAGCTTACTTTTTGGGTCAGTTTTGTAATTTTTATCCATAATATACATATGTGGTGGCACTATTTTATCGATGATTTTTCACGGAATTATGTGCTGCTTCTAGTTACATTATACTATTTTGATGACTAACTCTAATGTACATTGATATCAAAGGGTGATATCATTACATTTAGTGTACTAACATATGTTTATTCTATATGCCCTTCAGCTATTATTTACAGTTGAAAATAGAGTGATTAGACCACATGTTGCGCTCTTAGTCTCTAAATCTTTGTTCTCGAATTTTTGTTGTGCTGAAACCAGCATGTTTAATATATCATGTATTTATATTTAAAGTTGCTGGTTGACATACTTTCTATACTACACGTTATTGTTTCCTTATATATTTCAGTACGCTTTTTTCCAATATAAATAAATTATATATGTCCTTTAGAAAAATGTTGAATTTTCTATATTAATTATGCAATGCACTAAATATAAGGGAACTAATAAAAAAATATGGTACTAATCAGGTGATCTACGTGTCTGATATTCATATTTTGGACATGGTACAAATTTGCTTGCATAACCGTTTTGAATGTTTTCCTGCAAAATAATATATAATTATAATATATTGATGTAAAGGCCCGCAAATCCGTAACACTTTGAGTCGACAATATTTTACATCAGCTCAACTCAAATCGAATGGAAATATGAATCTTTAGGGTAAGAAGAAGAAAGAGAGAAGGAAATAAAACAACAATATAGAATCTCAGAATCGCAGCGGAACAAAATATAATATATAATAACAGATTTTATATACACAAGAATCTGTAACTGTTTTATACTATCGAGCCTACCCCTGACCTGCATAGATCGATTATGTTATCACCTCAGGTGTTCCCACTCTTACTATCGAGCTCTCCTTCCATGCACAATCATATCCATAAATAATAGGTTTCTGAGAACATCTAGAAAGGTGATAACATACCCTAATTGGGTGTGGCTCACTTAGCCTTGCTGCATCTCCCTTGTTTTAGTCATTCCCGATTGATGAGGTTCGAGGCTAAGCGTTACCTTTCAAGAACAATTTCACTTAGAATGCTCATCGTCCTCCGATGGCGATGTTTCGATAGCATTCGTCCATACAAGCTGTCTTGGGTCTGGACAAACCGAATCACCGTCTTCATCATCTTCAGGGTATTCATTCGTAACGTTCAAACCGGATCGAAGTGGTTTTCGGATAATTAAGTCTGATCCCAGTCTCTTCGAAAATGAAATTGGCCAATTATGACTGTCGGTTATTTAACAATCAATCAAACATCCCTAGCAATCATCTGGCTTTATTATAAGTTTTCCCTAAATATTTACTTTCAAAATATCCTTAAAAGATATATCAATTCTTTCCAACATTTGAAAACAATTTTTCAAATACTTAAATCCGTAACAGGATACTTCCAACATCTCAACACTTAGAATATTTTCAAATTTGTACTTCTATACTTAGGAAAATATTACAAGTCCTATTTTTCAAAATCCTTCCAATATTAACGCTCTGGAGAATTATTCCGTAACTTATTTCCAAAATCTCCGGAATCACAAATAAATTTCCACTCCACAAATCACATACTTTTATAAGTCCCCTTTTCTAATCCCAAGAGAATTTAAGAAAATAAATTTTTCAATCACTTCAAACTCTATGTATATATATAAAATACGTATTTTATAGAAAAATGATTTAGTTTTAGAACATGTTGGAATAATTATTTAAAATATCAAAAACACTTATAAACATTAGTAAATCATTTTCAGTTAAACAAATAAATTTCAAAGCTGATTTTTAAAAGTTGAAATTTAATAAATTAAATACTTAATATTTGAAAATCTACTTACCGTAGTATTTCAATCTTAACTAGTTTAAAATTCCATAGTTTTAAAATCATAAAAAATTTCTTTAAAACAAACTCACTTCTTAAAGTCTAAAATATATTTTTTAAATATCACTAGCCAACTTAATTTATAACTTCCTCTCGATTTCACTACATATCAATTTATCTTTGCTTGCCTAACCATTTCCATTTCAAAATAGAATTACCATTTTTCTCAACCCTGTTGCCATATTCTAATATGAATTCACCATATGAATTTATATTACAGTTATCATCTAATATCGAGTTCCTTTATTTATAAATATCGTTATCAATTTTATAACCCCTTTTTATTTTACTTGTTTATAAACAAATCTTATTTATAAAATTCCGTTATATGCATTCATTTCATATAAATTTCTTTACACTCCCAATCTATTTTCAATATTGATTCTAACTACTTTTTTTCCAGAATATCATTTATAAATCCTCTTATATAATTCATTTTAAAAATCTCCATTTATTTATCCGCAATAGTTGAGTATAGCCAAATCAATTATATTTTTCTAATTCAATTTCCTTAAAATAACTCCAATTCCAATACATATATTTTATTATCAAATTCCTTTTAATTCCATAAATTTTAAAAATATATTTGTAGTTTTTTTTTAAAATCAAAATTCAGGCCAATGCTACAACATCATCCAATAATTCCAGTCACTACAATAATCTATAATAGATTATTCTACACAAATCATATATCACTCTATATGAAAAATAAACAATATATTTATGGAATCCAGTTGGATCCCTCCAATCTGTTTCCCTGCATCCATAGATATTAATGTAGCATAAAATAAATACCAATCCCACTTTGAGGGGGATATCTCGGTATATAGGGTCATCCGCTATGCCGGACGCACAAGATCTCATCCGTTATAGTATGCGGGAATATCACTCCAAATACTAATATATATACTATATATATACATATATATTTAACATCCTATATGTAATAATTTATAAATCAGCTAGCAAATCAATAATTTAAATTCATCATTTTTAAATTATTCTAGCAATACAAATGAGTGAAATTTTCCTCACCTTGCTTTAATTTTGCCAATATCCAGATTTTAGACCAAATCAAACAACGATCGACTTAATTTAAAATCTCAACGGACTTCTAAAATTCCAAACCACTTCCCGAATGTGCATTTTACAACCATGAATCTTTTGTGATCGACTTCGTGATTTTTTTAGACCTCGCAAGAATATATTATACATTTTTTAACATTCGATAAAAATATAATTTTCTTAAACTAAATACGAAAATTAACTTATTAAATCCTTAACCTTCACGTTTACCCATCTCGACAATCTACCTCCATTCCAAAATCCAAAGCTCGGCATCAACTGCCACCGCTCTTTCCCCCATTGCTACTTCCGGGCGATCACGCAGCCCTTAGGTCAAGCTTTAGCCTTCACTCGACCTCCCTCGATGACAACCTGTCGCCTAACCTAACTGATTCGAGCTTCCAGGTGCCACCTTCTCCCATCGTGAACCTCACCATTGCGACGCGAACAAGCTGAGACTACAAGCGACGCGTCCAACCTTGAGTGCGCTCTCCACCCCTTGCGTGCGTGTACGCGAGCACACGTTCCACTGTTGTGACCACCGGTTCCCACTGACATGCCTCCAACCATGTCGTCGTGTCGCTTGAAACCTACTTCGCGACCAAGAACTGCCACCCCGCCCCCTAGTCGCCATCGCGAAGTTCCCTCTATTTTATTTTTTCTTTCGATTCGTTTGATTTGTGTTTAAACGATTCCTTTTTTTTCTAAATGAGTAGGCGGTCTTTTTTTATTTCCCTCTTCTCTGTGATGTTTAAAGAGAAGGAGATGTTAGAAACTGAGTTGATGATGTTTTCATGACAACAACCTTATATAGTTATTATACTTTACTTTATAAAATATATACTAACATTTTCATATAGATAGATATATATATATATGTATATAGGAAGTATATGCAGGTATTATCGAAGACTGATCAGTATAAAGACTCAAGCATCAAGATGAAGATTAGAGATTCAAGATTCAAGACTCTAGAAAATCAAGATTTCAAGATCTCAAGATAAGTGTCTAGTATTTTGTTAAAACTTCATAATAGCACTCTCATCTTTCTTCCAATTTTCTTTTGGGATGGAACCCAATTTCTATCGAAACCAGTGGCTTACAAACCCACGACAAGTAGCTTACAAACCTACGACAAGTGGCTTACAAACCCACGAAAATCAAAATCATTTAAACTACTTTGTACAAGTTCTCGAGTCCTATGGAGGAGCTTTGTAGGAAGGTTCTTGCAATTTCAGTTTGAATAGATTTTTCAAAATGTTTTTAAATCTGTTTTTCAAAATGTCTTAGCTTTCAAAATCATGTTTTCAAAAATGTTTTCAAACTTTGTTTTAGCCTTAAAATATACCTCCATTCTGATTTTAAAAACTTCTATTTTTAAACATCAAAACTTATTCTGATTTTAAATATTACTTATATAATTGACGGTCTATATCAATTATATATATATATATATTTAAAATAATGTTTTATATTCATTCTCTATCTCAAAATATTGTTTAAACACTTTATTTTGCTTCAGAGAAGTTTCAACTTGTTTTAAATTCAAATGCTTTTACAAAACAACATCTCTACAATTTTGAACTGAGGGATGTCGACATATGGGGATACCCCATGTCGACATGGTGACAGTTGGATTCAAAATTCAAATTTCAAAAGAAGTGTCCATTCGTTCAAAAACCTTTCGCCAATGGTTATGACTGTTGTGCATCTATATAAAGGCTTCCAAAACGAATTTTTTAATAACTACTTTCTTATTTTTCTTCACTCTTTCTTCTCCACCATTCCATATCCATAAAACTTCATATTTTAAAGATCATGCCATCATTCTGCCAAATTCTCAATAGGAAATCATTTAGATACTCTCTCTATTTGATTCTCCATCATTCTACTAAAGATCAAAGTGCTATTCAGAGTTATAGGATTAATTTGTATTCAAAAAGTCCATAGAGTCTATCCATTCAAAAGGATTGGTATTAGAAAGTATTAGGGTGATCTTGTGTCCCGTAAATCAAGAGAGTTTACCCCAGACTCGGAGATAGGAGGGTTCCTCAAGGCCTTAGAAATTGAGGGCTGTAATTTGGATATTGGCTTATAAAAATCTGTACAAGGATATTGCCTTGGTGCAGGACTGGATGTAGGAGGATTCCGAACTAGTATAAAATCCGGTGTGTTCTTTCCTTTTACTTACTTTACTTTACTATTTGCATTTGTTATATGTTCTGTGATCATTCTGTGTTAGAATTCTGTTTAGATTTGTGTTGAAAGTTTTAATTTAGTCATATAGTTCATATATTCTTTAAAACACTATTCACCCCCCCCCCCCCCCTCTAGTGTTATTTCTGCCTTAAGATCCTTAATCTGCATCCCCAACAATTGGTATCAGGGCATTGGTTTTCATTGTTTTAATAATCTGAAACTTGAAAAATATAAAAATGGCAATTTTGGAAAATTGTGTTAAAACTGTTTTGAATATATGCATTACATCAAAGTTTCATAAGTCTGCATATAGTTATTTTGAAAAATCAAGTTATCTACTGAATTGGTGTGTTATGCAGGAACAGACATGTTATATGGCTTTTGACGAATCAACACCCAATGGACAAACTGTGCAAATTGAGAAAGATAAATGGATACTTGATAGTGGTTGTTCGAGGCACATGACTGGAAATCTCGAGATACTCAAGGACATTACTTATCAAGATGGTGGATTAGTCAATTTTGGTGACAACTCTAAAGGATATGTGGTTGGCGTCGGCAATGTCGGTAACTCTAAAACTTTACTTATTTCTGATGTTTTATTAGTTAGGAACTTAAAACATAATCTGCTTAGTATAAGTCAACTTTGCGATAAAGGTTTTAAAATTAAATTTGAAAAAGATAAATGTCACATTGAAGATGACAAGTCTAATATAATTTTTGAAGGTATTAGGAAGAAAAATATTTATATCCTTAGTATGAAAATTTCAAATGATAACCTATGTCTTTTGGCTAATACAAGTGACCCTTGGATTTGGCATAAAAGATTTGGCCATTTGAATTTCAAATTATTATCTATGCTATCAAAACTTGACTTAGTTAGAGGTCTACCCAAGTTAAACTTTAAAATAAATAGTATTTGTGATGCTTGTCAATTAGGAAAACTTAAGAAAAGTTCATTTAAATTAAAAGATGCTATTTCTACCTCTAGTCCTCTAGAATTACTTCATTTAGATTTATTTGGTCCATCTCAAGTTCAATCAATTAACCATAGTAAATATGTTTTTGTTATAGTAGATGATTATTCAAGATATACTTGGACAATCTTTTTAAAATATAAAAGTGATGCTTTTGAAATATTTAAAAACTTTTCTAAAAGAATTCAAAAACAACATTCTTTCAAAATTAAAACTATTCGAAGTGATCACGGTGGTGAATTTGAAAATGAAAATTTTGAGAATTTCTGTACTCAGAAGGGAATTACTCACAACTTTTCATTTCCAAGAACTCCACAACAAAACGGAGTAGTAGAACGTAAGAATAGAACGATTCAAGAGTGTGCTCGTACAATGCTTTCTGATAGTAATTTACCTAAATATTTTTGGGCTGAAGCAGTTGCTACAGCTTGTTATATATTAAATAGAATTTTAGTTAGACCATTAACAAATAAAACTCCATATGAATTACTTTATAATAAGAAACCTATAGTTGCTTATTTCAAAGTATTTGGGAGTAAATGTTTTATACTTAATACAAAAGGTAATTTAGATAAATTTGAACCAAAAGCTGATAAAGGATTCTTTATTGGTTATTCTAATAGAAGCAAAGAATTTAGAGTTTTTAATTTAAAAACTAATACTATTGAAGAAACTATGCATGTATCTTTTGATGAAAATCTTAAAGATATTGTACAAATAGATGATGAAGAAGATTTTATAAATTTAAATCAATCTAATGAAACTATTAGTGAAATAAATCAACCTAATAAGAGATTTAAAATATCAAAAGATCATCCTATAGAAAATGTTTTAGGAAATATTGAATTTGTAGTAAGAACTAGAAATCAATTAAGTAGTATGAGTAACGTAGCCTTTATATCAACAATTGAACCTAAAAATCCAAAGGAAGCATCGTCTGATGATTCATGGATTCTTGCTATGCAAGAAGAATTGAATCAATTTACCAAAAATGATGTATGGGAACTTGTTCCTAAACCTGAGGATAAAAGTATAATTGGAACTAAATTGGTTTATAAAAATAAAATGAATGAACACGGTGAGGTCGTAAGAAATAAAGCTCGTTTAGTCGCGCAAGGTTATTGTCAAGAAGAAGGAATTGATTATGATGAAACCTTTGCCCCCGTAGCAAGATTAGAAGCTATAAGAATTCTACTTGCTTTCGCTAATTATAATAATTTCAAATTGTATCAAATGGATGTTAAAAGTGCTTTTCTAAATGGTTTTGTAAAAGAAGATGTTTATGTTGAACAACCTCCACTTTTTAAAGATAATAAATTTCCAAACCATGTATACAAGTTAAAGAAAGCTCTATATGGTCTAAAGCAAGCTCCTAGAGCCTGGTATGAAAGACTAAGATCTTATTTACTTCAATCTGGTTTTGAAATTGGTAAAGTAGATACAACACTTTTTATTAAAAGAAATGATCAAGATATTCAACTGATTCAAATATATGTAGATGATATAATCTTTGGATCAACTAATAACATAATGAATAAAGAATTTTCAGATATAATGACTAAAGAATTTGAAATGAGTCACATGGGAGAATTAAGTTTCTTCTTAGGGCTTCAAATTAAACAACTAAAAAATGGAATCTTCATAAGTCAAGAAAAATATGCTAAAGACTTAATCAATGAATTTGGTTTAAGTACCTCTAGTGGGAAACCAACTCCAATGTCAACAAATGTAGGTTTAAGTAAAGAAGATAAATCAAAAGATATTGATCAAACTTTATATAGGGGAATGATTGGTTCGCTGCTCTATATAACAGCGAGTCGTCCTGATATTATGCATAGTGTTTGTCTCTGTGCAAGATACCAATCACAACCTAAAGAAACTCACTTAAAAGCTGTTAAAAGAATTTTAAGATATGTAAAATACACTTTAGATTATGGTTTATTTTATCCTAAAAATAATACTTTTGATTTAATATCATATTGTGATGCTGATTATGCTGGTTGTAAATCAGACCGAAAGAGTACAAGTTGAACTTGTCACTTTCTAGGACATTCACTGGTTTCCTGGTTCAGCAAGAAACAAAATACTGTTTCCTCGTCAACAACTGAAGCAGAATATATATCTGCTGCTCTGGCCTGTTCACAAGTCATATATATGCAACAAACTTTAAAAGATTTTGGAATTAACATAAGTAAATCACCAATATATTGTGACAATACTAGTGCAATAAATCTATCTAAAAATCCAACTCATCATGCTAGAACTAAACATATTGATATAAGACATCATTTTCTTAGAGATAATATAACTAAAGAAATAATAACTCTAGATTATATAAATACTGAAAAACAAATTGCTGATATATTAACTAAACCGTTAACCGAGCAGAATTTTACTAAATTTAGAAGAGAATTAGGTATTTGTTCAAAATCTGAAATATAAAATAATATAATATAATAATCAATAAAAATTCAAAATAAAAATTACACTTTTTCTGAAAGACATGTCGACATGCCCCATCCCCTGATGTCGACATACCCAACAAAAATTTGAAAATAGAATTTCCCTCCAAAGTTAGTTATTTGGCTATTTATCTATTTATTTCGTTTTCTCTCCTCTTTCGTCACTATATTCTCTGTAAATAACTTTTGAAACAATAAAATAATGGCCTCCTCTTCTACTAATGAACCCACTTCACCCACATCTCCTCATTCTGGTCCATTTCAACGATCTACGCACGCTCGAGTGATCAAATTGCAAGAGAAGATGAAAGATATCCTTCAATTGTTGACTGAAATTCAAGTAAGTCAACTTAGGATGGCTAGAGACAACAAAGGTAAGGGAATATTATTAGGAATGCACAATAATTCCTTATGGATAACCGTACAAATCCTATTAATATTGAAGACTCTTCACAAGCCATGGAATCAGAGGAAGAAGAACCTATGGAAGAGCCACAAGAAGACCAAGAGGAAGATCAACCCTTTCCTCAACCCGAAGTCCCTATAAATGAGGACGAGAGCGTTATTTGCGTTGGTGAGATCCTTGTTGATACTAATGGAAACATAATTGAACAGCGTGGAAACTTTGTCACCACTACCCCAATTGTTCGATTCATAAGTCTCCTATAGTTAAGGATCGCCATTAAAGCGTACTTTCTTTTTTATTCTTCGTTTTACATTGTTCTGTTTGTTCGTGTTTATGTATGTTCTTATATATGTCGTAATAATAAAAATGTGTTCACTTATACTCATTATTTCATGCTTGCTCTATACATATTATTTGTTCATACTAATCATTCTTGAATTCTTAAGTAATTAATAATTTTTGTTGATGACAAAGGGGGAGAAAGTTATAAAAATATATGTGCTTGGTGTAAGGGGGAGTCATGGAATAAAGGGAAGAAGTCACGGAGTAAGGGGGAGTTATGGAGAGTTATGGTATGGTAAGAATATTTTATAAATAAAGGTTGTCATCATCAAAAAGGGGGAGATTGTTAGGAACTGAGTTGATGATGTTTTGATGACAACAACCTTATATAGTTATTATAATTTACTTTATAAAATATATACTAACATTTTCATATATATATATATATATATATATATATAGGAAGTATATGCAGGTATTATCGAAGACTGATCAGTATAAAGACTCAAGCATCAAGATGAAGATTAGAGATTCAAGATTCAAGACTCTAGAGAATCAAGATTTCAATATCTCAAGATAAGTGTCTAGTATTTTGTTAAAACTTCATAATAGCACTCTCATCTTTCTTCCAATTTTCTTCTGGGATGGAACCCAATTTCTATCTAAACCAGTGGCTTACAAACCCACGACAAGTAGCTTACAAACCTACGACAAGTGGCTTACAAACCCACGAAAATCAAAATCATTTAAACTACTTTGTACAAGTTCTCGAGTCCTATGGAGGAGCTCTGTAGGAAGGTTCTTGCAATTTCAGTTTGAATAGATTTTTCAAAATTTTTTAAATTTGTTTTTCAAAATGTTTTAGCTTTCAAAATCATGTTTTCAAAAATGTTTTCAAACTTTGTTTTAGCCTTAAAATATTCCTCCATTCTGATTTTAAAAACTTCTATTTTTAAACATCAAAACTTATTCTGATTTTAAATATTACTTATATAATTGACGGTCTATATCAATTATATATATATATATATATTTAAAATAATGTTTTATATTCATTCTCTATCTCAAAATATTGTTTAAACACTTTATTTTGCTTCAGAGAAGTTTCAACTTGTTTTAAATTCAAATGCTTTTACAAAACAACATCTCTACAATTTTGAATTGAGGGATGTCGACATATGGGGATACCCCATGTCGACATGGTGACAGTTGGATTCAAAATTCAAATTTCAAAAGAAGTGTCCATTCGTTCAAA
This sequence comes from Allium cepa, assembly GCA_030765085.1. Lineage (NCBI taxonomy): Eukaryota > Viridiplantae > Streptophyta > Magnoliopsida > Asparagales > Amaryllidaceae > Allium > Allium cepa. The sequence goes on along the minus strand of CM060931.1, from coordinate 919,389,374 downwards.
AACCTTTCGCCGATGGTTATGACTGTTGTGCATCTATATAAAGGCTTCCAAAACGAATTTTTTAATAACTACTTTCTTATTTTTCTTCACTCTTTCTTCTCCACCATTCCATATCCATAAAACTTCATATTTTAAAGATCGTCCCATCATTCTGCCAAATTCTCAATAGGTAATCATTTAGATACTCTCTCTATTTGATTCTCCATCATTCTACTAAAGATCAAAGTGCTATTCAGAGTTATAGGATTAATTTGTATTCAAAAAGTCCATAGAGTCTATCCATTCAAAAGGATTGGTATTAGAAAGTATTAGGGCGATCTTGTGTCCCGTAAATCAAGAGAGTTTACCCTAGACTCGGAGATAGGAGGGTTCCTCAAGGCCTTAGAAATTGAGGGTTGTAATTTGGATATTGGCTTATAAAAATCTGTACAAGGATATTGCCTTGGTGCAGGACTGGATGTAGGAGGATTCCGAACCAGTATAAAATCCGGTGTGTTCTTTCTTTTTACTTGCTTTACTTTACGATTGCATTTGTTATATGTTCTGTGATCATTCTGTGTTAGAATTCTGTTTAGATTTGTGTTGAAAGTTTTAATTTAGTCATATAGTTCATATATTCTTTAAAACACTATTCACCCCCCCCCCTCTAGTGTTATTTCTGCCTTAAGATCCTTAATCCGCATCCCCAACAGGAGACATGGTTTTGATCGGTTGCGTGTTTGAATGGAGAAGGGGGCAAATTTGATTTTGATCTGACCTTTTATATTTATTTTATTTAATTGTAAACATCTCATATTGCATAAGAAGAAATTTTTGAACCTTTACCGAGACTTGCCGCTAGGCGTTTATAATGTCATACATATATTACGAACGCAATGGAAAAGGTTTCGAGTCCTAATTCGATCATATGGAAAAGATAGCATTTTGGACCCAATTATTATACTAAATTTCGATATAAATTTCAGCGCATTTTTATCATGTACGATCAAACGATAATCCCAAACAGAACGAAATTTGAAATCCGATAATAATACAATATTAGGATCCAATAGAACTGGTTTTGCTGAATTCCAAGACCGTGCCTCGGATTTCTATTTCAAAATGTCAAATTGAACGACTATTTTTTAATTGAACGGGTCACTTTTAAATTCAATTTTTAAAACTTTTATTATCTTCATTATTATTAATATAAATTTCACAAGCCCTTAAATTATTTTTATCGAGCTTAATATTCAAGATACAAAAATTTACCCAATATTCAACTATAATATTCAATAATTAATTATCAAATAAACCGGTATATTTAAATTCTGAATTTATTTTGTAAATAATAAACACCAAATTTTCATATTGAAAATCAGTTAATAATTCAAATTCAATATTTAAAACCATTCAAATATTCCAAATCAACCACGAAAAATCTAGATCGTTACATTGCTCTCCCTTAAAAGAATTTCGTCCCCGAAATTGCTATGGTGGGAAAATGCTTCCAATCCACAAACTTATCGAAACCCACTTAGTGAAAATTTGATATTCACTTTTTCGATCCTTTTGTTTAGCCCAAAACAATTAGTTTTCAATTCTAATTTCAAAATCCTTTATTTTGATTTTAAAATAGAAATTGATTTCCGTTAACAAAAGTTTGCCAAATTTTCAAAATTTTCTAACTCTTCAAATTTCTGAAATTTTTTAGCAGCGTCTCCCTTGTATGGAGGACCTTCTGCAATATGACAAGAGAGATAAATATGTATACATCGACCCACACTGTCGGAAAAAATATATATATATATATATATATATATATCAATATTTATATTTCGCAGTATTTAATCTGAAATCGTACCTTATTTTAGCATTTTTAAACAAGCGGTTTAATTTATTTTACAATCCACACAATCAAAGTCAAGAAAAACCACTCCAGGCACTTGTACTTACTCAATTTGAACACGTACATAACAAATATATGAAATTTTAACAAAATTTCATTTATTTAACTAGTTAAACACAAGAATTTCGTAAACCACGTGCCAAACATATATTTGTAAGCTATTATAAGGTTCCAATATTCGATTATCGTCTTTAAATCAATTTATACATCAATTCATATTCAGTACGAATGAAATTCAACTTAATTTCAACATTTCCATCAATTATATACTCGAATATATTCACATTTTATTTTTAACTCACGATTATACATTTATTTATAGCCCAAGTACATTTCTAATAAATTTTATTTAACTTCTCTAAGTCAAATATCTAATTCATACAATTCATTTGAATTTACTCAAGTAAGAATTTCATTAATTTATCCTATTGAATTTACTCAAATCGTCATCAATTTTATTTCTAAATTTTATTTCCTTCAACTTAACTTAAGTTGAATTTCATTTAATTTTATGTTGATCCCGATCGATGTCATTTCCAATACAACTCTATTTAACTTAGCTCAAGTTAAATATCAACCATTTTAACTTTCTCAAGTTAAAATTTTATTCCCAGAAATTCAATTCCATATTTTTCTTCCTTGATTAGAATCATTCTCAAATTATAAGTTTATAACCTATTTCCTGATTATATCTAAATTTAATTAAATCAGGATTTTAGAATTTTTTTAAAAATCCGATAATTTTTTTCAAATCATTTCAAAATCATAAATATTCCAAAATCACACTTTTTAAGTTTAAACTAAACCTAGTTTTTATCTAAAACAAATTTCCTTTGGAATTTCCAAAAAACTTGTTTTTCCTCAGCACAATCCAAAACAATGACCATGGCAGCAATCCATCACTTAGAAACTCGAAAATGAACGCCGCTGATGTCGCGATCATCATCGGAATTATTTTCCAACGACCGAAGTGAGTTCAGTGCTATTTTCACTTTCCAAAATCCATTTAAAAAGATGTTTTCTATTCCAAAATCCATTTAAAAATAATATTACTATTATTTATCTTCAAATTACTTTAGAAAAACAATTCCAAAAATCTTTGGGACATTAATATTTTCAAATTTTGGTTTTAATCAAATCTTGGTTTTTAATCCAATTGTATAATCCATACTTATACAATTTCCATTTGGTTATAATATATAACCATTTCAAATTTTATAATCTTGTTTCGATTATAATATTATCAACCAAGACTCCAACATGCTATAACAATTTCTAGAAAATTATTCCCTTTATATAAAAATATAATTTGGGTAAAATTATTTCATTTACCCGCTTCAAAATCACACTGTGTCAGTTTATCGCGTTCAACTATTTAGGAACTCCTATCGAATTAGTGGCATCTCACTACTCGATCAGAATTTATATTCCACTCAACCAGTATATCAACACAATATAGAATAATTTATATTCACTAACAAATACGCGCTTATATCTATTAATACGCTCAAACTCATTCTAGAGTACTACTGACTCTATCTCTAATGAGTAATCCCCATCAGAGCCAAGGTTCTCGCTTAACCTTCAGCAATGATACCAAGTGTAAAGGCCTGCAAATCCATACCTCTTTGGGTCGAAAATATTTTATATCAGCTCAACTTAAATCGGACGGAAATACGAATCTTTAGGGTAAGAAGAAGAAAGAGAGAAGGAAATAAAACAACAACACAGAATCTTACAATCACAGCGGAACAAAATATAATATATAATAACAAATTTTTATGTACAAAAGAATTTGTAATTGTTTTATACTTACAATCATCAAAGTACAACATCTAATACATCAACTGGATAGTTATATGACTTGTCCTTACACAGCGGAATATAAGCCAAGTATGGAGATACGTCTCTGTCATCCGGCATGTCTCCTGAGCTCCATAGCATTCTATCCTAAATCTGTAATACTCGGTCTGACCCGAGCATTATAATAAAATAACACCCGAGTCAGTCTGGGAAACCAGCATGAGAAAACACACTCAATTTGAATTATTTGAGTTATCGAAATCCTTTGAAAACAAAGGTATCTCATAAGACCGCGTCACACATAAACATGACGGCTTTTACCTTACGATAACCAAAATATTTTTATAGAAAATCTAGTTATATTATAATAGTATCTAAATACAAATACTTATTCAAATAGCTAAAATTGTTACATCAATTAAATTCCAACATACTAGGCTCTACAAACAAAACTATAAGCTCGTATTGGAGAATGGATTCCAACGAATGACTGGGCCACTAGGGTATCGTCCATCATAGTACACCTCTAGAACAATGTACCGATGACCACGACGGGATCCCCGGCTACACAAGACCGGCTTACCCCTGACCTGGATAGACCTAATATGTTATCACCCCGGGTATTCCCACCCTTACTATCAAGCGCTCCTTTCATGCACAACCATATCCATAAATAATAGGTTTCCGAGGACTTTTAGAAAGGTGATAACATACCCTAATTGGGTGCGACCCACTTAGCCTTGCTGCATCTCACCTGTTTTAGTCATTCCCGGCCGATGAGGTTAGAGGTTAAGCGTTGCCTTTCAAGAACAATTTTACTTAGAATGTTTATCATCCTCCAATGATGATGTTCTGATAGCATTCGACCATACAAGTTGTCCTGGGTCGGGACAAACCGAATCACCGTTTTCATCATCTTTATGGTATTCATTGTAATGTTCAAACCAGATCGTAGTGGTTTTCAGATAATTAAATCCGACCTCGGTCCCTTCAAAACGATTAGCGAAATTGGCCAATTATTGATAGTCGGTTATTTAACCATCAATTAAAAATTCATATCAATCATCTGGCCTTATTATAAGTTTTCCTTAAAATATTTACTTTCAAAATATCCTTAAAAGATTTATCGATTCCTTCCAACATTTGAAAACAATTTTTCAAATATTTAAATCCATAACAAGATACTTCCAACATCTCAACACTTAGAATATTTCCAAATTTCTACTTCTATACTTAGGAAAATATTACAAGTCTTGTTTTCCAAAATCATTCCAATATTAATGTTCCAAAGAATTATTCCGTAACTTATTTCTAAATCTCCAGAATCATGAATAAATTTCCTCTCCTCAAATCACATCCTTTTATAAGCCCTTTTTTCTAATCTCAAGAAAATTTAAAAAAATAAAAATAAAAATTTCAATCACTTCAAACTCAATGTATGTGTATAAAATAAGTATTTTAAAGAAAAATGATTTAGTTTTAAAACATGTTCGAATAATTACTTAAAATATCGAAAACACTTTTATAAACATCATTAACTCATTTTCAGTTAAACAAATAAATTTCAATGTTGATTTTAAAAGTTAAAATTTGATAAATTAAATACTTAGTATTTGAAAATCTACTTACCGTTGTATTTCAATCTCAACTAGTTTAAAATTCCATAGTTTTAAAATCATAAAATTTTTCTTTAAAACAAACTCACTTCTTAAAGTTTAAAATATATTTTTTAAATCTCAATAGCCAATTTAATTTATAACTTCCTCTCGATTCCATAACATATCGATTTATCTTCGCTTCCCTAACCATTTCCATCTCAAAATAGAATCTACCATTTTTCTCAACCCTGTTTCCATATTCTAATATAAATTCACCCTATGAATTTATATTACAATTATCATCTGATGTCGAGTTCCTTTATTTATAAATATCGTTATCAATTTTATTAACCCATTTTATTTTACCCGTTTATAAACAAATCTTATTTATTAAATTCCATTGTATACATTCATTTCTTATAAATTGCTTTACACTCCCAATCTATTTTCAATATTGATTCTAGCTACTTTTTATTTTTCCAGAATATCATTTATAAATCCTCTTATATAATTCATTTTGAAAATCTCCATTTATTTATCCTCAATAGTTAAGTATAGCCAAATCAATTATGTTTTTCTCATTCAATTTCTTTAAAATAACTCCAATGCTAATATATATATATATATATATATTATCGAATTCCCTTTAATTCTATAAATTTTAAAAATATATTTATAGTTTTTTAAAATTATCAAAATTCAGGCAAGTGCTACAACGGCATCCAATAATTCCAATCACTACGATAATCTATAATGGATTATTCTACACAAATCATATATCACTATATATGAAAAATAAAAAATATATTTGAGGAATCCAGTAAGATCTCTCTAACCTATTTCCATGCATCCACAGATATTAATACATCATAAAATTAATACCAATCCCACTTCGAAGGGGATATCACGGTATATAGGGTCATCCGCTATTATGCGGTAGGCATAGGGTCATCCGCTATAGTATGCGGGAATATCACTCCAAATACTAATGTTTATACTATATATATATATATATATATATATATATATATATAACATCCAATAGATAAAAATATATAAAATTAGCCAACAAACCAATAATTTAAATTCATCATTTTAAATTATTCTAGCAATCCAAATGAGTGAGGTTTTGCTCACCTTGCTTCAATTTTTCCGAATATCTAGATTTTAAACCAAATTGAATGATGTTCGATTTAATTTAAAATTTCTGCGGACTCCTAAAAATTCCAAACCACTTCTTGAATGTGCATTTTCCAGCCATGAATCTTACGTGATCGACTTCGTGGTTTTTTTTGGACCTCATAAGAATATATTATACATTTTTAAACATTCGATAAAAATATAATTTTCTTAAAACTAAATATGAAAATTAACTTATTAATCCTTAACCTTCATGTTTACCCATCTCGACAATCTGCCTCAATTCCAAAATCCAAATCTCGGCATCAAATGTTGTTGCTCTTTCCCCCATCACTACTTCCAGGTGATCATGCAGCGCCTAGGTCGAGCTTTAGCCTTCACTCGACTTCCCTCGATGACCACTCGTCACCTAAGCTAACTGATTCGAGCTTCCAAGCACCGCCTTCCCCCATTGTGAACCTCACCACCGCCATGCGAACAAGCTGAGATAACAAACGACGTGTCCAGCCTTGAGTGCGCTCTCCTCCCCTTGAGTGCGTTCTCCTCCCCTTGCGTGCGTGTTCGCAAGAATACGTTCCCCTGTCGCGACCGCCAATTCCCACTGACATGCCTCCAACCATGTCGTCGCGTTGCCTGAAACCTCCTTCACGGCCAAGAACTGCCCACCCCACTGCCTTGTCGCCATCGCGAAGTTCCCTCTATTTTATTTTTTCTTTCGTTTGATTTGTGTTCAAATGATTACTTTTTATTAAAACGGGCAGGCAATATCTTTCTTTGATTTCCCTCTTCTCTGTGATGTTTAAAAAGAGGGAGACATAATTTTGATCAGTTGCATGTTTGAATGAAAAAGGAGGCCGATTTGATTTTGATCTGACCTTTTATAATTATATATATTATTGTTTTTAATTGTAAATATCTCGTATTGAATACAAAATTTTTGAACCCCTATCAAGGCATGCTGCTAAAGTTTATATGTTATACCCATATTTCGAACGCAATGGAAAAGGTTTCGAGTCCTAATTCGATCATATGGAGAAGATAACTTTTTGGACCCAATTATTATATTAAATTTTGATATGAATTTCAGTGTATTTATATCCCGTACGATCAAACGATAATCCCATACACCATAAACTTGAAATCCGATTATAATATAATATTATGGATCCAATGGAACTGGTTTCGTCGAATTCCGAGATCGTGGCTCGGATTGTTATTTTAAAATGTCGATTTGAACAACTATTTTTAAAATTGAACATATCACTTTTATATTTAATTTTAAAACTTTTATTATCTTCATTATTATTAATATAAATTTTAAAAGCCTTTAAAATTATTCTTAGCGAGCTTAAAACTAAAGATAAAAAATGTACCCAATATTCAATTATAAAATTCAATAATTAAATTAACCAACAAATCGCTGTATTTAAATTCTGAATTTATTTTTTAAATAAAGACACCAAATTTTTATATTTAATATCAATATATAATTCAAATTCAATATTTAAAACCATTTAAATATTTCAAATTAACGACGAAAAATCCGGGTCATTATAGTCCACCACATCCGTGTGTGAAGCACGGGTTCGCATTATTGTGTGTATATATAAGAAGCGTTCAACAGCATCCCAAATGCAGCCTGGTTTCTACCACAAGCTTTGAAATAAATAATAGCACTAGTTGGAAAAAAGAGAGTGTGCTATTATTTGATTCGGAACTTGTGGGAAAAATCGGGGGGCATTTGGGGTGTTGTTGAACGCTTATACACACACACACGCACACGCAAACATATGTGTGTGTATTCCTCTTATCCCATTTAATTTTAGTTCAGATGTTGTTCACTCCTTTGTTTAAGTAAAAAAAATTATGCGTAGCCATATGATTTTTTTTCCTTCTCGAATTTTTCCCATTCCATGACAAATTCTTTATTCGATGTTCAAACATTTTCATCTTAAATCTCTTCCACTCCTTATTAAAATTATTACCAATTGTTTTCCTCGCCATATTATAATCAATACTCCTAAGCTTCTTTATCTTTCTGAATTCTTAGTTATAATAATTAACCATCTCCCAACATTCATTCTTCGATTCAAAGAAAATAAACCATAATTTCACAGTGAAATCACATGACCAAATCTCAAAAATCTGAATTTACTTTGAATTTCTAATTTAATTTCTAAAATTCAATTCAATTTTAGAAGCTTTACTATCTTTAATTTCTATATTCATTTATAGCCTATGCAGTTGATCTTAGTAGTTCCGAAGTTGATTCTAAAATAGATGTGTCCAGATTTATTTGACTTTGGACTTTTACTCTTTCTTACAATTTATCTAAAATTATTTCTTCCCTTTTGATTGAATTAGATTTAATCATGGAATTAATGCTTTAAATATCATACTTGAAATTTATGCAGACTCTTATTTTTATGTGCTTTTCAAGAGTAGAATGCTAGAATGTCGAATAATAAGTTGTTCAACCAATGGAATGTTAGCTTTCAACTATTCCCATGATTAATCTTATATTTCTTAATTATAATATATTTTTTCTACTTCTACCGAATTGAACTATACAATTGGCAAGTAAATACCTTTCAACCACATTCTTCATTACATTCAATTTAAAACTATGCCTATGAAAATTGTTGTGCAAGATAACAAGAATAAACGAAATCTTTTGTTAAAAAATATTAATCAGCAAGTTAATGATGCATTGATTGACATGTTTCCTCCAAATTCATAATGAGTTTAATATTTTTTTAGTTTTTTTCTATAAAATATATATCAATTTTACCATTAACTTTTTACTTATTGGTATATTCGGTTGATGGTTCTGGCAAAACCAGAAGGTAAGATACAAAGTGCACTAGAGTTCTAATGAAATACCGTCGGGGGAAAATTATTTAACATAATGAAGTGACTTATTTATTTTCATTCTTATTAATATATTCAATTTTTTATGTAATATTTCATCTTATATGTAGATTTCTTGCATAAGTCATTATATGTTTTTACCATCTAGGTTTATGGTATATGAATTTCATTGAGATAAATAAACTTTAGATCGACAATATGGGGTCTAATCGTGTACTAATTATTACACATTGATTTGTTTTGTGAATAAAACATACATGGTCCAGTACGATAAAATTAACATATTTTCACTTATAATTATCACTTTTTTCCTTTAAAGTGTGGTCTAAATAATTTTTTTAATGTTTTGACGTTGGAAGAAATCCATTTTCAACCCTCTCGTTAACATCCACCTTCTTGCTCACAACCTCCATCATAAAGAGGACACTCTTGGTTTTGTTATTCTAAAAATTCATCATCTCAATTGGTAATATTAAGCCCTTTTCATAATTATTGGGGAAAAATAATTACAATGTCCTAAGTTTTACTTTCATTCTAGTTTTTCAAACATTTGTATCTTGACATAATATTATATGATTACTGAGCACAATCGTAACGTTTTAACATTTGATTTTGGAACGGTTTTAATCATCTTAAATAGTAATGAGTTTGCTAGAGCTAAAATGATTGAACATCCTTAATTACTCTATATTTTATCATTTTTTTCTTTTAAAAAGGGTCAAACTTTCAGTATGTTATTGATTAAACTTTAGTTTAGTAACTTGACTAATAAAATTTCAAATCAAAGCTATACTCACCTTATAAATTTACCTATTATCTTTACCATTATAAAATGAGATTTGTAAAGATTGAGAATGTTATGTAACTCTTAGAACATCAAGGTGGAATGTTTCAATTAATATCTTATAGAAAATGTAAATTATTGCTCGTTCTTCTTGCAGAAATATGATCAGGCCCATAGTACTTGAAGCCTAATAGAAAAGACCCACTTATCAAGAAACAGCCAACACTTCCGTAGCCTAGATTGCATGTTCGCACAAAGTACCCCCTAAGGCATATCCTCCCCATGGACCCCGTCTTCTTCTTTCTCAAAGGTGATGGTCGCGCGCAAACCTTACTGTACAACATCTCTTGGATCTTGTCCGAGTAGCTTTTTACCCTATCCACCATCATGCAAGCCAAGAACAAAAAACCAACCCCCAAATCCTCATGTCCACCCATGGGTATCTGTACCTTTCGCCATTCATCAAGGCCACTCATTGACCAACCCCTTGCTTGCTTTATTATATTGTGTGTAATTAGACTTAAGAAGAAAGATCTTAGTCGCCAATGCAATAAAGATGGCAACTCGCATTGTTCCCTTAACAGTAGCACCATAACTTCACTATTCATCTTATAAAAGCGCCACTATACCCCAACCACTCTTTATACTTTATTGTCCAACTGACCAAAACGACATTGCAGAACAATCAATCCTTATGTATATCGCTCCTTTGACATAAACATGTCGCAGCATGGCCCACCATATAGCATGCATCTAGTCCACTCCATCCACTTGGAGTTCAAGCCGAGCACATTTGGACTGCAAATTGCAATCAATGGCTCTAGAAAACTTGGCATTCATGACATCAATCTCAGCCCTTTAATATATGATTTCCATAACTATAAATAAAGGATCAACTATTCAAGACATGCGTTCTTGCTAATTTTATGTTATTGTAATGGTTATTAAAATTTCTTGTAATCAAAAACTCAAAAGCAATAAGGTAAGAAGCCACTATTGAGGTAGATCTCTTATATGGTTGGGTGGAACCCCTCTTCGCTTAGTGGAAGCCCATGAGAGCATCAACTATGGTCCATAAGTTCTAGATGCGATGGACAGAACCCCTCTTACGCTTACGCTTCCTAGCACTTCCAATATGAGGGTCGTAATCAAAACCCCTACCAGGGATCATCCTACCAGGGACAATAATGCACGTACCTTGTCAGCTCTTCACTTTTATTGTGATGCTCCCATGCCCAAGTAGGTCCCACTAATCATGGCTCATGTTGCTTATCATTTCTCCTCTTCTAAAAATCAATTTGCTTTTGAATGAGTTATGGCAATGAATAGGAATGCAATTTGCATTTAGACCATTAAGCAATGAACGCCGAATAAGAAACAATGAGCCAAAAGAGATCCCAGTTCATCCTAGTCTAAACGAGAAGTACCATAACCATGCCTCCACCCTCGATAGGCATCCTTTGAATAGAAGGTCATATATCCCTATATGGCATAGTAATTCATTGTCCCTTTTTCGATGCCAAAGGTGTCCACCTCCCCTCCCCCCCCCCCCCCCCCCCCGGGCCCGCAAGACATAGAAGGACCTTTTCCTCAACACGAACCAAGCCTCGACAATATGGGGCGGACATCGATTTTAGGGAAGAAATGGTATTGTTCGAATAGTAGATGCTCAGGATTCAAACCCAAAACCAAGGCAGTATGGGTTTTGATGATGAAAATGGAGAACCATTCTCAGTGGAGATACTGGACATGTATATTCATATTCATCGGAGGTACACTTTGTCTCACATTGAAAAGTATAACGGGAGCGCCAACCCATCTGATCATATCATTGCCTTCAACTCAATCATAAGAGTTGACTAACTCTATAGCATTGCTAATACTATTACCCCCACCCTGACCAGACCGGTCCGTCGCTGATTCCTACACCCATAAGTAGGCATCACCCACTTCTGGGTCAGATATGCACTAACTTTAAGACTAGATTTTTCACTTCTAGAATGCGAACAATGAAGGCTAGTAAGCATTTCAATATCAGATAAGGCCCAACCGAGTCACTTCTGTCCTACGCCAACCACACTAATAAAGAATCAACCCATGTCGAGGGTGCAAACAAGAACAAATTAGTAGTTACCCTCTTGCTATGAGAAAACTTGATGTTTTCCTACTTAACATTACTGACACCATACCGATGTTATGAGAAGGGATGTTGGTGGGGCGTTAATAAGTCATAGGGAATATATTATCTATGCATTATTGCCGATGCCTTGCCGATGCAAATATACCGGCATCAATGGGGTATCGGTATAGTGCCACCTCTCTCCATAACCCCTTTAGCTAACGTCTCTCTTCCACATTTCAATCGAGATAAAAAAAACAAAAACCCATCAACTCCTTAACCCGAATTAGCCCTCATCTCCTCAACATCAATTCGCCATGCCTCTACTCTAATCCACCATCGCCTCAAGAGATACAAGCCCCAATCACCATAAGTTTTCAATTTCTCTATGTTGTTTCTCGACTTCAAAAACCCTGTCGTCAGTGAAGCCCACTTCGACTTCGAATGCTGCTGCCTCCTCCCTCGATGCCGCTGTAAAGTCCAATCCGCGTATTCCATCCTCCTAGTCACCACTCAAGGCTCCATCGGTATGATTTATTATTCTGATTCAATTTCTATGCAATGCTATGATTTGATTAGCATTGTATATGTTATATATTCGTTGATATATGATGGTTGACATAGGTTTGTTGGTACGATAATTTTTATATGATTTGAGATATCGTTGGTGTTGTTATGAAATAGTTAGATAAACTCATTGTCATCGATATGGTATTATTAATGAAACCCCTTAGATGACTAATTTAGCTCTATTTGATAAGTACCATATAAGATCATTATATAGATATTTGTTTTTTAAATAAAAAAATTAATACTAACCTGATATGTTATTTGTAGGATTTGTCTTAGTATTGGAAAAGTTATAAATACAATGGTATTTATGTTTTGTAAATTAATATTTCAAATCGAACGGTTAATTAAATTTCGATGATGCTTCCTTTTTGTTTCTCATGTATGCTCTTTTGCATATGATACAGAGAATAACGGAAGTACTATCAAAAAATTTGTTAATCGTTCAATTTGAAATGATTTAGGAAATGTAAATATCACAGCGTTTGTTGTGGGAAGATTGATAGCTAGCTATTTAAAAAAGTGTAGAAATTGTTAAGTGATATAACTTTGAAATTGCTTATAAATTCCATTGTTTTATAATAAAATTAATAATGATATTAACATTAATGTTAAAATTAATAATGTTACTAAATGTATTAACAAAATTAATGAAAGTATGTAATAATAAAATTAAGAATGTTATTTAAATTAACAATAAAACTAATAATATTATGTAAATTAAGAATAAAATTAATAATATTATTTTAATTATTCATGAAAATGATAATGTTATTTAAATTAAGAAAAAAACGAATAATGTTATTTAAATATTTCATAAAATTAATAATGTTATTTCATTGAAGAAAAAAAGCAATAATTTTATATAAATTATTAACAAAACTAATAATGGTATCTAAAATATAATAGAATTAATAATGTTATTTAAGTTGAATTAATAATACTACCGGATAAATGAAAATGTAAATTTTGTTTACGTGTAGAGTAGAGAAGCTGAGTTATTTGAAAGATCGAAATTGGATTTACATGAGAGGTAAAAATAGATAAACTATCCATTGCAATTTAGAAATGGCACAGATGTATACATGAAAGTGGCATCCAGTAGTAAAACTAATATGAAAAAAGTTTCCATGATTGAAATGTCTATGCCTGAAATTTATAGAGTATAATACTATGACATTACAATTATACTAATATGATTTTATGTCCAACTATTGTATGGATATATCATGGAGAAAAATATCACATTATATAAGAGGAGACCATAAATATGGATGTGGATTGCGATGAACCCCTTAGTAAAGGAAAGGTTGATAATAGAATGACTGAAATGTGTATGAAGAATCCATATATGTTAATAACAACTATAGTTGTTCCTGGATCTAAAATTCCAAAAAAGGGGATATGCATATAATTGCAGCCTTTAATTGATGAGTTGAAAAAGCTATGGACTGAGTGTATTATTACGCATGACGTCTCAAATAAAAAGTACTTTAAATTGTTTGCTTCTTTGTTGTGAAAGATAAGTGATTTTCCTGCATATAGGATGCTTTCTAGATGGAGCACTACTAGCAAATTCGCTTGTCTTGTTTGCATGGATTGGACTAAATCATTCAGACTTACACATGGTGGAAAATAGTGTTCCTAGGATTGACATCATCATTTTTACATGTAAATGATCGCCTTAGATTTGATAAAAAAATTCAAACAAAACACAACTATCACATTAGAGCCACCGTCCATTCTGAGTAGCGAAAAAGTGTACGAACTTGTGCAAAATTATCCTAAAATACACCAGATAGGAATAGTGCCTAAAACTTCTAGTAAAGGAGAGCATCACAATTGGTGTAAACAAAGTATATCTTGGAAATTATCCCATTGAAAAAATCATAAACTTCAATACAATATAGACAAATGCATAACAAGAAAAATGTATTCAAGAACTTCTGTAACTTAATAATGAACATGAAAGAAAAAAAAATTGATTTGAAGTAAAGAAAGCATATTGCATTATACTATAATCGTCCTGAGCTTAAAATTGATGGCAAAACACCAAATTTCAAACGTCTTGCTTATTACGAGTTGGAAAATAAGCATCGACAGAAACTATTAGAGTGGGTTCAAAATTTAAGGTTTTCAGGTGGAATTGTTTCTTACATGAGAAGAAGTATTGATATGAAGGATCTTCAACTATCGGTGTAAACACCCTCACCTCTATGCCCATACAATCCTAGAGTATTACCGAGTAGTACTATCAGATAATACGGAGAATGAGGTGATATGAGGTACTCACATGACTATTCCTTTGGGCTAACACTAGTTCATATTTGAATATCAAATAAATAACTCACCAATACATACACAGTATCGACACAAAGCAATAAATATGTGTGCCCTAAGGATAGAATAATACACGGTATACCGTAAATAACAAAGAGCATAGAGTCAAAATTACAACGATAACACATATACATATACATATACATATACATATACACATACACATACACATACACATACACATACACATACACATACACATACACATACACATACACATACACATACACATACACATACACATACACATACACATACACATACACATACATATACATACATATATATCATATAAGACCATACGGGTACAAAACATCTCAAATGTATCTCAGTATAATACAATGGGTGGAATATATGTATACATCACAATGACATGTACACAGTTTATCTATCACATACAAATAATTTACAATAGTCCTAAGAATCATGTCTCCACTATGCCCACAAGACATATGTTAGTCACATTATCAATGTACCTAGAATGTCTCAGACTGACTGGGTATTACGTAAATAACACATAGGTCAAACTATGTCTAAATCAAGAATCAATCTATATAGGTGATACAGATTGACTAGAAATAATAATATGATAACAATATCTGTATAAACGTGTGCATGATATATAATGATAATAACATAGATATTCATCGAAACATCACATAGCACAAATGCCACAAAACCCAGAATAAAGATGCCATCACCTATATAGAACTACATCTAATTATAAATATAGAATCAACATCAAATGGATGAATCATCCATATCTCAAAATCATCACTGGAAATCTAGAGTACATCTATAAGTGAGATATCACCATGTATAATCAAGCTAACACATAGCATTGTCCAAAATATAACGTAATCTCATTAAATAAAACATCATCATCAATACATATATAGGATAGGATGCCTATCAAAATAATGATATGAGAATCCACTATACTCTAGGCTCCAATCCATACGTAATCTCATATTCTCATATATAAATAAATTAGAATATATCATGACAGGGAATGACTTTACGATAGAC
This sequence comes from Allium cepa, assembly GCA_030765085.1. Taxonomy (NCBI): domain Eukaryota; kingdom Viridiplantae; phylum Streptophyta; class Magnoliopsida; order Asparagales; family Amaryllidaceae; genus Allium; species Allium cepa. The sequence continues at coordinate 919,373,232 of CM060931.1, read as the reverse complement.
ACAAAGTCCCAAGCAGAGGCATACATATAAATACATTAATATGTGGGTCGCATAACCTATATGTGTACTTAAGTGAGGTGTATCAATAATATATAATAATTCATCACTTCGTTAGTACCGGAAGGAAGACTGAAAGCACGAAGCAAGCTTCAGAGTCACGAAGTCTCTATAGTCTTTAATTACCTTCACTATATCGTGAAACGTATCCAACAGTGTGCTCGTCAACATGAGGCCTCAAAAGTCACAACCCGACTCTAGCCCATATAGGTAACAGACTGCCAACCCAGGTGAAACAAGGGCGAAGGCATTGAGCGAAAGTACAAAGCTATATATATAGCCTTGTGCTTTTTATTTGTGCATTTGCCCATGTGTCACCTGGGCTAGCGGTCTGTTACCTATATAGGAAAGAGTCGGGTTATGTGTGTGTGTTTATACATAAGGTGTCACGGACCTTGGGTGCCACAATACGATTAGGCCACTGAAGTGGATTCTAACCATTTGGTTCTCTCCAGCACAAATAAAAGGAGTATATCATGATAGTGGCACATAGTACTAATAAATATATAGACCTGAAGTTTTACTCTCCACTTATGAGCCTACGGGTTTCTGCCTAGCTCACTACTATGAGCTTACGTATGCCTACCCTAACTCACTAGCACAAGCATCGCCTCACATAAATCCAATCTCATCATATTATTCCTATCACGTGAGTGTCATCTACTTACAATGAATAACCAAAAAAATAGCATGATAGCATCACATTCCATCACGAGATGCTTAAACGTTTAGTCATTGCTCATAAACCATAATCTATTCCCATAATATTATATATAACGGGTCCAAAGAATAAGCAGAAAAATATTATCGAAAGTCCTATACCAGATAGTATTATAACTCCGTTTATTCAGTTTCTTCCTTAGGGAATTTAATATTACAAGGCCATTTGAATGATGTCATCACCATATTATGTCAAACTCACCGAACAATTCTATATCAGGTGATTCATTCATAACATCAACATCGGGATAGAGAAGATGAGAATCAGAAATGTTGTATAAAATCTCATCAATATATATATATATATATATATATATTATTGTCTAGGTTTATCAAATAAGCATAATACTTTAAAATACTAAAAACCTTAGTTATTAATAATTCCTTACTTAGAGAACATGTTTTAAAGCTTTTAAAACATTAATAGGAAACATCTCTTTTTTAAACCTATTGTTTATAAAATAAACTATGAAACCCTTTTATAATATCATCCAATATACATTTCTTGCTTTCTATAAACTATATTTCAATAATTATTATGACTAGTAACCCAATTCTAAAATATAACAGTAATAATAATAACTTTAAATAGATTGAAATCATATAATTTGTATAAAACTTTTCTTAAACTTGCATAGTTATTTTATACAAAGTATTAGTCAATAAAATATCCTCAATATCCCACCACATAATACTAAAGAAAAGAACATCGAAAACACGACGTAACTCTTTTTATAATTAAATGGAATATTTGCTAAGATTTAAATTATTAACTTTATCTATAAACTTTAGACATATCCAAATATATACGCATTATACTTCTATATAATCTTATTAATCATATCATCCATTCTAAACTGCTTGAAAGATTAATTAAATCCTATTTTGTATTTTTCAAAATATATTTAAAATGTAAATTATTTTTAATATTAATTTTTAAATTATTCATTTGATTATTTGATTTCTTTAAATGAATAAATAACTATTACATTTATAAAATCTCATATATATTTCTCCAACATATTCTATTATTTACTTTTATTATACTTTAATTGTGTGTGTATTATATTTTTATTTTTTTGTTTGTTTATTATTATTTTATTTTATTTTGTTATTATTATTATTTTAACCTAGTTAGGCTACCAGTCGACCTGTAAACCTACCGATCACGTATATTTTCGAAGCCATTAGTGGTTACTTCCGATCATATTCAGGCCCTTCACCTCCTACAACTTGCCTATTCCATCATTACTCAATATACACATTGTTTATCAACCAAATATCATTCCAATTCAAGCATATGCATATAAGTTATATGATTGGGCATATAGACTTCGTGAGTGAAAACGCTCGCCTGTAACTCATTCCTTCATTTGTTCGCACACATGATTTCAGACTTCAAGTATTGGATCCAACCCCAAATTTCTTTATTGCTTTGCAAATACCTTCATATGACGATGAACCCATACAAATTTAGTAATTTATTATAATTTATTAAAGTTTATTTTAATTATTTTAGGAAGAAGATTTCATAATTTTACTTCAGGAAGGAGGAAAAGACGATAGTGGGGGATATGTATAAAGTTTACTAAAGGGGAGAAAATTTTTGAAGTGGAAAACTCTGAATTTTGGGATTGGGTTTTAGGCTTGTGCAAATCAATATTTATTGTGTATTTATATATATTTTCCATTTATAAAGTATTTTCTATTTAATTTAAATAAATATTAGTTATTATTTCAAAATAATTTCTTTCTCAAACCAATATTATACATTAATTATATAATTTTTGAAAAAAATATTATTTTGCATTTTAAATTATTTTAAATTATTTTAAATTAATTATCACATATTAACAATTTAAACTCATTTATTAAGTCAATTATAAAATTATACACTTTTAATATTAAAAAATACAACTAAAGCAATTAATTTACTATTCGTAACTTTAATTAATTGCTACTTACATTTCATGTTGTTACAGAGTTCCCTCCTTAGAAAAATTGTGTCTTCGCAATTTCAAAGTAGGGAAATATACAACTAGTTAAATATTCAAATTTAACCATATCATTAACAATTTATTTTTAAATATAAACCAAATAATTATCAAAAAAGTTTACAGTATAGTCTTTTTACTATTTCAAGTCAACATGCAAAGCAGTCTATATTTACTTTTCGAATACCAAATAAAGCAATACGCAAATTAATAATTAGACCCTTCACTAATGGCTTATCCAAGAAAGAACTTTTTCCTATAACATATTAAAATACTTAATTCGTAAACCACTTTTCAAAGAGTATCAATTTTATGATAGTTTGTAACCATTATTTACTATATATATATATATATATATATATATAAAAACATTTATCAAAGTGAAAATTACATTTCATGTTTATAAAATACTTCATTTTAAATACTGCAATTTCAATATTTTTCCAAGATTCCATTTTATACTAATTCAAACACGATTCAAATTCAAATTTTCCATTGAATAAATTTAAAATATTTTAACAAAAGCCTAAGCCTTATTGAAAAAAAAATTCTACTAAAGTCTCATTTCGCTTTTTAATAAATATTTCTTTCAATATATTTCTAAATTTTAAAACATCTTATTATAAACAAAATTCTTCTGAAATATTATTTTCCAATACTCTCACTTTATATTTTACATAAATACTTCTCAATATTTTTCAATTTCAATAACTCATTAAACTAAAACTCATCGATTCCTTGTTTATAAAGTAATAATAGAAGATTAGATAGTTAAATAATAGAATACATTTTTCCCCTGTTGTATGATATAAAATAAAACTTTAATGAATCACAAATCATATTGCATACAAATATTAATTTGTTCATTTTATATCATGATAACAAAAATAATTGTGCTAGAACCAATATAATAATAAGTTCTTTATATTCATGATTCAAAAAAGAAAAGAAAAAAAGAAATTCTAAAATTTATTATCAAATGTCGACAAAAAAATTACAGCCGTATAAAGAAATAAAGTATGTTAAATAAACATTACAAAGAGGATGAGGAGAGAAGTCATACCCTTCAATAGTAGACGAAAGTGAGCTTACAAGTTTTGGTATGAAACTGACAAAAGCCTGTGCAAAATTATAGTAGTGTTATTTGTAAGAAAGAATGTACCTGAGAAATACAAACCAACATTTTATTTTGTACACTTCAATAACAAGAAGTAAGGGAAAGGGTATTAAGAGATCAAGGTAGCTGCCTAAACTTATTTTCAGATTGTTATTCAAAGTACATGGCCTCCTTTTATTTATACAAATAAGGCAATTGTGAAAAATGAAAAAAGGAATCGGAATCGTTAGAAATGAATTAAATAAGATGTGCATTCAAAAATGTATATACTATCAAATTCACAAAACTGGAAAGATACAGGTCGGAATCCAAATTACAATAACATATCACTTTAAGAGCATTCCCAACAGCGAAAATATAAGAAGAAATTGGGATGATCCCCACTGTCGTTCCTCTCGGCAGTTGGAATTCGAGCATTGGGAGGAATGGGAAGCAGGGATTGCCCTATTTTTTTTAAGTAGAGATCCAATGGCTTTTTGAAAGCCGTTTAAGCCTTAAATGGTTTTTAGAAAACCGTATAAACAAAAGATTTCAGAAGCCCATTTAAATGGAAGGGGTCGTATATATTTTTTTACTTTTACCAAAAACCATTTAGAAACTAAATGGTTTTTTGAAAACCGTTTAGTGGAAGCTTTTTTAATAAAAAAAGGAACGGTTCCCCATTCGTTGCTAGCTGAGTGCGGTTTTTCACCATTTTATTCGAACAACTACCCACGAAAATCCACTCCCTGTTGGGAATGCTCTAGCCAAAGGTGTATTAACCAAAAAAAATTATTCAAAATAATGTATATGATATATTTAACAAAGACTAGACAGTAACCATATTGCTAACTTCATCACAAAGTGGTTTTTATTTATCTTCTCTCGAATTCTCCAAAAGTATCATTCCCAGAGGTGAAAATGGTCATGCATGCTCCTCTTGATAATTTTTAAAAATGGAAACAACATATGATTTAGTATAGAAATATTCATTTGTGATATATTTAGCAGTACCAATGTTGTAAACATAAGCATATCCATACCTTATTTTCAATCAACTTTTGTAACAAGAATATGCATAAGTGTGGTATGTATGTCTTTAAATAGTAGGATAAACCATAAAACATGATTAAGCACGGAACTACTTATGGAGGTGGAGGTGGCAATTGATCTCCTTGCGAAGGTGGATACCTACAAAAAATAATAATCACTATCAATTAATAACTGATCAAATAATAGTTGTAAAAACTCCAAATAATACTCCAATCATATCAAATCACCTTCACAATCCCCAAACCACAAAGTGGTTGGTGTGGAAGTATCCCACCTTCACAATCCCTCAAATTCTACTCCAGACCTTGAAACCCATGACCACCCATATCCAATTGGCATCCAACTCACAACACGCGACCAACTGTTGCACCCCAATTTAAAGTGATTGGCGAATTTGGAAACTAATATCTCTAGATCCAACTATTGCTCTGAATTTGGTGACTCGCATCAAGCTTGTAATTCCAAATGCACACTCATATCCACGCTTACTTCCTAAGGCATCAACGAATACTCGAGACCTAAGGAGATGGACTTTGTGCTATGTTGTGGAATCTATCCAGGAAGCCATTGTTCTCTCGGATATGGATTATATGGAGAAAGGGGATTTGACGATGAGGTATTGTGGTGGTCGTAGATATTTTGTTTTATTTCGACTTTAGTATGAGACACCTAGATTTTGTTTTGGGATTTGATGGTGGAAATTGGAATTTTGGGATCAAGCAAAATATTTGTAAGTGGGAAATGAAAATGAGGGTGGAAATTAATCGACTGAAACAAGTGCACTAACCACTAATTTAATATGATCAAAATGAGAGGATTATTGTAAAGTTTTTGTTTTTTTAATTTTATGAAAATTTCAAAATTTTATTTAAGATTGTAAGAATATTTTAAATTTACTTTAGAAAATGTCAAAAAAAATAACTTTTAAAAATATTACATATTAAGTACAGTTATTAATTATAATTTTAATAATTAACTATTGGATACTAAATAATAAATATTACTTCTTAATTGTTATGCCTTGAAGTTTTATGACACTTGGGTTATTGTAATCATCCAACAAAGAACAAAATGAGTATTAAGATCGTAACATAAGCAAAGAACAAGATGAGTATTAAGATTTGTAAACAATGTTTATATTTAGAATTTTTTGAATTTTTGAACATTTCATAAAATTTTAAATTATTTAATTTTTGAATTTTATGAAAATTTCAAAATTTATTTTAGAAAAATTCTAAATTCTATTTTTTTTGAAATATCAAATGTTAAAAATAAATTTTTTGTAGTTATTAAATAATAAATATTACTATTGATGAATAAAGATTACTATTAATCATTAATTATTAAATTGTAAAAATTAATTATTACTTTTAAATTATTTAATGGAAATTAATTATTACTTCTAAGTTATTTCAAATTAATTAGTAATTATTATACGTTGATTTTATAATTATTACTTAATTATTATTTATTTAATTATTTTTTGCTATTATTTTTAGTAATTATTTATTAATTATTTAATTATTAATTATTAAATAAAAATTAGTTAATTATTTATTAATTACTAATAGGAACTATTTCATATTTCAAATTAATTATTAATTTTTATTATTGTTTAGTAGTAGTTGTTAATAATTGTATATTAATTTTTATTTATTATTATTTAAGGATTATTTATTTAATTATTAATTTATTAATTATTATTATTATTATTTCATTGTAATTATTAATTAATACTTCTTACTTGTTAATTATTTACTGCAGTGGGTAAACGAAAAATATTGTAATATGTACCTGTTATAGCTAGAGCAAAAAAAGAGTTGTTGAAAATTGAAATCTATTACAACTAGCAAAAGAAAAGGTTGTAGTACGCATCTATTACAATTGGAAAAAAATGAGTTATGGAAATTGGCATCTAATACAACTGGCAATAGAAAAGGTTGTAATAGGCTTCTATTACAACTGACCATAGAAAAAGGTTGTAATAGGTATCTATTACAACTAGCACAAAAAAAAGTTGTTGAAAATTGGCATCTATTACAACTGGCAAAAGAAAAGGGTTCTAATAGACATCTATTACAACTAGCACAAAAACGAGTTATTGAAAATTGGCAACTATTACAACTTGCAAAATAAAAAGTTTGAAATAAGCATCTATTACAATAGGCATTTTGTGATTGTTGTAAAAACATAGTTGTAATAGGGTCGTTTTGTTGCAATGTTATAAAATCTTCATTTCAAATGGTTTTTATTTGTAATTTATAAATGTAATCCAAAACAATTATTTCTATATATTTATATAATACATATCTTTTTTAATTAAAACATTTACTTAATTTCCTAACATATAATAATAAACTATGTATATGTTAAAAGTCTTTAATGCTAACAAATATTTAGGAATATCCAAAAATTTCCAAATACTCTTTGAATATATAATAAAGCAATAAACCATTTCAATAAACATATATCATTTAAACATGTTCCATACACAATTGTTTAAAACATATAAAGATCACAAAATAAAATTCATTCTACTACTTAAATAAATGTACACAACAAATCAAATATAACTAGAAAATAATAAATTATGCATTTGGGGGAAAACTATTCGCCGATTTCCATTCCGCACTCTGATCAATAACAAATCCAAAGACAATAATTCAATGCTAAGCCACCAAAGGCCTAACATTCGACACCAATACAAATGCTACTGGTTAAACTAACTCCTTTTGTCCTTGCTACTCGAACCATTTATATCACATACCCAAAAGAAATAAGTAGGAATAAATTATATAGATTTAAAGTATCCAGTACATCCCTGGATGATTTCCACAATAACCATCATATACTTGTACTATCCTTCAATTATAGGGCAAATACCGAATATACCCATGAGGACATGGACTCTAAGTATCATCTGAGGCCTAACTCATGTCTTATATATACAATGTATTTTCCTAACCTGCTCTTATACAAAAATGTAAATGCCCCCACCTTTATACCTATTAACCCCAAAACTCACTCAAGAGAGTGAAGGCATGAAAGAAAGGGCTTCCAGAATCGTAAAAAGAATGCTTATGAAGGTATCAAGGGGAGGCATTCAAAGGCCTCGGAAATTGTTCTTCACAAGAGATTTCGTAAGTGTTAAAATGGGGTTCCATCATGAGTCAAAAAGGAGAGTTTCGAAGATATTGAAGATAGCTTCAGAGGGAATTAGATGGGTGTCGCAAGCATTGCGCACTCCCACAGGAAATGAAATCCAAGGCTTTCACCAACACTACACCTTTCGCATAGGTTTAACCTTTCAAAGCGATTTGTACCACCACTAGAAGGAAAGTCAACCAGAATTACCCTTCCGCAAATGTTAAAAGTTGGACTTTCGAGATAGTTAAAGAAATTACCTTCGAAAACAATCTTCTACAGCCATCCTTTTTTCACCAATGAACCCCATCCACATTAATAGTCCTTCCTCCATCATTACAACCTTTCAAACCAATCCAAACACCCTTCCGCACACGTCCAAGTAACACATCCTAACTCTAATTCTATGTTTCAAAGGCGATGAAGGAGCCAGTAATGCTTCCATTTATATTCAAACAACATAATGAAGTACATTAATTCGTTTGCCACCAAAGGAAGTGCACCTTTCGACAGTGTTGAAAGGTTCCAAAAGTATTCGAAAGGGGTATTGATGAATATCATATCAGTATCCGTCAATAGCATGATTTCAATGGAGATGAAAGGGCTTATTTAAGCATGCTAAAAGACCCGAATATTTACCTATAACTTTGAAATTGTGAAAGCAGAAGGTCTAGGGTGGAAGGATGGATGTGAAAGGTCGATGAAGTGATCTTTCGACAGCTTCGGAGGGATGGATATGAAAGGTCCAACCCGCATCTATAAATATGATCCTAGTGGTCCAAATTAGAGACCGATTTTCAGATTCTTACATTTCTTTTTCAAACCAAGTTCTTGTAACTTTAAATCAAATTAAGAACAAATTCTGTTTCTTGTAATCCATTTGTGAGAAATAAAAAGAGAGGATGCATAGGCTTAATACTGATTTCGAATATAAGAATGATCATCTCGGCCATTAGCTTGTCTAATGACCAATTGCATATGATACACACCTATCTTCCTAACCCTTTATAGGCATATGCTACGCTATAGAACTTATTTGGATATCTTGACTTCAAAGCATATTATTATTATGTCCAATGCACTTCCAGCATTAAAGAAATTTGATGATGATAGTATAATTTTATTGAGTCCATTGGACTTATAATATTTATCAAAAATAAGGCTCCATAGCATATTGAATCCGCTCTTTACTCAAATTTATGTATGTCGGTTTTTGTATCCTTTCGAAGGGTATTGGACCTTCGAAGGGGTTCTCTTTGCAGCCGATGACTTAGACCCTTCGGGTGGACTTATTCGAAAGGCATTTGAACGCTTACGAATATATCTTGGCCTTTGAAGAAGATCGCCCTCATAGCAACCGTATCGACACCTTTGAAGGGGTCCATTCGAATGGGTTCTTGACCTCATTTTGATCCCTTCGAAAGGAATAATAAACAGCATAGCAACATTGAACCTCGATTCTGGCAATACAATCCCTTTCGAATTCCTTTAAAAGGGATCTTCCTCTGATTTACTTGCACCTTTAGATGTTAATGATTATATCATTAACATTTTTAGCACTGCTTATATGAATTTTCATTTATGGAATGTGCACATCTAACCCTTTTGAAAGGGTTCCTTTCCAAGGAATATGACCTTTTCGACTCAGTTAATGCCTTTTGTTCCCATTGGTTACGACCATAAATTACTTCAACTAATTCGAAAGAGGTTCCGAAGAGGTCATTCACTCCTCTAACCTTACATTGGGGTGATGACAAGAAATTTTATTAGCATTTTTGGTGCTAGAAGGAGGGGTCGAACCTTGAACCTTATTATTTCCTTATTAACTAATTGTTAGTAAGTTTGATTTGTTGTAGGAAAATGAAATAAAAAAGACTCAGCCGATTAGATGAAGAAGGGTGCATACAACAGTTTTGGAGGAAAATATTACGCCAACTTTCAACTTAGAGGCATTGTGCCAAAACAACCATAAACTTCGGTGCAACCCGATGACAATGCAGCTAGGATAAAACATTTGGAGCAACGTCTACTGGAAATGCAAGAACTCCTGGAAGTAGCCCTTACTCAGAAATCATCTAAAAACGCTAAGCCAACAACATATGACGAAGTGGTCTCCCTAAGGTGGAATCTTAAGGTTTACACATTCGAGGGCAAGAGTAAGATTGGCTTAACATCATCAAAGAAGAAGGAACGTTGTGCAACTAAAGAAGATCATCTGGGTAGAATGCAAGACAAATCCTTAGAGAAATCTAGAAACTCAACCTCGAAGGAATATAATCCAAATCAAAAAAGCTATCATGATACTAAAGCATATTTGAAAGATGTAGGAGAGAAAGATGTTATATACATGTTGAATACTAAAGGGAAAAGAATTTTAGATAAGCAAGTGAATGGTAATGATCGAGTTACTCCGTTCATTGATGAAATCATGGCAATAAGTCTCGTGTTAAAGTTCCAACTATGAGATACCACGGCACTACTGATCCTGATGATCACCTAATAGCTTTTGATATCCAAATGGACTTTGATAATGCCTCGAGGGCCATGTGATGTAGATTATTCCCAGTAACACTTCAAGGGGCTATTGTAAAATGGTACCACCAATATTGGGAGAAAACTATCTACTCATGGAAATAATTCTTCTATGAATTCTTTGCTCAGTTTTGCATATGCAAAGATCCAAAAACATACTACACCGTCTTGGCAAACATTAAGCAAAGGCAAGGAGATTCGTTGGGTGATTATCTCAAATGGTTCGATACAAAGGCATTGAAGGCTAAAGACATGAATGATAGGGATAAGCTAATTGTAGCAAAATTCAAGATTGATTGAAAACACACCATTTTAGAAAGAGCTCTTCAACCATGGATGTAAAAATTTAGAAGACTTTCACTTTCAAGCTGATAGATTCATTTCGAATGGATGAATTATACTATGCTAAAAGAAAATCTAACCCTAAGAAGGAGATTGAAACATTTGGATTCGATTGAGGACACAAAAGGTCAAGGTGGGAAGACTCCAACACCAATTCAGTTGCTTTGAATAAACCTTTGAAATACATCAACATCATTACTAAATAAAAGGTTAATTTTCCAACTTCATTCAAGGCCAAGAACTTCCCCGAGCAAAAAAAGGGGGTGATTATTGCGCTTATCATAAGGTAAATGGCCATAAGACGAACGAGTGTTAGCTGGGATTATTCAAAATCTAATCCGTGAAGGACATTTGAAAGAGTTTGTCCATGATAAATAGAAAGCACCATGAACCGACAATGAACCCCAAAAATTCCCTAGTAATGTTCGAATGTCTTAGAAGATGATGATCCATTAAGTTTAGCCCTACCTTTGAATAGGATTGATGTGATTCATAAGGGAGCTAGGAACAAATCAAAGAAGCTAGGGAATGAGTGTTCTCTGTACAAGAAGAGCCTCTGCTCAAAAATCCGCAACTTAATATACAAATGCCAAATCTTGTCATCTCTCCAAAGGAGCTAAAGAAAGGAATCCATCATCCCCATAATGACCCTCTTATGACCACAGCTCAAATCAGGCTTTCCATGGTGTCCAAGATTTTGTAGATACTGGAAGCGCGGTTAATGTCATCTTCAAGCATACTTACGATCAGATGGACATTCCTTAGGACAAAGTAAATCCTAGTCTTGAACCTATCTTTGGGTTCAATAATAAGTGGTCGATACCGATAGGGCAAGTAAAGCTACTGGTAAAGAGGGGCCTGCCACCATGCTGTGGAACATTTGAGACTCTCTTTGCGATCATTGATTAGCCTTCATATTACAATGCTTTCTTTGATTGTCCTATGGTAGATAAGGTGGATGCTTTTGTTTCACGAAAATACCTAATGGTAAATTTCTTGAAGAAAAGGGGTTGGGGTACTATTCGGGTAGAATAACTTAGCTCTTGCGAAATGTATTTGGCAACTCTCAAGCAATACAAAAGGGAGTACTCTTCTTACTATGATTCTTCTACTATTTTTCAACCTTTGGATAATTGATTTTTATATCAAACATTTGAAGCAAAAATAAAATCTAATAAAATGAATAAACGTATGTTTGAAAGGTATATCTCACCTAAAGGGAAAAGGAAAAGGAACAATGCTAACTCTATAAAAAAAGACGAGATCTTCATAGAATTGGATTGCCGAGGAGAAATAGAGAGGATAAAGCCTACAGAGGATCTTAAAGAAGCATGTATAGACCCGACCGATTCAACCAAAATAGTCAAAATGGGAAAGGAGTTAGAGAACAACTTGAAAGCAGACTTGATTCAATTCCTTTAAGCTAGTAAGGATGTATTTGCATGGACCCATTCAGATATGGTCGGGATTGACCCATCAGTTGTGCGCCACACACTAAATATTTGCCCAAATGTGACTCCCGTCCGACAAAAGAAGAGGCAATTTGACTAAGTTCGATCCGTCGCCTTGAAAGAAGAGGTTAAAAAGCTATTTGAGAATGGATTCATTTGAGAATTTTTTTATCCAAAATGACCTACAAACCCTATATTGGTAATAAAGTCAAATGGCAAGTGGAGACATTACACCAGAAATGGCCTTTAGAAGCGTTGAAAAAACGCTACCAAAACTTGTAGCAGTGTTACGGTAAACGTTGTTATACGACATGCAACTAAAAGTCTGGAATGTTTTGTAGCATTTTGTAGCGTTGTAGAAAAGGCTACAAAAACTTAGCATATTGGGCATTTTTAAAATGCCTAAAAGTTTATTTCTGTGCGTTTATCAACTGTCACAAAAGTTTATTTTTGCAACGTTTTTATATGCTAGTGTATATTTTTTATAGAGTTTTTCCTCCACTATAAAAATTTTTTGTACCATTTATCCTCTGCTATAATATATATCTATAGCTGTTTATGTTTACGTTTCTAGCATTTTTAAAATGCTACTAAAAGTTGTTGAATGTTTTGCCACATAATGTACATGCTACAATTTCTTATTAATGGATTGTATTATTTCCAGTGATCACTCAAATAATAGTCGTATTAAAACTAGCAATCAATCACATAATCATCATATTCAAACCAGCAATCAATCAATCACATAATCGTCATATTCAAACCAGCAATCAATCAATCATATAATTGTTATATTCAAATAATTAAAAAAACATATTAATCAAATAATCAAACATGATATCCAAAACCATTTCAATATTAGTTTTTTGAAAAAAACGAGCGAATTCGCATACCATAACCATTCATAAACGAGTTTACATAACTAGTACTAACAAATAGTTTTGATATATGTAACAACTAGTACAGACCATAGTTAAAAAAACATGTAATATCAATGAAGTTCCAAATGATTTATGAAGAAGAAATCAAACTTTGCTACAACTCGTTAGCCGTTTTGCTGAAATAAGACCTAGATTTATTGATAAAGTGTAATAGGTAACAAAGAATAAGTTTAGATTGTTTAAGGTTAAAAAATATTTTCTTAGTGAACCAATAAATAAAATGAATACATAGGTATACCTTAAATATTGGCATCCTGGTTCTTTCGGAATCAACCATTGACAGATCGATTTCAGCAATGGCAATTCCAATAGATAAAAGATCTAAACAAGACAAAAGAATTAATCAAAATGCATAACATATTCCCATAAAATTAAAATATAAATTCAATTGCATTAATGATGCATTAGTGTATAACTATGATGATCCGATTCCAGCTTTTCACAGAAACTTGCATTTCGAATTCCATACCTAGAAAACCGACTATAAAAATATGGGAAGTTCGATATTTCCTAAAATAAACTGCTTTTTTCCACCAAACCAAGCCATTCCACCTTGTAAATGTAACATATTGTAAGATGTTATGAAGAAAGGTAGCTATTTTCCCATTAATGTAATTACTGAGCAATGGTATATAAACATTGGTTGATATGTGTGTTAGTTTGTTGAACAACCATCTCTTCAAAACATTTCAAAGTAATAGTACTATGGAAACTGGATATGAGCAAATGTACCTGGTAGCCATGCCAATATTTTACCCCATGGGTCAATAATTAGAGAATCTCTGTAACTTTCTCTTTTTTAATTATGTTTTCTAGCTTTAGCTGTAGCAATAATCTATTTCAAGAATTAGAAAATAGATTGATCAACATAAAAAATTATAAAAGCTTCAAAGTTAAAAAATTCACATGCATCTTAATTAGGTCATGAAATTATACCTTATACTACATTAATTAGCACAACCACATCCATTTTAGCATTTTATGACTTACAAGCAAGTAATAAATAGTTAATTTTTTTGGTCATCGGAAGGAAAACAACATGCTCCCTGATAGTTCATGGCCACTAGTTACCTAAGTCTTTTACATCCTAATCCTTGTATTGCTAATTTATACAAAAAACCAAAAGAAAATTTTGACTCACAACCTTATGCATCAGTTTGATGTGGCTTATATTCATATGGTGGTCAATATTGTAAGTTATCAATCTTTGAAGATTAACAACTAAATAGGAAAAAGTTTACATGGACAGTGAGGGATTAATGCAGGTTAATCAAAAATCAATTACCAAGACTTGTGGAAAAAAAGAACTAAGAATTGTCACCTACCTAGCATTGAGTCTTAATTGCACGTGCACATAAAGGAATTTCCCAATGAGCTTCTCCAATAACCTTTTTAAAAGCTATTTCAAATAGAATAGAGAAATAAACCTTAATACTACAAATCAAAATATGAATTCAGTGAGGAATGAAACATATGACAATATATTACAGCTTAATGGAAATTACGTGGATATATCTCAGGAAATCTTAAGTCATAACACACAACACAAATTACATTACTACACATGTTTGTTTTAAATACCCGACTAACTATGTATTCATTTCTAGGATATATTCGATAATAGTGTATTGCAAAATGCCATGACTCTATTTCGTTTAGCTAAACTTGGTTCAAGAACATGGTATGTAACATTTTATTAAGTTCAAGGCAAATCTTATTGTAGTGAAGCAACCTAATTTTATACAGTTTGTGATTTTTAATAGCTACTTTTAGTTTGGGCACTTGCATGAGATTTGAATAAAAATATCCACTTCTTAGCGAGAGTCTAATGTTGACCATTGTAGAAATTACTAGCAACTTTTCCCATGCATAACAAAAATGTAAATATATTTGGCCTAGATTTAAAATATGACTGAACCGAAAATAGAACATTGTAGAAACTTAAAATGCATCAGTATAATTTTATGACCCTAAAATTATGTACACTCACATAAAGATTGAAATAGTCATATAAAATATGAAGTGGTATACATGTTGTTTACTCTCTCCTTTGCTTTAGTGGTGGAAGTTGTTTATAAAATTTTACAAATTGATTGCCACTAAGGGCGGTGGGGGGTTAGGGTGCAACCCCTTAGGTGGGGATACCGAGGCGATCCCCTTGCCGATGGCGGTCGACCTTGCCAATTGTGTTGTGTAGTCCAGGGTCCCATAGAGGGACGCAAGGCAACGCTCCATTTAAAAAACATACACTTACCAAAATAATTTCATCTTAATATTCATTTCAGAATAATTTCATTATACTAAGTCATGTCTTATAAAATTCACCTGAAGGAAATTACTAAGACATTTTTCCTATTTTGAAGGATACCCATAGTGCAACTAATTATCACCTAAAAAAAGAAGAAAGAAAGTATATTATGCATGAACCTATTAAGAATGTATCAGTATACATCACATACAAAATAAAAATATTTGCATAATCTTGCAATAATTCTTCAAATATCAATATATTTTTGCCAAATAAAAAAACAAACTTTCTGGAAGAGTTATTGTGATCATGTAAACGCAGTGCTTAGCAAGCAGTGCCAAACAATTATTATTCTTACTAATTTGAAAAGTTGTCCAACAACAAATTATGGATGTTAAATTTGTAGCAAATGGTTGAACTTTGATAAACTTTACTTAGGTAAAGGATTATTTTGAACAAAATAAGGATTTAACTACTCCCTCAATATACACTACTCATATTTGTGAACTATTAATCATTCAATTTATGAGCATGCACCAAAATGTAGATAAAGATAAACTATTACATTGAATGTTTTCTTTTTTAGCTGCTATTGAGACCTATTAATCTCTTTCATAATTAGTAAAACCTACCATGTTAAATAAAATCATCTGATAATATTTTCTACTATGTGGAATACCATCAACATTTCCAATGATAGCTACTTGAAAACTATGGAATTTCCAACCAAATATAAATACACAATGAATAATACTTATTACGATAAAACATTTGGACATCAGGATTAAAATTAATGCCTGCCTATGGACTTTAGTAAGTTTAGCGAGTGTTGAGTACACGTTTGTTATAAATTCTAAACATAAGATAACATGCAATAATATTATATAACTTCTAAGTTATCTTTGGGTTGATTCTATAAGAAAATTGTTGTAAGCGTAACATGATTTGGCAACTAAAGCATGAACTTAAATAAGTTGTCACTATCTAAATAGACTTGTATTTGGATTTGAACTTCATGGTTAATATACATCTTCATAAGTAAAATTGATTACCTCAGTTCTTAGGGGTCTGGTAAGATAGACATAATCTGATATACTCAAACAAGTTTGTCTTCGGAATCTTTACAATTATCTTCAGGCTAGAAAAGTAAGTTTGCTGCAATCAAATGCGCAAGTCTGTGCATCTCATGTACATGCACAGTCCAATAAGTTTCCCCAGTCATGCTATGTTTCAGTTATTGTTCGTCTATTCATGCTCGTGATCCAGTCTAGGCAGACCAATCTTTTACTGAAACATAAATTATTGTGGTGTTGCATGTGCCTTGATCTCAACAAACTATTCCTGAAGCTCCTATTATAGGTTATGCGTATGCATAGTAAATATATCATCATGATTAAACATACATTTTCCCCCATTCACATGATGGTGCTTAGTTGCTGCACATGTTCAAGATGACACAACTATTCAAGCATAAGAACAATTATCCTATGGTTGAGGTGAATGCTCACGCTGATTTGACCCATGGGGCAATGCATCTTACAATTCTACATAATCACGATGGTGATTAACCAGCTTTAGCTGCTCATGCTTGGGTTTTAAATGCATATTCCCCTGGTCTGGTGTAATTCGGTGAATTGATTTGTACATTAGTACTTATTGTTCAGTCAGTTGATATTCATGATGTCCTTGCTACTATATTGTCAATGCCATTTTTGATGTTGACTAGATCAGTCATGCTTAATCTCTGGCATGTGCTGATCATTTTGTTGATCCCCAATCCCTATGCTTCCATCAATGCTTCATCTATGCACTTTAAACATTTGAAAGTCCAATTATTTCATCTAAAGTTTTCAAAAATAGCCACTTGGTCCTGCTAGTTGGTACATATTGTTTTTTTGTGACTTATCTAAGTAAAAATTAAGGAAATAATAAATGATTGGCAGGGTGGATTATTTTGTTTATGCTCTTATTGTAAAGTATTTGATGTTGCTTGAACATTCGGATACCATTACCTGGTGTTTTGCATTGTATTTTATATATTGAATTTTTCTTTGCGGCATGAATGATTAAAGATCAACTAGGATAATCGCATGTAAAACAAATTCTATTTGGTTTGTGCAACTAAATTTAGATACTTATTATTGTTAACAATAACAGTACCTTCACAAAGACCTTGCATTTAACTTCATGAACAACAACCCTTTTCTCCTTGGTCCTTTTTTGAAGAAGGGCTGCTTGGTTACTCCAGATCATTTTTGTTTATCCATAGTATAAACAAATAGTAAACAAACATTGCCAATATTACATTATGTTTTCATAATTTTATGATAATATGACTTGATGCATAAGGAACAAATAACATAACTGGTAGAGATAGCATCAACTTTACATACAACAAGTGATAGGATTCACATTAGTTTATTTTTGTTGTATACATGTTTAATATACTGATCGTACAAACAACAAAGAATTAATTCTAATAGCAGCACGGAAAAAGTAAGTAATTATTTGCTTATATCATAAAAATAAAAGAATAACTATTTTATATACCAAGTTGTAAAATATGAAACTATCTCAAAACACATTCTAGTCCTACTCAAACTACTAAACCGATGAAGTGCATATTCTCTTTGCCAGGTTGCCCCTTTGCAATGTCAAAAAATGAGACACAACAAGCATAAGATACATTAAGACAGATAACTTATATATGAATGAATTTTAGTAGAAGTGCACTTCTAACATTTCAATGCATACTCTTAGTGAAACCAGTCTCAATTACATATCAGAACCTCAGGTGTTTATGATCTCAAAGGACTCTAACTTATATCTAGAACTCTCACTCGTTCACGAAATGCAAATTTGGAAATAAAAATGAAAATAGGAATAGACAATATACTTCAAGCCATGCTTAACAAAATTTTATGCTTAAAAGAATTTAAAATCCAGTTTTCCACCATTCGAGGACATTAACTGAAATTATCCTCACACTCACCACATCTATAAACAGTTTCCTTATATATATATACACATACTCAAATTCTAATGGACCAACTATAATTTTTTTTTCAAACATTTATTCAATATGGTAAGCAATCTATCAAAGTGAAAACAATTTATTTGTAGAATTTTTTATTTAGTAGTCAAATTTAAAATTATCTGCTGATAATATATTTAAATAGTAAGAAATTGTGCCTTTAATGTTCAAGCACATAATTTTATATCAGATGACATACCTATAAGTGTACCGCATGGATGATCTTGATGGTCAGTTACTCCATAAAAGATATATGATATCAATAATTTTAGTAATGTCCAGATCAAAATAAAATAAAAAATCATTGGACTAAAAATTATATAAAAGTTAGGTTTACATATAAGGGCTTTGCTTGCATAATATCCCACTAAAGGTAATAATAACACCATAAGCTTTCCTAGAAAGCATAAATTAAATAAATATGCACCTTATAAATAATGTGCAATACCTTTGGTGAATCAATGTTATAAACAGAGGAGCGAGGAACTGTGCAATCTCCATTAGTAGCCATCTTATTATGCTTTTCTTCACCCAAAAACTCCATACTACATTTCATGATTCTTTTTCCTAAAAAAATCATAACTACTTTAAAAAATTCATACCAAAATAAGGATAAAAAATTGTTATAACATATGATGCAAACATCAATGCTTTACCAAGGAAATAAAGCAATTAATTATAGCACAAGTGAACTATGAAATGGTATCCTTCAACAAGCAATAACTGGACTAAACAAAGGAAGATGTTATTTCAAAAAAATCAATAAAATAAATGAGGAATTTACCTCAAATAGAACCAAAACCCTATATTGCTGAAATGATAATTCTTGTACTTGAAATTGAGATTCTAGTTATCAATATAGGCATGGATATAAGAGCCTGTTCCAAATTAGGCATTAACGCATGTTACAACCCTCAAACGCCCTTACGCAAACTCAATTTAGACAGCAAAATCAAAATAAGTTTATTTTCTGATTACCTGTGTTAAGCTGAAGTGTGAAGCGAAGGCTGGAGACCAGAATCATGGATTGAGGCGCAAGGGTTTTGAGGAAAAATTGAGGTGGGACTGCACGAGCTAAAAAGGAAGGATCATATCGAGGGAGCTTTATTTTAGGGTTTTCTATACCAGAAGGAAAAGTTTTATAAAGTTGTTTAAGCGATAGTGGAAGAAAAGGAAATACAAGCGGGCGAAGATAGCCATAGTGTTTTATTATTTATTTTAATATTTATAAATGAGCGATGGTCGCACTTAGCATTGAAACCCAACCAATCAATGCAACTAATAACAAATTTAATTTTAGTGAGAATGCGTCGATTACGCTGATCAAAACAAAGCATGCCCAAAAGACTGTTATCTGTTACCTAGAATAGATCAGTTAGTTGATGCGACTAGCAGACACAAGCTATTATCTCTCGTGGATGCTTATTCAGGCATAATCAAATACCCATGTTCAAGCCGGAAGAGGAACATACAAATTCATTACGAATTATGTAACCTTTTGTTATAAGGCAATTCCTTTCGGGCTAAAGAATGCAGGAGCTACTTATCAAAGATCAATCAATAGAATGTTCAAAGAACAGATCGATCAAAATATGGAGGTTTATGTGGATGATATGCTAGTATAGTCCTATGAAGCTGAGAATCACCTTAAAGATATTGAAGAAATGTTTGAGGTGTTACGAAGGTATTAAATGAAAATGAATCCTCAAAAATGTTCTTTCGGGGTTCATTCTGGTAAGTTCATAGGTTACATTATTAGTGGACCATATCCAAGCTATCAAAACATGGTCGAACCTAAAACATGCAAAGATGTAATGAGTTTGAACATAGAATTGCAGCTTTGAGTAGATTTATTTCCAACATGACCGATAAATGCATTCCATTCTTCAACATAATCAAGAAAAGAAAGAACTTTGAGTGGGATAATACTATAGGAAACCCTTCCAAGAATTAAAAAATCATTTGTAAAAGCCACCAATATTATCCACCCTCGACAATGGAGAGAGCTTATACTTATATATGGCAATCTCATAATATGCGGTTAGCTCAGTCTTGATTAGAGAAGAAAACAAAACTCAGCTTCCCATTTATTATATAAGCAGACGATTGAAGGATGCCGAAGTTCGATTCCCAGTCATAGAAAAGTTGGCATATTGTTTGATACTTATAGCATGGAAACTCAAAGCATACTTTCAAGCACATTCGATCAGAGTATTGACTAACTTTCCACTCAAGTTGGTTTTTAGTAAACCTGAGGCTTCGGGTAGGCTAGTAAAATAAGAAATTGAACTTAGCTAATATGACATAGAAATTCAGCCACAAGCGGTAATTAAAGGGATTAGCGGATTTTATCAATGAATGCACAGGCTTTTTTAAAGAGCAGTCGGAGAAAGAAAAGAATCAAAAGCCCACATGGCAACTATTTATGGATGAAGCATCAAATGAGCAGGGAGCCGAAGTAGGGTATGTCATAATCACACCAGATGGAAACTGCCTACACTATGTAATGAAGCTAGGATTTCCCGCAACAAACAACGTAGCTGAATACGAATCGATGGTGGCAGGACTAACTCTAAACTTACAACTCAAGATCCTACGAATTCAAATCTTTGGCTCAACTAATGGTAAACCAGATAAAGCAAATATACTAGACTAATGACGCTATATTATACCTATATGTTAAAAAAAGTACCAAAAATGCTTACCCAATTTGAAGATTTTTCTGTACATCAAGTCCCAAGGAGAGATGATTCTCAAGTAGATTCATTAGAGAAATTGGCTAGTTCAAGAGGAGCTCTAGAAACCCGTATCTTGCCAATAGGATATCAAGCGAATCCTAGTATTGAAGAGAAAATGCTTGAACTGGGGAGAAAACTATTGGTTTTAACTAGATCCCAAGCCATGACAAATGAAAGATAAGAAAGAGAAATTGGTGAAGAAATCTTTCATCCAAGAACAGATAATTGCTTCAAGAACACTTGGATGACACCTATTGTAGAATATCTTACAAAAGGAATATTACCACCTAACAAAACGAAAGCTAAGAAAATCAGATGTCAAGTTCTGACCTTCACCATAATGGATGGAATTATTTATAAGAAAGGACATGCTCTTTCCTTACTTAAGATGTGTGAATTCTGAAGATGGGTTGGAATTACTTAAGGAAGCGCATGTCGATTTTTGAGGATACCATTCCAGTGGGATAAAGTTGGCTAAGCAAACTATGAGACAAGGTTTCTATTGGCCTCAAATGACTAGTCAAGCTATAGAGCACGTGAAGAAATGCAAATGGTGTCAAAAATCCTCAAAGATTCCCTATTTACTACCAAGCCACTCAACCCTGATCTCCACTCCATGGTCCTTTGATATATAAGGAATTGATTTGATTGGACCAGTGCCAATTTCTAAAGAAGGGGCAAAGTATGTTGTAGTTGCAATTGATTACTTCACTAAATGGGTAGGATCAGAACCGCTTCCTAAAATCACTTTTGGGAAAGTACTTAGATTTGTTATTAAGAACTTCATCACTAGATTAAGGATCCTTTACAAGATCATATCATACAATGGAACACAATTTGAAAGTGAAGAATTTTCTCGATTTTTCCACAAGAATGGAATCATCAAAAGTTTTTTCTTCCCTATCACATCCAAAGGGTAATGGAGCCATTGAAACGGCCAACAAGATATTAAGACCATCTTTGAAAAACGACTAAATAAGGCCAAAAGAAATTAAGTGAATGAATTACCACTTGTACTCTGGGTATATCGTACATCCACCAAAACTGCTATAGGTCATACCTTTTACTCTCTAACATACAGATGCAAAGTAATGTTACCAATCGAAATTGAAATACCTTCCCATCGAAGAATTGCATACGCATTCGATCTAAACCAAGAGTTAAAGAAAGAGTCGTTAGATTACGTACATGAATTAAGAGATGAAGAAGCTATGTGAACTACCGAGTATCAAAGATGAATATCAAAATTCTACGATTTTAAAGTAAAGACAAGATCATTTCAAGGAGATTTACTACTCTGGAGAGTGATGGAAAACATTAGAAATCCTACGACGGACTGTTAGGACCAAACTGGGAGGGTCCTCTAATTGTGTGAAAAGTAATTTTTCTAGGAGCTTACAAATTATGTCGCCTGGATGGCAATATGGTTCCTAGGATATGTAATTCAGAACATTTGCAACCATATTTTCCCAACGTTGGACGAGTAAAGCGCCACTTTTCTAAGAAAATCTACATGGTCGGGAGTAGGATTCTTCTTAAAATTGGAAATTACCTTAAACGGTTATAAGCCTTTATCCAGGTCAAGATGGACATGTCAAAGCATCTCTTGGAGGGTGGTCAAAGTAAGCATTTAGCCATGTTAGAATGGCCAAGTTAAAGAATCTACCAGCCCTTGACCGTGCTTACGTGGCCAGGTCAAGGCACCCCCTCGAGGGGAGATGGAATAAGCCCTCGACTGCGCCACGCTATGGCCAACAAGGCACCAACCAGCCTTCAGTCCCGCCTACGAGGCCTAGCTGGAGCACCTCCTTGAGAGAGGATGGAGTAAGCACTTGATCCCGCTATGCTATGGCCTGGTCAAGGCACTGGACAAGCCTTCAGTCCCACCTATAAAGCCTGACTAAAGCGCCTTCTGGAGGAAGGTTGGGCAATTCATTGGGTCATGCTTGCGGATAAACCAATCAAGCGCATTGGATAACATTGGACTAAGACGTCCAATCCCAAGGAGTGGCACACAAAGCATTAAGAATATACGAAGACCAAGGAGTGGCATACCAAGAATTAACAATATACAAAGCCTAAAGGATTGCACATATCAAAAGAATAAGGTACTTGGAACCAGAGAGGTAACACAAAGCAAAAGATTCGAACGATCAAAGCCCAAAGAGTGGTGCAGAACAAAAGGCTTAGATGAGAATTTTTGAACTTCTATTATTCAAATAGTGATTTCTAAAATTTCCTTCTTATTCTCAGGAATGGATTTCTAATCTTATTTTCGAACGATAATTCCCGGATTACATTCATTACTAGACATGAATTTATGGCCTTCGGCTAATTACCATAAGATGATTTTTAAACTTCACTCATCGATACCCAAAATCTAGGTTTGGGATCTTCTATTATGAATTCAAGGTCTTCTGTTATACCCAGAAGATGATTTCTGGACTTGCTTACCAATAACTGAATCTAGGTTTTAGGTCATCCATTACTGATTTCTAGACTTCATTCATTAATGCTCCAACTTAGGTTTTGGTTCTTCTGTTATAATGGATCTCTGGTCTTCTACTAACTTCCAAATGATAATTTACGGGTCTCTCTTACTAATATCCGAATCCGGGTCTTCTACTATTAACTTCTGGACTACACTTATTAATACTCGAATCTAGGTTTCAAGTCTTTTATTATATCTAGATAAGGGTTGCTAGACTCCTAATATTTTTCCCCAAATGAGAATTTTTAGTCTTCTATGGCTTATTTCCATATGATAATTTCTATACTTTTATTATTAAACGATTGTAATTAGTCTTCTATTAGCTATTTCCAAAAAAAGACTTCTTAATGCCATATTTGGATTTCCGGCCCTCTACTATTAATTCCATGATTAGATTTCTGGTCTTCTATTAACATAACCAAAGATTATTTTCTTGTCTTCTCTCATCATTACCGAAGTCAGATCTCGGGACTTATGTTATTCTCAAATAAGAATTTCCAGTCTTTAATTGTTCCCAACTGAAAATAAGATTGATAAAGAAGACTGTTGAGGATAAAACAATGCAAAAGAGAATTCTTGGATTTTTGTCCTAAAGAACAAAAGCTTCTTTCATAAAAGGGAGGCAAAATGTTAACCCCTAAACTCACTGAAGAAAGTGAAGGCATGAAAGAAAGTGCTTCCAGAATCGTAAAAAGAAAGCTTCTGTATGTATCAAGGGAAGCATATAAAATCCTTGGAAAATATGCTTCGTAGGGGGTTTAGCAAGTGTTAAAAAGGGGTTCCATTATGACTCAAAAAGGAGAGTTTCAAACACATTAAAGATAACGTTCGAGGGAATCAGATGGGTGTCCCAAGCATTGCGCACTTCCACAAGAAATGAAAGCCAGGGCTTTCACCAACACTACCCATTTTGCACAGGTTGAACCTTCCAAAGTGATTAGTTCCGCCACTAGAAGGAAAGTCAACCAGTACTACCCTACCGCAAGTGTTAAAAGTTGGACTTCCGCAATAGTTAAAGAAATTACCTTCGAAAACAATCTTTCGCCACCATCCTTTGTCCACCAATGAACCCCATCCACATTAATAGTCCTTTTGCCATCATTACAACCTTTTAAACCAATCCAAAAACCCTTCCGCACACATCCAATTAACCTACCTGGACTCTGGTTCTAGGTTTCAAAGGTGATGAAAGGGTCAGAAATGCTTTCACTTATACTCAAACAGCACAATGAAGTAGCATGATTCGTTTGCCACCAAAAGAAGTGCACATCCATCGAATTTTCAAAGAAGTGACCTTTGATAGTTTTAGAGGGATGGAAGTGAAAGGATCCAACCCGCATCTATAAATACAACCCTAGGGATCCAAGTTTGGGACCGATTTTCGGATTCTTACGTTTCTTTTTCAAATCAAGTTCTTGTAACCTTAAATCAAACTGGGGACAAATTCTATTGCTTGTAATCTATTTGTGGGAAATAAAAAAGAGAGGATGCATGGGATTAATAATGATTTCGAACATGAGAATGATCATCCTGGCCATTACCTTGTCAAATGACCAATTGCACATGATACACACTTATCTTTTTGATCTTTTATAGGTATGTGCTACACTATAGAACCTATTTGGATATCCTGACTTCAAAGCATATTATGTTAGGTCCAAAGCCCTTATGGTATTAAAGAAATGTTATAATGATAATCTAACGTAATTGAGTCTATTGGACGTATAATATTTATCCATATAAGGCTCCATAGCATATTGAATCCACTTTTTACTCAAATTTATGTATATCGGTTTCGAATCCTTCCGAAGGGTGCTAGACCTTCGAAGGGGCTCTCTTTGCAACCGATGAATTAGACCCTTTGTGCTGAATTATTCGAAATGTATTTGAATGCTTTTCGAATATATATTGGCCTTCGAAGAAGATCACCCCCGTTGTAACCGTATCGACACCTTCGAACGGGTCCATTCGAATGGGTTCTTGACCTCATTTAGATCCCTTCAAAAGAGACAATAAACAGGACAGCAACATTGAATCTTGATTCTTGCATACAAGCCCTTTGAAGTCCTTCAAATGGTATCATCCTCGGATTCACTTTCAATCCAATGCACCTTTGGATTTTGGCGATTATATCGTTAATATTTCTAGCACTGCTTATATGAAGTTTCATCTATGGGACATGCACATCAAATCCTTTCGAAGGGGTTTCTTTTGAAAAAGTAAGACCCTTTTGACTTAGTTAATACCTTTTGTTCCGTTATGTCATGACCAAAGATTACTTCAACTAATTCGAAAGAGGTTTCGAAGGGGTCATTCACTCCTCTAACTTTACTTCGAGGTGTTGACAAGAAACCTTTTTAACAGTACCCATAGTATCCAAGAGTATTACCGAGTAACACTGTTAGGTAATAGGGAGAAGAGGTGATATGAGGTACTCACATGAATATTTCCTTTGGCTAACACTGGTACATATTTAAACATCAAATAAATAACCCACCTATAAGTACACAGTATTGGCACAAAGTAATAAACGAGCGTGCCTCTAGGATAGAACAATATACAATATAAAATAAATAACAGTGAGAACAGAGTCAGAATCGTAACGATAATATATATAAGACCGTATGCATACAAAACATCTCAAGTGTATGTCAGTATAATACAGTGGGTAGAACATTTATATATATCACAACGACATGCATACAATTTATCTATCACATACAAATAATTTATAATGATCCTAAGAATCATGTCTCCACTAACACATGCTGGTCTCATTGTCCCTGTACCCGAAATATCTTGGGCTGACTTGGGTATTACCTAAATAATACAAGGTTCATACTATGTCTAAATCGAGAATTTATCTATATAGGTGACAAATAATATATTAGAAATAATAATACTATAACATTGTCAAAGTATCTCAGGACAATGATCATTGTGGAAATATATATATATATATATATATATATATATATATATATGTATGTATGTATATATATGTATATATATATACACGTGGGGGGGACTTATACATGATATATAATGATAATAACATAGATATTCATTGAAGCATCAGATATCACAAAATCCACAAATCCCTATATAAAGATGTCATCACCCATACAGAACCGCATCTAATTAGAAATCATAGAATCAATATCAAATGGATGAATCATCTATGTCTCGAAATCATCATAAAAAATCCATAAAGTACCTATTCGTGAGATATCACCAAGTATAGTCAAGCTAACACATAGCTTTGCCCAAAATATTTCGCAATCTCATTAAATAAAACATCATCATCAATAACATAGATATTCATTGAAACATCACATATCACAAAATCCACAAATCCCTATATAAAGATGTCATCACCCATACAGAACCACATCTAATTAGAAATCATAGAATCAGTATCAAATGGGTGAATCATCCATGACTCGAAATCATCATAAAAAATCCATAAAGTATCTATTCGTGAGATATCACCAAATATAATCAAGCAACACATAGCGTTGCCCAAAATATTTCTCAATCTCATTAAATAAAACATCATCACAATATATATAGGATTTGTTGCCTATCAAAATAAAGATATGAGAATCTACTATACTCTGGATATATATAAAGATATACCTCATCTTCTTACATATGAATAAATAAGAATATATCATGATCGGGAATGACTGTACGACAGATACGAAGTCTTAACTATAGCCATATATATAAATATATCAATATGTGGGTGCTAACCCATATCTATACTAAAGTGAGGTTTATATATATGTGTGTGTGTGTGTGCCAATTTATCACTCAGTTAACACTACAAAGGAGACTGATAGCACGAAGCAAGCTATAAAATCATGAAATCTTTGCAGTTTTTAGTTACCTTCACTGTATTGTAACACACATCAATAAGTGTGCTTGTCAACCTGAGGACTCAAAAATCACACCCGATTCTAGCCCTTATAGGTAACAGACTATGGGCCCAGGTGATACAGGGGTGAACGGACAGAGCGAAATCATAAACTTATATATATACATATATATACATCGATATACATATATATACATATATATATATATGATGGTACAGATTTGGGGTGCAACCCCACAATCAGGCCGGTAGGGTGGATTCTAGCCATCTGTTCCTCTCCATCACTAATAAAAGGAGTACATCATAATAGTGGCACATAGCACTAATAAATATATAGACTTGAAGTCTTCCTCTATACTTATGAGCCTACGAGTGCCTACCATAGCTCACTACTATGAGCTTACAAGCGCCTTCATTAACTCACTACGACAAGCATCACCTCACGTAAGTCCAATCTCAGTATGTTATTCCCTTTACATCAGTGTCATATACTTATAATTAATAATCAAATAAATATAATAATGGCGTCCCATACTACACATGATACTCAAATGTTTATTCGCTACTCATAAACTACACTTTATTCCCATAATATTCTATATAACGAGTTCAAAGAATAATCGAAGCCAAACGGTATTATAGCTCTTTCCATTCAAAATCCTCATTATGGAAAATTATAATACAAAACCATTTAAAGGATGTCATCACCATATCATGTTAAAATCACCAAACAAATCTATATCAGTGGCAAATCGTATATAACATCAAAATTGGTAAATAAATGATGAGAAATCAAAAATGCTGTATAAAATCTCATCAATTATATATATAAGTTTATTAAACAAGCATAATATTTTAAGATAGTTAAAACCTCAATTATTAATAATTCCTTAATTAGAGAACATATATTAAAGCTTTTAAAACATTACTCGAAAACATCTCTTGTTTAAACCTATTGTTTTATAAAATAAACTATGAAACCCGTATATAATATCATCTGGTATATATTTCTAATTTTCTATAAATTATATGAGATTTATAAATAATTAATATAACTAGTAACTCAATTATAATATATGATAATGATAATGATAACTTTAAATAGAATGAAATTCTATAATTTGTATAAAACTTTACTCAATAAATAAAACTTTTCTTCATAAACTTGCATAGTTATTTTATACAAATTATTATTCAATAAATTATCCTTAATATCCCAACACATAATAATAAAGATAAAAACATTAAAAACATGACCTAACTCTTTTTATAATTAAATGGAATATTTACTAAGCTTTAAATTATTAACTATACCTATTGACTTTAACCGTACTTAAATATATATGCAATAAACTTCTATTTAATGTTATTAATGACCCCACCCATTCCAAACTACTTGAAAGATTGGTTAAATCCTATTTCATATTTTTCAGAATATGTTTAACCTCTAAATTATTCTAAATGTCAAGTTTTAAATTATTCATTTAATTATTTGATTTCTTTAAACGAATAAACAAACATTACATTTATAAAATTTCACATATATATTTCTCTAACATATTCTATCAGTTACTTTTATTGTACTTTAATTATATGTGTGCATATATATATATATATTATTTTATTTTTATTTTATCATATCATTATTATTTTAAACTAGTTAGGCTACCGGTTGACCAGTAGACCTATCAGTCACGTATATTTTCAAAGCATTAGCGACTACTTCCAATCATATTCAGGCCCTCGACCTCCAATAACTTACCTATTCCATTAGTACTTAATATACACAACGTTTATCAACCAAATATCATTCTTGTTCAAGTATATGCATATAAAATCATAGATTAGGCATAGATTTCATGAGTGAAAACACTCACCCGCCTCCATCTGCTCGCATGCATGATTTCAGACTTCAAGTATTGGATCCAACCCCAAATTTCTTTATTGTGATACATATCTTATATGACGATGAACCCATACAAATTTGGTAATGTATTATAATTTATTGAATTTTATTTTAATTATTTTAGGAAGAAGATTTCACCGTTTTACTTCGGGAAGGAGGAAAAGATAATAATGAGGGATATGCGTGAACATTAACTAAAGGGAAGAAAAATCTTTAAGTGGGAAACCCTAGATTTTGGGCTTGCGTAAATTAATATTTATTGTATAGGTATTTTTTACATTTCTAAACTATATTCTGTTTAATTTAAAGAAATATTAATTACTATTTCGAAATCATTTCTTTCCTTAATCAATATTATACATTAATTATATAGCTTTTGAAAATGTTATTTTTATATTTTAATTTATTTAAATTAATTATCACATATTTACAATTTGGACCCGTTATTACATCGAGTACAAATTTATTCTTTTTTAATATTCAAAAATATAACTTAATCCATTAATTTACTATTCTTAACTAATTATTACTTTAAGTTGTTACAGTCGAGATTGAGAGTCATGATTATCATGTTTTTCGGAGGCAATTTTCTTGATAGTATTCAAGGAGCTTTTGCAACTGAAAATGCGGATGTCTATTACTGAACTTAGCTGTTCTATAAAGAGTTATGCTCAACCACATCTAATAAAAGTAATTTGAAAAAAAATTAAAAATGAATATACCAAAATCATTATGTAGAATGTAGAAACATTTCCTTTGGGAGTATTCAACTTCATGGAACATCCACATGTACATCTACGAACTGAAGCTTTAATGCGAGGAATGGTGCAATAAGGATGGATGTATCCTTTTGAAAGGTACGTAAAATACAATTAGGAGTTATGTATTCTTTTTTTAAACCAAAAGAGTAAAACGTATAATGGATAACTTTTTAGTATGAAGGTACCTAGGTCACCTTAAAAAAGGTGAAACAAAAAGCACGCATTAAAGATTCAATATGTCAAGCATACATTGTTGAAGCGGCTTCCACATATTTTATTTATTATTTTAAAGACCATGTTAAGCTAAACTATAACAGTGATCCTCGTAATGATGATGCTATGGATGAGTCATCTAACATTTATCTTTTCATTTTTCAAAAATATGGACGCCCTTCGAGTAAATGGAAGGATGGAAGTTTCAAATACTTAAAGAGTTTGTAATGGCTAGAACAATAATGCTTCTAAACTGGGAAGAATTATTAGATCTTATTATGTAACATAATATTTGTTTATTTACCATCAATACCGTGTTATATTTCATAATTTGTATATCTTAACAATATCGGTTGTTTAATAGTCAATTTGAACAACAAAATCCAAGAACTCAACCCAGTAAAGGATTTGAGACTTGGTTTCTGAAATATGTAAGCATATATATATATATATATATGTATGTATGTATGTATGTATGTATGTTTATGTGTGTGTATGTATATGTGTGTATGTGTATAATTATTGAATAAACTTAGTATGGGACAGTTCAATTATCTTATATATTTATGTGTATTACTTTAATGGAATAGTTTGTTAATAATGAAATCAGCGATATTTGCTATAAATCTCTTTCGTTTTCTCCAATGATGAAATATAGAAAATG
This sequence comes from Allium cepa, assembly GCA_030765085.1. NCBI lineage: Eukaryota > Viridiplantae > Streptophyta > Magnoliopsida > Asparagales > Amaryllidaceae > Allium > Allium cepa. The sequence goes on along the minus strand of CM060931.1, from coordinate 919,341,967 downwards.
CCCAATCCGGTACGTAAATGGCTTTAAATTTCATGTAAAAGAGTTTGGAGCCAGTAAAACAACTTACAATGGTGGGGTATGCGTTAAAGGCGATGAATAGGGTGATGACTTATAAGATTATTATGGAGTGTTACAGGAAATAACTGAACTCATTTATTCTACAATACTTGAGTTTAAAGCATTTGTATTCAAATGCGATTGGTTTAATACTACTTATGACGTAGATGTACGTCGTATACATAAAGATGATCCTCTTATTGAGGTAAATTATAAATAGTGATATAATGAAACGATCCATTTGAACTAGTGACACAAGCAACACAAATTTATAATGTGCCTTATCCTGCAATGAACAACAACAAGGACGAATAGTGGGTTGTCATAAAAACAAAACCTAGATGGTTATTTAAGGAGGATATGATCATAATCGATGACTAGACATACCAAAATGATCCAAAGGATAACGAAATACTTTAAATAATAAAAGATGCCGATGATATTAGATCACCTAAAAATTAAGCATTTGACGGAGTTGAATTAAAGAAAGATGCCAAGGTTGATGATGATGATGTCGAAGTAAATGAACATGAATATGATGATGATATTGTAAATGATGTTTATTGATAATGATGCTAACAATTGGTAGCTATGTATAATTTATTAAAAGACTATTTTCTCTATTTTTCATGCCAAGTCTATAATATTAAGATGGAATGATCATTCTTTATTATATTATATACATCTGCATATGTATTATTATAACAGGTATGTCTAGTCGACAGTGACATAGCCATGGTAGCTCATCATCGGGTCAGGTTGGCTTATCATCAGGTCATGTGGCTCCTACTCATCATAGCATGATGTTGACAACACACAAATGATGTCGCCATTAATTCAGACTACCAACACTCCTGATGCTCAAATAGAATATGGTACCGGTCCATCCAGTCATGCGTCTAAGACTAACTTTTCCACACCTGTGGCCCAATTTGATGTCTTCCCTAGAGAGCGAGGATTGGGATGAGTAATTACATACACACATGCACACACCCCCACATACATATACATGCACATACACTCACACTCACATACATATACATATATACACTCATACACACAATCGGATACATACATATACACATACACACAGATGCACATACATGTACATATATAATCAGACATACATACACACACATATACATATATTTATAAATATAATTTCAATAGCGGCGTCGCACTTGATGCCATCTGTAATGACTTGCATGCATGGAACACGACAATATGGCCTATATTTGGTGTCATTCCCAGTGAAGTAAAGAAAGTCATGTTCGAAGAATTTATGGTTAAATAATTTTATTATAATACACAATGTATAAATATGCATATCATTTTGTTCATAATATAATAATTTTTCATTTATAGAGGAAATTGTCTTGGAAAGAGGGTGTTCATGTTAAGTTACTGCATAGCGCTTGGTCGGTCCCATCATCCAAAAAATATCCTTAATGGACGTCTGGTATGCGTAGTCATGGTAAGAAGCATCTAACTCTTACCCAGGAGATATACGAGAAGTTCTTGCAGTATAAGGAGATGGAGGAATTCAAGAAATATTAAAATAGAATGTCGAAATCAAGAATAGAAATCCTAGATTGCATATCGCTAGCTATAGATCATACGTAAATCATAATGATGATTTGGTATGTATTTATTTGCTAAATTTATTTTAGATTTTAAATAAATTAAAATAGACCAATATGATTGTGTACTTAATTCAGATTTCAATATAAAGAGCAGCACAGTAAGCCTTTCTCTTGGCAACTCTATTGAATGACTCATAAGATTAAGTCATTGGATAGGTCCACCGTCAATAGCTAGGAAGATGATGCTTCCATCGATTTTGTGGTATGTATACATGTATTTACATAATTTTTACATATACATACATGTATAAAATTCTAATGAATACGTAAAATGCAAAATAGGTGAATTATCGGGCTTGGATCGAGGAGCATCAAAATCAAGGTATGGAGATAACAAGAGAAGTGGATGAAGATGTATTCCACACACTCATTAGAGGTGCTACAAAAAGGACGGATCGTAAGCTCAAATATAGCAATATTCCAAGGGTACGTAATAGCTTAAACATTCGTTATATACATAATATGATAATATGTATATATGTATACAAAACCATGTACATACATATATACATATATATGTATATGTCTAGAACACTAACTGTATGTATAAATTGGTTTTAGATCCCAAGAATCAATTTATATATATGTATTTTATACGAATTCTTAGTACAATTAAGTTTGAGTTATTTTAAATTCCAAGAGGCGCATGCATGTTATATGTATCCCAAAAACTATCATTTTAAAAATAAGACAAGTTCAAGTTAAAATATATAAGTTAAGTCACCCAATAAATTAAAGAAATGTACAGTTAGCCTCTATAAATTTTGTTTCAATAAATCAAACAATAAATATAGATTTTTTTTGAATATCACACAAAAACTTAAACAAAGGGGGAGTTAATTTAAAGGACAAAATTTTGTATATTTTTAGCCTCAAGGACACGACCTGTGATGACCCGGAATTTTTGGATGTTTAAAATTGGAATATTTAATTGATTTTAAATATTTAAAAGTTAGTTTCTAACTTGAATTTCAAATATCGCTGTTTATTAGATAATTAAATTATTTAAGTTAATAATTTGAGATTAGTTTAAATGGTAAATCTTGAGTTTTTAAGCTGGTTAAAATATTTCCAGTGCTTATAAATTTATAATAGTTATACTAAAGATAACATATGAGTTAAAACTGAATTTGGAAGTAATTTGTTCAGTTTTAAAATTCTATAGTTCAAATTGGATTTAAAAATAGCCTTCCGAGGCGCAGTCTCGGAAATCGACGAAACTAGTTCCATTGGATCCGTAATATTGTATTATTATCGGATTTCAATTTTCGTAGCATTTGGAGTTGTTGTGTGAGCACATGGTAAGTAAACGCGCTGGAATTTATATCAAAAATTAAATATAATAACTGAGTCCAAAGGCTATCTTCTCCATACGATTGAATTAGGACTCGAAACCTTTTCCATTACATTCAGAATAGGGGTATATATTATAAGTGCCTAGCGGAATGCCCCGATAGGATGCTAAAATTTTAAGCTTCGTTAATCGAGACAATTTGAATTAAATATATATATATATATATATATATCCATTTATACTAGCAACCTTCTCCAGCTGTATTTCTGTCACATCAAGGCTTTTTTGTTTCTCTTCAAATCACTACTCCAAATCTCAGCCGACACGCAAACATCTTTTCCCTTTTCACTTTATTGCATAACTGAGCTTTTCAGAGTATCAGGGAAAAAAATTATTCATATAAAAATAGCATCTCTTCTCTTCATTTCAATCGAGCCGAGCATAGTAAAAGAGAGAAAAATTATAATGGCCACTTTTCTTTTTTCCTTCAATTCAAATTGAAATATGGTCGAACTTCCTTCTTCTTTCTCCTATACCTGAATTTTTCGAATCCATCTTCAGATGAAACCCCCAAATTAATCTTCTTTGAAATCAATTCGCCTAAAAAAAGAGAAATCAACTCGAGCCGATTGCTCAACTTCGATCAACATCGGTAAGGGGGGATGCTCGAGATCATCTCGTGCTGGCAGAGGCAGTTTCGAGGGCAGGTGCGATTCGATTTGGGCATTTCGGTATCCGAGAGTCGCGGTTTCTTTTGACTAGGGTTTCAGCGACTGTTCGCGATTCGATAGAGTAAGGACAAGCAAGCTGTGGCAACCCGAAATTTCTGGATATTTGAAATTGAAATATTTAATTAATTTTAAATATTTAAAAGTTGGTTTCTAACTTGAATTTCAAATATCGCTGTTTATTGGATAATTTAAATATTGAATTTAATAATTGGAATTGGGTAAATTGTTGAATCTGAAATTATAAGCCTGTTTAAAATAATTTAAAGTCTTGTAAAATTTATATTGATAATACTGAAGATAGTAAATTTGTTAAAATTTGATTTGGAAGTGTTTTGTTAAGTTTTGAAATTTTATCGTTTAAATCGATATTTAAAAATAGCCTTCCGAGTCATAGTCTCGGATTTCGACGAAACCAGTCTCATTGGATCCGTAATATTCTATTATTGTCGGATTTCAATTTTCGTAGTGTTTGGAGTGATTGCTTGGCCGTACGATAAGTAAATGCGCTGGAAATTAAATCGAAATTTAATATACAATAACTGAGTTCAAAAGGCTATCTTCTCAATATGATCGAATTAGGACTCAAAACCTTTCCATAGCGTTCGGAATAGGGATAAAACATTATGAATGCCTAGTAGCATGCCTCGATAGGGGTTCGAGATTTTAAGTTACGAATTGGTGACATTTTGAAATTTTAATAATATATTTTCTTTATTCCATTCACATCGGCTGTATTTTTTTCAAATTAATTCCGCTTTTCTCCTCTAACACGCAACCCACCTTTCCTTTCTCCTTTCCCATCTCCCTCCATCGATTTAACATCAGCCGAAAGAAGAATTTTAAAAATAAATTACAATAATAGGATTCGATACTACCCTTATAAATCTCGAGTACCCATCTATTTCCTTCTCGTGCAAAACCAGAGTGAAGTCATCAGTTAAAAATAAAAGACACAAAACGAAGAGATCCCAAATCATAATCAAATCAACTGATTCTTCTCCTCCTTACCTTTTTCTGCCTTCAATCAAAAACGAAAATGAAAATCGACGTCTCGTTCGATAAAAATCAGGGAGCCGAATCGTGACGAGTTTTCAAGCGCGTGGGAGAAGTCGCAAGAGGTGGAGAGTACGCTCGCATTCGCGAGTGCGTAGGTGCGAGGTGAGGTCTCACCTTCCATGTTGATTTCGAGTCGGCTTCGTTGTTTGGTCGAGGAACATCTGGGTGGCGGTCGGGCTCGGTGGCGAAGAAAAGCAGGTGCGAGCGTACACGCAGGTAGAGGCGCGCGTAGGGTTGTCGCCGTAGGGTCGCTCGTGAGCAAGTGGGAGTATGAGTTCGTCGTCAAGCAGTGGAAGGCAATATCTAGTCATCGGCAAAGATGCTTGGAGTTTTGATTGGCGATGCTGTCTTAGTTAGGAGGGTTGGTACTGTGTTGCAGTGAGGTAATCCTTTTCTAATTAATAAATAAAATAAATATGTATAGATTAAAAATAATAAAATGCATACTGGACCCACTGTTTTATTTAAAAATTTATTGGTGATCCGTTTTAGAAATTTTAGTGATAAGTTGAAACATTTTAGTTGCAAACTGAAAGGGAAGTACACATGCATGTTTTGATATATAGAGGTTAATAGAAATTTATTTTTAGGTAAGATTTGAAAAGAAATTTTGTTTTTAATATATATGTACGTAAGTAGGATCTGATTAGGAAATATATTTTTTATTAAAAAGAAAATTTATTTAAAATTTAATTTATTAGTTTAACACCAAACTATTGGTTTAAATTAAATAAATAAGTGGAAATTAATTGTTCGATAAATTCAAATAGTAATAGATCATAAATTTGTTTATACTAGGTCAAAATCTGAAAGATAACAAGCCAGTGAGGAAATGAGTTGCAAATTATAATCAAAGGTGAGTTAATCTCACTCATCTGGATTTCTATTTAAATTTAAATGGTTAAATTTAAATAATTGGTTGAATGGTTGAATTGATTCGATGTGCTATATTATATATAGTAGTGCATAGTATATATTGGAGCGATTGATTTCCCGCATTATATAGCGGATGAGACCCTATGCGCCGCAAAATAGCGGATGATATTATATAAACCCATATACCGTGATATTCCACCTCGAAGTGGAATTTGTATTTTATGTTGTGCTAACATCTGTGGATGCAGGAAAACAGGTTGGAGGGATCCAACTGGATTCCTCAAAATTATTTAGATTGTTTAATATTATTTGTTATGAATATTTGATATTCTGTGATGAATATTATTGATAATTGGAATATTGAATGCTATTGTTTTGTTTGAATATATTTCGGTACGCTGCGTTATCAAAATATATAGAATTAGTTTTTTGAAAAGAAAATGAAAGAGTGAATTTTTAAGTAAAATAATTATAGAGAATATGAATAAAAATAAGAATAAATTGGAAAGGAATAAAAATGATTTTTAAATCCTAATAAATTCCGGGTATGAAAAGGGATTTGAATAAACAGAGAAATAATGAATTTTAAACTTAAGTGATGTTATATCAAGAAATAAAGAATTTATTTTAAAATTCAAGGTTTAAATTTATTTGAAAGGATAAAGAAGAAATTTGGGAAATATGAAATTGGTAATTTCAGTTACAAAGATTTTTAAATCATAATTAAGGAATAAAAAAAATCTGAAGTCAATGGGTTTTGAAATAAATGAGTAAGTAAAGGAATTTAATTCAAAATGGAGTAAATTGGAAATCAATTTGAAAATTGATTTAAGTTTTTGAAATTTGAAATTTAAAGGAGAATGTAATTATGAAATTTATAAACTGGGTTTATAAAAGTAAAGCAAAATATCAGTGGATATTTGAAAGAATAAATTCACGGTGGGAATTTATTAAAGGAACGGATAAAAAATTTAAAAATAAATAGTGATTTTTTTAAAAGATGTGGAAGGGAAGCGTATTTCCCTGGATAGCAAAATACGTTTCAAACAAATTTTAAGTATAAGTAAAAAGTTTTAAGTTGTTTAAAAAGTATGTTTAGAAAACTTATTATTTCTAAATGTTTAAATTCTAAAGTAAGTATTTTCTTTTAATCTATTATAGCAGTAATTATTTAAAGGTGGCTTGGTACTATGTTTTAAAAGTTAGAAATTCAGTTTTATATTGTACAAAGTAGTTTTATTTTAAATATTCTTAAAGCATATATTTTGAATAAGTATTAAAGTAATTCTTAATTTAAATGTTTTAAACGATATTTTATAATAAATATTTTTAATTTTTTTTAAAAAAAAGCTAAAGTTTTTGTGCTTGGTGTTTTCAGTGGAAATAAATATTTGGAAATTTAATTCATGAGGAAAGTGTGGTTTGAAAACTGTTTTCAAAGGGTTGAAAAGTGAAAATATATCTTGTGAAGATATTTTGAGATTAGTAAATAATTTAGAGAAATTATTTATGTTTGATGGATGTTTGCGAATGTTAATTGATAGTCAAATAACCGACTATCAATATTGGCCAATGCGCTGATCGTTTCGAAGAGACCGGGATCGGGATTTATTTCCTGAAAACCACTTCGATTCGGTTTGAATGTTTTCGTGTGGAAAATAGGAGTTCGGATTTGAAGGTGGAGCAGTGAAGTGCAAGGGCTAGTCGCTACTAATCCTGAGGTGATTCCAAAATGGATGTAGTAGGAGTAGTGCCTTCGGTTCCGTTTGAATCCGGGACGGACTTGTATGGATGAATGCTTTCGGAACATCGTCAGGTGGGCGATGGGCATGCTAAGTGAAACGTTCTAAAAAGTAACGCTTAGCCTCGAGCCTCATCAACCGGGAATGACTGAAAATCGGGGGTTATGCAGCAAGGCTAAGTGGGTAGCACCCATTAAGGTGAGGTCATCCCTATCGAGAAGTCCCTTTTATTCGGCTTAGTGGTGCGGTTGTTGATCCCAACCGTGGGGTGATCTTACTCGGGATTATCCAATAAGGGGTAGTCCCGGTCTTGTGTTTGCAGGGGATTGGGAGTAATCCTCGGTACAGTGATCTACGCCACGTACTGTGACAGGTGGTACCCCAGTGCCCAGTCATTAGTCGGAAATCCATCCTCCCTACGCGCCTTTACGGTTTTGATTGTGCCCAACTATTGCTGAAAGTGAGATGCAAACATTTCAGCTAGATTCTATTTTACTTTCTATAGACATTATTATAATATCAGACGGATTTGATAAAAAATGTTTTGGCCATCATAAGGTAAAAACCCGACATGTTTATTTGTGGCGTGGTCTTACGAGATGCTTTTGTTTCTAAAGGATTTTGAAACTTTAATAATCAATCTGAGTGTGGTTTCTCACGCTGGTATTCCAGACTGACTCGGGTGTTATTTAACTATAATGCTCGGGTCAAACCGAGTATTATAGATTACAGGAAAGGATGCTGTGGAGTTGGGTGGCGATACATACTTCCGTATTTGTATGAAATATTCCGCTGTGTATTCGGTTTTTGGAAGGACGAGATATTATAACCGTCCTGAGTTGAGTTTTTGTTTGTATTGAACTCTGATGTTGTACTCTGATGATGTAATGTATAAACAGATATATTTGTTTTTGTGTAAAGATCATTTATTATCTATTATATTTTATTCCGCTGCGATGGTTAGATTCTGATGTTGTTTTCTATTTTCTTCTTCTACCTCTTCTTCTTTAACCCAAATGGCTCGTATTTCCATTCATCTTGAGTTGATTGATGGAGAATAGTGTTGACTCAAGAGGTACGGAACTGCGGGTCGTTTCATTTGGTATCAGAGCTGAAGGTTAAGCGAGAACCTTGGCTCTGGTGGGTATTACTCATTGAAATTAGAGTCCATAGTACTAGAATGAGTTTGAGCGTATTAATATTTATGAGCGCGTATTTGTTAGTGGATATATTGAAATTAGAAGGATTATTGAATTTTTTTTCATTAGCAACAAAACGATTTCAAATTGGAATTGAAATAATGAATTTTGGAAATGGAAATTAAAACTAATTGTTTAGTTGGAGCTAAAGGATTAGGAAAGTGAATTTTTGATTTTTGATTTCAGAGGATAAATTGAAATTTGCTCGGCAAAGGTATGTATTTAAATTTCTGTATGAAATTTGATGATTTTCTAGTCTAGCCACTTGGTTTTTGTTTTCTTTTGAAATCTGGGGGCCCGCAGAGGCATTCTGTAGTTGTAGCGAGCTAGCCGCGCAAAGGAGACGCTGGCGATTTTTTTTGGAAATTTAGGGAGTTAGAAAATTTTTGAGAAAATTTTGGTAATTCAAAATTTGGTTTTATATTGAAATTTGAATGATTGAGCAAATAATAATGTTTGAAAACTATGGGAGAGTTTGGAAAGTTAGTAAGAATGATAATTGGTCTTTTATAAAAAGATAGTTGGTAGGATGTTGAATTGTTGGTTTTAGAGAAACTAGAGGACGGGTATTGGACCATTCTTCTTAAATAGTAATTTCGGGGACGAAATTCTTTTAAGGGGGAGAAATGTGACAACCCAGAATTTCTGCATATTTGAAATTGAAATATTTAATTAATTTTAAATATTTAAAAGTTAGTTTCTAACTTGAATTTCAAATATCATTGTTTATTGGATAATTTAGATATTGAATTTAATAATTGGAATTGGGTAAATTGTTGAATCTGAAATTCTAAGCCTGTTTAAAATAATTTAAAGGCTTATAAAATTTATATTGATAATACTGAAGATAGTAAATGTGTTAAAATTTGATTCGAAAGTGTTTTATTAAGTTTTGAAATTTTATCATTTAAATCGATATTTAAAAATAGCCTTCCGAGGCATAGTCTCGGATTTCGACAAAACCAGTCCCATTGGATTCGTAATATTGTATTATTATTGGATTTCAATTTTCATATTGTTTGGAGTGATCGTTTGGCCATACGATAAGTAAACGCGCTGGAAATTAAATCGAAAATTAATATATAATAACTGAGTTCAAAAAGCTATCTTATCCATACGATCGAATTAGGACTCGAAACCTTTTCCATTGCGTTCGGAATAGGGATATAACATTATAAACGCCTAGCAACATACCTCGATAGGGGTTCAAGATTTTAAGCTACGAATTCGTGACATTTTAAAATTTTAATAATATATTTTCTTTATTCCATTCACATCAGCTGTATTTTTTTCAAATCAATTCTGCATTTCTCCTCTAACACGCAACCCACCTTTCCTTTCTCCTTTCCCATCTCCCTCTATCGATTTAACATCAGCCGAAAGAAGAATTTGAAAAATAAATTAAAATAACAGGATTCGATACTACCCTTATAAATCTCGAGTACCCATCTATTTCCTTCTCATGCAAAACCAGAGTGAAGTCATCAATTAAAAATAAAAGATGCGAAACGAAGAGATCCCAAATCATAATCAAATCAACTGATTCTTCTCCACCTTACCTTTTTCTGCCTTCAATCAAAAACGAAAATGAAAATTGATGTCTCATTCGATAAAAATCAGGGAGCCGAATCGCGATGAGGTTTCAAGCGCGTGGGAGAAGTCGCGAGAGGAGGAGAGTACGCTCGCATTCGCGACTGCGTAGGTGCGAGGTGTGGTCTCGCCTTCCACGTTGATTTCGAGTCGGCTTTGATGTTTGGTCGAGGAACATCTGGGTGGCGGTCGGGCTCGATGGCGAAGCAAAGCAGGTGCGAGCGTACGCGCAGGTAGAGGCGCACGTAGGGTCGTCGCTGTAGGGTCGCTCGCGAGCAAGTGGGAGTATGAGTTCGCCGTTAAGCAGTGGAAGGCAATATCTGGTCATCGGCAAAGATGCTTAGAGTTTTGAATGGCAACATTGTCTTAGTTAGGAGGGTGGTTGCTGTGTTGCAGTTGAAAGAGGCTATGCGGTAGGATCGTGTAATATTAGGCCTGTCAACGGATGCAAACGAATGCGGATATGGCTATATCCGCATCCGTATCCGAAAATTAAAATCTATATCCGCATCCGCATCCGATATCCGTGGATATTCAAAAATTAACATCCGTATCCGCATTCGCGGATATTTCCGAATATCCGAAAATATCCGAAAATCCGCATCCGAAAACTAGATTGAGAATTATTATAATATAATGAAAATTTTAATCAAAAAAATTAGAATTCATAGCCTTCAAACAACAATCAATCGACAAACTAATATACTTCAGTTTCTAAGTTAACAACAAACAATCCACACAAAATCATAGTAGAGTTACAAAATACATAATTAATTAGCTTATACAATTCATATAATTAACCATAAAACCTAAATAAACATAGCAAAGGTGACGAATAAGCATCCGATTTCTTTGCAAAAGTGAAGAATGAACATCCAATTCTTTGTTCTATCTTCAAACTCATGAGCTTACCACACGATCCTATAAAACAAAGCATGGCAAAAATATGATTATATGATCCAATAATTCCAAATAGCATGTACAGCTGTGCAAAGATGAGAATACAGTAATGGTGCTTAGGTAATGGGTGTTTCAGGTGTTTCAATTCAAATATCGTCATCCGATATTTTTCTGCAGTAACGAGTTAAGAATGCATAATACCATATTATATTATTTGAGGCAACTTAGGTAGAATAGTTGTATACTATGTGCCTACTGCCTACGTTTCAAATAATACAAATATGGTAATCTTATTGATATTTCCTTTATAGTTTTACTTGCATTTGTATACAGTTCTATACAATCAATATAAATATAGTATAGCTACTATAAATTAGATCTGTGCAGGCTATCTAAATTTCAAATGATGTTTTATACAGTAATATTATTTCAAAAGGTATTATATCAATTTTTCTTTACCAAACTGTTGCATGAGGCATCTTAAGATTGAAAAGGATGGTGATCAAATCATAAAAATTTAGAGAATCTTATAGTCAATAGTTTCAACTTATACTGTGCACCATAAAATTCATTGCTTGTGAATAGCGGACACATGCAGTAGGCAATCAAATTAAAGAGCTCTGTCATGAAGCACGTCAAACAGCCAAAATAGACAATGGTTGGAATATTGACAACGTTTCAGAAAGTAAAGAAGAGGAAAAATAAAGAAAAAAAATTTAGTCAGCAAACAAACATTAAAAAAATGCCCAAAAATAGTAAGGAGGAGGGGACGTTGAGAAAGAACCTGAATGGCAGAATTCCAAAGACATGGAGAAGAGCCGCAGAAGTTCCCGAAGAGTAGGCGTATGGCTAAAATCTGCAAGGTAATGCTTCAGATTCTTAATTTTAGTAAGGTTAGGTTAACTTCAAAGTTGAAAGAAAAATCAGGTATAAGACATGAAATTTGAAATGTCTAGTCTGTAAATATAGGACCAGAAGTGTTTGGAGAGCTACAAGTTGCAATGGAGAGTAATAGAAGAACATATGGAGTTTTAATTTAATTTGGATATCAATTTCTTTATTATTTCGGAATCTATTATTAGTTAGACAATGAATTCAATTAGTACAGGGTGAGTAACTGAGAATTTAGAATTTATTTCTGAAATTTCTCAAAAAATTGGAAGATAAAATGGCATGTTTCATCTTTATTGAATATAGGATAGATATGATGCAAGAAATTGTAATAGCATTCACTAATTGCGCATGAAAATACCTTAGAGGACCAAATTAATTACCATTCCCCTTCTTGACTATGATCACAATTATTTATAAAACAGTATGGTATAATAAACACAAAGTAAGAAGAAAAGGAGATTGCATGTTTTTTATAGACTTGCATTTTTTAAACATGGGTCTTGCAATTAAAAATATTGACTGCTGTAATGTGGCAAATCATTCTAATCAAAATCGCAAAAAATGACAAATAAACATAGAAAGTGCTGCTCGGCACATAAATAAAACAAAAAAAATTACCTTGTGCGATAGATAGTTTATGTTAGGATTGATGCTTCATCTACAAGCTCTATATCTTTACCTGTTAAATAAAAAAATGATTATATTAAATGGTTAAAATTCTAAAATAATTTTAGTATCTAATAATAACTAACCTATGTCCGATGGTAACCAATCCTTAATACAACTCAATGCTTCCACTATGTCAGGAGATAATGAGGATCTATTTTCGGTAATCAATCTACCACCGCTACTAAACGATGATTTGGATGCTACGGTAGAAACGAGAATGGCTAAAATATCACGAGCAATCTTTGCGAGAGTAGGAAATGTAGGACAATTTGTTTTCCACCACATTAAAATATCAAAGTTGTCGTCATCCTCATCCATCGGCAATAATTCATCTTTCAAATACTTGTCAAGCTCGGTCTTTGAACTTTGCAAACTTCCAATTTTTTGTTCTCTATAATTTTTCCACTTAAGATCCATTTTTGTTCTCTTTTTTAAACCGTGATTAACATTATCATCCAATGCACAAGAAGAAGATACATTTTTATAGAATGCACTTTCTTCTTCATATAAATAGAAAAGAGATTTCAAACAATCATTGATTTTCCTAACATGAACTTGTGCATCTTCCCCATAAATCAAATCATAGAAAAATTCAATGTAAGCCATTCTATAACGAGGATCGAAAATCATTCCAATACTCATCATTAAATTGCAAGTATTCCAATATTTCTCAAATTTAGCTCTCATCATTTGTGCCATGGAACAAATATAATCATGCTCACTTAGCTCCCAACTAGTAATACTTTCATAAATATCACACACGCTTTTAAATTACAAATTTGCTGTTGGATATTTAACACCTGAAAATTTGAGAGTTACAACATAAAAGATTTTCAAACATTCACAAATTTTTTTTCCTATCTCCCATTCTTCGCTAGAAGGCAAACTTATATAATCTGAAGTTAACTCAACTAATCGCTCAAACGCGGGACGCAATTCAATCGCACTTTCAAGCATAAGGTATGTTGAGTTCCATCGCGTTGGAACATCATAAGAAACACCTTTTCCAACTAATCTAGTTTGTGCCAATGTGTTTTCCCAATTTTGTTTTCTAGACTGTGAAGACTTTGTGAAATTAACACTTTCTCTAATCTTTATAATAAGACCATGTACTGCTTTTAACCCATCTTGCACAATTAAATTCAAGACATGAGGGCAACAACGCATATGAAACAAATCACCATTTGAAATCAAGACCCCTTTACCATCTAACCATGCCTTGAGATCTCTTATCATAACATCATTATTCAATGCGTTATCGACATTAATTGAAAATAATTTCTTATCCAAATTCCAATGCAATAGTTTTGTTTTAAGAGCAGCACTAAGTGCAAGTCCAGTATGTGGAGAAGGCATTTCATGATAAGCAATTATCTTTTTTTGCAATTTCCATTCATCATCAATGTAATGACAAGTTATACAACAATAACCTATATTCTGATGTTCAGATGTCCGTAAATCAGTAGTAAGACTAACATGAGTAGACAAACTATCAAATATCTGTTGTAATTCAGTTCTCATATCAGCATAAAGTTTCAACACATCACAACGAACTGTATTTCTAGAATAGAACTTAACGGTTGGATTAATACTCTTAACAAATTCTTGAAAGTAAACATGTTCAGTCATATTGAATGGATAATCATGTTTGGCAACCATACGAGCAAAACACATTCGAGTCCTACTTTGATCAAACTTCCAACTAGCTAATTTGAATGGTTTATTGGGAGACTTTTTAGTAGTCAAAAGTTGTTGTCCGGATAATCTTTTATTGGCAGTATTTTTGGGACAAACTTTTATATGATTTTTCAAATGTGTTGTTCCTAATGAAGTGGCTCCATTGAATATCCTTAAACAATGTTTACAAGTTGCCTTAATACAATTACTACCCTCTAACACTTCTCTATCAAAATCTTTCCATACCTCGGATTTTAAGGGCTTTATATTCAAAGGTGCAGATATTTCTTCGTTAGGTGGAATAATTTGAGTTGGTGGCGCACTAGAGCCCGTAGTTTCTAGCACAACTATGTTATCTTTGACACAAGCATTTGAAGCAGCACATGCAACAGATTTACTGCTACAACTTGACGAGGTGTTTTCCATTTTTAAAAATCTGTAAATATTCATAGAACAATTGTAAGGAAGATTAAACAGATTAATCTGTAAATCATCAAATGAGGAGATATTTAATCTGAAAATCATGATATGGAGTAACAGAGGTATTGAACGAATGAAGTAAAGCATGCAGAAATATATCCTATAGGAGCAGATAGCAAATATAAGTGAACCCGTCCCGAATACTAATATATCAAATAAAGAAGCGGTTATATCAGACCAGATAAGAAGTACAAGCACACCCGGCCCAATTTTTGTATTTAGTCGTTACTTACAACATTATATATATACAATGTAAAGGAGACTGCAAATGTAATCTCAGCATTATTTTTTCCATCAATAAAACATGTTTTACCAATTCGTTCAAACTCAATCCATACTATCATCAAATCATCAAATCTTTAACATGGTATCAGAACATTGAAGCCCAACGATTGTGCAGAATCATTGTCATCATTTGATTTTTATCTGCACAATGGCTTTTCATTAGCTATTGCAACTTGATTGCATCGTTATTTGAAGAAGCCATCATTCTTGGTCAAGTATTAAATATCCCCTATTGATACTTACGTCATTATTTCTTTCGGCCTTCTTACCATTTATTCATATTTCTAAATGATGTGTGTATATATAAATTAATTAATACAGCAACACCATGTGAATGTACACTTAAATCGAATATCGAATATCTTAGATTGATCTGATTTTCATGTACTAATTCGAAGGCCTTGCGGTTTGATTATTTCAACCCATTTGTTCGATGAAATTGTTGTAAATTTTAACATCACAAATCTAAAAAAGAAAAATTAATGAAAAACTTACTGCTGGGAAGATGAAACTCTGTTTGATGAACTAAATAAACGTAAATAACATGACAAAGGCCAGAGCCGAAGTTGCGACTGCGAGCCGAAGCTACGAGGCGGAGCTGCGAGGTGACTCAGGTGAGCTGCGGCCCTGCGGGGTTTCAAACAAAGGCCGGAGCCGAAGCTGCGATTGCGAGGCGGAGCGACGATGGGTTGTTTCGATTTAGGGTTACTGCAATTTAGGGTTTTGAGATTTGCGGCTGTAACTGTTAAAATTGAATTGAGTATATGTGAAGCGATCAAGCGAATACCAATTAGGAAATTACCCGTTACCACCTGCGTGCAGCGTACTTAGGGTAGGGACCGTTGCCTTTGCCTTTAGTTTGGTGGACTTGGGCCGTTGCCTTTAATTTTCTAATAAATTTTAAACGTAGGGTACCTTTAAATAATAAATCAATAATAATAACAATTTTTATTATAACTAATTCGGATCGGACGGATGTTTTTCGGATACGGATATGCTCATATCTGTATCCGCATCCGAAATCTCTTTCGGATATCGGATATCCGCATCCGCTTTTCGGATATCGGATAATATTCGTATTTTCGGATACGGACTCGGACGGATTTCGGATTTTTCGGATATCCATTGACAGGCCTATGTAATATGGAATAATGAAATAGTCTAGGTAGATAAAGTAGGTAAATGCAAGGAGACACCAGGATTTTATACTGGTTCGGACCTCTCGTCCTACGTCTGGTCCCTAAGCTTCACTTAGGAATTTCACTAACTAACACCCTCACTTCACCCGGAGAAATAGGTTTACAACTTACCCGAACAACCGAACGGGATTTCTTGCCTCAACTACCGAAGAGGACTTCAACTCAATTACTAAAATACAATATTCGACTTGTTGTGTTCTCGTCAACACTAATGAGTCTAACGTAGTACAATATTCCTATAATCTTATCCTCGAGAATATGCAATGTATTTGTGAAGATTTAGGAAATGTGAATTGCTATGAATCAAAAAGAATGTTATAAACAAAAACAATGATTCAAGCAATAGATTAATGAATGCTTTGAGAGTATCTAGAAAATATGAACAAGAGAATAGTTAGATTAAAGAAAGAGAATTCGGTGAATTAAATGATGTTAGAATCATGTATATATACTTGTAAAAGAGATGCATATGTTGTCAAAGGTTGCAAACAAGAGATGCTTCCATTTCTATTGATGAAAGGTTGCAACTCTTGGGAGGAAGAAGGTGTCTTTTCAGAGAAAATTCGCAAGTTCAAATTCAGTCGACTGAGCAGGGAATTCAGTCAACAGAAAATATGAAGTAAAATTTTCGAGACCAAATTCAGTCGACTGTGCAGGAAATTCAGTCGATTGAAACTGTGCACAAATATGTTAAACTGCACAGATTCAGTCGACTGACTCAGGTTATTCAATCGACTGAATTTTGTTGTTAAACAAAAACAGCAGTAGCTCATTTGGTTAGAGTACATGCCTTCCAAACTAGTGACCCGGGTTCGAGCTTCGCTCCATGCATTTTTTGAAAACTTGATTTTGATTAAAATATGCAAGCAAGTTTATTTGAATGTGAATGATGATTCTAGAGGAAAGATTTTAACAAAGCACTAAACTAGACTCTATATACATATTTGATGACTCTTGTTAAAATATATAACTATACAAACCATATATTGAGCCGATGAGTCTGGATGTTATCATAGTCGTAGATTCGTGAACTGTTGTGTATTGTCAGCAATCAAAACCTATGATCCAACAGCAGTGAGGTAATACTTTTCTAATTAACAAATAAAATAAATATGTATAGATTAAAAATAATAAAATGCATACTGGACCCACTGTTTTATTTAAAAATTATTGGTGGTCTGTTTTATAAATTTTAATGGTAAGTTGAAACATTTTAGTTGCAAAACCAAAAGGGAAGTATACATGCATGTTTTGATATATAGAGGTTAATATAAATTTATTTTTAGGTAAGATTTAAAAAGAAATTCTGTTTTAAAATATATGTATGTAAGTAGGATCTGATTAGGAATACTTTTTTTATTAAAAAGAAATTTTGTTTAAAATTTAATTTATTAGTTTAACACCAAACTATTGGTTTTAGTTAAATAAATAAGTGGAAATTAATTGTTCGATAAATTCAAATAGTAATAAATCGTAAATTTGTTTATACTAGGTCAAAATTTGAAAGATAACAAGCCGGTGTGGAAATGAGTTGCAAATTATAATCAAAGGTGAGTTAATCTCACTCATCTGGTTTCTATTTAAATTTAAATGGTTAAATTTAAATAATTGGTTGAATGGTTGAATTGATTTGATGTGCTATATTATATATAGTAGTATATAGTATATATTGGAGTGATTGATTTCCCGCATTATATAGCGGATGAGACCCTATGCGCCGCATAATAGCGAATGATATTATATAAACACATATACCGTGATATTCAACCTCGAAGTGGAATTGGTATTTTATGTTGTGCTAACATCTGTGGATGCAGAGAAACACGTTGGAGGGATCCAAATGGATTCCTCAAAATTATTTAGATTGTTTAATATTCTTTGTTATGAATATTTGATATTCTGTGATGAATATTATTGATAATTGGAATATTGAATGTTATGGTTTGTTTGAATATATTTCGGTACATTGAGTTATCAAAATATATAGAATTGGATTTTTGAAAAGAAAATGAAAGAGTGAATTTTTAAGTAAAATAATTATAGAGAATTTGAATAAAAATAAGAACAAAATGGAAAGAAATAAAAGTGATTTTTAAATCCTAATTCCGGGTATGAAAAGGGATTTTGAATAAATAGGGAAATAATAAATTTTAAACTTAAGTGATGTTATATCAAGAAATAAAGAATTTATTTTAAAATTCAAGGTTTAAATTTATTTGAAAGGATAAAGAAGAAATTTGGGAAATATGAAATTGGTAATTTCAGTTAAAAAGATTTTTAAATCATAATTAAGGAATAAAAAAATGAAGTCAATGGGTTTTGAAATAAATGAGTAAGTAAAAGAATTTATTTCAAAATGGATTAAATTGGAAATCAATTTGAAAATTGATTTAAGTGTTTGAAATTTGAAATTTAAAGGAGAATCTAATTATGAAATTTATAAACTGGGTTTATAAAAGTAAAGCAATATATCAGTGGATATTTGAAAGAATAAATTCACGGTGGGAATTTATTAAAGGAATGGATAAATTTGTTTAAAAATAAATAGTGATTTATTTTTAAAAGATGTGGAAGGGAAGCGTATTTCCCTGAATAGCCAAGTACGTTTCAAACAAATTTTAAGTATAAGTAAAAAGTTTTAAGTTGTTTAAAAAGTATGTTTAGAAAACTTATTATTTCTAAATGTTTAAATTCTAAAGTAAGTATTTTATTTTAATCTATTACAGCAGTGATTATTTAAATGTGGCATGGTATTATGTTTTAAAAGTTAGAAATTCATTTTTATATTGTACAAAGTAGTTTTATTTTAAATATTATTAAAGTATATATTTTGAATAAGTATTAAAGTAATTTTTAATTTAAATGTTTTAAAGGATATTTGATAATAAATAGTTTTAAATCATTTTTTTAAAAGCTAAAGTTTTTGTGCTTGGTGTTTTCAGTGGAAATAAATATTCGGAAATTTATTTCATAAGGAAAGTGTGGTTTGAAAACTGTTTTCAAAGGGTTGAAAAGTGGAAATATATCTTGTGAAGATATTTTGTGATTAATAAATAATTTGGAGACATTATTTATGTTTGATGGGTGTTTGCGAATGTTAATTGATTGTTAAATAATCGACTATCAATATTGGCCAATGCGCTGATCGTTTCGAAGGTACCGGGATCGGGATTTATTTCCTGAAAACCACTTCGATCTGGTTTGAACGTTTTCGTATGGAAAACAAGAGTTTGGATTTGAAGGTGGAGTGGTGAAGTGCAAGGGCTAGTCGCTACTGATCCCGAGGTGATTCCAAAATGGATGTAGTAGGAGTAGTGCCTTCGGTTCCTTTCGAACCCCGGACGGACTTGTATGGATGAATGCTTTCGGAACATTGTCAGGTGGACGATGGGCATTCTAAGTGAAACGTTCTAAAAGGTAACGCTTAGCCTCGAGCCTCATCAACCGGGAATGACTGAAAATCAGGGGTTATGCAGCAAGGCTAAGTGGGTAGCACCCATTAGGGTGAGGTCATACCTGTCTAGATGTCCCTTTTATTCGGCTTAGTGGTGCAGTTGCTGATTCCAACCGTGGGATGATCTTACTCGGGATTATCCAGTAAGGGGTAGTCCCGGTTTTATGTTGCAGGGGATTGGGAGTAATCCTCGGTACGGTGATCTAGGCCACATACTGTGATAGGTGGTACCCCAGTGCCTAATCATTAGTTGGAAATCCATCCTCCCTACGCGCCTTTACGGTTTTAATTGTGCCCAACTAGTGCTGAAACGTGAGATGCAAGCATTTCAGCTAGATTCTATTTTACTTTCTATAGACACTATTATAATATCAGACGTATTTGATAAAAAGTGTTTTGGCTATCGTAAGGTAAAAACCCGACATGTTTATTTGTGGCATGGTCTTACGAGATGCTTTTGTTTCCAAAAGGATTTTGAAACTTTAATAATCAATTTGAGTGTGGTTTCTCACGTTGGTATTCCAGACCGACTCGGGTGTTATTTAACTATAATGCTTGGGTCAGACCGAGTATTATAGATTACAGGAAAGGATGCTGTGGAGCTGGATGGCGATACGTACTTCCATATTTGTATGAAATATTCCGCTGTGTATTCGGTTTTTAGAAGGACGAGATATTATAACCGTCCCGAGTTGAGTTGTTGTTTATATTGAACTCTGATGCTGTACTCTGATGATGTAATGTCTAAACAGATATATTTGTTTTTGTGTAAAGATCATTTATTATCTATTATATTTTATTCCGCTGCGATGGTTAGATTCTGATGTTGTTTTCTATTCTCTTCTTCTACCTCTTCTTCTTTAACCCAAATGGTTCGTATTTCCATTCATCTTGAGTTGATTGATGGAGAATAGTGTTGATTCAAGGGGTACGGAATTGCTGGTCATTTCACGCATTCGTTGACGAGGTGGCGCTGAGCGAGGGGGGGGAGGGGGGACGTTACTCGGAAATAGGCGGTAGTGTTGGTGCTTGGCATGGAGTTTGCGAGTCTGAGGTAGCTGTTTTGTTTTTCTTATTTTATAATACGTACACACTGATAATTAGGATATACGTACCTTATTTACTGTGACTGGTATATGTATGTGTATATATAGGTTTATGAATATATACCGATTTACTGTTAAAATTTAAAAATGTGTAAACAGTAATATATATATATATATATATATATATATATATATATATATATATAGGTAGGCTTTGGGAAAAATAAATAGAAATTTTAAAATGCTGAAGGTCTATATCAAAATTTGTTTTTAAAATTTAAAATTTATTTATCTGTATGTAGTTTCAATTTAGGAAAAATAATATATTAGATACCCATTTTAAAATTTGCTAGCTTATTTTGAATATGGGTTCAGGGTGATTTATCTGGTTAATTAACTTGTCTAAGTTATTTAAGTTCCTAAAGGATTTTTTTTAGAAACATTATTTGTTAAATTAAAATCAATAAAATGAATATATATACATATACATATATATATATATTGAAAATTTAATTATTCGATTGGTTCGAATATTAATGAAAATCATCTAATGTTTATATAAGGTCTGAAATCGGAAAGAAGACAAGCCGATTTGGATCAGATTGCAAATTAAAGGTCAAAGGTGAGTTAATCTCACTCATCTGATTTCTATCTAAATTTAAAATGATTAAATTTAAATAATTGGTTGAATGATTGAATTGATTGGATGTGGTATATATTATGTAGTATTATATAGTATATTGGAGTGATTGATTTCCCGCATTATATAGCGGATGAGACCCTATGCGCTGCATAATAGCATATGATATTAATCCCATACACTGCGGTATTCCACCTCGAAATGGAATTGGTATTGTGCTAACATCTGTGGATGCAGGGAAACAGGTTGGAGGGATCCAACTGGATTCCTCAAAATTATTTAGATTATTAATATTCTGTGTTATGAATATTTGAAATTCTGTGATGAATATTATTGATAATTGTAATATTGAATGCTATGGTTTGCTTGAATATATTTCGGTACACTGAGTTATCAAAATATACAGAATTGGATTTTTGAAAAGAAAATAAAAGAGTGAATTTTTAAGTAAAATAATTATAGAAAATTTGAATAAATTTAAGAATGAATTGGAAAAGAATAAAAGTGATTTTAAAATTCTAATAAATAAATCCCGAGTATGGAAAAAGGGATTTTGAATAAACAGAGTAATAATGAATTTTAAAAACTTAAGTGATATTATTTAAAGGAATAAAAATTTATTTTGAAATTCAAGGTTTAAATTTATTTCAAAGGATAAAGAAAGAATTAGGGAAATCTGAAGTTGGTATTTTTCAGTTAAAAGATTTTAAATCATAGGTAAGAATTAAAAATATGAAGTTATTGGGTTTTGAAGTAAATGAGTAAGTAAAGGAATTTATTCCAAAATAGAGTAATTTGGAAATTAATTTGAAAATGGATTTAAGTTTTTGAAATTGGAAATTTTAAGAAGGACGAGACTAAGAACTTTATAAACTAGGTTTATAAAAGGGAAGTAATATATCAGTAGATATTTGGAAGAATAAATTCACGGTGGGAATTTATTAAAGGAATGGGTAAAAAATTTTAAAAATAAACAGTGATTTATTTTTAAAGGATGTGAAAGAGAAGTGTATTTCCCTGGATAGGCAAGTACGTTTTCGAAGCAAATTTTTAAGATAAGTTAAAAGTTTTAAAGATGTTTTAAAAGCATGTTTTAGAAAAATTATTATTTTTAAATGTTTAAATTTTAAAGTTAGTATTTTTCAAATGTATCTTAGTAGTAATTACTTAAAGGTGACTTGGTACTATGTTCCTAAAAGAGAAAATTTTAGTTTTATATTTTCTAAAGTAGCTTTATTTAAATATTCTTAAAGTATATATTTTTTAATAAAGTATTAAAGTAGTTTTTATTTTAAATGTTCTAAAGTATAATTTAGAATAAAGTGTTTTAAATTATTTTAAAAATCTAAAGTACTGTACCTGGAGTTTCCAGTGGAAATAAATATTTGGGAATTCGTTCCATGAAAAGTGTGTGGTTTGAAAACTGTTTCAAAGGGTTGAAAAGTAGAAATATATCTTGTGAAGATATTTTGAGATTAATAAATAATTTGATGAAATTATTTATGTTTGATGGTTGTTTGTGAATGTTATTTGATAGTTAAATAACTGACTACCAATATTAGCCAATGCGCTGATCGTTTTGAAGAGACCGGGATCGGGATTTATTTCCTAAAAATCACTTCGATCCGATTTGAACGTTTTCGTATGGAAAACAAAAGTTTGGATCCGACGGTGGAGCAGTGAAGTGCAAGGGCTAGTCGCTACTAATCCTGAGGTGATTCCAAAATGGATGTAGTGCCTTTGGTTCCGTTCGAACCCGGGACAGACTTGTATGGATGAATGCTTTCAGAACATCGTCAAGTGGGCGATGAGCATTCTAAGTGATATGTTCTAAAAAGGTAACGCTTGGCCTCGAGCCTCATCAACCGGGAATGACTGAAAATCAGGGGATATGCAGCAAGGCTAAGTGGGTAGCACTCATTAGGGTAAGGTCATCTCTGTCTAGATGTTCCTTTTTATTTCTGCTTAGTGGGTGGTTGCTGATCCCAACCGCGGGTGATCTTACTCGGGATTATCCAGTAAGGGGTAGTTTCGGTCTTATGTTGCAGGGGATTTAGGGTGGATCCTTGGTATGGTGATCTAGGCCATGTACTGTGACAGGTGGTACCCCAGTGCCTAGTCATTAGTTGGAAATCCATTCTCCCTACCTGCCTTTTACGGTTTTTGTTTGTATAACCCACTTTGTGGCTAGTATGCTGGAATTTAATCATGTAACAATTTCATCTATTTGAATAAGTATTTGTATATAAACACTATTATAATATCAGAGGATTTTGATAAGAAATGTTTTAGCTATCGTAAGGCAAAAACCCGACATGTTTATTTGTGGCGTGGTCTTACGAGATACTTTTGATTTTCAAAGGATTTTTGGAACTTTAACAATCAATTTGAGTGTGATTTATCACGCTAGTTTTCCAGACTGAATCGGGTGTTATTTAACTATAATGTTCGGGTCAGACCGAGTAATATAGAATACAAGATATGATGCTGTGAAGCTCAGGAGACGAGCTGGATGGCGATACGTACTTGATTATTATTCCGCGGTGTATTCAATTTTGAGGACAAGTTTATATGACTGTCCGGTTTTATGTTATTGATGTTATTGAGCCCTGATGATGTATACTGATGACGTATTATAAAACAGATATGGTTCTCTTTTGTGTAAAGATCTATTATTATCTATTATATTTTATTCCGCCACGATGGTAAGATTATGATGTTGTTTTGCTTTCTCTTCTTCTATCTACTTCTTCTTTTACCCTAATGGCTCGTATTTTCGTTCACCTTGAGTTGATGTGTTGGAAAATAGTGTTGACTTAAGGGGTACGGTTTTGCGGGTTAATACACGACCTTAATATTTTAACCACAAGGACAAACATTCTTCTAAAAATTATTCATAAGGGCAAACATTCTTTCAAAATTATTCATAAGGACAAATATCCTTTCAAGACTGCTACCGAACTAAAAATGGATACCTAAAAACTACTACCGATAACTAAAAACCGTTACCTAAAAGCTATAATAACTAAAAACTGATACCTAAAGAAATTTGTCCTTCAGGATAAAATATTGAAGCTCTGCCTTGAGGTTAAAATGCTGAGAAATTTTGTCCTTGACAATAATTTCCTTTCAAACAAATGTATTTATAATTGATTTAAATTATTAATTTATTTCAATATATTAAACAAGAGTATGTCTGTATAAGTTAAATCACTCCATAAATTATATATATAGAGGTTAAATTATAAATTTTGGTTTAATAAATTATTCAAGTCAAAGCATAGATTTTTAAATCACACTATAAATTAAATAAATATATAAGTTAAATCACTCAATAAATTAAACGAATTTATATGTAATTGAATTAAATCATAAATTTTGTTTCAATAAATTAAACAAGAGTATGTTTGTATAAGTTAAATCAATAAATTATATGTATGTATGCAGTCGGTTAAATTATAAATTTTGTTTTGATAAATTATACAAGAGTTTATTCAAGTTAAATTATAGTTTTTTTAAATCGCACAATAAATTAAGCAAATATATAAGTTAAATCACTCAATAAATTAAGAAAATGCATATGTAGTTCAGTTAACCTATAAATTTTGTGTTAATAAACTAAACAAAAGTTTATTCGAGTTCGGTTATCTTTTTTCTAAATCACCCAATAAATTAAACTAAGTGTGTGTGTGTGTGTGTGTGTGAAATAACCCATTAATTAAACAAATATATGACCAATGCAAATTAAATTTTTGTTTCAATAAATACAGTAGTTGAAATAAGAAATTACGCATTAGTAACAAAAAAAATTGGTTGAAATGTAGTGGTCATCGTTAGGGAGGTTTATTATAGTTAGTAATGTTGTACAAGAAGAAAACCGACGATTTACGTCACATGTTGGATTGCTAAAGAAGAAGCTCGGATTGCTTATGGATGCATTTTTGTGATGCTTTCCAAGAGAGAACATTTATGGTGATGGTGGGAATGGTTCAAGAGAGTAGGAAGTATCTGTTTTGTTATTTTTTTTGGATGTTTGGTTTGTATACATTGGGATGACACTGCTTGGATATTAGGTTTGTACTGTGATGGTATTACTTGAATATTTGGTTTGTATTTTGATGGTACTGCTTGGGTATTTAGTTTATACTGTGATGACATTGTTTAGATGTTATGATGTTGGATAATGTTTATACTATTATTATGTTGGGTAATATGTTTTGGTATATTAATTTGGTGGTATGTGATAATACGATACATGAATTTGTAATATCAATATATTATGTTGAGGTGAATATTTATTGTATATATTTGAATGTGTTATTGAGGTCCAAAATGCAAAAGAAATGCTGCGAATATGTTTCAGCAAAGACATCAGTAGGAAGTCTAAAAGGGTCGGAAAAATTCGATTTTAACAATTTAATTGGAAGTCATTAGGGAATCGGAAAGTCGTCGAAATAGCATCGGAAAATCTAATTTCAATAATTTAATTCAGTGTCGCTTGGGCATTTGAAAGTCGTCGAAATGGTGTTAGAAAATCCAAGCTACAAAATATTAACAGTAGTTGGCAGGGCATCGCACCGGCATCCGAAAAATGGGCGTCGAAAAGTTATTGAAAAATGGAATCTATATGGGGTCGGTAACCACCCCACACAAAGCATCTTCCAAGCATTAGAATACATTTCTAACCACTTTGTTACCGATGCCCGATTTCACATTGGCATGGCGTCGGCAAGCTTTTACTGATTCCCCATCGACGTCTTTTTGGCGTCGGTAAATTGCCTTGTTTTTATATTGTCTGCTCCAGATTGAGCAAATGCTCTGAAATGTGGAACGAATTGCAAAATAAGCCAGCTTTTTCATTAACCGACTTCTTCCAAAGGGATAATTCTATGCAATTAAATCCCCACTAAAGCCTCGTTATTCCTCCGTTAAAGCAATTAGTGCACTTTTAACACAATGCCTTTTCAGTCTAGCGTTATTAAATGGGGCTTTGCACCAAAGGTCCCTGTTTTTTATGTTGTTGTAAGAAAAGTCCCTATGATAATGAGTATGTAAATTAAGTCCTTATTTTTTCTAAATCAGAAAGCGCAAACTATTTTGCACTTTTCTCATAAAAAGTGCAAGTTAACTTGCGCTTTTTAAATTTCTTTTTTTTTTGAGAATTTCAAAATTTTCAAAAAAAAATTCAAAATGAAAAGGCGCAAACTAGCTTGCGCTTTTCTGGAAAAAAATGCAAGTTAACTTGCGTTTTTCAAAAAATTCAAAATTTCCGAAAATTTATAAAATTTAAAAATCAGAAAGCACAAACTAGCTTGAACTTGCATTTTTCAAAATTTTCAAACATTTCAAAAAAAAATCAAAATAAAAGCGCAAACTAGCTTGCGCTTTCCTGATAGAAAGCGCCGGTTAACTTGCAATTTTCAAAATTTTTAAAATTTTCAAATTTAAAAAAAAATCAAAGTCTAAAAGTTGCAAGTTAGCTTGCCTTTTTTGTCAGAAAAACGCAAAACACCTTACGTTTTCTATTTTCAGAAAATAAGGACTAAATTTACATATTTATATCTAGAAGGAATTTTCTCATAACAACATCAAAAATAGGGATATGCAGCTCGTTTCTTGTTATTAAATAGTATATCCAATTAAAGCCCCACTATTTTCTACTATGCCTCTTAAATAAGGAATTTTAGCAACTTTTTTAGCAACTTAAACATGAAAAGGTTAATTTGATCAGTTCTCTTATAAATCAAATCAAAAAAATATGGTGAAGGTCTAAGTTTAAGTTCTAAGCATTCAACATATATTAGAACGATATTATATTCACTGAGTCTAAACTACATGAATCATAGTATTCTTCGGTTTTGTTATGTAGGAGTGAACGTTGTTTCCTCTTTTTACAAAAATGTTATGGGAATAAGAATAAATCACCTTTGGAGATTTGATTTGGATCTAATAATTATTTTTACACCTCCACTACTTTGAGATATATTCTCTGATATAGTTTTTTGTACCTCTACTGCTATAAAACCACTAAATGCTTTAACTGCACATGGATAATGGAAAAATAAGGGTAGAGGAGGCCAACCTATTCAACAACAATAAGGATGACATGTGAGAGATAAGTACAATTCAGGTAAAAAAGGAAATCACAGAAGGAATGACCGTCAACAGCACAACAAAAATGCTCTGAAATGACCCCTAATTCAAAGTCAGGCATGCAAAATATGCTTTTTTAAATTGCAATATAAATACCATCTATCTAGTCATGAGGGACCGTGCCACATACCTTAGGCCTTCCCCTCACGCTTAAGGTGAAAGGAGGAGCCCCATAGAAATTGGAGTATTGTAAGTTCCAACAACTGAATTCTCAAGCCACCAATGAATATCATCACCTAAAAGACAAGATAGAGTAGTTGATCCACAAAGGTATACTCATGCAATGTGTTAGGCAACAAGCAGATCATAGAACTAAACGATAAGCTCTTCCTACTTCGCCTTAGCATGCAAACTACTACCATTATGCAGATCTTATTCATATGAAACGGCCCACATGTGGCTGAAAGCAACATAAGAATGCAAGCCAGTTACTGGAGGGAGCTTACTCCCACCAACTAGGTATATTCAATAGAGCTAAGGCCCCAAAAGCTTTGAATGTCGAATTGGATGAAACTGACATCATGTCCATATCTAACGACAAAAGAGGTGTCAACTACCTCCACCATGACCCTATGGTCATCTCCATCCACATCACAAATACAAAGGTGCATCAAGTCTTTATAAATAGAGGAATCCCAGTGACCATCATGTTCAAAAATACCTTTGACCAGATAAAGCTTCCATAATTCAACCATACCGCATGCACTCTGGCCATCTATGGCTTATATGACATTGGGATTCTTCCTTTATGGTTGAATCTCACGTGGTCATCTTGACCCCACTCTGCAAAAATTCAGGTAAATATTGTTATAATGGATTGCTCATCTACCTACAATATTTTATAGGTAAGCCCAATTTGGCTCTTGACATAGTCATTGCATGCCGATGACTCACGATGAAATTTCCCACCAAGAGGAGTCGGCTGTGTTTCGAAGGAACCGGCAAGGCATCAAGGATAGTTACAACAATTTACTAGAACAAGCCAAGAAAGGCATGCTTATACTCCAAAAGGAGGTGGAAACCATCATCAGCAGCAACCACCTCGAGAGAGTACGAGGAAACTCAAATGCCTCTGACCATGCATGGGGCAAGCCCAACACTTTGACTACATCCTAGAGAGCGCGAGAGCCATCGAAGGCTCCTAGTCATTCTAGAGATGGATCATTTACTTTCTTTGAGAGAGAGGGAGAGCTCCCAAAAGCTCTCGCTCATGCCGGAATCGAGCAATTAGAAGCGTATAAGAGAGTGTATGAACCCTTTGAGGTTCCTACTCGTGTCGGACCCATGCAAACCAATGACTTTAAGAGGATGCAA
Organism: Allium cepa; assembly: GCA_030765085.1. Classification (NCBI taxonomy): domain Eukaryota; kingdom Viridiplantae; phylum Streptophyta; class Magnoliopsida; order Asparagales; family Amaryllidaceae; genus Allium; species Allium cepa. Next base: position 919,313,068 of record CM060931.1, on the reverse strand, counting down.
GAGTTGACCAATGCTCCCATCCGTACCGAAAACGTTAATCAAATTGAAGCAAGCTGATTACCCCATGCTAAATCCACTCTAAGAGAATACATGCGTAGATCAACATTCCCATCATGCTTAAGTTCTAAGTGGAGAAATCGAAGACAGGTCTTCCTGGCTAACTGGGCCATGATCCAAGATCTTATAACTACTTATAACAAATAAGTCCACCCTCATTGGTAGGAGGGAACGGGTGATACCATAACACTCACCCTCTTATCATCGATGGACTCATTTATGAGATACGGGGAAGACCAGACTCTCATGTTCGTGCATAAGCGTCCATCCCAGCTAAGGACTTTATAAAGAGTACGACCTATGTAATGGTTTAATGCAAACAAAAGATCAATATAGAGAGCATAAAGATGATCTCTAGGATTTCAACATTAGGGACATCAATCTGAACCTAACCATAAAGCTTGAAACAATCACTAATGCACAATATATCTGTTGTCCCGTCTCATTTTCTTCAGTTACATTAGCAACCGGAACTAATAGTATCATTTGCTTTGGTTCCACTTTAACAATCAAAGCAATAGACCCTTGCAGACCAACTGATCATTCATATGCTTCGGTAGTATTAACAACCAAAGTAATAAACCACTTATTTACTGCGGCTGTTAACACAACCGAACCAGTAGACCACTCATTTGCTTCGGTTATGAACACAACATAACCGTTTACCCTAAAATTTCATATTCGTAGGTTTTTTTTTCCACAGTCATATTTTTCACTCCGCCGCCTCTCCCAATAATCGTCTCATTTTCCCCAGCTTTCCCTTCTCGCCTATTCATCATAACATCTCCTCAACACAGTCATCTCTTGCTCCTCCTTTTTCTACCATCTCTCCCACGTGTAGATTTCTCCTTTATTTTGCCTTCCACATCCTCCGTACATGACTTTGTGCTTCCCCTTTGCTAGCTGCCAGTTTGGTACTGCCCTGTTCTCGATCTACGTATGTGATCGACTTTTTTGATGCGGCTATGCCAGGTGCTCCAGAACATCTTTGCCCTGCCCTATGACTGCTTTGGCTGTAGGAAGTTCTACTTTTGGTTACTTCACACAAACGCTTAAGTTCGTCAGGAACAGATTCCTTTGGTGAGTTTCGGTTTAGTTAATTTTCTCTATGGTATGGTGAGGGTTTGCTTCGAGTAGCTTGAATTTGTTGTATGCGGTAGTGCAGTAAGCTATCAGCTGGGTTTAATACATTCAAAAAATGATGAATGCATCTATATTGTTTTTCTACAATTTTATTTGTTTAATACATTCAAAAAATGATGAATGCATCTTATATTGTTTTTCTACAATTTTATTTGTTTAATACATTCAAAAAATGATTTCCGCAAATATTTAGTCATATTTTCGTGTTGAATCAAACGTAGTTAATTTGAATTTTTATTTTTAAGTTGCAATATCTAATTTTTTTATTAGTTTAAATTTTTATTTATATTATTAATTAAATAAAAAATGAATTTGTAAAGTAGTTTATTTGTTAGATCCTATTTTTAAGTGATACGAAGACTTGGTAAATATTCGTAGAGTAAATTTTGAATTTGTAAAGAAAGCTTAATTGTCATATCCTATGAGTAATGTTAAATTTTCATAATATCTGTACAAATGTATTTTTGGTATTTCACACCGACACCAAAAGAGTATGATATTAAATATATTACAACGATTACTAAATGAATGCATATAAAGGGCAATTATGGAACTTCACGGTCGGACAAAAAAATTGTGTTTCCAAGCCAACTATTAATAGAAGATATGACAATAATTAATCCAAATAGATATGTACACTACACTATAGAGTGTTTTAGCAGTGTATAGATTATCCTAGTATTTTCAACGATGACATCTTCTGAAAGGAAAATTTTTGAACTTAACCACCCATTTTTAAAAATTTAGGTGTCGATTACATTGTTATGGCACTATGTAACCTTCTGGGCACTAATCTTTTATCAAATTAATATATATGGAAGTTCTATAGAAATTTATTGTGTTATATTTGAGGGATAGTAAAAGTGATTTATGTTAACTCTTACATGTTCCTTTATTATTGTGTGCCATGACACCGTTGACAATGTTGCATATGAGAAGATGAAAGAATATTTCAGAAGATAGTTATCGTTTTAATAAATACTTTTAACATTAAATTTTTGTTTGGATTGATTGAAGTTACTTTTCATTTTTCTTAGAATTTTTGATTTAATTTTAACTATATTTCTTTTATTAATCCCATTTTGTTTCAAAATTTATACTAGAATTTATTAAAATAAAATAATAATGCAGCTTTGAAGGCTACAGGTGCGAAATTCTTCTTAAGCATGAACGATACATTATGTCTTATTATCTTTCTTTTGGAATTTTGATCATAACAACTGATTTTGACTTCTTTTGATTTCACGTTATGATTGACCATATCCAGATCTACTTCTTGCATATGGACCTACAAGGTGTCATTTAGTATCCTGATTCTAACTTCTTTTGTAGAGTGTACTGCCACTGGAACTATTGTGGTGAAGAGGGTCTGGAAGGTATGATCATATTCTATACCTATGATATTACGATATTCTAAAACTTAGTTATATTTTCCACATGAGAGTCTGGTGTTATTCTACGCAGTTCCCCTTCTTCTACAGCGATAGAGAATACATACTGGTCGTAGGATATAGAATGCGAATGGGACTTGTTATTTTGTTACTAATTTTAGTAAAACAAGTTAAATGGTTCCGAGAGATATCACTTAATTTTAATAAACCGAATTAAGGATTTTATTACTGGTTAAGATTAAAAAAAAGTACAAACGTACATAGAAAACTCTTACAGAAATGTTAAACAGGTTATATCAGCAAACTCTGTTGGTAGCACCCCTGTTAAATTCAATTTCCTAAGTTGACTGCTTCCCAAAATTACAAATAGATACGCGCACAAGTAAAATATAACTTGATTGTCCAACTTAGCTTGTGCTTTTGATAAATTAAATTATCAACTACAATATGCACCCTTCTGCATGACATGCTTGTCTGTTGGATACAATGATTTTATACAAACTTAATGCATGCTATAAAATCTGAATGTGTAAGTAGCTTGCAATGTGTTTTTGAAGATTTTAATATCAAATTAGGTCAGCACTTACTTTTTATTTCTTTGATTTTTGTAAAGTATATACAAAATTAATACTTTCTTTTTATTAAATCGGTACATTAAATATACACTGAAGATCTATGCTAATACAGAAGCATTAAAAATTGCTAGTATTGGGTTTTCATGTATTTGTGAATGACGTGGAGAAAGATCATGTTTAATAACCATTTAATCCATGTATAGTACACATCAAAAATATATAAATCAGAAACTTTTGTATACTTGCAAAAGTATATTGGTATGAGTTCTCTATAATTTTTGCTACCCTGTTAGGTTGCTTTAATTGTATGATGTTGTTTGCACTAAAATTGGTCACAAACCCCAGAAGCAGACACAAATCTTCAATATCCAAACACAGATATCAGATCCAGCTAATGTAGAGAACAAAAATGAAGAAATAACAGAATTAAAACGAGTAAGAAAGCAAAGAACACAAAGTTTATAGTGGTTCGGCTATCTCCGGCCTATGTCCACTTTGAATTAATCCTTTTATTTTCTTTATATCGTGATTATAGTTACAAGTCTTTGAAATCTGTAAACAAAATGACAAAGTTTTGCCTAGAAAGCCAGAAGAAGATCCTTTTTTAGTTGTTATTGAGCTGTTACTTATAGGTGTAGATCTGAAAATATATGCCCAAAAACCTGGAATACCACTTCTCATGCTCAGTTGGACCCACCAGATCGATCAGGAGTCGATCCTGATCGATCCAAGTATAATTCGTATCAATCCAAAAATGTCCAATGAAGCTGAGATCGATCATGGACGTTCTTAAGTAAATAAGCCGGCTCCTGTGAAAATTTCATAGCATTTGCGTTTGTAGAATGAGAATTGTGATCGATCCAAGCTTGTATTTGCTAATGTAGGCTGAAACCTTCACATCCATCCAAAGCTTTGTATCCATCATATTTCATGTCCCTCAATTCTTATCCATCGGTCCTTGTATCCATAACCATCGAATCAATCCGAGTCTCGTGCACAGATCCATGTTGAGCGCTTTTTTCCTTGACCGGTTCCTTCGTATCGATCGATACGAAATAGCCTATGAGCGCTTGCTACTTTTCTTATCAATCCCCAGACCTGTCTTCGTATCGATCCCAAGTGTCCTAGTGAAGCATATGACTTCGTATCCATCAATCCATAGCTTTCGTATCCATAGACTACCGTCCATCCATTAAAGCCAGCTGCCTTCTTCGTATCGATCCCTGAGTGTGTCCTTTGTATCGATCGATAAGTGATCGATACTAAATGCTTTTCCAAACCTTTATAACCGTTGCCTCGCATCTATTCTGTGCTCCCTCCTTCGTATCGATCCCCAACCCTGATCGATACGCAGTGCACTGACATGCTTTGATACAAATTTCATACCCATCAACCCGTTTCCTTCCTGAAGTCAACTTGTCGATGCAAAGTGCATCGATACGAAATGCATCGATCCGAAGACCGATCGATCCAAACCAATCATCAGAGTGATCGATACGAAGGTATCGATCCAAAACCATTCCTCTCCAATATTGATCCGTCCATAAGTCGAGCATATGAACTTCAATTGACCTGAAATTCGAAGTATAGCCTCGCTAAGCCTTGTGTATCATTCCATATCGATCCCATCTTGATTGGAGCTTAGTTCAATTTTGACGGTATCGATCATAACCTTGTTTCTGATCGATCTTCATTCTTGGTATCTATTCTTTTTAATCAATTTGTTGATATTCGGCCTTTTCCAAAAGGCAGGGTAACATTTGCCCTCCAAAACATGTCTTGTGGTAGGAAGGCACGTTTTGAATAGCTTAAATCCAACATCCAAAGTTTATATTCCATTCATAGTCATATTATCTGATCCATAATCTAATCCATTATCAAGCCATTCTATCCAACTGCCATAGTCGTATCCTTATCCAAGTCGAGTCGATACCCGTAATCCAGTAACCAATAACCCAATCCATGACCTCTTTGGGTCGACATCCAAATACGAGAACTCTCCTAGTCCTGTAATACAAATCTGGGACGTCGCTGGGCCTATATCCATAGCCGGGACCTCTTCGGGTCCATATCCAAATCCTTTGACCTCTCTGAGTCATTTTATTCTGCTTCGGCCTCGACTCTCTGGTCGAAGACTTGTATTCTCTGGCCTCCACTCTCCGGTTGAGGACTTTATATTATTCGGCATCGACTCTCCGGTCGAGAACGTTATATTCTCCGGCTTCGACTCTTCGGTCGATGACTTTATATTCTGTCTTCGAGTCCATTCCTTCGCTCTTCGGCGAAGGGACTCATAACTCGCAGTTACTGCCCTGTGATCGTAGCCACGTGACCTGCTAATTTATTACATTAATCTAATTTCAATCATCACAAAGTTCGATTGATAAAAGTCCTTAAAACCTAGAAAACTAAATAACCATAAAAACGAAAACCAGAGTTTGCACAAAACAGTAAAAACAAGATTTCATAAACCTGAGCATTGCGGTTTATCGTCATCTCAGAGCATGCCTAGGGACCGTCCTTGATCCCGTACATGTGTAAGTGACTTAGCCGTATTACTTTGGGGTTTACTACTTATTTCATGCCATAAATCCAATCTGCAGATAATAAACTAATGACGATGCCTAGGCCTAGTACCATTTTCGTTTGAGGTGTGCGGTGGCTGCTCCTGTTCCACGGCTGGCTTGATTCCTTACGCATTATTGCAAATGACCGCCCCTAGCATGTTCCTCTATAATATCCCTCAGATGCCTGCAGTCGTTCGTGTTGTGCCCATCCAGTTCATGGGATAAGCAATGCTTTCCGATACTCGCTCGTATTCAGAGAGTTCCCTTTTTGTTGGCCTTCGATACTGGAGGCATTCTCGAGTATCCAAGCAAATCATTTCCACAGTTTCAGTCAAATCTGTATAAGAAGAGAATTTAGATTTCCTCCGTTGCCTTTTCGACGTGTTACCGCTGTCATTCACTTTTATTTTGCCTCTATCGTCCTTGTTTGAATCCTTCTTTGGTGGACCTCTTCCTTTTGCTACATAAACTTCAGCATCCCTTCCCCCTCTTTCAGCCTTCGCATCTTCCTGTCGTAGAAATCTTTCCGCTTCATGGTAAAACTCCTCGAGATCCATCGGTGGATCTTGCTCCAAAGATATCTTGAAATCCGAATTATCCGCAATCCCTAAGACTGCTGTCGTCAAAATCATCAACAGATCGGGTCGATCCACCGAAGTCACTGCCGCATTGAATCTGGTTAAGAAATCCCTAAGTGATTCTCCATCCCACTGTTTCGTCGACGCTAAAGTCATCGCATTCTTCGATCTCACGATGTGGACCTAAAATTGCCTCATAAACCTCTCGATCAACTCTGTACATGTGCCAATAGAGCCGTTTTCCAGCTATCCGAACCATAGTGGTGCTATATTCATCAAATACAAAGGGAAGCATCGCGCTATGACTTTCTCCGATGCCTCCAGTATTTCCATGTGTCATGTATCTTGTCAAGTAAACAGCTGTATCTGTTCTCTCATCATACATTTCTAGTGTTGGTAGTCTGAACTTCGTCGGATTCCTAGCTTGCCTTATCGTAGGAGCGAAAGGGCTTCTATTCATACCCTCTAAATCTCTATTCATCAATCCTCCCTTCATAGCCCATCTGATCGTCGTCGTCAAACGGTAGCCTCTATCTGCTATCTTCAACTTGTCCCCCCTCTCCCCGAGTTCACGAGGGAATCCTGAAACCTGCCATTCTAGAGGAGTATCCGTATCCCGATCAATGCCAAACCGCTCACCACTGTCAGGCATCCTTTCTGGAATTGAGCCAATATGATCCTGGGGTATGATCCCGAGTGCGGAAGCTACTCCCGATGGTTCCATTCTGTCCTGCATCCCATTTTCTTCGTTTCCTCGGTCTTGATTTTGGATTGCCTCTGTTCCTGCCACTCCAACTTCGTGATCCTCATTTCCAGCATTCACTGCAACTCCATTCCCCTGACTTAGCACTCCAGCTTGTCCAACCTGTCAGAGTAGGTTCTGTATCATGTCCTCTTGCCTTTTCAGCATCGTTTCCATCTCGTCTCTAGTAATACAGAGTGAGGCCCGATTAGCTCCCGAGGAAGCCTTCTGATTCTTATCTTGCTTACTCCTCTATGATAGTGTCCTCCTAACTGATTGTCTAACAATGGTTCCTCCTAGATCCGATCCTTTAGCTTTTCAAATCTAAGCTCCAAATCCGATATAGCGAGCGCTAGTCATTTTCAGTGAAAGCACTAAAGTGTGTGCGTCAAAATTGGTCACAAATCCCAGAAGCAGTGAAAGCACCAATGTTTATACACAAATTTTCAATATCCAAATACAGATCTTAGATCTAGATAATGTAGAGAATAAAATTGAAGAAATAACAGAATTAAAACGAGTAAGAAAGCAAAGAACACAAGGTTTATAGTGGTTCGGCTATCTCCGGCCTACGTCCACTTTGAATTGATCCTTTTATTCTTTTTACATCGTGATTACAGTTACAAGCCTTTGAAATCAATAAACAAAATGATAGAGTTTCACCTAGAAAGCCATAAGAATGTCCATTTTTAGTTGCCATTGAGCTGCCATTTATAGGTATAGTTTTGAAAACATCCATCTCAAAACCTAGAATACATCTTCTCATACGCAGGTAGGCTCACTAAATTGATCTAGAGTCGTTTGGAATCGATCCTGATCGATCCAAGTATAATTCGTATCGATTCAAAAATAGTCTAAAGAAGCTGAGATCGATCATGGACATTCTTGAGTGAATAAGCCAGCTCCTGTGAAAATTTCATAGCATTTGGCTTATAGAATGAGAGTTATGATCGATCCAAATTTGTATTTGCTAAGGTTAGCTGAAACCTTCGTATCCATCCAGAGCTTTGTATCCATCATATTCCATGTCTCTCGATTCGTTTCCATCGATCCTCGTATCCATAGCAATCAAATGTATCCGAGTCTCTTGCACAGATCCATGTTGAGCGCTTCTTCCGTTGACTGGTTCCTTCATATCGATTGATATGAATGCGATTGATACGAATGTGATCGATACGAATGTGATCGATACGAAATAGCCTATGAGCGCTTGCTGCTTTTCGTATCCATCCCATGCACCTATCTTCGTATCGATTTCAAGTATCCTGGTGAAGTATATGACTTCGTATCCATTAATCCATACTTTCGTATTCATAGACTACAGTCCATCCGTTAACGCCAGCTGTCTTCTTCGTATCGATCCCCTAGTGCGTCCTTCGTATCGATCGATAAGTGATACTTTTTTAGACCTATGTAACCATTGCCTTGCATCCATCCTATGCTCCCTCCTTCGTATCGATCCCCAGCCTTGATCCATACGAAGTGCACCGACATGCTTTGCCATCCAATCAATACGTTCATATCGATACGAATTTCATACCCATCAACCTGTTTCCTTCCTCAAGTCAACTTGTCGATGCAAAGTGCATCGATACGAGATGCATCGATCCGAAGACCGAGCGATCCAAACCAATCATCACAATGATCGAAGGTATCGATCCAAAACCATTCCTGTCCAATATTGATCCATCTATAACTCGAGCATATAAACTCTGATTAACCTAAAATTTGAAGTGTAGCATCACCAAGCCTTGTGTATCATTCTCCATCGATCCCACCATTTAATCCAGATATAGTACACATCAAAAATATATAAAATAGAAACTTTTGTATACTTGCAAAAGTATATTGGTATGAATTCTCTATTATTTTTGCTAGCATGTTTGATTGCTTCAATTGTATGATGCATTTTGATTTATCTCATTCATTATCAACTCATATTGAATCATACCTCCCTTCTGTCCAGTTGACTCCTTTTCATTTTTACCCTGCATGTGTACTCTCATTCCACCTTTTCCACCATTGTTGTTTCTTCAGTTTGTTAACCATGCGTTGCTTCGAAATTAGGACATAGTTCCAATAAATTCTTGATTCGGAAGGCTGAAGAACTTCCTCGCCTCTCAGATATTCATTCTTACGTTACTGGTGTTGTAAGTTTCGCAGATGTCAAAATTTTCATTTGGGCTTATTTTATCGGATTTTATCGGGCTTATTGATTTTGATTCTATTGGGTTTGGGTTTATGTAGGGTGAGCCAGCAAAGCAATCATTTGTCTGGAGATTGCTGCTTCTTGGTAATCCAATAATCATTGATATGTTGTTGTATCAATAATTTTATTTTTGGTCTGAATCATTTGTAATTTTGATTGATTCACTCATTTAGATTAGAAAAACAAACTTACATCTCCATTATCAGTTCTTAACACTATGATTTAGTTTTCTTGGATTTGATGCACGCTCTTCTAATTTTAAGAATTATATAATCAAATGAGCTTGATGTTTAATGGTTGATTTGATTTGGTTTTTGGGACATTAGGTTGCAAATGATATTTGATAGGCGGGATGTCTGAAAAAGCTTACATTAGATCCTTCAGTGTTATACATAATGGAATTGGCGTCAAGTGAGTGTTATTTTCTCTCCACGTTTCACCTTTTGTGTTATTAATACATTTTATAAAACATATCTAATTAATTTTGTGTTAAAACAGTGTGAAGCTTGATGTTAGGGAGCTTGCTGTTCAGTTTGGTTATGCAAGGCTTATGTCATTTGTGCAAAAGAGGTTAGTTCTGTAAGTTACTTATCTTTCTACTCTGTTTGGTTGTGTGTGCTATATATTATGTGCATATTATGTATTGCATTTCTTAGATTTGACTATAGTAAATTGTTCCATCAACTTTGTATTCTCCATTTGGCTGAATATGCTTTAGAAATGTTGTACCGTCTGCTATATGGTTTTTTTATTTACATAGTCTAGTACTCTAATGGATACTTGCTAAATAATTAATTCTTTCTTTCTATTGGTAGCTTACTTTTAATGTAAGTACGCACTGTTAGAAACATACTAATTAATTGGGGCGTCAACAAAAATTCGTATAATTTTAGCCTCAAAGACACAACCTCGTTATTTTAAACCATAAAGACAAACATTCTTCAAAAAATTATTCAAAATGACAAACATTCTTTTAAAATTATTCATAAGGACAAACATTCTTTTAAAATTGTCGCCTAACTAAAAACTGATACCTAAAAACTGCTACCGATAAATACAAACTGATACCTAAAAACTGCTACCGATAAATACAAACTGATACCTAAAAAATGTTATCAATAACTAAAAATGATACCTAATGAAAGTTGTTCTTCAGACTAAAATAATGATGGTCTGAGGTTAAAATGCTGAAAATTTTCATCCTTCACAATAATTTTCTGTAATTGATTTTGTTACTTTGTTACGAATTCTATTTTGTTTGCACTAGTGTGGACAAAACACGACTCCTCATTGGATGAAATCAGTGGGTTTCATGTGGAGTCCACTTATTTCAACCAATGGGGAGTGATGTTTTGTTCACATAGTGTGAACAAAATAACACTCTTTTGTTACCATCTCCTAAAACTTTATTCAACAAATATTCCTTTTGACTGAAAATTAGCAGGAAATCAGCGAATTGCATCAAAATATTGATATTGATCACTGTAGCATTTCCATTGAGCCAAATTGGTTTATCCAATGTAGCCACCATTTATCTCTTTATACGTAAGAACACTTGCCAATAAAAGCAAATCATGATATGCTTGTCATATGTGACATGTCTGATTCCCTCCAGTCCTAACTCCTTCCTAATCAAAACTATAACCTGTTAACCAGGCTCGGCCCAATGCAAATTTGGTCCTTGGGTAAGCAACTTTTTAGCTTAAATGTTTAAATGTTTAGCTTTCAGAGGTTTAACTTTTGAGTTTTCTTTCTTCAGTATATATTTTTATATTTATGTTTGATATTTCAATGTTTTGGGCAGAAAGGCTATTTGTAGATGAATCAAACATTAAAAAATTCCTTGAATTCATACCATGATATATTTCATTATATAAATAATAGTAATATTCATGTGCTTCATTCAGTATTTCTATTTGTGCACATATGCCATCTGTTTCTGCACTTCATCCATCACTTCAGTTCTGCACCATTCTACAATAGACCTTTCTTGCTCAATACTTAATTTCTCTGTACTATTGCACATAGTGCTCCTCTCTTGCAATAGCAGAAATGGACTGGCACGATAACTTTCGAGTTTCCTTTTTCTTTCATTCGTTGGATGGGAATTGATTATGTAGAGATGATGTTAGCCAAGAATGAATTTTTCTTTACTAAGTTAATGTAATGCTTCTTTATTTTGTAGTAACAACTATATCTCAAGTAAATATATTTAACAAGGTTGCCATTACTTTAACTCGATTGATGGATAGGTTGAACATGTGAGTTGAATTATCTAATTTTAATTTTTAGATTTCTTCTCTATTAGCATTATTGGTTTGATGTATATGTTATACGACATCGGTCTGTGAGCTGAACTTGTGCATTGATATGTGAGCTGAACTTGTGCCACAACTAATTTTTTTGCTTTGGTTGACATTTGCTATGGTGTCACATGACAACCAAAGCAAACGACCCTTTTTTGTTTCGATTGTCATGAAACAATCGAAGAAAAATCCTCAATCAATTTCTTCGGTTGTCTTAAGAACCAAAACAAATGACACGTGTTACTTCAGTTCAACAACTGGAGCAACAGGTTTTAGCCCATTGCTTTGTCTTCATTTGCTTTGGTTGTTGAACCGAAGCAACATGAGGTAAACAACCAAAATAAAGGAATTGTTTTGTAGTGGTGAATCATCTTAGACAATAATGATTCAAGCTGGACCATCCAAATCTATATAGAGTTTGATCCATTGGTAAGAATGGAGTTTGTAACTTTGTCAGGTGAAGTACGGACGTGTTCGCAGAGGGGCATGAGACATGACTATAGTGGTATGCCTTGGGTGTAATTATGTAATTTTTTTCATATATCGAACTCTATAACCAATCATGTTCACAATGAAGATGTTTAAGTTCAGTTATATACTTGTTAAATTATGGTATATTAATTACGTAATTAATTCATGTATATCAAATAGAAAATCCTTAAATAATATGTTATGTGATAATAATTACAAGGAGTTGCAATCATAAGAAAAATGATCACAATATAGAATAAAAATTACTTTAAATATTCCTAGTGAAGATGTTTTGAGAAAGGATATCGGTACATCCGTTATGATCAAAGTACATAATGCTCTCCAAATGTTGGGCAGTGTATTACTCATGGCTACTGGAGACACCAAGAGGTTATGTATTAATAGTTATTGGATAACCATGTAATGATTCACCCAAGATCTTCTAGTTGGTAAGGTCAAATGAAAAATATCGAAGTGGAAATTTTACACAGTTCTCTCGACTTGAGAATATTGTTGAGCCTCAATGTGGATACTCCACTTTAATTATAATTAAATCATGGTATATCAATCATCGAGTGACTGTATTTGGGTTGAAGCAATGGTATTTACTAGAAAATTCTTCTCCTTAGTTGTATGAGGTTAACATCACGGTCAAGTGTAGTCAACTCAAAGTCAAAATCTCTAGTCAAAGTAGTACAATTAATAATCAATGTTATTATTAAACCAAGGACTTTGTTGATAGACTAATTAAGTTGAATATGAATGATATTAGAATTTTGACCAAAATCAAATTCTATAAATCATAAAGTGGTATATTGTTGACGAGGAGAATTGGTATAATAATTTTTATTAAAAGGTACCGCTCAAACTATAAAATTGCATTTTACTAACAAAGATTATAAGGTAAATTCGGCCAAACTTTCAAACCACTAGCTAGGGTGACTTGTGAATGTTAATATTCGAGCAGTTTGATATTAATTGGATTTACGTATACCAATCGCACAACCATGTTGGTGAATACTCTAAAATGCTGCACAATTTAATTTATTTATAAATTATTATAAATTAATTACATTAATTAATATTTATGAAATATAAATAATTATTTATTTGATGTATCGGGTGCTATTGGTGATCTTTTGGGTGTATTAATAATTAATTGGGTGTGTATGTAACATTTATACATGTACGTATTAATATACGATATCGATACGCACATAAATATGATTTAAATAATGATAATTGCTAATCGGGCTTTTTGAATTCATTGGCCTATAATAGCCTCCATCATGGCCGACCATTTATTGAAGGGAATGGAGGCTTTTTGAATTCATTGGCCTATAGTAGCCTCCATCATGGTCGACCATTTATTGAAGGGAATGGAGGTGGAGTTTGAATTTCAGATGCATATCTGAAATACTTGGGATTATATCTTGGTAAAAGGAGAAAAGGTAACAGGAAAAGAATTTGTCTCCTTTTTTTGCCTATTCAAACCAATCTAGCCTCCACATTTTCAAATTTTGATTTCTCTCATCCTACCTAAGCCCGTGAGCACTATCACCCAATCCCCATTGCCAAAAATTTCTAAAGCGCAAATCACATTAAATCAAAGTAAATTAACGGTACACTTAATCGTCCCAATGTCTAGTGATCGATTCAATATGAATTTAAAATATCCCACTAATCAGTGTGCATTCAAAGGCTACTTCTTTAAGGTATAAACTATTTTACTTTATATTATGTACATCATGCAGTAGTTAGATCATATACAGTAATTTTATATTTGCGCCTGTTGCCTCCTATTATTATATGCTGTTATATCACATTGAAAATCTATGTTACAAATATTCTTGTTCAAATCTTTGTAAAAAAAAAGTTCTAATTTTTTCCATAACATTTCACTTCAGCTATGATATATTTTATTTATATTATTTCAAATTTTAAAATCGACTTTTAATAATTTAAAAAGTTCTATTTACGATTTATAAATTATATACATATATTATATAGTTTTAAAATGTTTATAAAATTATGTGTATGTAAACATATGTTTTGGAAAATCATAAAAATTCAAACCTATATTTACATATTAATATATTTGTGTTTGGTTATTTTAACAATGGTTATATTATAAATATAAATGTTAAATTTACAAATATATAATAAATATTTTTGTTTTTATTTATATATAAATAAAAATTATGGCTGAAAAGAAATAAATTTGAAATATTTTAGTATTTAATTTTATTGAAAATCACACAGTTTGATTATTTTATAAATTTTAAATAGTTTGTAACAAAAATATTTTTGGCAGTGATAGAATTTTATTCAAAATATAAGATATTTATTTTAATAAATCAAAAGATATTTTATATGATTATATAGATTTGAATATGATACTTAAAATGTTTTACCTAATTAAAATTTGGTATTTTAGATATCAAAATTCAAATTTAAATTTTATTGAATTAGTCAAAGTCTAATTAAATATTTGAAAAGTTAATTTATAAAATAAGTATATGTATTTCAAAATTATATATCAGTATTTATGTATATATTTAAATAATATTTTGAAACAACCAATGTGCATATAAACGACGAATGTATATGTTTTCAATGCAAATCTCAACATTTACATACGTATACATTAACTACGTACACATTATTACATTGCACATGCACATCATACACATATGAGTATGTAATGATGTACTAATAAATCATATACTAATTATTTTTAATTGATCCATTGATTAATTAAATCAGGAACTTAAATAAAATTGGATTTTATTTAAATCGTCTAGATTGGATCTACTAAAACCTATTGGACTTCCATAGGTCAACTACGATCCAAATAGTGATTTTTTTTTAAATTTCATCCAATTTAACCATTGCAATTCAGCCCATATCCAACATAATATTAGAGCCCAATGGTCTGTGCAATCTAATTGATCACATTTGAGAATATTAATATATGTATGTATAGTTTTTTCTGTTATGATATTGTGAACATTCATTGTAAAATAAATTTACAATAACGGTATTTGTTTTATAATGTCTGTGATGCTTTAGCTACAGAAAATAAAAAAGTGTGTAAAAACTTTGTACAACTATTTTGAAATTATGGACTAAGTTATATTTTTAAGAAATAATTCTTTGATCGTATGATTACATATTATACTAGTGAATTGTATCTCAAATGATTAAGGATAAAGCACCCTACTATGGGAGCGATAAAAGAGTTGGTGAACTTTTCGAATTCATACATATCGATATATGCAGCTCAAAATCTAATGATATCGAAACAGATCCACTTTCTTCATTAAATTTATAGACGATTACCATAAAAATGAACATGTGTATTTGATAAACAGGTAGTGTTTTTATGATCAGTTCATCGAATATAGAGTAGAAGTAGAAAACATAACATGCAAAGAAAATAAAAATTCGATTTGATCGAATAGATGAGTGTAAAAATGAATAAGATTCAATCTCAAAAGTCACTCCTCTATATAATACATAATGAAGTATCTATGCGGAGTTATCAGACTTTGTTAGAACAAAGTACGATGGATGATGAGTAAATTAAGTTAACTTCTTTTTGTCAGAACATGTACCTAATAGTAAGTACATTTGGTTAAATTTAATATTATCTAAAGCATTGTTTATGAGATCATACAAAATAAGAGTTTATAAGAAATCCCTACATCCCCTAGTCAAGTAGTTGGTCGGTTGTGTTAATCAAGAGATTACACGTAATATTTGCTCATGAGAGATCTTGTGAGGACCACCTCAATGGAGTTTGGGAACAACCAACAGTGGTTGACTAATTTATGTTATGATCATATGTTCTGTAAACATAAAATTGAATCAGTTTTATAGGAATATAAAGGTAGTTCATAAAATGTTTCTAAATGATATTCCATCGTACCGAGAAATAATTATTGTTTTAAGAAACACCAACTCATGATTGTTTGCCTATAGCCGGTAGGGTAGTGTATCTTCAATAATTAGGAAAGTCCCTTATATCGGGTTGACCAATCGATTTTAACTAATAGGCTGGGCTAGTCAATGGGCTTGGAAGCAAGCATTGATCAAGAAATCCAACCGTTCATTAGATGTTGAAGCCGACAAATGACAGCTGAGCTTCACCATATTGCTTTATTGATGGGCGGTCCTAGCACAAACCTAAGCGTTGTGTGGCTCGAGGTCGACGACATGCGGTCAGGAAGAGTCTCTGCATTATTTTTATAAAAAGTTTCTTATTTAAGACACACTAAGTAGTAATATTGTCATGCGACGGGCCAAACTCGAGCATTGATAAAATCCAAGTGTCGGCTAGGTACCAAGTGGCAAATGGAATTGACGCAGACTGAGAGTGCATGTTTGCTCACAAATTCTTTTGGGTGATAAGCGGTCATGTGTAGAGTGGACATACTGCAATAAAGAGCTGATAGGAGGTCCTGGCTCAACCTTAAGTGCCAAGAGGCTTGAAGGTTCTCTGACGTAGTCTAATAAGGAGCTAACATGCGATCTGGGCTTAACTCTACACATCAAATGGCATAAAGGTTCTCCAGGGTGACACACTGCAATAAGGAGATGATAGGCGATCCTGGCTAAAACCTAATCACTAAGGGCTTAAAAATTCTCTAGCGTGACACGCTGCAATAAGGAGATGACAAGTGGCCCTGGTTCGAACCTAACGCAAGGGGACTTGAAGGTTCTTTAGGGTGACACGTTGCAATTAGGAGTTAGACCCGACATATTTCTATATGGGCATACTACAAATGCCATAGTTCGGCGTTACTCAGTGTAACAGCGCCAGTCCTAACAACAATGTCCCATCCTGTATAGAGGATGAGCTGCATCATGGGCAGGGAGTACAAACTATTATGGCCATGTATTTGATCATCAATATGCCTCGACACGAAGTGGAGAGACGTCTTACCTAAACTCAAAGGGTGGTAGGCATTCCTCGAGCAAGGAATTGAATGCAGGTGATTCAATCTTGCTAGATAGCTTGGTAGTTCTTGATAAGGAGATGGATTCTCGGTAATCCACCCTCGTGGATAGCCGAGCAGATAGGAAGGGAGCGGGGACTCCTGCAGTCCTGGGCAGCATAGGTCAGTAGTCCTTAAACAAAGTAATGAGCACATGATAACTCATCCTTATTCGATGACATTAATGAAGGAGTTAAACGGTGTAGGCTTTACGATCTTTGATGCAGTCTTCACAAGAGGTCATGGGCTCGAAAGTGAGCTTGAGAAGGATACCGGCGGTGGAGCTTGTGTGTCTTGAGACATGTGGGCAGGCATGTGGTTGCTTTCAGATGCCTTTGAGGAGGTAGACGAATGAGAGAACTGTTTGACGACTCGAAGGGACGACACTCTAGGCATTAACAAGAGTGCTAGGTCTCTAGGGTTTTTGTGCAAAGGTACTAGGTGGGCGACCAAGATTGTTAAGGGTTGCCCTACCCTTTGGTTTTCTATGAAGCACGCTAACTAGGACAGTCCAAATCTTAAGGAAGATCTCTGAGCGGTTAGGTGCGGTCCTCACAAAGGGCACACAAATGGTAGTCATAATTTGGTTGACAGTAGCAGCAATGTGAGGAGATGAGTAGGTGGGCACAACAATTACACACGACACGAAGTCAAACTGAGACAATTAAGGCGATGGAACATTGTCCACCATTGCCACTATTAATGCTGGATTCAAGGTACCAAGCTTGGAAAGAGCTTTCACGGGAGGCTACTAACCACGTATCAAAGGTTTGCCCTCCTTCCGGCACAAAATGTTGATGTTATTTTTCGTCAATCTCAGAGTTAATATAATGCTTTATGAAAAGAAAAGGTTACTTGCAAATCATAGGCTTAATGACGAAAAAATGAGGGGAAAAGAGCATTTAAAGGTTAATGACACAAGAGGTGAAGTGGTTCGGCGAAGCTGCCTACGTCCACTATGAAGTTCTCTCACTGGATGTCTCTCTTACAATTATAAGAAATTACAAGAGAATAAAAAGAAAAGATGATTTGTCAAAGACTAATGAAGTTTCTAATCTCAATGAGCTGCTGTATCAGGAGATTTGAGTGGCAGATTATGGGTCCTAACCAATCGAGTTTTGAGCATTTGGGTCCCCCCCTTCAAGGTCCTAACCAACCAGGTTCCAACCTGCTAGGTCCCCCCTTCGGATCCCAACCAACCAGGTTTCAACCTTCCAGGTCCCTCCTTCGAGGTCCCAACCCCTTCAAAGTGGTCATGCATGGGGTTTTTATAGTAGTTGAATTGGTGTTTGGACGGTTAAGATCGTCCTGCAAAACAGGCGTAAAGTGCGCTTGGCCATTGATCTAGCTGAATGGACTTGATGAGTGACAGCTGACAAAAGAAAGGAATACGTGGCCCAGATGAAGGTCAAGAGGAGAACTATAACCTGAGCATGGTCTGTCATGCTTCACATCAAATGCAGCTGTACTAGTAGTATGCTTGTAGAAGATGGAACATGCTTCTTGCCAGAAATAGGTACATCTAGCTGTACCTCTTATCACTTTTCTCATGCATGCCTAGGTGGCAGGATAGGACGATCTGGTCTGCTAAGGCCATAAAGAGTGAAAAATTGGCGAGAGTTGAGTGCACGTCGAGCTGGACGAGACGAAATGGATCAATGATGACCACCAATGAGACAACCTAAAGCTATGTTGGTTGAGATAGTTGAGGGAGAGATGCTTGAGCAAGCTGGTCGGCTTGAAACCGATTGCAAGCAGGTCAAAGAGAGTCGGTTGGCTAATAAGAATGGGTCGAGCTGGGCGAGTGCCTTAAGAGATGAGCTAATCGCTGGGGTTACTACACGGGGAGGCTCGGCCAATAGAAGGCTTGACATGCAATTGCGTAGAGGAGTCGATGCAGTCTCGGGTTGGATGTGGGTTATCATCACATAAGAAATCTAGTTGACTTGTCCCAGTTGGGAATGGCCTGCGAGCTGACCTGAACCCAGTCAGCCTGAACCAAGTTAAGATACATTGATTAGTCCGCCTTCTTACTTACAAAAAAAATTGAGTAACAAAAGGGTTTTTGGAAAATTTGTTCCTCATAAAGCAAGCTAGGGCTAGCCATAATTAAAAGAATGAGGTTATGGATTGATTGAAATTTTACGAAGGAATCAAAATAGGGTTGTTTGATGAGGTTGTTTGATGAGGAGAATGAGAAACGTTCTTCTTTCCCCTATTATAAAAAATTCATCATTTCATTTCTTTTTGCAGAAATTTTTTTCCTCCTCTCTCCCTAAATTCATGGCAGCCATTTTCATCTAATGGAGAGAAAAACAACTTCAAATTAAAACACATCAAATGAAATCAATAGTCAAATGGCTCATCTACCTCTTGCAAGGTTGGGTGTAGATCTTGGGAATCTAAGGAGAAGTCACAAGACAAGATGTTACAATAGGCAAGGCTTTTTCAAGTTTGACTTTCCATCTCAAAATTCATTTATGATGTTTGGATATAATCTGGATCATGTGTGTGTGCGCGCACGCTTTTATTGCCATTTATTGAATCTAATTTTAAAATTCTCTTATGTATTGTCAATTAAATTGAAAGTCAATCATATGTATTTTTTATTGTTAGTATTGTACTGATTGGATCCAAATTCCTTGGTTGATATAGATTTGATTTGGTGTAAAATTTATTTTGTTGTTGCAATTTAGTCAATTATTTAGTTAAAACCAATTTGTGTTTGATTCATTTGTGTTTTGAAACTAATTTTCTTATTTGTTGGATCTGAGATTGTGAGTTATGTAGATCTTCTATGTTGTAATAAAATTTACTTTTATTATTACAACTTAATTTTCTTACAACCGTGAACTTAATATTTAAAGATTAGTTGTGTGTTGTGTGTGTGTGTGTGTGTGTGTGTGTGTGTGTTGTGTTTTCATATGATTCATGTTTATGTTTTCATAATTGTAAATCAACATCATGTTAAACTTTTTATTAGGTTAGTTTGTTTTAAATTAATATATTCAAGTTCATTGCTTAGTCAAATGCACATTTTGAAATTAAATGTTAATTTATTATACACACATATGTGTATGTGTATATGTGTAATGCTTTAAAATTGACTGTGTCATTGGAGTAATACATTAATTATGACAATGCTTTTATTTTAATGTTGAATGTGTACTTTCAAATTTGCAATTTTAAATGTTTGGATTTTGCAGTGATTAAGTAGGAAATTTTATATGGTATTGGATCAATTATTAAATGATGTTTGTAAAAGGAAAATCTAAAATATCACGTTATGTTACTTCCTTTTAATTCTGATTTAATTAGATCTAGATCTAATATAGAATTTAATTTCCATCTTTATTTTGTAAGCCTTCTCTTATTTTGAAACTCTAATTTTATGAAGATTTGTTTTCATAATTTTATGTATGTATGTATCTATAAGTGGGAACAAATATCATATATATATATATATATATATATATATGTATGTATGTGTATATATGTCTAAACTATACTTACACACACACATATGTGTGTACTGTGTGTGTGATAGTATATGTATGTACAAACCATATACATATATTGTAGTATATTCAAGCATAAGTATAAACTTAGGCTTTTATATTCTCAATATGCATGTGAATATTACATGTATATGGAAGTATAGTATATACGCATATATATTAGATGCAAATATATGTGCGTGTCTGTATGTGTAGTTATACTCATGTTTATATTATATTATGTTGTTACTGAATGCATACATGATACATTCGAAATTAAATATTTAGTTGAATTAATTTATATAATTAATTAGGAGATGTAAAATAAAGTTAAATGAAATATGATTTTATTTGATAACTAGATTAATCTAATAAAATCCATTAAACTTTATACGCCCACTATGATTCAAATAGGATTTTTTTTAAAATCTATCCATTTCAGATGTTGCAGACCGATCTGGTCCCTTAATTATGTACTTCTTAAGTGCTAGTCAAGGCTTGATTAACCATATATGCATCCATATGCTAGTTTGAAGTGACCTTGCCTCCTTGATTACTCTCAACCCCGTCCAAAACTTCAATTTCGTATTTCGATCCGCTACTATAAAAAACAAATACTAAATTTTCATTATAGATACACTATTTTATTAAAAAAAAACTTCTATATCCAATTAATTCATGCCCAGGCGATTAATCCCTGGTTCATTCTTACAGCCTAGTGTCTGCATAGTGATTTTTACAACCTTGTTAATAGAGAGGATGGGCACGGGTGGTTAATCATTAATCGGTTAATTTGAACGATCGTACAACGTTTGCAGTTCGGTTTGTCAAAACACTGTTAATCTGGATGGTGCATACTGATTGTACTGTCCAAGACTAACTGCAGTTAACCGTTCAATACAATTGTTAGCCAAAGTATTTACCGCAAAACATAAGTTGGATCTGTCCGAACGACGAGTACTATATGAGAATGAGATGAATAAATAGTTAGCGGTTTAGTCTTCAAACTCGTTATTTTTGACCGAGCATGAAAATAAAATTAGTCGGTTACGGTTAATCGATCATGGAAAAATCTTTAATCGTTAACAAACCAACGTTGGACGGTTAATAACAGACGGTTAACCAATGTCAATCGATTAACCAATTATGTCGGTTAAGTTGGTTTGGTTACCATCTATTAAACGCCACCACTTGATCCTATTTTAAAAGGTTTCAAAGGCAGTAGGGTTTTGAAATAGGAGACTTTTTGTTCCATCCTTGTAATGTTTCAAAATAGGTAAGACAGCCCTTTCAGTAAACCTTTAAAATTACACACATTTTAAGTTGTACTTGTAAACCTTTTGTTTCCTCAATTTGTTTTCTATTCACATATATTCCAGCTAAATGTAAAGAAAAGTTTAAAATGTCAAATAGACTAAACTATCATGTAGTCAGCAAATAGGTCCAGTAGATTCAAGATAAATCGATTGTTTTACCAAATTATGTGTAGAAATAATTACAGGCTTTAGACGATCTCGCAGATAAAAACACTACCAAAAACAACTTTAAGGTGTAATTTACAGAGTTTTATTGAGAGTGTTTTAATCTAAGGATCCTTATTTCTCATTTAAGAAAGTTATTTAAGCTACTTTTGTAAAAACTAAAAGCATAATTTTGTGTAACATGCATACGTGTACGAAGGAGAAGGATCAATTACATCTATTTTTATTAGACCTCAATTCCTCCGATTTCACAGCACATTCTCATTTAATTAATAGGACAAGTGACGAGAAAGAGACCCGGTAATTAATTAAATGGGAACGTGTGATGAATGAATTTAAGGTATAACCCATTTTTGCATCACACACACACATATATATATACATATGTTTGTGTGTATGTATATGTATATATGTGTGTGCGAGTGTGCATGTAGACAGAGATCGACTATACCTCAAACCCTCCTTGACTTCAACCACACGTTCCGAGTTAAATAATAGATCTTCTTTTTCTTCGCACTTTAGAAACTTCAGTGGACAGCTGAAGGGTTTGGCAAAATAACTCATCTTTATTTTGCATTATTAGTAAAGATACAATGATCTTATAGTATTATTGCAACAACTGCACTGAACAATTTGCTAATTTATAGACTTCAAGTATTGTCTACTTCAAGAGCAATGTAATCAAAGCTAATGACAAATGTACGAATTTCCATGGGACCAAGCTCGACTACTAAGTCTGAACTACCAACAAAGCCGCCTCTGACAATGTTCTCTTTGCTATGTGACCCTTCAACATTCCATTTCAGTCTCTTCTTCTCCATTTCTTCTCTTTCTTGATTAGCCGATAAGTTCGTCTCCGTTATTTTGCTTATCTGAAAATTTAAGGTGTCAATAATCCATGTATAAGGAGAGGGTGTTTCAATCTAGTGTTGGAATCAATTCCATTCCTAATATTAGCATACTAAAAAACCACACAATCCTAAATGCTACTAAATTTTAAAAATACTCATTAAACACTTGGAATATCATGATCATCCTCATAAAAAGTGAAATCTTTTCAAAAAGTTCAACCACTTCAAAATCATGAGTTGTTCCAAATGAAACAATAAAACATTGAAACATCTACTTTAACTAATTTGAATGAAAAAATTATTATGCTAATTATGTTAAATATCATAACAATATTTCTTCAAAATTTTACAGCCTTTGAAATCTTTAAACTAAAAAAAAAGGTCAAAAGAGAATAAAGAAAGTGGATGTATGACAAAATGCTAATATTAGTAGGGTCACTGACACTTTTATATAGAATAAAAGCATTTCTCAATGGATGGATACCGATTATGGTTGTTGTCGAAAAATACAGAAACCTTTTTGTTAAAATGATGAAAGGGAAGAGGCTTGTGTGTTACCTTTTTACCAGGGAACATCTTTTTAAGTTCAACCTTTGCCATTGTTGAGAGATCTTTATCCTCCCCCACCTTTTGTTTTGTATAAAATAATAAATTTAAGGTAACATGAAAACAAAAAGAAACATATATTTTACTTCAAAAGAGATAGAATACATGCCTCATAAAGGTGGGCTAAGCGAAGTAGTGTGCTGCCATCTTCAAGAGCCTAATAGGATTATATTCAAAGATTAATGATAAGTAAATTAACAAACATGATAAGATAATTTCTAAATTTGCACACAGCCTTCGTATCAACTATTAGTAAGCAATTTTGGCAAGATGGTTCGTCAGTTTCAACTTAGTAGTAAATTATAGTGAAAGTGCCATCATCTCAATGTTAATCTCAATTTACTGGGGATGAACTTGGAAGTGAAATCGCAATGAAAATACTACATTGTCATAAATAGCATCAAATGAGTGCATGCACACTTTTCTTTTCCAATCGTTTATCCTTTTTGTCTTTTGAGTTAAAGAGTACAAAGTTGCCTAATTCATATATTTGTTTTTTCAATAGAATATTGGCAAGATCACTTCAATTAGATGACAATTTCAAAGGAAAAGCAAAAAACAAACAGTAGAAAATAACATAAACTTAGCAACAATTGAGATAACAGAATAGATGACATTTTTAAGGAATGTCTGCCTCCCACTGCAATTGGATGCAAAGGTTCACTTCCATGTCTAAAGTCTAAACCTCCTTTGAGTATGATTTCCTAAAGCAATCAAAATTGATTGTTTCTTCCATAATAGCATACCGCCCAAAACCCGATGAGATGCCCAATACCATGCGACCAAAAAAAAACACTGAAAAATAGGTACACCTACATTTTTTTTCAAAAAGAAGCAAATCATTGAAAATTTACATGGAGACAATTAAGAGAGGAAGAATTTATTCCCTTGCATCAGATCTTTGTCCTTTGAAGATAAAAGTTGTATAGGTTAAGAGATTATAGATAAAAGATTACTATAAAAAATGTAGGCACACTCCATTAACACTTCTTAATTTCTGAATTAGAACTAGCAGAATAGAAAAGCATTTCATGCCCCTAGAATTACACATCATGACATATTAACAGTTTGGCAGAACCAAAAATGCTTTTGGGCTTATTCGAGTCATCCAAGCATAGGCGACATATTATGTTTTATATGTAAACTTGCCAATTTAGAACTATCCATATATAAGTAAGTGTATGCTGACACAGAAGAGCTGCATACCTGAAGAGTGAGCAATGCAACATTATCCGGCAAGCTATAAGAGGGGTCCATATATGAGAATTTTCCAATGTGGGAATTTGCCCAGTTGCTGCCAACCTATACAGGTAAAGGAATATTGATTAAACAAAAAAGTCAACGAATAACAAAACGACAAGAATTCACCTGCTCAGAGAATGCTATTAGCAGCGGGGAGTATATCTCTTGGCCAAATGACCGACGCCATTTTGCTCCCTCTCCTTTTGGATCAATTCTAAGATAAACCTTTCCCTTAACCTGTCATGTGAAATTTTATGCCCATGTAAATTTAGCCGTCCATGATTTATCCAATACATAATATATTAGAATCAGTTATATAATTATGAAAATAATATTATTCCACCAAGTAAAACTACCTAGCTGGAACTTATGATTATTAACTTAAAATTAAAAATGAACAAGTCATCTCCTGATATTTTTTTCCATTATCATTATGAGGCACTACGACCATAGAATGCATAAATCAATTTGAAATAGGAGATGGTGGTTATGAATGAGTCATAAAACCAATAGATTAAATATCAAGCAGAAACAATAAAAAAAATGCTCTATGCGGATTAAGAAACAAAACAAATGCATTCCATTATTTTTTGTAGGAAATATTTAGAAGGGTAGAAGCTTACTGTCAAGCCGTCACATTCATCATCCACACAATCGATTTCATCCAGGGCCTCATCGACCCCTCGACCATCATCAACTAGCAATCTCCTACACAAATAATATGAAATATTTAGAAGTTGAAATCTTTTAAGAGGTCATATTTCTTCATGGAACCACATCGCTTGTTACTTTGGAACTTGATGGGAACTTGACCAAAATCGAAAACAAAGTAGATGGGAACATGTTTCCAAGTAAATGAGAACTTTTCAATACAAATTACAAAGATTTCAAGTAAAAATGTTTTTTAAATAATACGGATAATAACAACAGCAATTAATTAACAATATGTATTAAACTCAATGCAGAAAAAAACAGCATGTTATTTTTCTTGGTGTCTATTGAAACAAAAGATCATTATTGTTTTAAGCATTATCGCAAATTATGATTAAAAATGACAGTATTAATCAAATATGATCTAATATCTATATAAGATTTTGTAAATTGTCGTTAAATATGTGATAAAACCAGTAGAGTGGGTTTTAAACTAGAAGTATACTTATCTTATGCATTCGGTTATTAATTTCATATATTCTACTACCAAATTATTTTTATTAAATTTAAAAAGAATGTTAGTAACTTTGAATTAAATGTCAACCACTATTTAATGAAAATTAGAATAAAAAAAACAATAACAGTAATACTAATGAATACGAACTGAAATATTTAGAAAAACACAACTTTATTAATAGTTGTTACAACTTTGGTGTCACGCTTTTTGTATAGACGTAAACTTCCAAAAATGCCCGTATAATATGTAGATAAGGTCACGTGTTTGAATCCCGCTCTTAATAAAATACCTTAAATATTTTATGAGGTCACAAGTTTGAATCTTGCTTTTGACAAATATGCATTTTCATTTATTTTTTAAGATCACGAGTTCGAATCTCAAATCTAACAAAATCTTTATTTTTTCATATTTTTTCAATTCATTTATTTGATACTATTAGTACCATAAGATATTTCTTTTTTAATATATATTCTTTAAAGATTTTGTATTACAAATATGTACTTGGTATTATACATATTTTTAACTCCCTATCTTCATCCTAACACCACAAGAATTTTCCAAATATATATTTTTCATGATTTTACAAGGAAAAGTTTAATATTTTATTTATTTAACTTTCTATCTTCATAAAAAAAACAAAGACAAAAATTAAAAACCACTCATGGTTAGTTAATAATTTTAACTTTAGCAAAAATAGAGTTCAAAATTTTAATATTATGCATAGGTATTTCTTTGTCATTATTAGGAAGTTGGAACCATTTTGAAAATGTTTATGTACTTATTCTAATCTTGATCTTGAAATTTTACAATTTCAACCAAAGTATAATATATTTTTTTAGATGCTGAACTTGAATAATTTGGCAGTCACATTAAACTATTTCTTTCTTACATAGATATTCTGAAGAAGAAGAAATCAGTAATCTTTATCTTTAATAGTGATTGTAAACATTTAGTGTCACATTTTTGTATGATCGCAAAAATACATAAATACCATCAATTCAATCCAGAATATTATAAATCGAATAAATTTAAAAAGTGTAAAATAAGGGTAATAAAATAAAATTTAACAATATTAAAATAAGAAACACTAATAAAATGGAAAGAGGAATTTAAATATAAAATAAGAATGAGATAAAAAAAAACCTTTTTAAAATAGAATATTACGAGAGTTCAATAACCAAGCATGTTAAAAATAAAACTAACATATCTAGAAAAAAATATAATAAAACAGATAATGAGATAATGATTTTCTTTCAAATTTAAGAAACTCGCTTTTTGTTAAGAATTAATGCGTATCATTATGTTTGCCTGATGATTTTAGCAATTTTGGTACATGATCCCTACAACAATTTTATTTACTAGGATAATATATTTACTAAAATTTTAATAAATTCATAATAAATTTTTTATATTTGTACGCATTTTTTTATACTTTTCCTTTTATATGCACATGCATCGCACACACCAAAACACTCGTATAATAAATATTATTTTCATTGTACCCCCCTCTTCCGCTCCCTCCCGCTCCCTACCTCCCCCTCCTCTCTTCTATTCCCATGACCTTTTTTAAAGTCGTGTTTCTTTATTTCGTTCCCATAACCCCTCGGCTTTAGGCCTCTTTGTGAAATAAATTTTAGTTTTTTGATCCAGTTTTTTCGTAAGAACAAAGAATTCGGACAACAGACCTGTGTAGCATCAATTCTACTTGTCCGTCTACAATACTGGAACCCCCAACTGAGCGGTCTACCAATACTGAGAGTTCCTTGGCGCCATCTTCAATGTAAATTCCAAGGTTGATCTGAAACCGATATTTATAAAATTTAAAACAGAAAAAGGAAGAAGTGATTGTCCAAACTTAATTGCATCTATGCTAGGTTTCAAGCTGTAACGGGGCAGAAGCCAACTCCAAAATATGTTATTGAGCAACTTCTTAAACATACAGTTTCCTCTCCTAGCGATACATCAGCAGAAGAAATTAAGTACTTACAGGATAATAATTCCCCGCGACTGGCTGATGGACTTCCAATTCCCAATCAGATCTGTAGTCGCGAATCTGTTAAAGAACTAACATTAGATTCTGAAATGATAGGAATACATGAATCAGATTGTTAATCACTTGTTGTATATTCAGTACATGAAGCAGACATGTAAAAACATATGGAACATCGTAGAAAGCAGCAAAAAAGCATTTGGAGAGAACATGTATCAAAATACGAGTATAACTCAAGAAACACGATACCCTTTTTAGAAAATCACGGCCACTTGAATCTGTGTAGAATGTTTTGTTGGTAACCATAGCAGTTGTTATTTGTGTGGCTACTTCTTTCCCGATACGATCTTCTACAGGTATTGGCCCAACCTAAAATGTTTGAATTAGGTTCAAATGAAATGAAAGGAGATTTCGGAGCCAGTTTTCTGAAGTTTTGTGCCCAATGATAACCATTTGATAGTAAAAAACATTAGAGAGTTAACTTACTACAAACTCAACTTCAACATGTTCTTTTGCTTTGTATGCTCTTGTAATCTGCACCAACAAATTTTTTATGAACACCAATTCTACCGATTTTGCATAATCTACTGGATATATCTTCGGAGTAATTTATTCTGTTTTGGGATCTACTTGTTAAGTGCAAGATATGTGGATACTCATGATACCTGATATATCCATGGATTTATCTGCTGATGCACTTCATCTACAAGCGATCCCTGTACAACTGTTGAATCCTGCAAGTTTTTTTTTTTTTTTTTTTTTTTTTGGGGGGGGGGGGGGGTTGGGGTGGGGGGTTGTTTGAGAAAAATATATATGCTTTTGACACAATAGTCTTAAATAAGAAATAATTTTTGTGACAAAAAAAATCAAGGAGAACCTGATATTTAGGCTTTATGGGAAACTTATCATCTGGGCGGAATATGTATGCTCCTGATGCCTGTGGTGAGCATAACATGCTATATGTTAAGTTATTAACACATTATAGTGTAAGCAATAAATGCTACATTTCTCCATTACAAATATAGCAGCCATAATAGCATTTACCTGAGGATCACCACCCATTCCATTATCTCCAGTGTAATAACTGTATGACTGTTGTATTTCACTTTTCACCTGAAGTGAAAGAAATCAAGGACAATCATGAATTATTTAGCAAAGTGGACGAAAAAGTAATTGTTCCCTTATGCATAATCACGATGCAAACTAGCAATTTTGTATCTTACCGAAGTTCTAGAGTTAGAATAATGATAAAGCTTCCCTTGCTTTGCATCAAAAGAAAGCCTCAAGTTCCCTGGTCCAACTTCTATATGTCTTCCCTTCCTTCTTCTTGATGAGTGTAACACAGTTGACATGTTTGCTTGACCTATAATTTTAATACCGCAAAAACTGATAATAGGGTGAACTCAGTTTATATGCAGATATGTAAATGGTTGCTAGCAAAACAAAGAAAATGAAACTGACTTGTCTTTTTTGCTGTGGAGATGGTGTACGTATTGAAACCGAGAGGAGGTATAGAAACTGGAAAAACTAGCCAATACTTTGGGGTTACTTCTGGAGACGTGCCTAAATATGCCTTGACATAGCGGCTTCTTAATTTAAGGGAAGCTTCCATTATAGGTACTAGCTGAGATTCGATTTCTTTCCCTTCAGAATCGTGGACAACAATATCTCCGCTGACCACCTGCAACAATTTAAGCCATTGGATATCAGTTTTACTTGATACAGATTACTGATAATGGCGACTGCACAGTTTTCGTTTGGATGTAATTGCGTCGTCCTGAATCAAATAATAACAGAGAAATTAGTTTGTCTAACAGTTAACAGCTAAGATACGTTCTCCAACTATATAACATATAAGCAACCACGAAGCTTAGACACTTTTAAAGCATAGATATATGTATCTGTCAAATGCTATGATGTCCAGAATGGACAATCCTCAGATACCCCTCCAACACAATTAAGCAACTAGGGGGAAAATGTGGAGATAAATAAACATTTGAAGATAGCTTTCTAAGAAGAAGGTTTAACTATGTAAAGCTTGAAGTGCGTTAGTTTGTTGAAGCTTGAAGTGCGTTAGTTTGTTGAAGCTTGAAGAATGTTCATTTGTGTTTGTGATTATGTACTACCCATATCTTATCGTTCCTATCTAGATAACTTCAATCGAAAGTGCATTCTCGCATTTAAATAACTGTGTATGCGTACCCAAATCATGCAATGCATATGTTCGTGTCTGTTCTCCAAGATCAACAGGTATGCTGAAGAACTGAACATTTAATAAGAATCTCTTTTATCATTTAGGAAAATGTTAACATGTATCAAGTAAGCATATGTTAAGATATCACATTTACTTTATTTGACATTATTGATTGTATTATAAATTTCAATAGAAATGGTAATTTAAACATTAACTTTGCTATCTTCTTGTGTAATAAATTTTGTCTCTACTCTGATAAATGTACCGTGACGTGTGCCTAGTTGGCACACATTAGCACAAGCTTTATAATTACACAAACGCTATTCTTATCTTGGATTTGATGAGAAAAGTCAATCAATTATAACTTTTTATCTTCTTCGTACTAAAAGACCCTTAACGTGTGCCCACTGGGCAAAAGTAAACACAAGCTTTGTAATTAACACACACACGCCACACACACGCATGCTATTCTTATCTCTTGTTTGATGAGAGCAGTCAATCGTTCGTAAATTGAAAAGGTATGTAGTCTTTGGTCATATATTGTTGTTTCGTGAAATTGCAGATTACATTTATAAAATTGATCATAAACTGACAATGAAATTCATGTAGCAGACCTTGCAGTTTAATATAGGCAATACCATCCCCACCCAGATTTGTTAAGACTACCATGGGGTTTGTCTAACCCATTGATTAAATGCTGTTACTTGACAATTTTGTTGGTTTATATACAAGATACATAACGGGAAAAAAATGCAATTAGAAAAAGCAGTAAAGTTTGTTTCAATGGACTGTATTAGTACATATAGATGAAGTTCAACCAAGAATGCAGTCATGTAAACTATATCAGTAGAATATGTAGTATGGCTACTCAGGCATGTATTACTAAGACATAGAAATAGAAATAACAAATTGCTGCTTAAGTACATATACTCTTTTCCATATCAATATCCCGTGACACTAATCACTTGGCCATTTATTATTCTTGTATCAGAAGTGTAAATATATGGTTTATAAATTATATATATGTATCATTACTGTTTCCTTACAGGTATACGAATCACATCTTCCCTTTTCCACCCAAGAGAATTGTAGACAAGAACAACCTGAAAAGTAATATATAGCGATAGCATAAACAGAAGTGTGTTTGCATTATTAATACATATAAGAAGGAACATTTTATCATCAATTAGAAAAAATATGTATGATCTCTAGTAACAAAATTACCAAACTATTCTCAGATGATAATTTCGCTTCTGTTGGAGGACAATAGCTTATATTCAGAAGTGGACACTGTAGCGTTATAAAGCCAAAATTAGAATGAAGTGATAAATTAATCTTCCTTAAACAGCTTACGGACTTAAGTGCAAAATGATAGATTTACAAGATAAAAGAGGATAATATTCACCTGTTCAAACTTTGTCTTTTGCCTGCAACCTGATTTGGAAACTGACTCTGTTAGACAAGCAAGTGAAACTTCTACTAGTTTCTCAGCCTGCAGAAAAGGAAAACAGAAACTTCAATTAGAAAAGAAGGGGGAAAATCAGCAACTGCTAGAACTGTTTTTCCACCTCTGTGTAACCTATAGCCAGTCTCTTGGCATAATCATTGGCTACATGCTGTTTCTCAGTTCCAGTAACTGCATCATGGTGTTGTGCAATAGCCAAAGCATCCGCTAAACTGTCTGTTGTTGGGCCATCACCATTTCTTCCTCTGAAAAATTCTAATTGCCTAGCAGCCTGGTTAAACATTGAAATCTTATAGTTTCACAATTTAAGTGTAGGCACAAAATTCACATATCAAAATGAACATTAGATATGAAATAAATATCTGATTTTGCTTGTGGAGGTTTTACTTGGTACACCCTCAAACTTTCTAAAACAGATCACCCAAGTATAATCTTGTTTCTTATCCCAACAGGAATTGTTTTTTCCCTCCATTGTATTAAAATATAAAATAAAATGCATTTACGATGAACATTAACAACTCTCCAAGAACATTGAAAATTGGCTCAAGAGCCGCTCCGGCAGAGTATTTTTGAGAGAGAACTAGAGAATGGAGAGGAGGGGGAT
This sequence comes from Allium cepa, assembly GCA_030765085.1. NCBI lineage: Eukaryota > Viridiplantae > Streptophyta > Magnoliopsida > Asparagales > Amaryllidaceae > Allium > Allium cepa. The sequence continues at coordinate 919,280,931 of CM060931.1, read as the reverse complement.
TGGGGGTCTCTTATCTACCCTGTTCGAGCCCACAAAGCGGTGATTTTTTTTTTTTCCGAAGAAAAAACCGTGAGTTTGAGCTGAATTTGATATTTTAATCTCGATACCTTATTTCAACTCAAATCATCTGCTTTCAGACGAAAACAGACAGAGTATGTGTGTGTGCGCGCACGCGTGTGCATACACACGGTAACGGACGCGCGCGTGTGTAATACACACACACACACATATATATACATATATATACATACATACATATATATATATATACATATATACATACATACATATACACACACACACACACACACACATATATGAGAGAGAAACACTAACATGACTTAATAGCTTGCCTTTTACCCTTATAATTAGTCTATATTAATTTTAGAACACGGTTGTACCAAAAGTCTACGTATTTTAGAGACAAGAATATCATTATTTTGTTATAAAACCGCATCATTATAATCTATAGAAGATCTCCTCAATGATACACACTTTTGAGTTTTGAGAGGGTTAAGAAAGTAAAAGATGCAAGTTTTAACTTTTAAATGGCTAAACTACACATATACAGCTGGTTGGGAAAGCTACCAGTAAATATGAGTTATGGGTTCAAAGATCCTTTTATGAATATGTTGTCATCGATTTCACATTTAAACCAAAATACTTGCCAGATAATAGCCACTCAACATTCTGACATAGCCTTTCAGGGCAGGTCTACTAGTGAAATAGCCTGTCCAATAAGCATTTGGATTGTCAGCATACCTATATATTATAACAACGAAACATTAGAATATTATCACTGAAATGGATTTAGAAGAATTTGAGGTATCCAATGGTAAAACTCACGGGAAGAAGTCATCAGTCTTGAGAGGCCAAGATTCTTTTGCAGCATATTTTGCATCCGTATAAATTGAAGGAGTTGAGTATAATGCATTAACCCTTCCATCCTAATAGCAGAATCAGTATTAGAATTACAGTTTAGTTTATCATTCAATTAAAATGAATCCACAGTTCCAAACAGAAGAGTATCCTGCAAAAACCTACCAGGTTGACATAATGAATAAACTTATCCATCTGCCTGAACCATGAGTGTGCATATTGATACTTGAAATCTGTCCCCATGGTAAACATGATGTGATTTGTTCTAGTAATGTTCGCCTAATACGATAAGATATTCATATTAATAGGGAAAGGTGTAATATAAAATGCTAGTCTTAAGCATAATAGTATAACAACATTATATCAGACATTACGTTTATATATAATCTTGGTAATAAAAACCAGTTATGAAGCCAATGACCATTGGCTAAAGTGGTAAGGCAATATATTGTTGATCTGGAAAACCAGTTTCAAAATACGCAGTCGTCCCTCCTCAAAAACAAGTTTTAAAAAACATGTGTTTTTAGTTTCAGCCAAATTGTAAATATTTGCACTTTCTAAACCTGCATTTACACTTCTTAGTCCAAATATTTGCAGAGATTTGCATAAAAAACTGCAAATATTTGCATTCTTTCAGAAAAAGTCCAAAAAAAAAAAAATAGTTTTGGTTATAAAAATATGCGACTAAGATTCAGATTTGACGTAGAAAAAAAAAATTGTCGAAAATAATTTTAGAGGTGTAATTTAAAACATGCTTTTGAGGATGATTTTTCGTGTATCCCAAATGAAAATATGGGATGGATCCAAATTTCCACTTTAGCAAATTTGTCCTGGATGCACAAGACCAATTTGCTTCAATAATAATTTGCATACCTGTTCTAGAGCTGCAGCAACAAAATCATTTACACGCTCCTCAACATTATAGTCAAACAGAAGCGGGTCATCCTTCCATAAGATATAATCATCATTAAATTAATATTAAGATATCCATGTAACAGAATTTTTGTATATCACTATATATGATATACTTACCTGCACAACAGGGTCGGCATCGTTGATTTCATAGTAAAATCCACCAGGAGGTGGTTCATAATTCTTTGGAAATATGCCGGTAAAAATCTGAATAATGAAAAAAAATTAAGACAGCAAAACAAAAACCGGGGAAAGTGTTCAAAGGCTGGAGGCTCCTATATGTGAGGGTCCGAATAGCAGGACCAAAATGCTTTACATTACTGAAACGCCAAGGCCATCCATTAAAAGTTCAAGATATATAGTACTAAATATTTGGAAATCATATCATATCGTGCGAAATTTATAACAGCACCGGGAGGAATATTTGCTCACATCTGCAGAAGAGCCAAGGGACTTAGAACCACGCCATACAACCTCTAGATTCTTCAACTTCTTACGTTTTATTCGGTCTTGGTAATCAATACGTGAGAAGTAAAGAGCATCAAATCCAAGCTGTAAAATTTTAGAATTATATTATGACAACTTTCAAGATATCATATGTTCGACACCTGCAACTTTTCATTTAATTTTTCACTTGATTTTTTTTATGCATATGCAAATTAAATTATAAATTTTAACCAAGAAATAAAGACCCTTTAGGTGTGAAACGTAAGAGCTACCTCTGCTCCAAGCAAGTAAGCCTGAACTGCAGAATGTCCAAATGGATCAATTTGCCATCCAATTCTTGGAGTCTGACCAAACTCTTGTTTAATGAATCGGTGCCCAAGTGTTGTTTGGTCAATCATATCAACGTAATGTACTGCTGCTTCATCATGCATGCACATTCCACCATTTCTTCAACATAAATATAAAAAATTTATCAACATGCATTCTTGGTTATATGTTGATTCAGAGGCAAGCATGAAATGGCATATAAGTAGCATAGGGTTTTCTTTTTATCAAATTTCGCAACTTTTTCCTTCATGACTAACAAAGTAACATCTACTAAATGGCTATGCGTTGAACTTGTAACAAACCAATTCCAGTGAAAAGCTTAAGTTGTCACGAAAAAGATTGGTGACGTGAGAGTGATCTCTTAGTAAATTCAGTCATATTATTTAGAAGATGTGGGATTATTCTCAACATATAACATTAAGCGCTTTTTAATGATTATTAAGGCTCTGTTTATTTATTACTATATAACAAATAATAATAAGAACAAATTTCTAACTATAAACAAACACTACAAATAGTGATCAGCAATAAATAGCTTAGAGTTCTTATTGCTTTAGTTTAATGTGAGAGGCCCACTATGGTTGGGTTAACCTTACATAAAAGCAAGATTCGCGAACCTTAATTTTAATCTAATGTTACTAGAAGAATATAAAATATTCTGTTGGAATGATGTTATGCCCAGTCTAATAGTGTGAAAATTAAACCAATTTAAGGTTTGTAAAAAAATATTGAACTTTCATTTGATCCCATGCTAAAAGTTTGACAAGTTTCACACCATTATAAATCGCTGTTGCCTAATACTCCATGATTAATGTATTGAGGTCAATGTGGCATCTATTTATGAACAAAATAGCTCAAAAAACAAATCTATTTACACAAATTCCAGTTGACCAGAATCCACAAGCCCCTTGACAATCTTCTTCATCGCATCGCTCTGCTGCCTCCACCACCTCTGGAAAAACGCCTACAGATGCGCAAACAAGAAAAAGAACCGTTTTTATCCACATTTTGCAAGTTAATATACATCCAATTAAACCCCAATTCTCAAAAATGTCACAAACCTGCTCCACATAAATAAACTTTCGATTCTTATCCTGAACCAACTCAGGAATCAAGGAATCCAGCACATTCTGTACACAAGCAATCTAGCAAACACCAACAGAACAAAAAAATTAACAAATCAAAGACAGTCAGGCTAATACTCCCAATCTTCAAGAATTAGAATTACCTGAATGGAATTATTTGATCCGACGTAGTACTGATCGATGGTCTTGAGCCATCCCACGTCGTCATGAGTGTGGGGGACCACGTGGACGTTTAGTTTACCGGAGACGATCGTTGCAGATGTATTGTAAGCGATGTAGTTGGCTGAAGTAGAGCACAAGATCGCGGTGAATGTTAGGAGAAGGAGGTGAGGATAAGTAGTAGTCGCCATGAAGAGGTGAGCTTAAGCTCAGCGTACTGGTCTTTGCCTATTTGGCTTTTCTGGATAATAAGAAGTTGTCGACAATTATTACTTGCTTGCTTGCATGTAATTTGTGAAAACAAAAAAAAATTCGCAGAATTAACTGCGGCAAAGTTTGATGCAGATTTGTAGCTAGATTTTTTTTTTGATCCAACCTATCAACTTCAACTAACATAATCTAATTTATTGATTTATCCAGAATATGATTGTCGTTCTAGATGATCGATCCAAAAAATAATTGAAATGATTGTCGTTCTTCGTGGAAGTGGCTCCTACTATCTATCTGTCAGATAAAACATAACAAGGTATTTTTGCTTTGAAATAGGCAAGGATAAATGTGAAAGGTGCACCACCCTACAGCATTTTAAAAATCAAGATTCCAAAAAAATGCCCTGTAGGATGCTAGGTGTTATGTACTGGGGATTAGTTAGGGATTAGACATAAATGTTTATACATAACATTGATCCCGAAATAATTCTTAATCAGTACTTAACTACACGGTTAGATATTAGGTGAGACGGCCTAGACGGATAACTAGGCGATAAGCCTCGCCTAACGTCTAGATGGAGTCCTAGAATGGTTTTTAGGACAGAACTAAAAATGTGATGTCTTAAATTTAAGTATAGATGTAAAAAAAATGAGGTCTTTTTTGCAATGTGGAGCGATGTTAATTCGATAGATGAATTATAAATTAAATTTCATTCTGTTCATTTTTAAGCATATAACTACTATTATGTGATCTACGCATTTTAATATTTTTTTTAAAAAAAATCAAACTTTGTACATTTTGTTACTGTAAATAGAGGTGGGCGCGGGTCGGTTTGGTGCGGTTTGGAGTCCAAAACGCTTCCGCACCGCATCAAACGGTTAATCAAAAATACAAACCATTATACTAATCTTTTAAACGGTTCGGTTTCGGTCCGGTTTGAATGTAATACGGTGGTTTTGGTTCGATCCGGTTTGAACCCATATTAAATATGAAATAAGAGAATTACTTCCATCAACAATCAATTTACGAAGCAACTGTGTGAAACTTTTGCACTTAAAGGTTAAAGTACACAATGTATACTAAAATGAAAGATTGGTTTTTAATTATATGAATATTTCAATTTGACATTAACCTACAAGTAAGATTTTTTTGGTAGATTAACCAAATATCAACATTAATCAATGCATAATCATTAAGGAAAATGACTAGAATAAGATTATAATTAGCATTTATCTAAAAAAATGAGATGAAAAATATTGTACAAAAACTATAACTTCTTCTTTTATGACAGCAATTATTATTAATATAACAAGAACATACGCTAAGAATAGAATGTACATCGTTAGAATCTAAAATAAGATAGGAGTTGCTTATATTTTTATCATAAGATTACTAGTGTAAATTTTCGGTTCGGTCCGGTTTAACATGGTTGGTTCAATCGTCCAAACCGCAACCGAACCGTATCGATGCGGGTCGGTCAGGTTTGGGATATCCGCTTTGGTTAGAAGACTTGGTGCGGGTTTTCGCACCGTTTTTGCGGTCCGGTGCGGACAGTTTCCATATAGCGGTGCGGTTTATGCCAATCCCTTACTGTAAATAAGGTATTTAGTGCATTTGCTATCTCTTTGGTTTGCATTTTTTTTCCTTTTCATTTTTCTTTTTTGAAACTTATTATTTGTCAAAGGAATTGATGACCCCTAGTTACCTGTATTTTTCCTATTAAATTAAAATCTAATATTTATTCATTCTTCTAGGTAAATTATTATTTTGATAGATTTTGGTTTGATGGCCGACATTTAATGCATTTAAATATATAATAGCTGCATAGGTTTAATATCATATTATTATTTTTAGGGTTCTTCAGGTCAGGAAAAAGTTCTTTAAAAAAAATTGGCGTATCTTATCGTACTTGTTCAAGATATTGTCTGATCTCAACGTTACGTCGGCGTTATTTGAAAGGGTGTTGGAAGCTAAATATCTAGTTATAGGCGAATACATAAAAGACACGTCGGATTCAATTCTTTTACATCGAAAATATTTTTCCAAAATGTGTGTATTCCAACCAGTTGAATCATTCAACACTCAAACAACCTTCAAAAAAAATTGTTTCTTTGCATACAACAATCTAATGGCTCCTTCCATAGCTTTCAATGCCTCTAGTAAAAAGCAAATCTATGCCAGGTTTGAAAGTGGATGCCTATCTTTTTCTGCACAAAATGAAATAATAAAAAGAATTTATTTTATTTTAAGGACCCAAAATTATATGAGGTTTATTAAAATTAAATATCAATTAAATATTAAAAATAATTAAATTCTAAATAATAGTTAAATGCTGAATATTAATATAATCATTGATTAAATGATACTTATTAATTAAATATTAAAAAATGATTAAATAATAAATATTGAAAAATTAAATAAAATTATGAAATAATTATTAACTATTAATTAAATATTATATGTTAATTAACCGAATCTTAAATATGAATTATATATTAATTAGATATTAAATAATTATTAATTAGTATTACATAATTAGATTTAAATAATATTTTTAAATATGAATCTTTAATATAAGGTTGTTCTCTACCATTTATATATTAATCGATTATTTACATTGTAATGACCCAAAATTTCACCACTTTGATTTGTAAATATTTAATTAATTTTAAATATTCAAATAATATGTTTTATAATTAAAATAAAACTCTTTTGAACAATAACTAGTGATAGTGAAATAGCTTTCAAATTTTATTTATAAAAATATTCAGTTCCAAGTACAATCAAAAATACGATCGGAATTCGTTTTTCGAACTTTCGACTTTTCGTCGGCTAAAAGTTATAGGAAATATTATGAACTCTTTAGGGTAAATATACACATTTATAAATAAGTTAGGATATATATATGTGGTGTATTAGTATATAAATATATACGCGTATGTATATACTTAAGTATGTAAGATTTAAAACATGAATTTAGTAAAAGGAATGTGTCACATCATAGGCAAACATAAGTACATTTAGTACTAAAAACATGTTTAAGACGTTAGTACTTATGGAGTTAATGTATGTCGGCATGAAATAGAGGGGGGGGGGGGGGGACATAACGGTGGTGTGAGAAGCATGGAGGGAGACACGGAGGATGATGTGGCAAGAGGGTAGTGGATATGTCATTTAGGTTATTTTAGTAATTTAACTTTTGCACTTGTATATATACACATTTCCTACCATTTTCCTCATTTTTTGATTTCATTTTCCACTTTCTAAAAAATCCTCCAAGCTTTCATTACCTCTCTAATGGCTCCCAAGTTTAAAATCTCATTTCTTTTCCACTTTTAACTTTTTGAAACTTTGTTTAAAGCCTTCCATCCATTCATACGCCTTCTCTTCTCCAAAGCATGGTCACATAACACCCACCATCTAGGCCGAGCCACCTACCCATCTAGGCCGAGCCACCTACCCATCTAGGCTAAATCATGGTTCCCGTTTTAGCTTATAAAAACTTCATTTTTCCAAAAATCAAAGCATGGATCTAAGCTCGGGTCAAGGTCTAGTGAAGTTCGGTGGAGTTAGTAAGAGTTTGGATAGCTTAAAGTGAGTAAAGTTCTCACCTTTTTACTATGTTTTAAAAACACATATTATTGCTTTGTTTGGTTGTTAATATGGTGTTTGTTTGAGTAAAAATAATGTTGGTTGTATATGTATAAAAGTGCTTGGATTACAATGATGTTTGAATATAATTTATATGTACTTGTATACCATAGTTTGGAATTAGACTTGAAATGAAGTCTAATATTTATGTTCATTAGAAAGTTGAGATCTTTGCTTATGGTTTGATATTATGTCATTTATGTTATGATCTTATGGGTGTTTCATATGCTCAGGAAGTTTATATATGGCTTGTTTAAGCAACAAAAAGATCCCTTGTTTTTGTTTGTGAAATTAGTTTTACTTAAGTGTTCACTAAAAAGCTTAATAAAGTTTCCAAAAATTTTAGTTTTAGTTTCAAAAGTTTTTCCAAGTTATAAAATGTTTCAAATATAAAAAGAAAGGTTTAAAAGATATTTTGTGTGTTAAATAAGTATTTGGAAATATGGGTCGTATAGCTATAGTACTTATAGGTGCAGTTCATGAAACATACTCTTTTTAAAATCTAAATGTATTTTCACTTAAGAATATTTTTGGAATGTTTTCAAACATAATTTAAGTCATAAAAAGTAATTATTAATTAATTAACTAAGTAAGGTAATTAGTATTTAATCATTAATTAACAAAGATAATTAGTACTTAAGTGTTAGTTAATTAAGTTAAGTTTAATTTGTTAACTAACTAAAAGTTAATTATTTAACTATTAATTGAGGATTAATTATTATTTAAATATCTTTTATATTTATTTATTATTAATTATAAAAGGGTTAATTATTAATTAATTTCTAATTACTTTAAATTAAATTTAGATTTAATTAAGACTTAATTAAGTCTTAAATTATTATTTAATAAAGGTTTAATTTATTATTTAATTATTAATTAAAGACTAATTATAGTTAAATTATTTATTAAATAATTAACTATTATTAAATTATTTATTTAAATGATAATTATTATTTAATCATTTATTTAAAAGTTAATTATTGTTTAATTAATAATTAAAGGTTTAGTTACTATTAATTAAGGAGTTAAATGTTATTTAATTACTGAATAAAGGTTTTTAATTTTAAAATCTTTTATTTCTAAATATCGGTTTTATTTTAAAAACGGTTTTCTTTTGCAAAAGTATTTCAAATCAAGGGATTTCTTTGTTAATTTTCCTTAAGTTATCTCAAATGATTATGAAACTAAATGATATTTATTTAGGAGAACAAAACACCATTTGTAACAACCCAATATTTTCAACCATTCGCATCCGCACATGTCGGACTTGAATTGATCAAAATACAGCGTTGTAAATAAAATTTGGAAAATCTCCGAATATACAGTAAATAAATAGTCACAGATCACGGACACAGAGTAAATAATAATGCAGCGGAATTAAAAGAGATAGTAGTTCATGAAGCTACTATATAAATATAAGATACATCAAAGTTAAATAAGATATAATAGAATAGTAACAAGATATATCAGGTACAAATCAGAATACATCACTGAAATCACCGAAAACTGAAAGCAGAATAGATAGCCGGATCTTCAAGCAAAGCTCCAACTCCGAGGGTGAGTCTTGAATGCTGAATCACTTAGTCTGACCCGAGCGTAAAGTAAAACACAAAACACTCGAGTCAGGATTAACATTCTTATATCAATAAATCCAACTTAAGTGAAATAACAACTGAAATACAAGTAACTCAAAGGATGTTTGGGATAACCATCCTCTAAGGATCCATTAAACTACTATGTAGTAATATTGCGCTATTATAATAATGTCTATAGTAAAATAAACTTACTTTAAAATAGCATTCCGGGCTTACCCACATCACCCTTCACACATAATAGTCCCAGTAGTCCATCCAATATCATGATATCTCCAGATCGGGAAACTATCAAAGGATACCACACGGGCTACGGGAGAAAAACAAACTCGTAGTAAAGGCTCAGTATGGTAGGTGACACGGCACACAAGGCAATGCCAGGGTAGATATACCAATTACGCACACGGGCTAGTGGTAACGCAGCATCCACATACGCCCACCTCGAAATACAATCCCATATCAAAATCGGAGGATGGCCATCTAATTAACTACAAGTAAGAGTATGGTATCGAAGGAATGTGTCCGACCAGAGGAGCTACCCCTTTTGGCCCGAGATCGTTCCTGTTTTAGCCACCTTATGACAACTCACGGGAGTTGGGTCCACGTAATATACCTCAAGAACGTCGCCACCATCCTACTTCGTTCTGGAAACTCCACCACGTACACGGTTGTCAAAGTGGTTTTCGGTATCGACAGAGAGCATGCCCATATCTGATCCCGGTCTCTTTGCCAACTAATCGTTATTATAACGCCGTGGTCATTTCAAGATAGTTTATATTTCAAAAATCATTTCATTCAAAACTATATTCCTTCCAAATTAGTTCATACTTCGAAACCAAAACGATTTCAAACATATATTCATTTCAAAACGATATCATTTCCATTTCAAACATATATTCATCTTCAAAAACCATAATACTTTCAAAGTTATAATTCTTTCGAAATCAGAAATACTTGAAATCATTACACTTTGAAATCATAACATTTCGAAATCATACATTTGAAATCATGGCACTTTCCTTTAATTCTTTATATTTAACAAATTTTCAAATCAACCCAAATTCAATTACATCGGTCAGTTTCAATTCAAAACCATTTCAAATCTTATAAATTCAAATACAGATTTGATTCACAAATTAAACTATTCAATCTTTAGTATATTTCAAAGCTTTAATATCCCACATTTCAAAACCATTTTTTTATAATTTCATATATCTCTTAATTCAATTTATTAATATTTAATTTGAAAAATATGCCTAATAAACTCAATATCATTTAAATAAATTAAAATTTCAAGTAAGCTAAATATCATTCATACTAGTATAAACTTCAAAATTCATTTATCAAATAGATCAAAATCAGTTATCATTTTAAATTCACATTCTTTGTCAAAAATGAAGATCAAATCATTTCCAAACCAATTTTAAAATATCAAAATATCATATCTTTTTGATACCTCATTATCAATTTATTATTTGAATTCAAATTCAAATATTCAAATTTTAAATACCTATTAAAATTCAAATATACCATTCATATATTGCTTTAAATACCATTCCAAATCACATTTCAAAATCCCATTCAAAATTTCATAAATCGATTCCAAATTACTCGAATTCCAAATTCACATTTAATCAATCTCAATTCCTCAATTTCATTTCAAATCTATTTCTCAATAAACCATTTCAATTTCCATATATTTTGAAACTTTAAATATTCGACATTTAAAAACTAAATTTGAAAATCTCATATATATATATATATCAAATTCACGTTAATATTATTTAGCTTTGGAATGTTCACTTAAGAAACTAAAATATCATTTAAATACCACCCAATTTACTAATCATTGAATATTTCCTTTAATTTATTTAAACTTGAAATACTCCTTTAAATCATCTTAAATAAAACCACATTGTACAGTCATATACTTAAATCTCCAATTCAAAAAGTTCCAAATCAATTTAACTAAAGCCAATTCTAAATTTAATACGATTTCAAACAAATTCTAAATCCACTTTAATTTAAAACTTATTTATAAAAATAATTTCAATATCAAATAAAACCATATATTTATATTTCCAAAACCATAGAAATCATTTTCCAAAGTATTTATATATAGACCAACAGCGTCTGTATATAGTTTTCTATCCTATGGTCAAGTGATACAGATATTTATCATTTCAATCCGCAATTTAAAAATATAAATACAGGTATATATCATTTCAACCCGCAATCCCAAATTCAATTCAAATGAAAATCGCTTGGGTTTATCATTTCAATCCATAACGATTTCTCCTATTCTAAAGTCCGTTCGGGTATGTATCATTTCAACCCATAGTGATTTCTATACTAACAGGGAACTTGCAAAGTGATAACGGATATGATAATAATATAACAGGCATATATCATCAATATAAATAACAGATAATGGTGCCAGATGTCACCGGTGAACAGATAGCATATATATAACAATGTAAATAACTAAAAATGGCATATTTCAATTGTCGTTTCAATTGAAATCAAATTAAATAAATAAAAGAACATTAATCGTGAGTGATTGCTCACCTTTCGATGCCAAAAATTTGATACTGAAATTGGATTAAGAAATGCAAGCACGAATTCCAGATTAAAGCTAGATAGATACGGATTCGACGGACAAAGCTGACAAATCAAAATTGATCAAATCAGAGCCGACTTGACGAAGATCGTCGGTATATAACTTATATATATAACTAAAATCATATTCTATATTCAACACATATTAAATTGAATATATATTTCAAATTAAAGTCAACACATATACAAAATATAACTAAATATAAACTTCATAAGTAGATGTCATGCGCATATCTATATTTAAATATACAGACATTCATAGTATTGGAAAGAGCATATACTCAAGTACCATATATATTAAAATTAGTTTTTAAACATAGATATATTAACTGTAAAGAATTGAAATTTGAAAGGATAATCGATGGACTAACTAAGATTGCAATAGATTGAGAAATGGTTCAATTATCATAAAATAGGTAGTATTACGTATCACAATCCTCAATAAATTATAGTTTTGTATTATACAAGTACATATTACTAATATATGTTTTAAAAACCAAACTCAGTATAAATGACTAACATATGCATAACTATTACGCTTGTTTAGACCACAAAACTGTAGTTCATGAAACTTATATAATCACCGCAAACACAATCTATTATAGTATATATCCATTAGAAAACCAAAACTGGAAGTGAAACAAATGCAAGAAGATAGAGCAACCTATATATATATATACGAGTAAGAGTTAGGATGCATACTCTATATAAGAAAACTAGGGAAGAGAGTCAATGGCTGAAGGCAAGGGTGGCGATAAAGGCCGAAGCGAAGGAAGGCTCGGAGTTACTTGGGTTGGCCGAGATGATGGTGAGAGCGGAGGCTTTGGGCGAGCTATGCTCGGCGGCGAAGGCCAGATCCAGACGCGATGCTTGGTCGGTGAAGAGCAGCCGAGGTGGAAGGGACAAGGTGCTTTGATCATGAGATGTGATAGGCGGAGGTAGATGCGGGTCAGCGCGGTGAAGGGTAGAGGAGATGCGTGAGATAGGCGAACCAAATGAAGGAAATAGGAATAGGCAACAGTAGAAAAATGAATGGAAAACTTTTATAATTTAAGGACAGTAAATGACAAGAGAGAAGAAGCTCAAAGAAAGCAAACATACCAGTATGAAATAAAAAGTCACTGGTTGGATTTTCACAAATATAGATGCTAGTGACTGTTGGTATGTTACGGGGTGCAAATGAATGGACATAACAAACAAAACCCCAAAAGTTTAAAGTTGGATACCGGTATGATTAATCTTTTTCACGAATTTCGTCGTGTCTCGGACGCCAAAACACATGAATGAATATACCGCAGAGATCAGCATGATGAGACGTTCAAACGGTATACAGATATTAGTAATCATCCGATCAAAAGTCGATAATCGGTACTGAAGATGTTGCTATTACGTCGGAATTAAGATAAACAGAGCAACTACAATCCAAATTTGAAGAAACGAACGATGACGTCTCACTTAGAAGATGATTTACCAATTTATTGTAGAAAAATATTCAGGTATGGAAAACATTTTATTATCATCAATTTATTAACAGATTTAAATTGAATTAAAGTTACACAAGAAAATAAACTTCAATATTATCTGATGAAAATGTACTATTTTCTATGTTTAATTGGACGCATTCCAAATATTAACATTTTATTTCAAAATTTTATTATTTAAAATTTCACAAAAATTCAATAAAATAAAATAATGCCACATGAGATTTACGGGTCGTTACACCATTCTACTATTATAATAACTTGGATGTCTTACATATATGTTGAGTTATTTGTTGTGGGATGATTCCCTTTACATACCTGTTTATTATGAAAATACCCATGTTACAACTTAGATAAGTTAAATTCAATTAAGTGAACCATTATGGTCACCAAGCTTCATTCTACTTTGGTGAAATTAAATATTTCATTTTATCGTTTGATAATGGTTTCGAGTTAAGTAATGATTTTATCATAGGTGTTTTTGAAATTAATATAATGCTTTTTAAATGATTATTTAAAATAATTGTTTTGTTAATGTGGTTTAAAGAAAATTTAATGAAGGATATTTTTAAATAATAACTTGTTGTTTAAAGGTGTTTTAAATAATCGTTTTGTATATCAAAAGGAACTTTATTGAATGATATTTATTTAAGGAGTTTTGTTTTAAACAATAAATATTTATAAGAAGTTTTATAAATGATTTTGGATATTTATAGAAGAAGTTTTATAAACAATTTTGGAGATTTACAAAGAATCATATAAATGGTTTTGATTTTTATAAAAGATTTTTGTAAATTAACTTGGAGTTTATAAACGAATTTGGAATTTAAGTAAAAGTGATTTCATAAATAAAAGAGATTTATTAGAAAGATTTGTCGAAGTAAATTATAAAAGAATTTGAGATTAGATTTCCTTTAACGACCTTCTTAATTCTGGTGATATGGACATTCGCTTCACACTTAATACCAAAGGAATAGTTTTTGAGGTTATCTTTATCTCCAATTTAAATAACATTTGTTTGATTCTTTTAATATGATTTTGTAATAAGAAATCTTCCGCAAATGTTTTGTGAACATACTTTCGTCAGTGAGATAAGTATATGAATGTTTTGATAAACTTTTTGAAAAGAGATTTAATAAATGAAGATTTTTTTAAGGCTTGGTGGCTGTTATAGGCAAATAAATCTCTTGATTTTGTTTTTTTGTGTATCTGATAGTTGAACAGCCGACGATCAAGTCTTGGCCAATTTAAATTATGAAGTATGATTATATATGCGAGTTCCTCGATAAGGACTCGAATACTTGTTGTATACTTCCAAAAGAACTGGGAATGAGTCAACCAGAAATTATTATTGTTGGTTTGGAGAGACCGGATCGAATATGCTTATCCGATAACTACTTTGAACCAACATATGTGTTTGCGTGGAAGACATCTTTAAGATGAAAGAAGAGGATGCTCCTTGAAGAGCCTTTAGTTTCGTTCAGACCCAGAATGAACTTGTACGGATGAATGCTAACATTGTATTTCTGCTTGAAGGGTGGTGTTAGCATCCCAAGATGGATTACTAAATGTTAAGAGCATGGCTTCTCAAACCTCACATCCTGGTATGGTTAAAACATGGTAGATGCGGTAGGGCCATGTGGGTCGCACCCATTATGGTATGACCATTCCAAGATCTAGTGTCAATATTTCTATTTATGATTTGGGCCCATTTTTGGTCGTTGATCACAACCAAGAGGTGATTATATTCGGTACTACCCAGTTCAGGGGTAGGTCAGTCTTGTGTTGGTAGGGATCAAAAGGTTTTCGATCCCACTGTACAATTTATCTAGAGGTGTATAGATTTTCAAAAGGTAATCCATTACCTTGTCATTTGATGGAAATCCATTCCCTAATAAGTGTCTTTGGCTTTTTACTATATACATATTATTATTATCATGTACATACATCACTGCTACTAGATTATTGGCATTTTAAACCCTTAGACATTATTATGGTATTATTGGATTTTATAATATGAAAGATTTTGGTTATCGTAAGGTAAAAACTCGTCCATGTATATGTGCGGCGTGATCTTATGATATACTTTTTGTTTAAAGGTTTTCATAAAGTTAAACACATGTTTTACTCACACCAAACTCATGCCTGACCCAGAGTTTTATTTTATTTTCCCTAAAGCTCTTGGGTGCTCAAATTTGTATGAGCAGCCAAGAAGTTTAGGTTTCCACGGATGCATTTCTTAAGGAGTTTGGAGCATGTGGCTTCATCGGTAGCTAGCTATTCATCTTGTTTCTATTGTGTTTCATTTATTTTTTATCAGTTAAGTTGGGACAGTGTAACGACCCTTATTTAACAACCTAATTTAAAATTTTAAAACATTGATTTTGTGTTAAAATAAAATTTTATTGAGAATAAAATGATGTATATGAATTAAAATGAAATTTATGAAATTGGAATGATAATTTAAATGGTGAATGCATCTAATTAGGTAGGTTGAAAGAAATTTAAATTGTTGAAAAATATGAAATTTTATTCGATTTCAAAATTTGACATAAACTCGATTAACATTTTAGTAAATTTACAATGTGAGTATTTCTACATAAAATGATATAGAAAATTTTCTGAATAAAACATGCAATTCGTTCCATCCAATTCTGATATTTGTAGTGTTGTCTATCGCGATTTGTAGTTAACTTGAGTCGGTGCAATAGACGACAAAAGTGAGATTTTGACACGATAGTCATAGCATAGATATTATTTTACCATCTTGTTCGTCCCGTCGCGTCGATCTTCGCAGTATATTCATTTGTGAATTTTGACGTCCGATGCGCGACATAGCAGTAGAGTTGTAGGTTGTAGCAGTACCCCATTTTGTCTAAACAACCAATATCTCCACCTTCCTAGTCAAATTTGCTGCCACCTCATCTTCCCTCCATCAAATATTTCATCTGCTCAAGAAAATATTGTGTCTCTTTAGAACCTGATAATAATTATTACCACTGCCTTTTGTCCATTGGCCAAAGCAAGTCAGCTGCTTGGGAACCATAAACATATTCGGTTTTAAATTCTAGCCTAGTCATCATTGCACTTTTGTGTTGCGTATGAAATCATCTTTTCCCTGCCACTTTTTTAGCTTCCAGCCACACCATTTCAAACTGAGAAATCATATATCTCCACCTATATATTGGTTCCATTCTCACTCACATCTCTCATTTCTTTTCTTTCACTCACGTAAACTCTCTTTTCTCTCGATATATATCACCCCCACAACCACTAGCCTTCTCTCCCTCTAGCCCATAGCCACCGGCCTTCCCAGCGTGCAAAACACCCCACAGCCACCAGCCATCCCAGCCCCACAACCACCAGCCTTCCACCCTCCAGTCCGCAACTGCACCCCACAACCACCAGCCTTCCACCCTCCAGCTCGCAACAGTACCCTACAACCACCAGCCTTCCCTGCCCGCAACAGCACCCCACAACCACCAGCCATTCCAGCCCCACAGCCACTAGCCATTCTAGCCCACAACAGCACCCCACAGCCACCAGCTTTCCACCCTCTAGCCCGCAACAGCACCCTACAGCCACCATTCTTCCCGGTCTGCAACATCACTTCAGCCATCCACCCTCCAGCCCACAGCCTTCGCCTTCTCCCATTCAGCCCAATCCGCCACCCAACTACACTCGAGACATCACTGCCCCTCCTCCACATCACCGAACCCGCAACAACCCTCCTCTATGCGCTGTTCCAGCATCTTCATCCCGCTATTCCGACTTGACGACACTTATTTGCTCGTTGTCGGGTTTAGTTCTCGTTGCCCCGACAAGTTACACCAGTTTTCTGCGTCTTTCCTTCGCTGTACGTGTTAGTACAATGACTCCACTTCGCTACATCAACTGTTGTCTAAGCTTTGTCGCTGTCCAGTCAGCATTTACCGCTGTCCGAATCTATATTGCAGTAATCCATCTCATTAATTGTTGTCCCGTTGTGTACACTTGTCCGTTTGGCGATTCATTGCCTATCCGTGTCTGTTGCATCTTATTCTTCATCGTTTGTGTGTTCATAACCACGAAAGGTGAGATTTATGCTCACGACAATATTTGAAATGAGAATTATAATCAAGTTTATGATGTGAAATAATAAGTTGATTCTGGTTAATATATGTTGACATTAAAAATGCTATGTTGACATTAAAAATACTATAAGATAATAATAAATTTATGACATGAAATGATAAGTTATAATCATGCTTAGTTAACAACATGTTATATGATTTTATGACATATGTTAGTTTAATTTAAAATCTCGATTGCATGTGAAATCTAAAATGTTAATATGGTGATTGTTGTATATGTAGTTATAAATTTGAAAACCCATCATCTTGTATGTATTGTTGCATGAACCATTTTTATTATGGACTTTGGAACTGAATTTTTGGGTTGAAATGATATGTACCCACGAAACCCGTCATCTTATATGAACTATTGAATATTAAACTTGAATTGGGATGTGGGCTGAAATGATATATACCCGAATTAATCACTTGGCCTAGAGTTGATAATTAAATAACAAACACCGATTTGGTCGAATAAATTGAATTTTTTCGAATTTATAAATTTTTGATTTGATTTTAATTGAAATGAGTGAGAAATCTAATTTGGAAATTATGAGTTTTAATACAACGATGAAGTAAAAGTTATATTTGAAAATTATGTGTTGGAAAATTGAAATTAAAGATTTAATTTAATAAGGATATGTTATTTTACTTAAATTAAAATTTGTTTAAATGAAATTTTATTAAATTTGTTTAAAATAGAATTGAATTTATTAAATTGGTTAATTAGAATTTAATTCGAATTTTTGTATCAAATTTGAATGATGTAACAAAAATAAAATTGAAATTGATTTAACTAAATATTTAAGTAGATTTGTTAAAGTGAACATATAATAAAGATCGTTATTTTGAAAGAAATTGAATTTGGTTAACGTTGGATATTTACCTTAATTGTTTAATTGAAAATTTAATTGATTTTTAGATTTAACAAAATGGTTTAATGAAAATGAAATAAAATTGAAAATTTTAATTAGAATGATAAACTAAAAATGGTTTGATTGAGTATGTAATTGAATTTATTTAAAGTGAATAATTAATTTAATTGATAAGTGGAAATTGAATTGAATTGGCTTACGTTAAAATATTTTATTAAAATTGCTTAATTAAAGATTTGAACTAAACCTATTTGAAATGAAACTTAAATTGTTTTAATCAAAATTGTTTCAATTGAATTGGAACTTGGATAACTATGTGAAAAGAAAGAAAAGAACTGTTGTAAAATATTAAGTGTTGGAAATTTAAATTTTGAGATTTTGAGTGCAAATAAAATGTTTTGAATCAAATGACCAATCGGTGTGAAAAATGAATTTGGTTATTAAAGAGACCGAGGCCGGATATGTTCTCTGTCGATACTAGAACCACTTTAATAACTATGAACGTGGAGTTTGAACTAGAGTGAAGTAGTTGGATTTGATGAACATTGCTGGATTTGAAGGAAGTGAACGTTGATGGATGACCCGAATATGAAATGACTAAAACATGATCTGCACCCATGTCAATGAGGTTAGCTACCTCTAGCGGACACACTCCTTCGTATTACTATCTTTACATTGTTATTGGTTGGTGTGTACCCTCTGATTTTGGGAGTGTTGGATGCGGTCGGCAGTCGCTGCGGCGATGTGTTACGATCAGCTTGGAACACAAACTGGTAGTATCCTACCTTGGGCATTGCCTCACGTGCCATGTCATACTATTATCCTTATTCGAGACTATTTTGATTTTGATTTAGTGTTGTCGTATAACGGCGCGTCATTGGCTACAGACATTCTACTGGTTGTGTTATATACGAACTGTACGTCAATACATAAAAACATGTTAAGGGAGATCAACGTAAAGCCTTAACGCTATGGAAATTTTTTACTTTGTTGATAGACATTACATATGTAGGTATCCTACTATATGTAAATAGTTTGATGGATCCTGAAAGGATGAAAATTCATAACATCTTGTGAGTTAATTAGTAACTGGTTTCATTTGAGTTGATTCACTTGTATAAGAATATTATCCCGACTCGAGTGTTTTGTTTTGCTTTATGCTCGGGTCACCTAAGGATTATAGTGTTTGATAAGCACTTTTAGGAGCCGAAGACTTATCGAAGACTCCACTCTATCTATTATCATTTCCCTATTTTCAGTTGGCATGTATTAGTATTGAACTTCTATGTATTTCCATTCCTGTTTCATTTTATTTTGGAACTTGTTATAACTTATTTAGTGGCTTCATGAACTAGTTATGTCGTATTTTGTAATTCCGCTGCGAGATTTTGTATGTTTTCTATGTCTATGATTCTGTATTTAATTCATACTATAAACCCCATTGATAATCTATCATTTTAGAATGGTTTGAGTTGGACACGTGTGGATTATTGTCGACTTAAATTATTTGAAAAAGACGGATCGGCGCAGTTGGTACCATAGCTTTGGTTTAGAGAAAACCTTAGCCCGTGGGGGTAAAGCTCATTATAGATAGGGTTAGTAATACCATACAATTAGTAGAATCTTTCTTGAGAGAGCGTATTTTGAAAATATAAAATGTTTTAAAATTCAATCTTTTTCCTAAATTTCTTTTCATGTCAATCCATATACCTTGTTAGAATTTGCTTTGATTAGGATTTCCTTAAGTTTGAATTTCTATCTTTGTTCTAAATCCATTCTTGACTTTTCAGGATGAGTTCTACGCTCGGAAGGAATATCATAGGCAAGGGAAGAGGAAATGCCCCTGTACTAGAACCGATTGCATCAAAAGCTGTTGCACCAGTTCCTGCAGTTGGATTCTCTACACTTAGCAAGGAATATTCACAACTAGATGGTACAAAGTTCACTGGATCAGAAGGCATCTTTGAAGCTCAAAAGTGGCTAAATAGCATTGAGAGGATATTTACAGGACTTGAGATCACTGATGCGTAGAAGCGTCATTTAACCGCTTGGCAATTGCAGGAAGCCACTCAAGAATTGTGGGAATCAGTTGCCACCCACACCAATGAGGAGGATATCACTTGGGCCCAATTTAGATGAAATCTTATAAGAAATCCTTTATCCAAATATTTCCATCTCTTAGAAATCTAACTCAACCTTGTTTACCAAAAATTTTGGGGACTCGTTCATAACTCAGTGGATGCCCGAGGCTAGGAAGTTTCACCTCTATTGGATTTTTATGGATCTAAGCAGGGAAACATGTCATTTTTTGAGTATAAAAGGAAGTTCAAAGAGCTATCCAAGTTCCGTCCTAGCTTGATCGACACCACACTCAAAAAGAATTAGAAGTTTATTGCAGGTGCCCATCCATAATACCAGGATTGTCTTACAGACACATTCATGGCACCTCCACAGGTCTGATGGATATGGCTCTCAAATATGAGAATCTGAAGGTAACATTAGTGGGTAAAGATTCTATTTCTCATCCATATTCCAGCTACTCAAGAAAGAGGAAGCCCAATTTTGAGCATCAGAAGAAGAATTGATAGAAGACTAGTGGACTTGGCTATTCTCAGAAGAAGCCTATCGATCTATCTACTATCACCTTGTTTCATGTGCAACCAGAATGGGCATTATGCAAACAGTTGCCCAGTTTCAGTAGGAGCATCTGTTCCACCAGTTCAGATGATTGGGAGAGATTTTTGCCACATCTATTTGCAGCCTGGCCATTTCAAGAAAGATTGTCCCACCCAAAAGAGAGGTAAACCACCAGGAATCTTTCAGTTACCACTTCTACTCCTAAGGCAGAGGACAACAAAGGTACATTTTAAG
The DNA here is from genome assembly GCA_030765085.1 of Allium cepa. NCBI lineage: Eukaryota > Viridiplantae > Streptophyta > Magnoliopsida > Asparagales > Amaryllidaceae > Allium > Allium cepa. Next base: position 919,259,711 of record CM060931.1, on the reverse strand, counting down.
GCACCTTTTCTTTGCATCTGTGTCCAATTAGTGTTTAATTTGACATTAGAGCATCCCATAGTTTTATATCTGTTGATTTATGTAACAAACCTGAACAAATCTTAAAACTCGAACGTGCACCCGAACTCTTATGTGTGTCAAATCCCATTGGTGGCCCTGCAAACCTTGGAATGATTTGTAAACAAGTGAAACTCGCTAAAGGAAGATACCAGTTCACTGGAGACTTTTACATTTTGGGTTTTGAAGCGTTTGATATATTATTGGATGCGGATTGGCTAAGGAAGTTCGATGCGGTCATTTCCTACAAAGCTCGAATGGTCTCTTTATTTAGTGACAAGGGTGAACCCTTGGTTATAGAATTTCAAATGCCCCAAGATTGTGCTGGAAGTTTCATTTTCTCTCTTGATTCTCATCTTAGTAATTAATCTTAGCTCTACTCCAGTTGTCTAACTCTTCTCGGATGTTTTTGGTGAAGTACTTCTTTACCGCCTCATTGCAAAATTGAATTTTGCATTGATCTTATTCTTGAAGCTAGACCCATAGTTCTTGCTCCAAGAAGAATGGCACCTAAAGAGAAGATTGAGTTGAAAATAAAAATCGAAGATTTATTGTCTAAAGGTTTGGTTAGGCGAAGTCATTCAAAATGGGGAGCTATAGTGGTATTTATTACTAAGTCTGACGGTTCTCTAAGAATGTGAGTGGACTACAGAGAGCTGAATAAGCTTACACACAAAAACAGATATCATATTCCCCGTATCAACGACATGTTTGATCAGCTCCATGGAGCTAAGGTATTCTCTCAGCTTAATCTTGCCACTAGTTTTCACCAGCTCATAATAGCCGAGGAAGGCATTCCTAAAACCACTTTCTGAACACAAGACAGTTTCTATTAATGGTTAGTCATGCTTTTGGTTTAATTAATGCTCCAGCCTACTTTGTTGATCTTATGAACAGAGTATTTCGCGATGTTCTAAATAAATTCGTTCTTGTTCTCATTGATGACATGCTGGTCTTTTCTAAGACTAAGGAAGAGCATGAAACACACTTGAGTTTTTTTCTTGAAACACATAGATGTCATCAATTGAAAGCTAAATTTTATAAATGCCATTTCTAGAGAGATAAAGTCGAATTTCTAGGGCGTGTTGTTCTGAGAATAGGATTTCGGTCGATCTTGCTAAGATCGACATTGTAACAGCCCGCAAATCCGTATCCCTTGAGTCAACACTATTCTACATCAATTAACTTAAATGGAACAGAAATAAAAACCATTAGGGTTAAAGAAGAAGAGGAAGAAGAAAGAAGTAACTAAACAATATCAGAATCTCACGGTCGCAGCGGAATAAAATATAATACTCAATAATAGAGCTTTACACAAAATGAAATGAAGACTATATCTGTTCATATATTACATCATCTGAGTATCACAACAAACAACATTTATCAGTCAGACAATTTCATACAATCACAGCAGCGGATATATATACAAGTACAGATAATACGTCTCGGACTCCAGCTCCTCTCATTCTCCATAGCATCTTGTCCTGAACCTATGATACTCGGTCTGACCCGAGCATTATAATGAAATAACACCCGAGTCAGTCTGGAATACCAGCTTATAATAATGCACCCAAATTGATTATTAACGTTTCAAAAATCCTTTTGAAAACAAAAGCATCTCGTAAGACCATGCCACAAATAAACATGTCGGGTTTTTACCTTACGATAGCTAAAACACTTTTTATAGAAATCCTCTGATATTATAATAGGGTCTATATATACAAATACTTATAAAATAGCCGAAATTGTTACATGATTAAATTCCAGTTACTAGCCACAGAGTGGGTAATACAAACAAAACTCGTAAAAGTCTCGTAGGGAGAATGGATTCCAACTAATGTCCAGGCACTGGGGTACCACCTGTCACAGTACCTGGTCAAGATCAGTGTACCGAGGACCACGCCCAATCCCCTGCAACACAAGGCCCAGACTACCCCTTACTGGATAGTCCCGAGTAAGATCACCCCGCGGTTGGGATCGGCAACCGCACCACTAAGTCGAAATAAAAGGGACATCTAGACAGGAATGACCTTACTCGAAAATGGGTGCTGCCCACCAAGCCTTGCTGCATATCCCCTGATTTTCAGTCATTCCCGGTTAATGAGGCTTGAGGCTAAGCGTTACCTTTTAGAACGTTTCACTTAGAATGTCCATCGCCCACCTAACGATGTTCCGAAAGCATTCGTCCATACATGCCCGTCCCGGGTTCGAACGGAACCGAGGGCACTATTCCTACTACATCCATTTTGGAAATATCCTCAGGATTAGTAGCGACTAGCCCTTGCACTTCACTGCTCCATCTTCGACTCCGAACTCGTTTGTCCAACGATACGTACAAACCAGATCGGAGTGGTTTTCGAGAAATTATTCCCAATCCTTGTCTCTTCGAAACGATTAATGCATTTGTCTAATATTTATAGTCGGTGATTTAACTATCAATTAACATTTATAAACATCCATCACACAATAAATAATTTGCCCAATTATTTATTTCCTCAAAATATCTTTACAAGATATATTTTCGTTTCCAAACCACTTTTGAAACAGTTTCAAACCCAACTCTTTCCATAGAATAAATTTCCCAAATTGTTACCTCCCTTGAAAACATCCAAGTACCAATGTTTAAGGTTTAAAATAATTTAAATTCTTTATTCTTGAAACAACATTAAACATTTATATTAAAACTTCTTGCATACTTGATTTAATATATATATATATATATACACTTTAAAAAATATCTCAAATAAAACTTCTTAATAAAATATAAACTATTATCTTTAAAATAAAGTTAAGTCATACTAAATTTTAAAATGAAGTTATGAAACTCTATACAATTTCTAAATAATACTTTGATTGATTATTTTTAAAATAAAACCATTCTATAATGTGTAAATAATAATAATATTTTTTAAAACATAATTCTAATTACCCTTTAAAATAATTACTACTATATCTACTTTGATATATGTTCACCTTTAAAATTTCTTACAACTTAAAATTTTTCTTAAAACCATTCTTTAATATAACTTCAAAGCTTCTAACTTTACAAAATCAGTTTAAAAGCGTACTTGGCCCTTCAGGGAAATACACTTCCATTTAGGATAATTCAAAGAATCTCTTTTATAAACCCCACACGTTTATCCAAATCAATTTTACATTCATCCCGTATCTTTCCTTCCCATACTTAAAAAAATAGCTCCTTTTATTTTTGAAAACATTGCTATCTCCTGGAAATTACTTTCAAATATGTGTTTAAAATTTTAAAATAAAGCTTCTAGAAATTATTCAGTTGAAAATAATACTTGAGGAAATATATAGAGGTTTCCTAAGCATTTTTAAGTCAAATTACCCTTTAAAATAAAGTTATTAAATTAGATATTTATATTATAATTTCCTTTTGAAAACTTAATACTACTTTACTTTTTAAAAATAATTAAATACCATAATTACTTAATCAAACATTTTCTTTCACTTAAAAACAATTTAAAATAATATTCCTTTCTAAAATATTCTAAACATACTTAAACTGCAAATTTATAATTTGAAAGCTTTTAAACAAAATAAAATTCCAGGAGAAAGCACACTTCCCATGCTTTAAAATAAATCTCGCTATTATTTTTAACAATTCTTAATTCCCTTTTTAAACCACAAATTCAAACACTTCATTTCAACAACCAATCACTTGAATTTAATTTCCTTTTAAACTCTTTATTTAAGAATTTCTTTAATTTTCCTTTAACCCAATTTATTTATATTTGAATTTCCAGGTTGTATTCACCAAATCAGAGCACAACACAAATTAAATTTCTAATTTATCTATCACAGTAAATAAACAGAGCATAGCATAACATGATCTAAAACAATTTTATCACAGAATATAAATGTGATATATTACAGAATATAAATAAAATTCTATTTGTGAGGGATCCAGTTGGATCCCTCCAACCTGTTTTTCCTACATCCACAGATATTAGCACAACAAATAAATATCTTTTTAATTTGATAATAATTATCATATTCAGCAAATCAACCAATCAAACATTTACTGGTATCCAGATGTGAGTGAGAATAACTCACCTTGGGTTTTCGACAAGCGTTCATATTTAAATTAAATCGAACGACGTTCAATTTAACCTAAATTTTTACTTGCTCGGAATGATTCCAGAACTGCTTCACTGCATAGTATGCGTCTCTGCGATTCCGACGCTACTAAATTCGTCAAAATCTGACCAAGCATGCACAAGATATGAATTTTTAAAGTTCAATTACAGTTTTAAAAACAAATTCCTTTAAATTTTAAATTTTATTAACAAACCCTAGATCTGACCGTTGATCAAAATCAAGGCCGAAGCCATCTTCTACAATACGCGTGTTCCAGAAAGAAAGAAACCCATCACGCGAATCTAGGGTTAACAACCGCGACCACCACGGCGTGCTCGGCGACGATCCAACACCACCACTACAAAGCTCATCCCACACTCTCCCTTCGGCCGAAGCTCTAATGAACTCGACGACCCCTAGGCTTGGCAAAACACGAACGAACTGAGCACAAACGGGCTCGATTTCGCAACCATCCACCTCGCTATACACCATCTCAGATGCGTAGATCTTCCCGTGATCTACAACTCTCTAGTTGAAATTATAGCCTGAAACTAAGTGGATAAAGAGAGATCGAGAGGGGAAGATTGAGGCGTTTCGGCCATTAAACAAAACAAGGCCGGCGGCTCGAAAGAACAATCTAGGGTTAGGCCTAAAACGCGTTTTATAAACGTTTATTAATTTTATTTCAATATTATCTCCAATTTTAACAAGCTTTTACAAACGAACTCCAACTCTCACGTGTCGCCAGGCATTCCTAAGGTTTTACCCACGTTCTGAACACAATGGAACGTGTTTCGGAGGCTAATTCGATCGTATGCGCGAGTTACGGAAATAAACGATCAATTTTAATTTAAATCGATTAAAGTATTTTCTTTACGCTTTAAGTTACCGGGGTCAAACGACAACTCCGATTGCTACGAAAATTGAAATCCGATAAAAACTAACTATTACGGATCCGATGGAACTGGTTTCGTCAAATTCCAAGGCTGTGCCTCGGAAGGCTAATTTAACCGTCGATTAAATCGAGTGATTTTCACAATCGTCGAAATCATCTAAAATTTCACTTTTTAAAACTTTATTAACTCTGTTATAACTCGTATAAAATTTATATTCGCATTAGAAATCATTCTGATTCAGTTTAAATCGAAATCTGATTATTTGCATTATTATATTAATAAATTCCATTTTTAAATTAATATAAAATTCCAAATTCAACCTATCGACTTTTAATTCCATCCAATGGTCCAGTATTAAAATTCAAACCCCAAATAGACTTAAAAAAAGTTTTAGAATCTATTTTATATCCATTTACACTCAGAATTACCAATTATTCCAATTCTAATATTAAATTATTATTATTCAAATTTCAATTAAATTACCGTATTTAAAATTTTAACCAATTTTTATTAATTTAACCAAAGTCTTTTATTTCAAAATTGAAATTATAATACATATTCAACATTTAAAATGAATTAAATGTTCAAATCTAGCGACCCAAAATTCCGGGTCGTTACAGACATAATCATGTAATTTCTATCCATCTTCTCTATTTTCTTAATTGAATCATCTTATCACATTAAATTCGAGTTCCACCTTTTTGAAATTTGCAGGATTGGGAAACTCCCAAAACTCCTACAGATGTTCGTAGATTCTTAGGCCTAGCAGGTTATTATCAAAGATCGCACCTCTTACTGCTTTGGCCAGAAAAGATGTTAAGTTTGATTGGAATGAGAAATGCATAGCAACATTTAATGAACTAAAAACAAGTTAACCTCTGCTCCTGTTCTTACTGTCTTGGACGGAAGTGAAGATCTAATAGTTTACACAGATGCTTGCCGAGAAGGTTTAGGAGCTGTTTTGATGCGATACGGCAAAGTTATTGCTTATTCGGGTTGATGGTTGAAGACTCATGAAGTTAATTATGTATCTCATGATTTAGAACTACCTGCGGTTGTTTTTTCTTTGAAGTTATGGAGACATCACCTCTTGGAAACTAAATTTGAACTCTTTACTGATCACAAATCTCTTAAGTATATTTTCTCTCGAAAGGATCTGAACTGGAGGCAGGTTATATGGCTTAAATTCCAAGCTTCCTATGACCTCGCCATCAACTAAACTTTCGGAAAAGCTAATGTAGTAGCTTATGCTTTGAGTAGAAACAAAGCAATGTTGTGTCATCTTGTTGAAGCGATGTTATATCAACTTGTTGCTTCACCAGCTCTTATGGATCTCATTGCTACTTAACAGAATAAAGACACAGTTCTTAAGCGTATTAGGGAAAAGGTTCTCAATGGAGATGGTAATATCCAAGGTGAATTGGGTGCACAAATTGATAGGAATGGAATTCTAAGAATTAATAATCGAATTCGTGTCCCTAATGTTGATGGTTTGAGACAGGAAGTGCTCAGAAAAAATCACCAATCCATTCTTTCTATTCATCCTCAAGTTACAAAGATGTTTAAAAATATAAAGAAATTGTATTGGTGGAGGGGAATGAAGTGAGATATCTCTATTCATGTTAGCAGATGTGCTACTTTCCAGCAGGTTAAGGCAGATCACCAAAAGACTACAGGTTTGCTACAGCCGCTTGAGATTTCTAATTAGAAATGGGATCAGATCTCTATGGATTTTATCGACGGATTACTGAGAACAAGAAAGAGAAATGGAAGTATATGGGCGATTGCCGATAGACTGAGGCTGCTCACTTTATTCCGGTAAAGACAATTCGAACTGCTTCAAGCTTAGTTGAGATTTATATGAGGGAGATTGTCCGACTCCACGGTGTTCCAACTAGTATTGTATGTGATAGAGACCTTATCTTCACTAGTAGATTTTGAAAGGCTTTTCAGGAGACATTGGGTACTAAATTGAATCTGAGCATGGTTTATCATTCTCAAACAGATAGCCAGATAGAAAGAGTGAATTAGATTCTAGAAGATCTTCTTCGTGCGTGTGTTTTAGATTTTGGAGGATCTTGGGAAGATCATCCTCATCTTGTCGAATTCACCTATAACAATAGCTTTAGGTATAAAGTTAAATTAAAAAAAGATAATAAAAATGGTAAATCAAAAATTTTATCTTTGAAATTCAGGCCAGTATTAAAATGGCTCTGTTCGATGCTCTTTACAGACGACCATGTAAATGTCCATCTTGTTGGGTCGAATCTGACAACCGACTTGTTCTTGGTCCCGAAATGATTTTAAAAGCCTTGGAAAAAGTTGAGGAGATTAGAAGGAAAATGAGGATTTCTCAGCATAGACAAAAGAAATATGCCGACAGGAGAAGGAGAGATCTGAAATTTTCAATGGAAAATCTGGTATTTCTCAAGATTTCACCATCGAAGAATGTGATTTGTTTTGGAAGGAAAGGGAAACTAGCTCCTAGATTTGTTGGTCCTTTCCACATCTCAGAAAGGATTAGTACTTTGGCTTATAGAGTTGATTTATATGAGAAATTATCGGGAATGCATAATGTGTTCCATGTTTCACATCTTTGAAAATATGTACACGGCCCATCTATGATTGTCCAATTGGCTTTATTAGCAGGATTGGATGTTGAGCCGTATCTTACAGTTGAGAGAAGGCCACTTCGTATAGTAGATCGAGGTACAAAGCAGCTAAGAAGGAGGTTGGTCAATCTGGTCAATGTCCAATGGAGCATAATGACCGAGATTGCACTTCGGAAATAGAAGATAGGATCCGTGGTTCAAATCCTGAATTGCTAGTATCAGGTACAATTTGTTTCAAATCTATCTTATCTTTCTGTTTGTTCATTCTAGTTTTACCCGTTCCTTTTCAAGGACGAAAAGTTTTGAATAGTGAAGATTATAACGACCCTGATTTTAACAACCTAATTTAAAATTTTAAAACATTGATTTGTGTTAAATTGAATGGGAATAAAACGACGTATTTAATTTTAAAATGAAATTTAAGAAATTGGAAATGATAATTTAAACGGTGAATGCATCCAATTAGTTAGGTTGAAAGAAATTTAAATTGTTGAAAAATATGAAAATTTATTCGATTCCAAAATTTGACGTAAACTCGGTTAACATTTTAGTGCAAATTGTCAAAATTTAAAATGTATATTTTTACATAAAAATGATGTAGAAAATTTTCTAAATAAAACGGCGCAATTCGTTCCTTTCAATTCTGATATTTCTAGCTCTATTTATCGCAAGGAGTTTGTCCTTAACTTGAATCAGTGCACTTGTCCAAAAAAGTGAGATTTTGACATGATAGTCATAGCACATATATATTATTTTATCATCTTGTTCGCCCCTTCGCGCCATCTTCGCGGTATATTCATTTGTGAATTTTGGCGCCCGGAGAGCAACGTAGTGATAGAATTATTAGTTGTAGCAGTACCCCATTTTGTCTAAACAACCAATATCTCTACCTTACTAGTCAAATTTACTGCCACCTCATCTTCCATCCATCAAATCTTTCATCTGCTCAAGAAAATATTGTCTCATTGGAACCTGATAATAATTATTACCACTGCCTTACGTCCATTGGCCAAAGTAAGTCAGCTGCTTGGAAACCATAAACATATTCAGCTTTAAATTTTAGCCTCGTCATCATTGCACTGTTTTGTTGTGTATGAACTCATCTTTGCCCTACCACTTGTTTAGTTTCCAGCCACACCATTTCAAATTGAGAAATCATGTATCTCCAACCATATATTGGTTCCATTCTCACTCACCTCTCTCCTTTCCTTTCTTTCACTCACATAAACTCTCTCTCCTCTCGATGCGTATCACCCCCATAGCCACCAACCTTCTCCCCCTCCAACCTACAACCACCAACCTTCCCAGCTCACAACAGCACACCACAGCCACCTGCCATCCTAGCCCCACAACCACCAGCCTTCCCAGCCTGTAACAGCACCCACATCCACCTGCCATCCCAGCCCCACAGCCTTCCCAGCCCGTAACAGCACCCCACAGACCCCATAGCCACCAGCTTCGACCCTCCAACCCACAACAGCACCCTAAAGCCACCAGCCTTCCCAGTCCGCAACAACACCGCAACCTTCCACGCTTTAGCCTATAGCCACCGGCCTTTCACCCTCCTACCCATAGCCTTCGCCTCCTCCCCTTCAGCCCAATCAGCCACCCACCTACGCCCAAGGCTTGAGTGCCCCTCCTCTATGTCACCGAACCCGCAGCAGCTGTGACGACCTGCCTTTCTACTCACAGAAAGACGTATCATCAATAAGAAAATAAAGGGATAGAAATAGAAAAGATAGAAATAAAGAATAACAACATCAGAATCTCACAGCGGAAACGAAACAAAATATAATACATCACATAACTATTACATAGTTTTACATATATAAGAGTTATACAATATCATGCACATGACAGTCATACATACTTCTGTCACTACATACATCCCAAAATACAACATACATCAACTAACACAGCGGAACTAGATAGATATATACGCCTGGACTCCTGCTCCAAGCTCCTCCAGAACTCAAAATCCAAAACCTATCACTTGGCTACTCATAAAAATTTGAGTACATAAGAGTTTATGACTCCGGGTCAGACATGGGTCTGGTATGAGTAAACGGTTTAAAGTTGTTTAACTTTGAAAACATTTGAAAATAAAGGTATCACGTAAGACTCCCCACACATAAATACGGGAAAGTTTTTACCTTACGCTAACCAAAACAATTTTATAGGAAATCATAATAGTGTCTAGGGTTTTCAGGTAAAATACAGAAATAGCTGAAATGCTTACATCTCACATTCCAACATAGTTGGGCACAATCAAAACGTATGGCACTTATTGGAGATTGGATTCCATACAATGGCAGGGCTACTGGGGTACCGCCCATCAAAGTGCGGGGCCTAGATCACCGTACCGAGGATCACTCTCGACCCCCTACAACACAAGGCCGGAACCATTCCTTACTGAACAGTTCCGAACAATATAACCCCGCCGTTGTAGCTAGCAACCGCCCACACAGCCGAAATAAAAAGGGACATCTAAATAGGGGTATATCTCGTCCTGCTTGGGTGCTACCCACCCAACCTTGCTGCACATCCCCTTTTTAGCCATTTCCGGTTGATGAGGCTTGTAGTTACGATTACCTTTATAGAATATATCTCTTAGAATGCTCATCGTTCACCTGACGATGTTCTGAAAGCATTCAATCCATACAAGTTCGTTCTAGGTTCGAACAAAAATCGAAGGCATTATCTCGTTACACTCATTTTGAAATCACCCTCAGAGTCAACGACAATAACCCTTGCATTTTGAAACACCATCTCGATCTTCACTTGGAAATTTACGAACTAACATTTAATTTGGATCGATGTGGTTTTTGAATAATCATAATTAACACCCGATCCCGGTCTCATCGAAATCCAAACGCCATTTTAAAGGTCAAGTTATTTAATAATTTAAACAGTTTAATTCAATACTTTGAATTCACATAGCATTTATCACAGATAAATCATACACAATCATCAAAGATATATCAAAGCATATTATAGAGTATTACAGAATACCACAGTCCAGATATCCTACATGTACAATCATCTATAAACAAGTATCTTTAATTCTTATTGTAATTAATTCAATTTAAATTAATTACTTGAGAGTTAATCACTTAATTCTGTTTAATAAATCATCAATTAATTAACTATTCTTTTTTCAAATCATTTAATTAATTAATAAATTATTAAACAATTTATTAAACCTTATTTATTTAATTAATTACCCTTAATTATTAATTAATAACCTTAATTATTAATTAATAAAATTTAATTACCCATTTATTAACCACTAATTACTTAATTAATTAATTATTAATTCGTGATTAAATTACTTAATTAGTTAACTACTAATCGTACATTAATTAACTTTAAGTAGTTAATTAAAAAATTATTTATCACTTAATCATTAATTAACCAATCTCTAATTACGATTATAATTTAATTATTATTAATTACTTTCAAAAATAATTAATTAATAATAATTATTTATCTTAATTAACATTTTAAAAAAAAATCTTCTTTAAACTTTGAAAATTAAATTATTACTAACTGCAAAACTTTAATGTTAATTAATTTAATACCTAACTTAACTTACCTACTTAAACATTGTAAAGTATTAACTAAAATAATTAAAACTTGTATTAAAGTCTTAACTTAAATTGTTAAACATTTATTAAGTCGACAATGCTTAAACTTGTTGAAAAACAATTTGCTTAACTTTATTTTTTATAATATTGCAGTTTTGAAAAACCAACCCGAGAACTTTCCCCTGTTTACTCGAGTAACACTCGAGTTTCTCACCATTTCACCCGAGACATTCCTCACATTCTTCACGCACTCCTTCTTCTTCTCTTTTTTTATTTCCAGTTAGTTTAAGTTGAAACCTAAATTATAGAATCAGGAAACTCTCACGCGCACTCGGTTATAACTCGAAGCAAACAATCCCAATACTCGAGTAACAACCTGAGATGTTCACCCCACAACAATACTGACACCACCTACTACGCCGTACACGTGCACGGCTTGCGCCATTGCTCCGACGAACCCCACGACCATCGACAAGTTGCAAAACTCCCATACACTCGAAATCGAAACACGATTCGTCACCAAATTTCCCAAATAAAAAATAAGCAGTTCGCTCGAAAAAAGGCAACACAACCCACTAACAAAATCACCCCGCCGCCGCTGCTCAGACCACCGGAACTACCCCAACTTCGTCCACACCACGTCAACACCCTATTCTTCCATCCCCTCGAGTCTCGTGAAACTCGATCAAGCATAGGAGACGAACTCGTCTCATTTCAGACATGTCTAAAAACTCGAAACAAAACCCTAAATTGACCTCGTTCCTTTAATTCACACAATAGAAAAATTATTCAATAATTTTCTCGAGATCATAGATGTTTATACTTGCTTCAAACAAAATTTCATCACCCAATATTTGATCGATTATTAGAAAATGGAAAAAAGCAAATTTTGTTCAAAATTGAACTACTCGTAAAATACAAAACTAAAAATTACCATTTTTGCTTTAAAAATCCTATTTTGCATTGAAGATTCAAGTTATAAACTTGAATTAATATTTTATAACAATTGAATTTATCAAAATATTTCTTGTTTGCCTGTAAAACATGATTCCAGAAGTATATTTCTCTAGCATGTTTAAACAACTTTTAAAAATCCTGATTGAAGTTCAAACATCTTATTTTGTTGGAAACTTAAAGCTTTACCATGATCAGTTGAAAACAATTTGAGATTGAATAATATTCAACCCTGTAATCAATAAATAGGGAAGACCAATATATAGAGCAACCTATGATCAACACAGAATTATATTCAAAACTAAAGCATATACAAACCATATGTAACGACCCGTAATTTTCGTTAATTAAATTTGTCATTTTAATAAAATTTATGTAAATTTAATTTAGAAGAAATAAAGATTTTATAATTAATAATGATGCAAATGCTGAGAATGAAATGAAACCATGTGAATATAAGGCTAAGTATTTACAATTGAAACAAAATGACGAATAAATTGAAGTGATGTAAATTGTTATACTAGGCTAAGAGTTGCATATATAGCAGTGGAATAAAAAATTAGTGTTATTATAACCTGGTTGGTAAGTAACAAACTTATAACTGAATTTAAAAGAAAATAGGTGACAATGAATATAGATTGTTCATTTGATGTGTTAAATAAATTTTGGTATTCAATCGCAATAAATATAAATAATTAATTGAAACTGTTGTAAGGTCAAAATTTATTGCATATAATAAATTGGGGGATAGATTTCATTAAAGGTAATTTATTTATTATGCTAATGTAAATTAAAATAATTAAAGGTACGTAAATGATGATTAATACCATGTTTGAAAGTTGTAATTTAGAGGATATTAAGAATTAGGAATTGAATTTTGAATTATTTGCAATACAAATAAAGAAAATGTTACGTTATTGCTAACTGAGGGAATCATTAATTAATTGAATGAAAGTTAAATCAGTGGAATTAATGGAGATTAATTTACGTTAGTTATTTAGGGTAGTGACTAAATTTGGTAATCCATTTGCAATTAATGACAACAGTGTTGATATAAGCTAATAAGTTAAATGTCAATGCAATACCAATTAATGGATTGAATGTGATTATGAAATTGGAATTAGATAAATGCAGTAAATAATTCAGGGCAAATAAATTTATGGAACAAATGTTAAGATCTTAATTGATGGTAATTAATAATTGAAGATAATGTAAATTCCATTTACAATATGACTATGGGTGAATGAAAAGATTGTAAATCAAGATTTGTTTATTTATATGAATATAAAGAATTAAGGTAATTGAGTTTTTGCAATTAAGTAAAAATTAAACATTTATTTTTACGTTAACTGAAAATTTAGTTGAAATTGAAAAATATTTATGTATGTTAATTTCATCCATTTGGATATAATGGATTGAATAATAAGAATGAAGATTTAATTCAATGTAATTTTTGGAAACTTAATTGATAATTTCTAAATTTAACAAAAATGAAAATTTGACACTGAAATGGGAAGTTAATCAACTTTAAATTGACCTTTAAATTGTTTAAAACATTGTAATTGATTGAGACATATAAAGGTAATAAAATTTGTCAAATTTAAGATTTTAAAAAAAAAATTGGATTTTATTAATAAATTTTTAATTTATTTAATTGATATAAAATTAGCCATTTTGGCCACTCACTCGATTTTCGACGAAACCAGTTTCATCGGATCCGTAACGGGAATTATAATAGTGTTTCAAGTTTCATAACGATCGGACTTGTCGTTTGATCGTACCGACTCGAAACGCCTTGAAATTTATGCAATTTAAATCAATCTAAATCAATTTGGAAAAACTGAATTTAGCATAACTTCTTCATACGATGGAATTTGGACGTGAAAATTTTTTCATCGCGTTTAAAATATTTTTAAACATATATTTTGATATATGGGTTGACCCAATTTCGTTCCGGAGTAGAAACGGGTTTTTCGGGCCATTTAGCGTTCAACGCGTATACCGATCCGATCTATCTATTATTTTTCAGCCTTGTCTATATATAACCCGTTATAAACCCTAGCCGCTCCTTATTTTCATTTTTCTATACGTACATATCCTTCTCAACTCCTCATTCCAATGGCAGGAAAAAAAACCTAATTCCCAAATTCCAAAAATTAATTTCAATTTCAAAAAAAAAAAAATCGGATCTGCAGCCACTTCGAGTCACGCATTGAGTTTCAGAGGCAAAAACACTGTATCTACTTCGGGTCAGGAAGAAAATGACTCGAGTCGCTCCGGGTGTTTTGGAAAAAACTCCAAGCAAGCACCGGGTATTTGAGGCGGGGCATTGAAGTCGAACCCGAAGTTGACACAGGACCAGAATTTTCCAATTTTCAAATTTTGATAACTTTTGCGTACGAGCTCAGATTCACGCACAGTTTATTTTGCTGGGATTGTATCGGAATTCCAGACATTTTGGCGTTGGTTTGGAAGGATTTGGAGACTGTGAAATTTTTGGGTTTAAATTGAATTTAGATTCAATTTAAATTCAAAAGGTGAGTGTTTTAACCCACTCACAACTTCTAAGTTATCTTATGTTTGTTAAATTGATTTAAGATATGAGTAGAAATTTATTTATGAATGTTTTACATATGTTATTCATCATCTCAGTTAAATCGCATTTATTTAATTTAACTGTTAATTAATTTTATTATTGCATATAAATTGACAGTTAAAATTTATTTATTTTGCATATAAATTGCAAGTTAAACAGTTATTTATTTATTTATTTATTTATTTTGAATATAAACTGTTCGTTGATACCTGATATGTTTTATATGCTCTATTGATGTTTGTTTAAATTGACGATGATTGAAATAAAATTGGTTGATGATTGATATTGGGTGAATGAATGATGTGTTCCATATTATATAAACTGCAAGTTATTATGCATTTTCATTTCATTCGGGATTGCGGTTTGAAATGATATACAACCGCATTTTTATTTTTAAATTGCGGATTGAAATGATAAATATCCGTATCACTTGACCATAGGATAGAAAATTATATAGAGGCACCGCGGTATATATATAAAATTATTTTTGGGAATGATTTCTATGGTTTGGATAGGATGCGGTTAAATAAATATTAATTTTGATCTTATATAAAATCTTATTTTATATATACATATATCGTTAAATTATTGAATTTAAGCTATGTATGAATTGGTTGAATGGAAATAAATAAGTTGAAAAATGGAGTTTGATGATTTATATTTATGATTAAGTACAGGTTAAAGATATTGTGTATATATAGAGTTTTAAATAGTTCAAATCAATTAAGATTGGAAATTTAATTGGAAATTTATTTGGAATTGGGCTTATTTAAAAATTGAACTCCACAAGTTGGTGTAAACTTATTAATCTTGAAAATTTTAAAGGTATGATATTTATAACTGGATTTTCTATTCAAGATAAATTAAATGAATAATTCTAGTATAAATAAATGGAAGAAAATATTTAGTGTTAATAAATTGGGTTTTATTTTAAATGGTTATGGATCTATTATGTAAACGTTTCAAAACTAAATAATAGGACAATGAATTGTTGAATAGAAATTCCCAACCTTAGTTTTGAAAGTTATTAAATACTCAAAGTTTGAAAATATTGAAATCGAAGTGTTTTTATTCAAACTAAAAGTGAATCTAAAGGTTATGGGTTTAGACTGAGTATAAAGTAAATAAAATTGTAAAGGCGTGAAAATTATTTACTTTATAAAGAAATTTTAAATTCAACTGTTTTATTTTATATACTGTTGAATATCCATACCATTTGAGTTTTGAAAGTTATGATTTTAAAACTATGGGTTTCGAAGTATTATGTGGAAAGTTAAATTTCAAAATATTTGGTTTCGAGGTATTATAAATCTTAAAAGTGACATGATTTTGGAAAAGAAATATATTTGAAATAAAATGATATCATATTTATTTGGGTTTTAAAAGGAAATGATATCGTATTTATGGGTTTTAAAATGGATAATTATATTCTGGTTTTGAAAGCATAATTATTTTTAAATGACCGCGGTGTTATAATAACGTTTGGTTGTTGAAGAGACCGGGATCGGAAATTGTCATACTCTCTGCCAACTCCGAAAACCACTTTAACAACCATGTACGCGGCGGAGATTCCAGAATGGAGTAGGTTGGTGACGGCATTTCCTTTAAGGTAAATAAGTGGACCCGACTCCTGTGAGTTGGCATAAGGTGGCTAAAACAGGAGCGATTCTCGGGCCAAGGGGGTTAGTGTGACATCCCGCAAATCCGTACCCCTTGAATCAACACTATTCTACCTCTATTAACTCAAGAGGCACAGAATTACGAACCACTAGGGTTAAAGAAGAAGAGATAGAAGAAGAAACTAAACTATATTAGAATCTTACAGTCGCAGCGGATAAAATATAATAGTGAATAATAGATCTTTACACAAAATGAAAACTATATCAGTTTTATACACCACATCATCAGAGTATCACATACAACAACCGATACCAATCAGACATACCATACAATCATAGCAGCGGATATAGATATACAAATACGAATAATACGTCTCGGACTCCAGCTCCTCTCCTGCTCCATAGCATCCTGTCCTGAACATATAATACTCGGTCTGACCCGAGCATTATAATGAAATAACACCCGAGTCAGTCTGGAATACTAGCTGATAATAATGCATCCAAATTGATTATTAAAGTTTCAAAAATCCTTTGAAAACAAAAGCATCTCGTAAGACCACGCCACAAATAAACATGTCGGGTTTTTACCTTACGATACTAAAACACTTTTTAAAGAAATCCTCTGATATTATAATAGGGTCTATTTACAAATACTTATAAAATAGCCAAAATTGTTACATCTATTAAATTCCAGCTACTAGCCACAAAAGTGGGTAATACAAACAAAACTCGTACAGGGCTCGTAGGGAGAATGGATTTCCAACAATGACTAGGCACTGGGGTACCACCTGTCACAGTACGGGGCTTAGATCACCGTACCGAGGATTACTCCCTTCATCCCCTGCAACACAAGGCCGGAACCATTCCTTACTGAACAGTCCCGAACAAGATAAATCCCGTGGTTGGCGCGACCAACCATCCACTAAGCCGAAATATATAAGGGACATCTAGACAGGGGAAATATCTTGTCCTGCTTGGGCATGACCCACCTAACCTTGCTGCATATCCCCTGATTTTCAGTCATTCCCGGTTGATGAAGCTTGAGGCTAAGCGTTACCTTTAGAACGTTTTCACTTAGAATTCCCATCGTCCACTTGACAATGTTTCGCAAGCATTCGTCCATACAAGTCTATCCCGGGTTCGAACGGAACCGAAGGCACTACTCCTACTACATCCATTTTGGAAATATCCTCAGGATCAGTAGCGACTAGCCCATGCACTTCACTGCTCCATCTTCGACTCCGAACACGTTTTTCGCACGAAACGTACAAACCGGATCGAAGTGGTTTTCGAGAAATAAATCTCGATCCCGGTCTCTTCGAAACGATCAACGCAATTGTCCAATATTGATAGTCCGTGATTTAACTATCAATTTATATTCATAAACATCCATAAGCATCCATCACAAAATAAATAATTCCCACATTATTTATTTGCCCCAATATCTTTACAAGATATATTTCCAAAGTTTCAAAACTCATTTGAAACAATTTCCCAAAATTCTTCCTTACAAGGTAAATCCTTTACCATATATTCCCATTGGAAATAACCAAGTTCAAAACAATTTAAATTTAAAACACTTAAAATATTTTGTACTGAAATATACTTTAAAATATGCAAATTTACTTCTAGTTATTTACTCAAAATATAATTTCGAAATATTTAAAGTAAAACTATTTTATAAGATATAACTTGATTTAAAATAAGGTTTTAGTTAAACTAAATTTAAAAATAGAGCTGTAAAAGGCTTAATACTAATTTCAAATAATTTAGGTCAAAACTAGCCTTTTTAAAACAATCCATTTATGAAATTAATTACTAATATAATCTAAAATAACCACTATTGTTACCTTATTAATTAGCTTTTAAAACAATAATTTTCCAAACACTCATCTATAACAAGTTTTAAACTTAAATTCACTTTTAATAAAATCTGTTTAAAACTCAAACTTGGTGTTTCCCAGGGAAACTCATTCCTACTCAAATATCCCAAAAATCCTTCTTATAAATTCTGTCAATTTATTTAGATTCAGGTTTAAGTTTAATAACATAAATTTACTTTCACATTTATCAACTGATAACGTTTCTCTTTGTTTATCATTCCAGATTTTACAAATTTTCAATTTTCATTCCAAATAGATTTCAAATTTTAATTCCTTTAAATTCATTATTTAACAATATCTTTTATTTCTCTAAAATTCAATTTATCCATTTATAATTAATTATGGATTTATAATTTACCCAGCAATATTCCAATACAATTTTATTTCAGTTTTCCATCCAAGCAGATTCTAATTTTTATATTCCTTATTTATTAATTTCTTAATAAAACCAATTTAATTTCTTTAAAATTAAAACTCCAAATTTCTTTATAATTTAACATCCCGGGCTTATAGTTAATCCCACAATTTTCACAATACAATTTAATCCCAAATTTATCAATCACGATATATACAGGCATCATCATCAATTATAAAAATAATTACTACATTGTGAGGAATCCAGTTGGATCCCTCCAACCTGTTTTTCCTGCATCCACAAATATTAGCACAACAATATATATATCAATCCAGACTGATTTAAATAAACATTTCAACCAATCACACAATTATTTAAATATTTACTATTTAAATCAGCTAACATTCCAGATGTGATTGAGATTAACTCACCTTGGGTTTCGGCGAGCGTTCGAAATTTAAATTAAACCGAACGACGTTCGATTTAACCTAAATTTCTACTTGCCCGGAATGAATCCGGATCTGCACCATCGCGAAGTGCTCTTTTCTGCGATTCCAACGCTACCAGTTTCGTTAAAATCTGATAACGTAAGTAATAGTTATTTAATTTTAAAGATTTGAATTAAATTTAAAACATTTTCTTTTATTAAAACCTCACCCCCGTCTCTACCGTTCATCAGGAACGAGATCCAGGCCGTCCCTAGGTTCTTCCCTCACGCGCGATTCCCAACTCAAAACCGAACCCATGCTCGCTCTCTAGCGTTTCGAAACGCAACCCCATCGACACGCTCGAACGCGATCAAGCTCCACTACCTCGAAGAGCTCGTCGAGGAACACCCCCAGCCAGAACCGCTTCGAACTCGGTGGCTCCACTTGGTGCGCGACACGAAGACAACGGCGGCTCTACTCGTCCAATTTCTGGCTTCAATCGGCGATGATAGGCAAGATCTACCGTTGGATCTGAAGCTCTTGATGAGCTCTTCGATCTTCCAGTTGGAGGAATTCGCTAATATGTGATGGATTGATCGATAATCGAAGAAAAATAAGAAGCATTTCCGGCCATTAAAGAATAAAAGAACGGCGGCTCACGTTTTGCTAGGGTTTAGCTAATATAAGTGTATATATAATGTTATTTAATATTATTTAATTAATATAATTTCTCAAGTTAACAGTTTATACAAACGACCTCCAATCTACGCGTGCCGACGGGCGATTCTAAGGTTTTTCCGCGTTCCGGACACAATGGAACAGGTTTCGTAAGCTAATACGGTCGTATGCGCGAGTTACGGAATTAAACGATCAATTTTAAATTAAATCGGTTAAAACGATTTCGATGCGTTTCGAGATGCCACGGTCAAACGACAACTCCGATTGCCACGAAAATTGAAATCCGATAATAACTAACTATTACGGATCCAATGGAACTGATTTCGTCAAATTCCGAGACTGTACCCCGGAAGGCTATTTTAACTCGTCTATTTAATTGGGCGATTTTCAAAATTGATGAAAACGCTTAAAATTTCACTTTTAAAATTTTAATAACTTAATAATAAATCATATAAAATTTATAAACACAAATAAAATCATTTTGGCTCATTCCAGACCAAAATCTGATTAAGTTGCATTTTAATAATATTAATTCATTTTTAAATTAATATAAAATCCCAAATATTAATTTATCAACTTTGAAATTCTTCTGAAATTCCTACCACACTATTTACACTCAAATAACTCAAAATAAATTTTTAAAAACATTTTTATCACTGTTTACATCCAGATTTACTTTTATTTCAATTCCGAATATTTAAATTATTATTTTCCCATTATTCAAATTCAACCCGAATTACTATAAATTAAAAATTATAGCTTATTTCATTGATTGAACCTGAATCCATTCATTGCAAAATCAATTAAGAATCCACATTAAACATTTAAAATGAATTAAATGTTCAAATTCCATGGTTTAAAAATACGGGATATTACATTCCTCCCTCATTATAAAAAATTTCGTCCCCGAAATTTGCTAGGGTAGAAAATGTTCCTACACTCATTAACTTAACCCAACTTCTTTAGTTAAAACCTATATACACTTTCCAAAACCCCTTTAGTTAACTCCCCAAACTTATTTGCTTTACTTATTCTAAAGCTTTAATTTTAACTTGTAACTTTCAAAGTTAATTACAAATTGTCAAAATTCCCAAAAATTTTCTAACTCCCAAAATTTCCGGAAAATTTTGGCAGAGTCTCCCCTGCACGGAGGAGCTTTCGCGATATCGCGATACACACAAATATATATACATCGACCAACACGGTCGGAAACCAAAATATATCACAATATATATATATCATTTCCCAATTATATTTGCGTAGGTGTACCTTTTAAGCAAATTTTTAAAGCAAGCGGCTAATATTACGCATATACGCGCTCCAACTCTCTCGAATGTCTTCCGTACTTGTACTAAACTCAAACAAACTCATCAGTTTCCCAATATGAGCATTTTAACAACATTTCCAATGTAAATGCAAGCCAAACATATCTATTTCATAACCAAACCAAACAACTTCATAATTACTACCACCGATTCATATTCACTTCAATATTATGAATATATGCTTTCAATTCATTTACCTTTCTTTTTAATTAACCTGCATGTACATACAAACCCACTAAATAGATTCCAATCCATTTTCCATTATTCAAATGTCAATTTCATTTACTTCTTTTAATTCATTCACTTACATTTATACTCAAATCCATTTATTAAGATTTTAGCCCATTCTACTTTCATTCAAACCAACTTTATTTTATTTCACTTGAAAGATTTACATTCAAGTTCACTATATACCATTCATATTTATTGCAACCAATTTATTTCTATTTCAATATGATTAACATATGCCTTACTTGCATTTCTTTACTTTAACTTACATTAACAATTTGATTTAAAATCAAATTTTATTTTAAACTTGAAACATTTGCATTTCTTTAATGATCTATTTCCATTCATATGCAAAATCACTTAATAACATGTCAATCCATTCCAATTAATTCAAAAACCAATTATTTGTTTACTTTAAACTATTTATCTTCATTTACCACAATTCGACAAATTTACAATGCAAATTTACATGTTATTCATGTAATAACCCATTACTTAAGCTTATAATATAAAAATTAATTTCCACTTAGATTTATATTAATTTATCAAATTCTGCATGGTTCACAATCCGAGTATTCTTATTCCATTTCAATTATTAAATCAATCCTTATTCTCACTTTTCAAATTTATTAATCATTTTAAGTTTATGCTTATTATATTATTATTATTATTATTATTACTATTATTATATATTTTTTCATAGTTATATAAGTCATTCCATTCTTATTTACAACTCATATATTCTTTCTTCATCACAATAACTATCTTAAAAGTCATTTGCTTGCATTCAAAATTTTATTGTCCAAACAAATTTCATTTAAAGCTATTTCATAAGCTTAAAAAAAATAACCATCTCATCATCTTTCTTAAATGATTTCAATTCCATAATATCTCAATTTGTTTCCATTTTAATTGATTCTTACCAAATCAAACCATTTACAAATTTTAATCCCACTAGCTTAAACATTCAGCTTAACCACAATTATTTAATTTGCTTAAGCTTTGTTTACAATATCTCCATTATCTTCTTATAAATCAAATTTTTATTTTCATTTGATTCTCATCCAAATCAAATTCCAATTCATTAACAAACTTTAATGTACTTTGCCTATTTATTAAATCCATTTTAGACTTATTTTATTAGCAAAGAAACCACTTTAAATTAGTTCACTCTTTTGAATTTATTTACACTTCAAACCATCATTATTATAATTTAGTTCCATTTTTCATTCACACTTCATTATTTGTTACCACCAATTTAAATCCCATACTACAATTGGATTTCTATTTACTTTCAAATTTTGATCAATTATCAAAATTCTATCCATTACAATAAACAAATTCCATTTAATTGTAATTCAATTAGTCTCTAACCTAATCCATATTAGGTTCTAATTCACTTCCTCAATTCATACTGAACTTATTTACAATACGACCATTTTCAAATGTTCTAAACAAGAACTAGGTTCCATTTACCCTTCAATTATTAATAAGCTTCCAAAACTATACCCGTTCCCGTACTATTTTCATTAAATTTAGCTTACACTAAATTCAACTTCAAGCTTCTCTTTATTTAATTCAGCTTATGCTAAATTCATTCTCAAATAATCCCTTTGAATTTAGTTGAGTCAAACTTTTATTCATACAATATCCCTTCAGCAAATTAGATTTCTTTCAATTCAAGTCTTTCCAAATTTAGATTCAAGTTTTAACTAAATTTATTTAGCCATCTTGAATTCCTTCATTTTCCCTTACTATCTTAAATAAGGATTTAATTCCATTCATATTTATTCTCAACACAATTGAATCTTGTTTTTAATTAAATCCAATTCCATCTCAATTCCATTCGATTGAAGTTAAATCCAATTCAATCTAATTTTAATTCAATTTCAAATTCTCAATTTTAATTCTCCATATACAAGTTTAAAACTTGTTTACTAATTTAAGTTCATTCATTTCCTTTATATCTCACTTTACCTTATCTCAATTCACATTTCATTTGAGTTTAGTTTGGACTCACCATACCATTCAACTATTTCCCAATTGTGATTATAATTTCATTCTTATTTATATAAGTTCACCAACTTATTTATTTTAAAGCTCATATTGCTCTTTTTAATCCATCTACATCTTATAATCACAATTTCAGAATTTACATATATGTGCATCACTGAATTCTTAAGGATACAAATTTCTTTCAATTACCTTCTTACACAATCTTAAATCCTCAATCTCAAATTATAAGCATACAACTTAATAACCTATGGGTACAATCCATTTCACAATGACCCATAATTTCAAGTCATCTTACATTTCAATTTAACCCAAACCTATTTAATTCCAATTCCCAATTTTATTTAACTTATCCCAAGTTAAATTCAACTTTCCATTCATTTCAATATATTTTATTCACTTCCAATTACTCAAGTTAATTTTTAATTCCAAGATTAAAATTCTCATTTCTTCCTTCTTACTAATATCTACTTCACTTAATAAGTTCAATAGTTAATTCATTTCAAATTTACACATTATTTAATTAGAATTTTTCCCAGAATTCATTTTACCCGGGGTTTTTTTTTCAAAACCATTTTGAAATATATCAAATATATACCTATTTGATATATCAATCAAATTTCCAGATTTTTCCAAAACAATTTGTTTATACCAAAACAAATTTCCGCATTTTTTGGAATGTCCAAAACAACTGTTATACTCAACTAGTCCAAACAATACCATAACCAAATATTAGGGAAGCAATCCATCACTTTAGAAACTCGAAAATGAATTCTAATGATGTGGTCAGCATCATCAGGATTATTTTCCAGCGACTGAAGTGAGTTCAATGCTTCTTACTTTTCTAAATTCATTTCAAAACAGTTGCCATTCAAAAATACTTCCCAAATCAACATTTCATTATTGCCTTCAACCATACCAAACATTTCCAAAATTTTAAATTTCCCACCCTTATTCTTAATGCATTTAAAAACCTTTCCAAAACTCCCGGGTTTAAATTCTGGTTTAATTTAAATTTAGTTATTCTCTTTTGTATAATTTATACTTAAAGAATTTATTTGGTTATAACCATTTCAAATTTAAGAATAACTTTAGATTCTTATTTGATTTTTAATATTAGCAACCAAACATCCAAATATATATATATAATGTCAGAAAATTATTCCTTTTATATCAAAATATAATTTTGGGTAAAATTATTTCATTTACCCGCTTTAAAAACAATACTATGTCAGTTTATCTCGTTCAAGAGTTTAGAAACCCCTATCGATACGGTTGTACATTCCGTACCGACCAGAATTCATAAACACTCAACCGATAAGTCAACATAGTATAAAAACAATTTTATATTCACTAACACATACGCTTTCATATCTATTAATACGCTCAACTCATTATAGAGTACTATTGACTCTGTTTAATGAGTAATTTCCCCACCAAAGCCTAGGTTGTCGCCAACCTAGGCTCTGATACCAAGTGTGACAACCCGCAAATCCGTACCCCTTGAATCAACACTATTCTACCTCTATTAACTCAAGAGGCACAGAATTACGAACCACTAGGGTTAAAGAAGAAGAGATAGAAGAAGAAACTAAACTATATCAGAATCTCACAGTCGCAGCGGATAAAATATAATAGTGAATAATAGATCTTTACACAAAATGAAAACTATATCAGTTTTATACACCACATCATCAGAGTATCACATACAACAACCAATACCAATCAGACATACCATACAATCATAGGATATAGATATACAAATACGAATAATACGTCTCGGACTCCAGCTCCTCTCCTGCTCCATAGCATCCTGTCTTGAACAAATAATACTCGGTCTGACCCGAGCATTATAATGAAATAACACCCGAGTCAGTCTGGAATACCAGCTGATAATAATGCATCCAAATTGATTATTAAAGTTTCAAAAATCCTTTGAAAACAAAAGCATCTCGTAAGACCACGCCACAAATAAACATGTCGGGTTTTTACCTTACGATAGCTAAAACACTTTTTGTAGAAATCCACTGATATTATAATAGGGTCTATTTACAAATACTTATAAAATAGCCAAAATTGTTACATCTATTAAATTCCAGCTACTAGCCACAAAAGTGGGTAATACAAACAAAACTCGTACAAGGCTCGTAGGGAGAATGGATTTCCAACAATGACTAGGCACTGGGGTACCACCTGTCACAGTATGGGGCCTAGATCACCGTACCGAGGATTACTCCCTTCATCCCCTGCAACGCAAGGCCGGAACCATTCCTTACTGAACAGTCCCGAACAAGATAAATCCCGTGGTTGGCGCGACCAACCACCCACTAAGCCGAAATATATAAGGGACATCTAGACAGGGGAAATATCTTGTCTTGCTTGGGCATGACCCACCTAACCTTGCTGCATATCCCCTGATTTTCAGTCATTCCCGGTTGATGAAGCTTGAGGCTAAGCGTTACCTTTAGAACGTTTTCACTTAGAATGCCCATCGTCCACTTGACGATGTTTCGCTAGCATTCGTCCATACAAGTCCCTCCCGGGTTCGAACGGAACCGAAGGCACTACTCCTACTACATCCATTTTGGAAATATCCTCAGGATCAGTAGCGACTAGCCCTTGCACTTCACTGCTTCATCTTCGACTCCGAACACGTTTTTCGCACGAAACATACAAACCGGATCGAAGTGGTTTTCGAGAAATAAATCTCGATCCCGGTCTCTTCGAAACGATCAACGCAGTTGTCCAACATTGATAGTCGGTGATTTAACTATCAATTTATATTCATAAACATCCATAAGCATCCATCACAAAATAAATAATTCCCACATTATTTATTTGCCCCAATATCTTTACAAGATATATTTCCAAAGTTTCAAAACTCATTTGAAACAATTTCCCAAAATTCTTCCTTACAAGGTAAATCCTTTACCATATATTCCCATTGGAAATAACCAAGTTCAAAACAATTTAAATTTAAAACACTTAAAATATTTTGTACTGAAATATACTTTAAAATATGCAAATTTACTTCTAGTTATTTACTCAAAATATAATTTCGAAATATTTAAAGTAAAACTATTTTATAAGATATAACTTGATTTAAAATAAGGTTTTAGTTAAACTAAATTTAAAAATAGAGTTGTAAAAGGCTTAATACTAATTTCAAATAATTTAGGTCAAAACTAGCCTTTTTAAAACAATCCATTTATGAAATTAATTACTAATATAATCGAAAATAACCATTATTGTTACCTTATTAATTAGCTTTTAAAACAATAATTTTCCAAACACTCATTTATAACAAGTTTTAAACTTAAATTCACTTTTAATAAAATCTGTTTAAAACTCAAACTTGGTGTTTCCCAGGGAAACTCATTCCTACTCAAATATCCCAAAAATCCTTCTTATAAATTCTGTCAATTTATTTAGATTCAGGTTTAAGTTTAATAACATAAATTTACTTTCACATTTATCAACTGATAACGTTTCTCTTTGTTTATCATTCCAGATTTTACAAATTTTCAATTTTCATTCCAAATAGATTTCAAATTTTAATTCCTTTAAATTCATTATTTAACAATATCTTTTATTTCTCTAAAATTCAATTTATCCATTTACAATTAATTATGGATTTATAATTTACCCAGCAATATTCCAATATAATTTTATTTCTGTTTTCCATCCAAGCAGATTCTAATTTTTATATTCCTTATTTATTAATTTCTTAATAAACCCAATTTAATTTCTTTATAATTAAAACTCCAAATTTCTTTATAATTTAACATCCTGGGCTTATAGTTAATCCCACAATTTTCACAATACAATTTAATCCCAAATTTATCAGTCACAATATATACAGGCATCATCATCAATTATAAAAATAATTACTACATTGTGAGGAATCCAGTTGGATCCCTCCAACCTGTTTTTCCTGCATCCACAAATATTAGCACAACAATATATATATCAATCCAGACTGATATAAATAAACATTTCAACCAATCACACAATTATTTAAATATTTACTATTTAAATCAGCTAACATTCCAGATGTGAGTGAGATTAACTCACCTTGGGATTCGGCGAGCGTTCGAAATTTAAATTAAACCGAACGACGTTCGATTTAACCTAAATTTCTACTTGCCCGGAATGAATCCGGATCTGCACCATCGCGTAGTGCTCTTTTCTGCGATTCCAACGCTACCAGTTTCGTTAAAATCTGATAACGTAAGTAATAGTTATTTAATTTTAAAGATTTGAATTAAATTTAAAACAATTTCTTTTATTAAAACCTCAACCCCCCATCTCTACCGTTCATCAGGAACGAGATCCAGGCCGTCCCTAGGTTCTTCCCTCACGCGCGATTCCCAACTCAAAACCGAACCCATGCTCGCTCTCTAGGGTTTCGAAACGCAACCCCATCGACACGCTCGAACGCGATCAAGCTCCACTACCTCGAAGAGCTCGTCGACGCACACCCCCAGCCAGAACCACTTCGAACTCGGTGGCCCCACTTGGTGCGCGACACGAAGACAACGGCGGCTCTACTCGTCCAATTTCTGGCTTCAATCGGCGATGATAGGCAAGATCTACCGTTGGATCTGAAGCTCTTGATGAGCTCTTCGATCTTCCAGTTGGAGGAATTCGCTAATACGTGATGGATTGATCGATAATCGAAGAAAAATAAGAAGCATTTCCAGCCATTAAAGAATAAAAGAACGGCGGCTCACGTTTTGCTAGGGTTTAGCTAATATAAGTGTATATATAATGTTATTTAATGTTATTTAATTAATATAATTTCTCAAGTTAACAGTTTATACAAACGACCTCCAATCTATGCGTGCCGACAGGCGATTCTAAGGTTTTTCCGCGTTTCGGACACAATGGAACATGTTTCATAAGCTAATACGGTCGTATGCGCGAGTTACGGAATCAAACGATCAATTTTAAATTAAATCGGTTAAAACGATTTCAATGCATTTCGAGCTGCCACGGTCAAACGACAACTCCGATTGCCACGAAAATTGAAATCCGATAATAACTAACTATTACGGATCCAATGGAACTAGTTTCGTCGAATTCCGAGACTGTGCCCCGGAAGGCTATTTTAACTCGTTTATTTAATCGGGCGATTTTCAAAATTGACGAAAACGCTTAAAATTTCACTTTTAAAATTTTAATAACTTAATAATAAATCATATAAAATTTATAAACACAAATAAAATCAATTTGGCTCATTCCGGACCAAAATCTGATTAAGTTGCATTTTAATAATATTAATTCATTTTTAAATTAATATAAAATTCCAAATATTAATTTATCAACTTTGAAATTCTTCTAAAATTCCCACCACAATATTTACACTCAAATAACTCAAAATAAATTTTTAAAAACATTTTTATCACTGTTTACATCCAGATTTACATTTATTTCAATTTCGAATATTTAAATTATTATTTTCCCATTATTCAAATTCAACCCGAATTACTATAAATTAAAAGTTATAGCTTATTTCATTGATTGAACCCGAATCCATTCATTGCAAAATCAATTAAGAATCCACATTAAACATTTAAAACGAATTAAATGTTCAAATTCCATGGTTTAAAAATACGAGATGTTACAGTTAACGCCCTTTATCGGACACTCCTCTTCGATACTACCCTGACTTTGGATTGATTCGGTGGCCACCTTTACTTTTTATTTTAGGGGGAGTTTGTTTGAGGTGGGCGGTAGCTGCGGCTATGCGTTACCACCAGCCCGGATGCGTAATTGGTATATCTACCCTGGCATTGCCTAGTTGTGTCGCGTCACCTACCATATCGTACCTTATACGATTTTGGTTTTGTACCATGCCTATGGAGTGCCCTCTGACGACGCCCAGTACGGGGGAGATTACGGTACTGTATAGACTATGAGAATATATTACGTGTTAAGGTGGAAAATGTAAAGCCTTAACGCTATTTAAAAGTAAGTTTATTTTACAATTAGACACTATTATAATAGCGAAATATGCTACATAGTAAATAGTTTAACGGATCCTTAGGAGATGTAAATCCCGAGCATCTCTTGAGTTACTGCACTCATATTCATTTCTGTTAATTTAACTTACATAAGATCTTTTAGTTCCGACTCGAGTATTTTGTCTTTTCAATTCGCTTGGGTCAGTCCGAGCGTTTCAGGATTTGAAGATTTTTATGGAGGAAGAAGATGAAGATTTCATTACTATTATTATTATATATTATATGGTTCCACTACACTGTATTCCGTTGCATTAATATTATTGGTATGCGAACTCTGATATTTATTTTATAAAGAAGAATCAAATGTTTGTAAACAGTTTTATGAACTGTATATTTATTATTATATTTTATCCTTCCGCTGTGAGATTCTGTTTTGTTTTATTCTTTCTCATTTTTCTTATTTACCCCATAACAATCCGCCTTTCCGTATGGTTTGAATTGGCACGTGTCTCGATTTAAAGTGTGCAAAAAGGCGGGATGTTACATCTGGTATCAGAGCTTTGGTTTAGCGATAAACCTTAGCTTTGTGGGGTCTGACTCTTTATCAATAGGGTAAAAACACCCTATAGTAGTCGTTGAGTGTGTATATATGAGAGAGCGTATTTGTTAGTGTTATAAAAGGGTTTTAATATCGTGTTAATCCGTTCCGTTTTGTATTTATAAATTCCGGTTGATGCATGGCACGCTGTGACATTAATAGGGATTTCTAAACACTTAATAGGACAGACTGGCATAATGTTTGTTTTAATATAGGTGAATGAAATAATTTTGCCTATTATATTTTCTATATATAAAATAAAGTTTTTTTTATAAATAAGATATGTATTTGGTTGCAATATATTGGTTGTTAGGTAATAAAATTTATAAATAATAGATGAAATTAGATGGAAAAAAAATTAGAAATTTAGAATTTAAGTTCCGGGGTTTTGGAAATTCTTTCAATTGATTTTGGAATATAATAATAATACTATTAGAAGTATTTTCTGATATAAATATTTCAATATAATTTGAAAGAATTGTTTGAAAAGAAATTTTGAAAAGAAATAAGTTATGTACTCCCATCTCTGTCGCTGGAAAATAATTTCGGTGATGAGTGCACGCATCATCGACTTTCATTTTCGAGTTTCGAAGTGGGAAGGCCACTGTGGTAGTTTTACTATAGATTTATTTTGATATACAAAAGTGAACTTTAATTTGTTTTAAATATAACTGGGTTTATAAGTTGTAAGTATATATATTTACCTATTATTTTTAAAATAATTTGAAATTTAACCCGGTATTTAGTTCTTAAGTTTCCACAATAAATAGTTTCAATTATTCTAGTGAAATGGAATCTAAGTAATTAATAATTAAAACCCTAAATGAAATAAGAGGTTCAATGCTAGGTTATTAATGGTATTAAATGAAATTTAAAATTGTAACCTATGAAATAAAGGATTATTATTGAACAGTAAATTTATTAAAGAAATAAGAGAAACTTGTATGATTTTAATTACATTCTTAAAAACATATATATAACTTACCAAATATTTAAAGGTTGAAATGTTTAATAAGAAAATGTAATGGAAATTATACAAGTAAAAGTATGTAATGAAGGTGTTCAATAAATCGCTTTTATTCATAAGAAGTGATGATATCGGGATAAGTTAAGTTATAATTGAAATTTTACTATTAGTAAATATAATAAAAGGTAAGTATTACAAATAGATGATTATAAAATTAAGTAAACAAAATGGAAATGCTAAGAAATTGAATGGGACATGAATACTATTGATAAATGAATGTAAATAAAAGAGGTCATGCTATAATAAATTAATGAATAATTATAACGAAAAAAAAGTAACTGGCATGACCTGAGTTAATGGAACTGAATAATTGTAAGTAATAAGTAAAAATAAATGAAGCAAACATTTAATGAGTAAATGTAAATTTAAAAGATAAATCACTGTATAAATAAAAAGAAAATCAAACAACAAAGGTATGAAAGGAAATTAATAGTAAGTTAAGTTGATTGTTGTTTGGATTTGTTGTTGTTTAGTTGATTGTTTGGGCAAGGATACTTTAAAATTGGATTAGGATAAATGAATAATCTATTTAGTTTTATCTAAGACTATTGCGTAAATGATGCGCTAGTAGTTTATTCTTCATTCCATACAATTTAAAAGTTTTGAACCCGAACAACTATTTATTTGTTTGATTGAATGATTGCTTTGTATTGGTTGTGTATGCTGTTTGTTGAAATTGATGATTGTTGTATTGATTTGTTGTTAGTGATTGAAACCACTTAAATATTTAACTTTATATAAATTGTTAATCCTTTGGATTTTATAAGTGAAATGCAGGTTATGGAAGCAATTGCTACTGCTTTTAGTTCCATAAATTAAGCGTAAATTTGCCCGACAAATATGTACGTTTCGGATTACGGTTTATAGCGCTATTTTATATATTTTCCCATGTTGGGATATTATATTTTGGATATTATATGTGATATTTTGATATATTTGATATTATATTTTCTCCCGAGCCTCCCCGTACAAAGGAGACTCTGCCAAAATTTTCCGTAAATTTTGGACATAGAAAAATATTTTGAAAATGTTTTCCAAACTTTATTAGTTTGAGTATAATTTTTTTTTTAATGGTTATAAATTAGTATATTTTATCTAATTTAATTTTGTAAATTTATTTGTTATAAATTTAATATTTGATATGATATTGATTTCTTAATTCTTCTTTTCCCTTCTTTTTCCTTTTTGGGGACAAAAAGTTTTGAGTGGGGGAGAGTGTAACGACCCGTAATTTTCGTTAATTAAATTTTTCATTTTAATAAGATTTACGTAAATTTAATTTAGAAGAAATAAAGATTTTATAATTAATAATGAAGCAAATACTGAGAATGAAATGAAACCATGGGAATATAAGGCTAAGTATTTACAGTTGAAACAAAATGACGAATAAATTAAAGTGATGTAAATTGTTATACTAGGCTAAGAGTTGCATATATAGCAGTGGAATAAAAAATTAGCGTTATTATAACCTGGTTGGTAAGTAATAAACTTATAACTGAATTTAAAAGAAAATAGGTGACAATGAATATAGATTGTTTATTTATTTGATGAGTTAAATAAATTTTGGAATTCAATCGCAATAAATATAAATAATTAATTGAAACTGTTGTAAGGTCAAAATTTATTGCATATAATAAATTGGGGGATAGATTTCATTAAAGGTAATTTATTCATTATGTTAACGTAAATTAAAATAATTAAAGGTACGTAAATGATGATTAATACCATGTTTGAAAGTTGTAATTTAGCGGATATTTAGAATTAGGAATTGAATTTTGAATTATTTGCAATACAAATAAAGAAAATGTTACGTTATTGCTAACTGAGGGAATCATTAATTAATTGAATGAAAGTTAAATCAGTGGAATTAATGGAGATTAATTTACGTTAGTTATTTAGGGTAGTGACTAAATTTGGTAACCCATTTGCAATTAATGACAACAGTGTTGATATAAGCTAATAAGTTAAATGTCAATACAATACCAATTAATGGATTGAATGTGATTATGAAATTGGAATTAGATGAATGCAGTAAATAATTCAGGGCAAATAAATTTATGGAACAAATGTTAAGATCTTAATTGATGGTAATTAATAATTGAAGATAATGTAAATTCCATTTATAATATGACTATGGGTGAATGAAAAGATTGTAAATCAAGATTTGTTTACTTATATGAATATAAAGAATTAAGGTAATTGAGTTTTTGCAATTAAGTAAAAATTAAACATTTATTTTTATGTTAATTGAAAATTTAGTTGAAATTGAAAAATATTTATGTATGTTAACTTCATCCATTTGGATATAATGGATTGAATAATAAGAATGAAGATTTAATTCAATGAAGTTTTTGGAAACTTAATTGATAATTTCTAAATTTAATAAAAATGAAAATTTGACACTGAAATGGGAAGTTAATCAACTTTAAATCGACCTTTAAATTGTTTAAAACAATGTAGTTGATTGAGACATATAAAGTAATAAAATTTGTCAAATTTAAGATTTAAAAAAAAATTGGATTTTATCAATAAATTTTTAATTTATTTAATTAATATAAAATTAGCCATTTTGGCCACTGACTCGGTTTTTGACGAAACCAGTTTCATCGGATCCGTAACAATGAACTATAATAGTGTTTCAAGTTTCATAACGATCGGACTTGTCGTTTGATCGTACCGACTCGAAACGCCTTGAAATTTATGCAATTTAAATCAATCTAAATCAACTTGGAAAAATTGAATTTAGCATAACTTCTTCATAGGATGGAATTTGGACGTGAATTTTTTTTCATCGTTTTTAAAAAAAATTTAAACTTATATTTTGATATATGAGTTGACCCAATTTCGTTCCGGAGTAGAAACGGGCTTTTCGGGCCATTTAGCGTTCAGCGCGTATACCAATCCGATCTATCTATTATTTTTCAGCCTTGTCTATATATAACCCGTTATAAACCCTAGCC
Organism: Allium cepa; assembly: GCA_030765085.1. Classification (NCBI taxonomy): domain Eukaryota; kingdom Viridiplantae; phylum Streptophyta; class Magnoliopsida; order Asparagales; family Amaryllidaceae; genus Allium; species Allium cepa. Next base: position 919,225,828 of record CM060931.1, on the reverse strand, counting down.
ACTCCTTATTTTCATTTTTCTATACGTACATCTCCTTCTCAACTCCTCATTCCAATGGCCAAAAGAAACCTAATTCTCAAATTCTAAAAATTAATTTCAATTTAAAAAAAAAAAATCGGATCTGCAGCCACTTCGAGTCACGCTTTGAGTTTCAGAGGCAAAATCGCTGTATCTACTTCGGGTCAGGAAAAAATGACTCGGGTCGCTCCGGGTCGTTTGGGCAAAAACTCCAAGCAAGCACCGGGTATTTGAGGCGGCGCACCGAAGTCGAACCCGAAATTGACAAAGGACTAGAATTTTTCAATTTTCAAATTTTCATAACTTTTGCGTACGAGCTCGGATTCACGCACAGTTTATTTTGCTGGGATTGTATCGGAATTTAAGACATTTTGGCGTTGTTGGAACGAATTTGGAGACTGTCAAATTTTTTGGTCTAAAATGAATTTAGATTCAATTTAAATTCAAAAGGTGAGTGTTTTAACCCACTCACAACTTCTAAGTTATCTTCTGTTTGTTAAATTGATTTAAGATATGAGTAGAAATTTATTTATGACTGTTTTGCATATTTTATTCATTATCTCAGTTAAATCGCATTTATTTAATTTAACTGTTAATTAATTTTATTATTGCATATAAATTGACAGTTAAAATTTATTTATTTTGCATATAAATTGCTAGTTAAACAGTTATTTATTTATTTTGAATATAAATTGTTCATTGATACCTGATATGTTTTATACGCTCTATTGATGTTTGTTTAAATTGACGATGATTGAAATAAGATTGGTTGATGATTAATATTGGGTGAATGGATGATGTGCTCCATATTATATAAACTGCAAGTTATTATGCATTCTCATTTCATTCGGGATTGCGGTTTGAAATGATATACAACCGCATTTTTATTTTTAAATTGCGGATTGAAATGATAAATATCTGTATCACTTGACCATAGGACATAAAGTTATATACAGGCACCGCGGTATATATATAAAATTATTTTTGGAAATGATTTCTATGGTTTGGATAGGATGCGGTTAAATAAATATTAATTTTGATCTTATATAAAATCTTATTTTATATATACATATATTGTTAAATTACTGAATTTAAGCTATGTATGAATTGGTTGAATGGAAATAAATAAGTTGAAAAATGGAGTTTGATAATTTATATTTATGATTAAGTACAGGTTTAAGATATTGTGTATATATAGAGTTTTAAATAGTTCAAATCAATTAAGATTGGAAATTTAATTGGAAATTTATTTGGAATTGGGCTTATTTAAAAATTGAACTCCACAAGTTGGTGTAAACTTGTTAATCTTGGAAATTTTAAAGGTATGATATTTATAACTGGACTTTTTATTCAAGATAAATTAAATGAATAATTCTAGTATAAATAAATGGAAGAAAATATTTAGTGTTGATAAATTGGGTTTTATTTTAAATGGTTATGGATCTATTATGTAAACGTTTCAAAACTAAATAATAGGACAATGAATTGTTGGATAGAAATTCCCAACCTTGGTTTTGAAAGTTATTAAATACTCAAAGTTTGAAAATATTGAAATCGAAGTGTTTTTATTCAAACTGAAAGTGAATCTAAAGGTTATGGGTTTAGACTGAATATAAAGTAAATAAAATTGTAAAGGCGTGGAAATTATTTACTTTATAAAGAAATTTTAAATTCAACTGTTTTATTTTATATACTGTTGAATATCCATACCATTTGAGTTTTGAAAGTTATGGTTTTAAAACTATGGTTTTCGAAGTATTATGTGGAAAGTAAAATTTCAAATATTTGGTTTCGAGGTATTATAAATCTTAAAAGTGGCATGATTTTGGAAAAGAAATATATTTGAAATAAAATGATATCATATTTTTTTGGGTTTTAAAAGGAAATGATATCGCATTTATGGGTTTTGAAATGGATAATTATATTCTGGTTTTGAAAGCATAATTATTTTTAAATGACCGCAGTGTTATAATAACGTTTGGTTGTTGAAGAGACCGGGATCGGAAGTTGTTATACTCTCTACCAACTCTGAAAACCACTTTAACAGCTGTGCAGGCGGTGGAGATTCCAAAATGGAGTAGGTTGGTGGCGGCGTTTCCTTTAAGGTAAATACGTGGACCCAACTCCCGTGAGTTGGCATAAGGTGGCTAAAACAGGAGCGATTCTCGGACCAAGGGGGTTAGCGCCCTTTATCGGACACTCCTCTTCGATATTACTCTGACTTTGGATTGATTCGGTGGCCACCTTTACTTTTGATTTTAGGGGGAGTTTGTTCGAGATGGGCGGTAGCTGCGGCTATGCGTTACCACCAGCCCGGATGCGTAATTGGTATATCTACCCTGGCATTGCCTAGTTGTGTCGTGTCACCTACCCTATCGTACCTTATACGATTTTGGTTTTGTACCATACCTATGGAGTGCCCTCATACGACGCCCAGTACTGGGGAGATTACGGTACTGTATAGACTATGGGAATATATTATGTGCTAAGGTGGAAAATGTAAAGCCTTAACGCTATTTAAAAGTAAGTTTATTTTACAATTAGACACTATTATAATAGCGAAATATACTACATAGTAAATAGTTTAACGGATCCTTAGGAGATTTAAATCCCAAGCATCTCTTGAGTTACTGCACTCATATTCATTTCTGTTAATTTAACTTACATAAGATCTTTTAGTTCTGACTCGAGTGTTTTGTCTTTTCAATTTGCTCGGGTCAGTCCGAGCGTTTCAAGATTTGAAGATTTTTCTGGAGGAAGAAGACGAAGATTCCATTACTATTATTATTATATATTATATTGTTCCATTACACTATATTCCGCTGCATTAATATTATTGGTATGTGAACTCTGATATTTATTGTATAAAGAAGAATCAAATGTTTGTAAACAGTTTTATAAACTGTATATTTATTATTACATTTTATCCTTCCGCTGTGAGATTCTGTTTTGTTTTATTCTTTCTCGTTTTTCTTATTTACCCCATAACAATCCTCCCTTCCGTATAGTTTGAATTGACACGTGTGTCGATTTAAAGCGTGCAAAAAGGCGGGATGTTACACCATATTTTCAATGAATCCTGTGCTGTTGTTTTATTAAACTTAAAACTTGAAAATTTTATGTTTACTCACCTGAAAGATTGTGAACAGAGAACACTTCTGTTGTTTTGAACACATGTAGTTTGAATCTGCTCTTGAATCTGTTTTGCTTTTGTTGAATTGAATTTGAGCTTTGTAAAATAAAGATACTTATTATATTTTTCCTAGTTTTCTTAAGTTGTTACTGAACGAACTAAAATCGAAAGATGCACACATATATATAGAAGAAAACAGATTGTATAAGGGTAGGTTTTAATTGGTTAAGTGTTTTCTTCTTTTTGTTTTGATCGGATTTTCTTTCTTTGACTAAATCGGTATTTTCTGAAATGAGAAGATTTCTAAATATTTTGAAATGACTTAATTTTGGCTTGAGAAGATAGCATTTAATGCCATGGTTTCCTAATTTGTTTACATACTTGTTTCATTTGGCTTTTGCATGAAGATATATGTTTTGTTAACTACTTGCTTTCACAATTCATATACATATATATTTGTCTGGTTTTATTATATACATTGTTCTTACAATTTTTAACTTATGTTGCATACACACAATAACCATTTAATCCTTGTTTTTATTTTTATTTCTATTTTAACTATCAACATTTAACTTATAACATATATTTTATTTATACTTATATTTAATATTGATAGACCTTGATTTTATTTCAAACATTATTATCCATATTGCATTTATATATATATTTATACCAAATATTAATAAGGTATATCATTTTAATTTAATCATATACGATAGATTTTATTTTAAATATTTTTATGAGATTTTATTTTAAAATTTCAAATCAAATTTTCCTTTTCAAAATAAAAATCTATATAAATAAATGGCAAATATTTCCAAAAAACTTATTCATTTAAAAATGATAAGTTTACATTTCATTTAATTTGATTAAATATTTATTAAAATATTATGGCTAAAATCCCGGGTCGTTACATTCCTCCCCCTTAAAAGAATTTCGTCCCTGAAATTTAAAACAAAAGATAATTCAAAAGCTTTTATATCAACCATTCAAACATATATATCATTCATACATTAGCAACAACCAACAATCTATCCTAACAAACATCCCTAGCTATCGGGACACAAATTCGGATAGGCTTTCCTAAAACTTTTCAGAGTTTCCCAGGTACAATCCCTGGGATCCTCGCTCCACTGCACTTTGACAAGCTTCACTACCTTGCTCCTGAGTTGCCTCTCGTCTTGATCAACAATCCGAACTGGATTCCAGACCACTGTCAAATTTGGCTCGACCTCCAAATCTTCCTGGATTACTGGTTCCACAACTAATGATGGATCATGAACAAACTTCCTTAGATGGGATACATGGAATACATTATGAATTCCAAACATCCGTTCTGGCAATTCAATTCTATAAGCTACCGCACCAATCCTTTCCAATACCCGAAATGGACCAATATATCTCGTGGCAAGTTTTCCCATCTTTCCGAATCTAATAGCTCCTTTAATCGGGGAAATTTTGACAAAAAATAAATCATCAATCTTGAATTCCAATTGTCTTCGCCTCCTATCCACGTACTTCTTCTGACGGTCCTGAGCAGCTTTCATCCTTTTCTTGAAAAGGTCAACTTTAGCAGAAGCTTCACGAATCAAATCAGGCCCAAGCACAAGAGGATCTTTCGACTTTATCCAACAGGATGGGGATCTACACGGTCTTCCATATAAAGCTTCATAAGGAGCCATCTTAATACTCGCTTGATAACTGTTATTATAGGAGAATTCTACCAAATGAAGATGGTCTTCCCACGTTCCACCAAAATCCAAAACCCAAGCTCGCAGCATATCTTCTAGAATATGGTTCAGCCTCTCCGTTTGTCCATCTGTCTGAGGATGATAGGCTGTATTCAATCTCAAACTCATTCCCATAGCTGATTGTAGAGCCTCCCAGAATTTGCTGGTAAAGATAGGATCACGATCGCTTACTATGCTAACAGAAACACCATGTAATCTGACTATCTCTCTCACGAAATCTCTGCTAGAGAAACTGCAGTACGAGTTGCCTTAACGGGTATAAAATGGGCGCTTTTAGTTAACCGATCCACAATAACCCATATTCCATCGTTTCCTTTCTTGGTTCTTGGCAAACCATCGATGAAATCCATCGAAATCATCTCCCATTTCCATTCTGGGACTTTCAAAGGTTGCAACAAACCTGCTGACTTCTGCTGATCTCCCTTAACTTGCTGACAGATAGCACAACTATTAACGAAAGCAGCTATATCCTCCTTCAGCTCGGCCACCAGAAAACTCTTCTCATATCTTTATACATGTTAGAAATTCCTGGGTGGATATTTAGTCTGGAGCAATGACACTCAGCTAAGACTTCTTGCTCAATCCATCTATATTAGGCACACACAAGCGACCACTAATCCTCAAAACACCTTGATCGTCCACCTTGAAATCCAAATATCGACCATCCTTAGTTCCAAGAATCAGTTCCCCAAAAGATCTATCCTCCATTTGCTTGCTTATGATTCTGTCCTGGAGAGATGAAACAACTTCCGAAAGAGACAGAACTGCATTCCTGTTAAGAGCATCGGCCACAACCTTCGCCTTTCCCGGGGTATGCAGAATATCCAAATGATAGGATGCCAGAAACTCGACCCAACGCTGTTGCCTCAGATTAAGATCCTTTTGAGATAAAAGATATTTCAACAGTTTGTGATCCGTGAATAACTCGAATTTCTCTCCCAAAAGATAATGTCTCCAGATCTTCAAAGCAAAAACAATAGCTAACAACTCAAGATCGTGCGTAGCGTTGTTCTTTTCATGTGGCTTTAATTGCCGACTCGCATACGCAATTACTCTTCCATTCTGCATCAGAACTGCTCCCAGTCCAACTATACAGGCATATGTAAAAACCTCAAATTTGCTCTTCCCATCTGGAATAGCTAACACTGCTGCACTAGTTAGCCTCGTCTTCAACTCTCGGAAAGCCTCTTCACACTGGGGTGTCCACTTAAGTTTAGCTCCTTTCCTTGTCAACTTGGTCAGATGTGAAGAAATCTTGGAATAGTCCTTGATAAACTTTCTGTAGTAGCCAGCTAATCCCAGAAAACTACGAACTTCAGTCGGCGTCTTCGGTCGCTTGCATTCCAGAATAATCTCAACCTTCGCTGGATCTACAAAGATACCTTCACCACAAACAATGTGCCCTAAAAATTTGACTTCCAATTTCCAAAAATGGCACTTAGAGAACTTCGCCTTCAAAACATGCCTCCTCAGTGTCTCCAACACTATCCTCAGATGCTGCTTGTGCTCTTCTTCAGACTTAGAATAGAGCATAATATCATCGATGAACACCAGAACAAACTTATTCAGTACATCTCGAAAGACTCTGTTCATCAGATCAACAAAGTAAGCAGGAGCGTTGGTTAACCCGAAAGGCATAACCAACCATTCATAGAAACAATTTGGTCCCCTAAATGCAGCTAAAGGGATACTGTCCTCAGCTACCCTTAACTGATGGAAACCTAAAGCTAAATCCAGTTGAGAAAAGATAGAAGCCCTATGTAGCTGGTCAAAAAGATCATCAATGCGAGGAAGAGGATATTTGTTTCGGATAGTCACTTTGTTCAATTCTCTATAATCTACGCAGAACCTTATCGATCCATCCGATTTAGTGACAAACACCGCAGCAGAACCCCAATAAGAAAAACTGGGCCTAATCAATCCCTTCTTCAAAAGATCCTGAGTCTGCTTAACTAACTCCTCTCTCTCCCTAAGAGCCATCCTCCTACTAGGCTAGATCACTGGCACTGCTCCTGGAATCAAATCAATGCGAAACTCTATATCTCTCGATGCGGAGGTAAACACTTGACTTCCTCGAATACATCAGGAAAATCTTAGACCACATCGATATCTTCAACCTTCTCTTGAGAAGTCTCATCTCCATGTAAAAGACTACTCAAGTGAATTCCAGAATTATCACACGCCACTCTAGCAATTCTACCCAGATCGGTTTCTAATGAAACTGTTCTCTCATCACAATTCAGAATAGCCCTATACTTATCAACCCAATCCATCCCCAATATAAGATCAAACCCCTTAAAATTCAACACAAAAGGGTCACAAGAAAAACTATGGGACAGATTAGAAATTCTCAAGTCTTTACAGATCATATCTAATCTAGTTACCCCTCCTATAGGATTAGATACAAGGATGGGATAGTCTACAGTATTAGGGTTAAGAAAGAACTTCTCTATGGATTCCAGAGAAATAAAACTCAAAAAAGCACCCGAATCAAACAAAACTTTAATATACTTACCATTTAAAAGTAATGTACCTTCCAGTACTCCCTTACCTTTAGATGAAGTAGATGTTCCATCTTCCAAAGCAAATACCTTATTCTGCTGAGCTTTATAAACAAGCGGGCAATCCTTGATCATATGACCTGGTTGATGACAATTGTAGCATAGAGAACTCTGAATCAAAGCCGAACCCGGTCCACTTTGATGCGACTGCCGCTGCTGAAATCCTTTCCAGAGACACTTATTCGCCAAGTGACCTTCTTGTTGAAATATGTAGCATTTGCAAGGTCCGCTGTTACTTCCAGTCTTCTTCTTACTCTTCTTCCTCCAAATGGGATTGAATTTCCTCTTATTTGGATTAGCAAAATTCCCTCCCGATGCTGCTACCGGTGCCACTGATCTCTTATATATCAAATCCTCATATCTCAGTGCCATATCACTTAACTCAACAAAAGATCCTTTCAAATACGCCGTCATTTTTTCATGAAATTCCGGCCTCAATCCTTGCATAAACATTTCATCTTTTTGAGTGGAGTATCAATGAGTCCTAGTCCGTAGCAAGAAAGTTCATTGAATTTGGTCTCATACTCTGCTATAGTCATGCTTCCCTGCTTCAAATTTAGAAAATCTTAATACAAACGAATTTTCCCTGCCGTTGGCATGAATTTCTCCTCAAAAACTCTTTGAATCTTTCCCAAGAGATGTCATCCTCAGAAAATTTGTCACCACTGCATCCCACCAGGCTGCAGCGCCTTCCTGCAATTGCCATGAAGCCATTTCCTTTTTTCTCTCTTCAGACAACTTCATACTCTTAAAGATGCGCTCACAAGAGCGTAGCCAAGCTTGGACCTCAATTATTGATTCTGGCCCTTTAAATGGTTTACCTCCAAGGTTGATGAAGTCCTTGCATAAAGCATCAAAACTAACCTGAGGCGGTACTGGATCTACAGCCTCACTAGCAGTTTGATTTCGTCCATTATCAGCCGTGGTACTGCCCCTACCTCTACCTCTTCTTCCAGAACTCATGTTGGCCACCTGGACAGGTAACTCAACGAATTTGGAAAGGTATATAATTATATGAAAATACAAATACGTACTTTCAAAATAGATATTATTCCAGAGCGTAGGTATTATCTCAACCTGTGCTCTGATACCAACTGTGACGACCCACCTTTCTACTCACAGAATGACGTATCATTAATAAGAAAAGAAAGGGATAGAAATAGAAAAGATAGAAAGAAATAACAACAACATCAGAATCTCACAACGGAAATGGAATAAAATATAATACATCATATAACTATTACATAGTTTTACATATATCAGAGTCATACAATATCATACACATGACATTCATACATACATCTGTCACTACATACATCCCAAAATACAACATACATCAACTAAAACAGCAGAACTAGACAGATATCTATGCCTGGACTCCTGCTCCAAGCTCCTCCAGAACTCAAAATCAAAAACCTATCACTTGGCTACTCATAAAAATTTGAGTACCTAAGAGTATGTGAAAAACGGAAATAAACTCAGGGTCAGACATGGGTCTGGTATGAGTAAACGGTTTAAAGTTGTTTAACTTTGAAAACATTTGAAAATAAAGGCATCACGTAAGACTCCCCACACATTACGGGAAAGTTTTTACCTTACGCTAACCAATTTTTTTATATAGGAAATCCAGTGATATTATAATAGTGTCTAGGGTTTTCAAGTAAAATACAGAAATAGCTGAAATGCTTACATCTCACATTCCAACATAGTTGGGCACAATCAAAACATACGACACTTATTGGAGATTGGATTCCATACAATGGCAGGGCTACTGGGGTATCGTCCGTCATAATACGGGGCCTAGATCACCGTACCGAGGATCACTCCCGACCCCCTACAACACAAGGCCGAAACCATTCCTTACTGAACAGTTCCGAACAAGATTACCCCGCGGTTGTAGCTAGCAACCGCCCACACAGCCGAAATAAAAAGGGACATCTAGACATGGGTATATCTTGTCATGCTTGGGTGCTACCCACCTAACCTTGCTGCACATCCCCTGTTTTAGCCATTCCCGGTTGATGAGGCTCGAGGTTACAATTACCTTTATAGAATATATCTCTTAGAATGCTCATCGTCCACCTGACGATGTTCTGAAAGCATTCAATCCATACAAGTTCGTTCCGGGTTCGAACGAAATCGAAGGCATTATCTCGTTACACTCATTTTGGAATCACCCTCAGAGTCAACGACAATAACCCTTGCATTCTGAAACACCATCTCGATCTTCACTTGGAAATTTACGACCTAACGTTTAATTTGGATCAAAGTGGTTTTCGGATAATCATAATTGACACCCGATCCCGGTCTCATCGAAATCCAAATGCCATTTTAAAGGTCAGGTTATTTAATAATTTAAACAGTTTAATTCAATACATTGAATTCACATAGTATTTATCATAGGTAAATCATACACAATCATCAAAGATATATCAAAGCATATCATAGAGTATCACAGAATACCACAGTCCAGATATCCTACATATACAATCATCTATAAACAAGTGTCTTTAATTCTTATTGTAATTAATTAAATTTAAATTAATTACTTGAGAGTTAATCACTTAATTCTGTTTAATAAATCATCAATTAATTAACTATTCTTTTTTCAAATCATTTAATTAATTAATCAATTATTAAACAATTTATTAAACCTTATTTACTTAATTAATTACCCTTAATTATTAATTAATAACCTTCATTATTAATTAATAAAAGTTAGTTACCCATTTATTAACCACTAATTACTTAATTAATCAATTATTAATTCGTGATTAAATTAATTAATTAGTTAACTACTAATCATACATTAATTAACTTTAAGTAGTTAATTACAAATTTATTTATCACTTAATCATTAATTAACCAATCTCTAATTACAATTATAATTTAATTATTCTTAATTACTTTCCAAAATATTTAATTAATAATAATTATTTATCTTAATTAACATTTAAAAAAAATCTTCTTTAAACTTTGAAAATCAAATTATTACTAACTACAAAACTTTAATGTTAATTAATTTAATACCTAACTTAAATTACCTACTTAATTAAAATATTAATTAAGAGTTTAAAAACATTGTAAAGTATTAACTAAAATAATTAAAACTTGTATTAAAGTCTTAACTTAAATTGTTAAACATTTATTAAGTCGACAATGCTTAAACTTGTTGAAAAATAATTTGCTTAACTCTATTTTTTATAATATTACAGTTTTGAAAAACCAACCCGAGAACTTTCCCCTGTTTACTCGAGTAACACTCGAGTTTCTCACCGTTTCACCTGAGGCATTCCTCACGTTCTTCACACACTCCTTCTTCTTATCTTTTTTTATTTCCAGTTAGTTTAAGTTGAAACTTAAGTTATAGAATCAGGAAACTCTCATGCGTACTCGGTTATAACTCGAAGCAAACGATCCCTATACTCGAGTAACAACCCGAGATGCTCACCCCACAACAATACTGACACCACCTACTATGCCGTACACGTGCACGGCGATGCGCCACTGCTCCGGCGAACCCCACGATCATCAGCAAGTCGCAAAACTCCCACACATTCGGAATCGAAACACGATTCATCACCAAAATTCCCAAATAAAAAATAAGCAGTTCGCTCGAAAAACTACAACACAACCCACTAACAAAATCACCTCGCCGCCACTTCTCAAACCACTAGAGCTACCCCACTCCGTCCATACCACGTCAACACCCCATTCTTCCATCCCCTCGAGTCTCGTGAAACTCGATCAAGCATAGGACTCGTCTCATTTCAGACATGTCCAAAAACTCGAAACAAAACCCTAAATTGACCTCGTTCTTTTAATTCATGCAATAGAAAAATTATTCAACAATTTTCTCGAGATCATAAATGTTTATACTTTCTTTAAAAAAAAATTCATCACCCAATATTTGATCGATTATCAGAAAATGGAAAAAAGCAAATTTTGTTCAAAATTGAGCTGCTCGTAAAATACAAAACGAAAAATTTCCATTTTTGCTTTCAAAATCCTATTTTGCATTGAAGATTCAAGTTATGAACTTGAATTAATATTTTATGACAATTGAATTTATCAAAATATTTCTTGTTTGCCTGTAAAACATGATTCCAGAAGTATATTTCTCTAGCATGTTTAAAACAGCTTTTAAAATCCTGGTTGAAGTTTAAACATCTTGTTTTGTTGAGAACTTAAAGCTTTACCATGATCAGTTGAAAACAGTTTGAGATTGAATAATATTCAACCCTGTAATCAATAAACAGGGAAGGCCAATATACAGAGCAACCTATGATCAACACAGAATTATGTTCAAAACTAAAGCATATACAAACCATATTTTCAATGAATCATGTACTGTTGTTTTATTAAACTTAAAACTTGAAAATTTTATGTTTACTCAACTGAAAGATTGTGAACGGAGAACACTTCTGTTGTTTTAAACACCTGTAGTTTGAATCTGTTTTGCTTTTGTTGAATTGAATTTGAGCTTTGTAAAATAAAGATACTTATTATATTTTTCCTGGTTTTCTTAAGTTGTTACTGAACATACTAAAATAGAAAGATGCACATATATATGTAGAAGAAAACAGATTGTATAAGGGTAGGTTTTAACTGGTTAAGTGTTTTCTTCTTTTTGTTTTGATCAGATTTTCTTTCTTTGACTAAATCGGTATTTTCTGAAATGAGAAGATTTCTAAATATTTTGAAATGACTTAATTTTGGCTTGAGAAGATAGCATTTAATGCCATGGTTTCCTAATTTGTTTACATACTTATTTCATTTGGCTTTTACATGAAGATATATGTTTTATTAACTACTTGCTTTCACAATTCATATACATATATATTTGTCTAGTTTTATTATATACATTGTTCTTACAATTTTTAACTTATGTTGCATACACACAATAACCATTTAATCCTTGTTTTTATTTTTATTTCTATTTTAACTATCAACATTTTACTTATAACATATTTTTTTATACTTATATTTAATATTGATAGAATTTGATTTTATTTCAAACATTATTGTCCATATTGCATTTGTATATATTTATACCAAATATTAATAAGGTAAAGCATAATTTAATAATATACGATAGATTTTATTTTAAATATTTTTAAGAGATTTTATTTTAAATTTTCAAATCAAATTTTCCTTTTCAAAATACAAATCTATATAAACAAATGGCAAATATTTCCAAAAGACTTATTCATTTAAAAATGATAAGTTTACATTTCAGTTAATTTGATTAAATATTTTTAAAATATTATGGCTAAAATCCCGGGTCGTTACAGCAGCCCTCCCCTACGTGCCGCTCTAGCATCTACATCCTGCTGTTCCAACTCAATGACGGCTTATTTACTCGCTGTCCGGTCTAGTTCTCACTGCCTCGACAAGTTACACCAGTTTTCTGCTTCTTTCCTTCACTGTCCGTGTTAGTATAACAGCTTCGCTTCGCTATATCAGCTGTTGTCTAAGTTTTGCCGCTGTCTAGTCAACATTTTCCGCTGTCCGAATCTATATTACGCCAGTCCGTCTAATTCCATGATACGCTTGTCCGTTTGGCGATTCATTGCTTATCCGTGTCCATCGCATCTTATTCTTCGTCATTTGTGTGTTCATAACCACGAAAGGTGAGATTTATGCTCATGAAAATATTTTAAATGCAAATTATAACCAAGTTTATGACGTGTAATAATAAGTTGATTGTGGTTAATATATGTTGACATTAAAAATATTATATTGACCTTAAAAATGCTATATGATAATAATAAATTTATGACATGGAATGATAAGTTATAATCATGCTTAATTAACATGTTATATGATTATATGATAAATGTTAGTTTAATTTAAAATCTCGATTGCATGTGAATCTAAAATTGTTAATATGGCGATTGTTGCATATGTAGTTATAAATTTGAAAACTCGTCATCTTGTATGTATTGATGTATGAACCAAATTTATTATGGACTTTGAACTAAATTTTGGGTTGAAATGTTATGCACCCACGAAACCCGTCATCTTGTATGAATTACTGAATATTGAACTTGAATTGGGATATGGGTTGAAATGATATATACTTGAATTAATCACTTGGCCTAGGGTGGGAAATTAAATAATAAACACTGATTTGGCAGAATAAATTGATTTTTTTGAATTTATAAATTTTTTATTTGATTTTAATTGAAATGAGTGAGAAATCTAATTTCGAAATTATGAGTTTAATTGTAACACGAAGTAAAAGTTATATTTGAAATTTATGTGTTGGAAAATTAAAACTAAAGGATTTAATTTAATAAGGTTAAGTTACTTAATTAAAATTTGTTTAAATGAAATTTTATCAAATTTGTTTAAAATAGAATTGAATTTATTAAATTGGTTAATTAGAATTTAATTTGAATTTTGTATTAAATTTGAATTATTTGACAAAAACAAAATTGAGATTGATTTAACTAAAATATTTAATTAGATTTGTTAAAGTGAACATATAATAAAGATTGTTAATTTGAAAAGAAATTGAATTTGGTTAAAATTAAATATTTACTCTAATCATTTAATAAAAGATACTAAATGTTAGATTTAATAAAATGGTTTAATGAAAATGAAATAAAATTGAAAGATTTAATTAGAATGATAAACTAAAAATGGTTTGATTGATTATTTAATTGAATTCATTTAAAGCGAATAATTAATTTAATTGATAAGTGGAAATTGAATTGAATTGTTTTAAGTTAAAATATTTAATTATAATTGCTTAATTAAAGATTTGAACTAAACCTATTTGAAATGAAACTTAGGTTGTTTTAATCAAAATTGTTTCAATTAAATTGGAACTTGGATAAGTATGTGAAAAGAAAGAAAAGAACTGTTGTAAATTATTAAGTGATGGAAATTTAAATTTTGAGATTTTGAATGAAAACAAAATATTTTGAATCAAATGACCAATTGATGTGAAAAATGTCGTTGGATATTAAAGAGACTGGGGCCGAATATGGACATACTCTCTATCGATACTGGAACCATTTTAATAATTATAAACGTGGAGTTTGAACCAGAATGAAGTGGTTGGATTTGATGAACGTTGCTGGATTTGAAGGAAATGAACGTTGATGGATGACCCGACACTTTTACCAATTTGAAATTACTAAAATAGGATCCGCACCCATGCCAATGAGGTTAGCTACCTCTAGCAGACACACTCTTCGTATTACTATTTTTGCATTATTATTGATTGGTGCGAACACCATGGCCTTGTTGAGGTAAACTCATATAGATAGGGATAGTAATGCCATATAATGAGTAACTCATTATAGATAGGATTAGTAATATCCTAGAACGAGCTTGAGTGTAATACACACACACACACATATAAGCACGTATTTGTTAGTGCTATAAAATGTTTTGTACTGTGTGGGTTTTTATGTTGTGGGCTTATGAATCCTGTCTGATCAACGTTGTCGGTAGGGGTTCCTAAACACTTAAACAAGACAAATAGACATGGTAAGTTCTAAAATTGATAAATGAAATAAGTTTACTTAGAGTTATAATTCTTATATAAAGGAAATTTTCAAAATTTATATAGTTGTTTGGTGTGGGTGTTGGACGAAGGAATGAAGATGTCTTTTTAATATCATTTGTAGACAATACCTTTTCCAATATAATTCCTGCTTGAAAGTGTATTCTGAGGATATATTATTTTAATCAGATAGTTAGCAACAAGCACTAAAAGAATATAAGGAAGGGGTAATGGCAGTACTTTGATCACTGAGGGTCGAGTCCCGATTGCTAAAAGGATGGGATCATTAGAAGAAGTGGCATATGTACAACCCTATGTAGACTTCACATCTTTGTCCAAAGATTTTTCTAATCTAGGAGGAAACCCATTTAAGGGCATGGAATCTATTGTAAAAGTCCAAGCTTGGCTTCAATCTTACGAGAAGATTTTCAAAGGAGTGGATCTTTTAGATGAGCAGAAGCGCTCCTTAGCATCTTGGCAATTGCAAGATTAAGCTATGGCATAGTGGGATTCTGCTATAGCCGGTGATCCAAAAGAAGATTTTTCTTGGGTCAGATTTAAGGTAGTGTTTGAATATTAGTACACTCTTCAAGAAGAATGAGATGTCATGAAGGAGATGAGGAAGGAGTTTCAAGTGAAAATTACTACTCACCTAAAGGGATCTTTCATAGACCTCATAGATATGGCTCTACGTTATGAAGACCTTGAAAAGAAGAATTTGTTAGAAGCCCCTAATAGTGACAACAACAACCCGAATAAAAGGAAGTTCAATCAACATGGGAAGAAGTGGAAATGAAAATTAGGAGAAGGATATCAAGCGAACAAGTTCGAGGGTTATACATGCAATGTTTGTTGGCAAAAGGGTCAAATTTCGAAATTATGTAAGAATTCCAAAGCACGGAATTAGAAAATTGGGCATATTTCTTCAATGATCCAAAAGGTACCCTGCTTTAATTGCCCGTAACCCGGACATATCGAAAGGGACTATCTGCCAGTGCAAAAAGAGGAGCAGCAAACTTTTACACTATTAATGACGAACTATCAAATTCAACGGATATGAAGGGGAAGGTGGTTTTGAAAGGTACTTTAGTTGTAAATGGTATTTTGGTTTGAGTTTTATTTGATATCGGCGCCTCCTATGGCTCTATTTCTAAAGATTTAGTTGATAGATTAAGACTTATCCTGAAATTTATGGAAGCACCTATTTGTTTAACCATCCTTACAGGTGGTACGACTAATCTATGCGTGTTTTGTGAAAAGGTATGATTTACATATCCAACCCACTATTTTCCATGTGACATGTTCGTCACGGATTTTAAAGGTTTCTATGTTTTTCTTGGTATGGATTTTCTAAATAAAGAATAGAGCTATCCTAGATTGTGGTAGGACTATATTTTTAAAAGCCAAATTTGGGAAATTTTTTGGGATATCGTGTTAGGAACCTAGTAAATGAATGAAGAGTTTCCTTTATGCATTAGATTGACCCCGAGAGAATTTGGAATCACTATTGGTTGTTAGAGATTTTCCAAACATCTTTGAAGAGGTTAATAGCCGACCCCCACATCATGAGATTGAGTTCAATATAAACTTAACCCCTAGATGGAAACCATTTATGCAGCCTAAGCGTAAGATGGTTCCAACGGAAAGAAGGGAATTAATGAGTCAAATAGAGGAATTATTGAGTAAGGATCTGATTATGCCAAGTCACTTGGATTGGAAGGCAGCCATGGGTTTCATTGCTAAGTCAGATGGTTCACCAAGGTTTTGTGTTGACTACCATGAATTGAACAAGCAAACGTATAAGAATAAGTATACCTCACCCAACTTAGATGTAACGACCCACCCTTTCGACCCTCGAATGTCAACACTAATACATCCACGGTATTCGTGTGTCAAGCATCCAAGTGCCGGAAGGATGAATTGTTAGGATGAAATAAAAATAAAAATAAATATAACAAGAAAGGAACAGAATATCAAAATCTCACAATAGATCGGTATTATATAATATTAAAGGAACAATTCAAAGGGTTACTCTGATAAAGAAATTTCGGATTACAAAAGCTAATATCATCATCATCCTGGATAGTTATAACAACCTATTCTCACAAACGTTGATATGTACAATATACTAATGCGGCAGAAATAAGAATACTACGACATGTGAAATATCCAGCTCGTTTTCTTGAGCTCCAATGAACATCAACGAAAATATGCCTTTCTCAAACTACTTGAAAGAGCATGTGAGGAATTTAGGGAAAATAAAAACCAAGCGTCAGACATAAGTTTGATATGAGAAAATCAAGAAATATGTGATCAATATATAATAGTACTTTTGAGACCGCATGGAATGCGATAACGATTATCCCCTCAAAAGAACCACCATCTAATAAGTACATAAGGTGATATAATAGATAATATCTAGGGTGTAGAATATAAATATTATAACATAGCTGGAATGGTTACATTGGTTACATTCAACAACATATTAAGAGTACAATCAACGATAAGGAACGTCTGCATAATGGATTTTCCACGAAGGTCTCTTTGGAGAAGCTGAATCCAAATTCCATGCACAAGGATCATAAAATACCTTCCGAGCGTCGTATATATCTAGATATGATATACCATAAGGTAAACACCAGAGGCCCAACATCCGAACATAAACTTGAACAACGTGAACTAAATATCATCAACTCCTATTGGCTAATAATCAATAAGTCTCTAGATGTGGAATTGATAACATCCTGAGATGGGTCGTTAACCCTAGATCATGCATCCTACTCTGTTTTTAGCCATCTTCAATGTTGAGGTTATGTTCGGCGTCTTTCACATGAGTCTTCATCACTCGAACAGAAGACGCATCCCAAATTTATTCTCACATTTCAAAAAGATCTTGAAACCATACATGGATTCCCATATCTCAATAGATCTTGGAATCATACATGAATTCCAACATTATGAATAGACCATGAACACTGCAACAGATCTTGAATCTCTTCATAGATTCCAACATTCCAAACAGATCTGTTTCCAAGAGATGGAACACGTATATCGACCTTGAACTGGTTTTTGGTAAGTAAAACACTTGCCGAGCCCAGTCTCTCCAAGGTTGAATTGATGAATTTGATCATTCAATAATAATGAGAGCAATCGCATATGGAAACCAAATTTCATATACTTATAACATTTTCGATATTTTCATCTTCTTAACCCGCCTTTTGGTAAGACAGCATAAACGGACTTAACCCAATCGGCTGCATGGTTATCGAGGCTGCAATACTATGGTTTTGACTTGATTGGACGGATAGATGATCAATCACGGATGATAAACATGATTATGAAGTCAGGATTCGACATAGTCGATGGGAAAAAAACGCCGGATACTTGAAATATGAGTTTCGAGAAAAGTCGAGGTGATTCGAGATGTTTGGAGTTTACATCAAGTCGTGCTTGGGCTTACTTTGGGTTTTTATGGGCGTTGCTTCGGGTCAGGATAGGGTGCGCTTCGAGTCGACATGGGATTTTCCTTGGGTCAGCATCAAGCTCTTGGATCGACACCCCATCAGGTCTGCAAGTTACGAGTGCTTCTGGTCGGCAACACTCCAACTTCGGGTCAGCAATAGAAGTAGGGGTCGGCACATCGCAATATGCATAAGGATCGGCATATTATGGTTGCTTCGGGTCGGCTATGGGTGTTCTTCGGGTCGGCTATAGGAATCAGGTCGACACTCTGGCATGGGGTCGGCATTCACTCAAGGGGTTGGCATTATCATCCTACTCCGAGTCTGTACACTTGCTTACTCGGGTCGACAAGCTTATTTCCCTGGGTCGGCACAAGAGAAGGGGTCAACACATTTCTAGGTCGGTAGGTATGGCTTGCTTTGGGTCAGTGGAACAAAGGAATGGGGTTGGCTAAGGAAGGTCGGGTCGGTATCTCGAAGGCATGGGGTCGGTATTATGGAACGAGAAGATGGAGTTGCTTCAAGTCATAAAGCACGTTACTTTGAGTCATTGAGGCTATCACTTCGAGCCAATAATGAATTTACTTCGGGTCGGTGCAAGTAGTGTGGAGTCGGCATATTCTGAGCTCAGGGTCGGCAGTGATGATGGATTTGGGTTTGACTATGGTCTTGGTGGGCTCGGTTCATTCAGGAAACCTAGTAACCTGGATTTTGCCTATAAATACAACAAGCGGGGCTTCAGAAAAGGGGATCTTTATTCTGTTTCCTTTCATCTTCTTCATTAAGGCTACTCTGCCATTATTGTTTTAAAAACTTTGGTTTGTAATTGTAATTGATTCTCATATCAACAAAAAGAAATTTTTTGGAGTGGACGTAGGCCAAAGTCAGCCGAACAGCTATAAACCTTCCGCTATTACTGCTTTCTTTTTAATTTTGATTGTTCTTCATATTTGTACTCTCTACGTACACTCTATCTGTGATCTGTGGTTAGTAGTTGGTGCTTTCAACGGCGTTTCGTTGTTAGTGATCAATTTTAGCGCAAATATTTTGGTGGTTTCACTGAGAAAGCTTGCACTCAGAAATTCTGTAGCTTGGATTTTGGATTTAAAGGCTTAGGAACTCAGATTTTAGAGACTATGTCGAAGCAATCAACAAGGAGATAGAGGATGCAAAGGAGTTAGCAAGAGGGAAGTCAGGTGGTGTCCTCTGGAGCTAATCAGACATCAATCTGTATCACTAGAGACGAGATGGAAACGATGCTGAAAAGACATGTGGACATGATACAGAACCTACTCCGACAGCTTGCACAAGCTGGTGTGCAAGGTCAAGGGAATGGAATTGCAAGGGATGCTGGAAATGAGGATCACGAAGCTGGAGCAACAAGAACGGAGGCAATCCAGAACCAGAATTAAAGAACCGAAACAACTAGGATTCTTGACAGAGTGGGACCATCAGGAATAGCCTCTGATCTAGGGGGCATACCTCCGGGTCATGTGCTCATTTCCAGGAAGGATACCAGGCGGTGTAGTGCTGTTTGGTGTCGACAGAAGAATGAATGCTCATCCGGGAGAGCATATTCCAGGATTCCCTCGAGAACTTGGGGAGCAAGTTGGAGGCAACGAATGAAGACTACCGCTTGGAGATAATGACAGTTTGGCAGAAATGGTCGGACGGGCCATGAGAGGAGGATTGATGAACAAAGATTTAGAGGATGTGAATAGGAGCCCCTTGGTCCCGTAATTGGAAGGGCTAGGAATCCACCTGAATTCAAGCTTCCAACATTGGAGACAGATGATGAAAGAATGGATCCTACTATTCATCTAATAAGGTATATGAGGCACATGAAAGTACCGGGGGCATCAGAGGAGGCTGTTCCCTGGTGTTTTCCTTTGTACTTGATGGATATAGCAACACTATGGTTCAGGTAATTAAAAAAAGGATCCATTGGAATATGGACCGAGTTGATAGAGAGGATTATGAGATAGTTTAGAGTTCATATCTCAAGATCCAAGAATGTGATGAGTTTGACAACACTGAAATAAAAGACTAGAGATTCTCTAAGGAATATTTTGATGTGATTTAATGTGGCGGCAGCATCGGTGGATTGCCCAGATCCGTCCATAGTTTTAATGGTAGCAGTATTTGGCATAGCTGATTGCACAGAATTAAAGAATTCATTAACAAGGGATCCACCTATAGATCTAGGAGACTTTTACCATAAGGAAGAACAGTTTCTGCGATAGGAAGACGCGAAAGTTGAAAGAGAGGAAGGAGATGAAGTTGAAGTTTATGGAGTCAATGGCGAAGATCCGCTCGGGAAAGATTCAAACAAGGATAAAAGGAAGCGAAAAGCAAAGAGTGGCCTTGATGAATCGAGGCGGCCCCGAAAGGAACCAAGATTTACTTCTTTTTTGGAGTTGAGTGAGGCTTTAGGGCGAATATACCAAGACACTAGAGGGCAAGTCCCCTATTGAAGGCCAATCAAGAGGGAGCCAACCAATAATGAAAGGACGTCATACAAATACTGCCTATTTCATGAGCTACGCAGCCATAGTACAAATGACTGTAGGCACTTAAGGTATGAGATCGAAGGACACATCCAAAACAGCATGCTATTACAGTACATGAAAAGGCGAGCGGCAATGGTAGAGCATGAGCAGCCACCGTCTGCATTAAACGAAGACGACCCTCGATTGACGCGTCATCTTGTCATCAACTGATTGGAACAATGAAGAATGAATAATATACTCCACAATAAAATGGTTAAGTCGCTTACACATGTACGGGATCACGAACGGTCCTCAGGCATGCTCTGAGATAATTATAAACCGCCACTATAGAGATGCTTGCATTTTGATGTTTTAGTTTTGCTTTTGTTTTCTTTTCTTTGTATCTGGACCTTATTTTGTTAGTTGGGCATTTCAATTATAAGACTCATTTAAATGTAAAGTATGATATTTACAATCCGCCTCGAATGGCACCCGATCTCGAATGGTCATAATTTGCCTCGAACGGCACCCGACCACAAACGATCATAATTCACCTCGAACGGCATCCGACCTCGAGTGGCCACAATTCGCCTTGAACGGCAACCGACCTTGAACTGTCACAATTCGCCTCGAATGGCACCCTTCGAACGGCACCTGACCTCGGATGGTCATAATTCACCTCGAAAGGCACCCGACCTCTAACGGTCACAATTCACCTCGAACGACACCCGACCACGAAAAGTCATAATTCGCCTCGAACGACGTCCGACCTCGAACGGTCACGTCTCACCTCGAACGGCATACGATCTCGAACGATCGCTATTCACAATTAGGTAAGAACATTGATCTCTTCACTGGTCATCATCGGATTCTGAACGTCAGGCTTATGATGCTACAAAACACGCCTTTCTATCGCAAGGCATGTTATGGAGGGCAAAGTGTTAACCCACCTTTTGGCAAGGCAGCATACAGGCGGATTTAACCTAATCGGCTGCATATTTATCGAGGCTGGAATACTATGGGTTTGACTCAACTGGACGGATAAATGATCAATCACAAATGATAAACATGATTATGAAGTTGGGATTCGACGTAATTAATGTGCTAAAGATGCAGGGTACTCGAAATATGAGTTTCGAGAAAAGTCGAGGTGATTTAGGATGTTTGGAGTTTACTTCGAGTCGCGCTTAGGCTTGCTTCGAGTTTTTGATGGAGCTACTTCGGGTCAGGATAGGGTGCGCTTTGAGTCGGCATAGGATTTTCCTCGAGTCGACATCTCATCAGGTCGGCACGTCACAGGTGCTTCGGGTCGACAACACTTTACCTTTGAGTCAGTAATAGAAGTAGGGGTTGGCACATCACATTACGCTTAAGGATCGACATATTATGGTTGCTTCGGGTCGGCTATGGTGTTCTTCGGGTCGGCTATAGGAATCAGGTCGGCACTATGTCGTGGGGTTGGCATTCACTCAAGAGGTCGGCATTATCATCCCACTCTGGGTCGGCACGCTTGCTTACTCGGGTCGGCAAGCTTATTTCCCTGGGTCGGCACAAGAGAAGGGGCCAACACATTTCTGGTTTGGTATTTTTGGCTTGCTTTAAGTCGGTGGAACAAAGGCATAGGGTCGGCTAAGGAAGGTCGAGCCGGTGTCTCGAAGGTATGGGGTTGGTATTATGGAACGAGAAGATGGAGTTGCTTCGAGTCATGAAGCACGTTACTTCGAGTCGTTAAGGATATCACTTCGGGCCAGTAATGGATTTACTTCGGGTCAGTGCAACAGTATGGGATCGACATATTCTAAGCAGGGTTCGACTATGGTCTAGGTAGGCCCGGTTCACTTAGGAACCCCATTAACCCGGATTTTGCCTATTAATGCAGTAGGCGGGGCTTCAGAAAAGAGGATCTTCATTATGTTTCCATTCATCTTCTTCATTAAGGCTACTCTGCCATTATTATTTTAAAAACTCTAGATTGTAACTATAATTGATTCACATATCAATAAAAAGGAAATTTCTAGAGTGGACATAGGCAAGAGTCAGCCGAACCACTATAAATCTTCTGTTATTATTGCTTTCTTTTTAATATTGATTGTTCTTCATATTTATACTCTCTACATGCACTCTATCTGTGATCTGTGGTTGTTGGTTGGTGCTTTCAATGGCGTTTGGGTGTTAATGACCAATTTTGGTGCTAACACATCTCACACTATCCCTCGAGTGAAGCCAGTAAGTTAGAGCTTTGTTGCTCATATCTCAACACGAACATCAGTGTTAATTCCAATAGACACAAAGCCTACTTCATCGGCTTTTAGTGCTAAGTATACGGCTAAATGTTTTCCATAAATGAGCAAACATACAAAGCATGATCAAGTCAAATAAAGCACGATCAAGCAACATAAGCGACTTATAATCCGTTTTTTTAATTAATCAATATTAATTGAAACCTCTTTTATTAGTAAAACTTCTTTTATCCAATAGAACATTGTTTACGAATTCCTACTATGCATTTGTACTCTTTCAATACATCAAAAGGTATTGATATACTTATCTCAAATGGTATAAGTATATTCACAAATTATTAACAAGATTTCTTACTTAAAACCTTTACTCCTTTTATACTTCAAAAAATATTCATATACTTATTGCAAGTGGTATAAGTATATTCATAAATCATTAACAAGATTCCTTATTTTAAAGTTGTACTTTTTTTAGACTTCAAAAAGTATTCGTATACTTATCCCAATTGGTATAAGTATATTCACAAACCATTAAAAAGATTTCTTAATTTAAATCTTTACTTTTTCTATCTTTAAAAAAACCATTTTAAGGATCTAAGTACTTTCACAAATCCATTCAAAAAGGTTTAAGACTAATGTTATTTAAACATTGTCACTACAAACTCAAAACCATTTCACTTATGCTTTTCTTTAAAAGATTTAAAGATATATTTGTATTCATAAGTATAATCAAAAAGGGTTTTGAGACGAATGTAATTAAAACATTGTCACAACAAACCCAAAATCATTTCACTTATGCTTATCTCTAAAACATTCTTTTAAAGATCTATTTAGTCCCTAAGTATAATTGAAAAGGATTAAAGACGAATGCGATTAAGACACTGTCATAATAAACCCAAATCATTTTCCTACTTGTTACTATCTTTAAAACATCCTTTTAAAGGTCTAACTTTAATAATAAGGTAAGTTCGATAGTCGATTAATCGATTATCTAGTTAAAACAACTGCTTACACAAATCAATGTTTATATACTTAACTCATTTTAGAGCTCTATTGCTCCATCCCTACTCGACGTTGGTCTTTAACTCTCAAAAATAGATAAACCCACTTCATCAGCTTTTAAAGTTAAGCAAAGTTAATTACCTTTTTTAAACAAGTAAGTAAACAACAAGTTTAACACATTTTCTACATTTCAGCTTACACCGTTCCTCGTTCAAGAGTGAAGCCAGGTAAGACTGGGCACTGGTTGCTCCAAGCCTTGCCTAGAAAACTCATTCTTGAATCTCACGAACAGATAAGTTTACTCGTCGGCTTATTAGTGTTAAACCTAGTCAACCACCTTTATCAAAACTTATATATATATAATAATACTTTATAAACATTTTTAAATAGCTTTTAAATATCTGCATAAAATGTCACTTGAAAATAACTATAGAAGTTTGATTAAAACATGTTTTATATTTTTCAGCACTTTACTTTCAAAATTTATAAATAGTCATGAAGACTATATTGAAAATTCAACTCTTTTTTGCATACTCAAATATATTTTATAAGAACTTGCATCAAAAGAGTTTATAAGGAAAAGAATTTAGAAACCATTTAAATCACGAAAAACTAGCCAAAACATTGCATTTAAACACTTAAATCAAGGAATTTTTTAGATTTATCCCTATTTTACAAATTTATTACGCAAATAGTTTTGTTGTGACACTATTTACAAACGTAGCCATGTTTTCGCTAACTTAGTGCGGAGTTGGCCAGAACATACTGGCGCAATTTCAAATTGCGTCAGTTGAAGCATTTTTTTCAACGTATAACTGGCGCTATTGGAAATTGTGCCAGTATAATTGGGCCAAGAGAATTAAAACATATGGGCGGCATTTGAAATTGCGGCAGCGCCCTTCCTCTTCCCCAAACAACAAAACCGAAACCCACTTTTCCAATTTTCTAAAATTAAAATCCAAACTCTATTTCATCTAAAAATAAGATTTTTTTGGATCTACTTCAAGAATAACAACATCTTTTTCACTTGGCTCATTAAAGGTATGATTTTGCAAAACCTAGTTTTTTTTATTTGTACAGTTCACTTTATAATGATAATTCCATTATCACACTAGAATGGTTCCTAATTTTATTGCAACTATATGCTATTATAATGACGAATTGGTTATTGATGATCAAATTTATGGAAAATATAACAGCGGATCTTACAAACCAGCAAAAGTTCGTAAAGGACCTAACTTCAAGCAAGTAAAAGCATCGGTTTATAAAGCAACCAAGATCAAATCGAAGGAGCTTGATATTGATTTAGTTTACAATTGGCCAACTGATTTTGGATCTAAAGCAATTAAAATTGTAGATGACGAAGACGTTAAGTTAATGTTCTCCACCGTCTCTAAATCCATTGAGTTGTTAATTGTGAAAAATAGAAAGTTATTGGCATGACAACCTATAGTTGCATCCGTAGCGGCATCTGTAACCATCTATCCTTCATAGCCAATTCCACCTCCTAGTTACAGTAATCCTCATATGAACATACCTCAACACGGACACCAACTAATGTTGTTTGGTTATCCACATTTTATGAGTTTTCAACAAAATCTACAATTTAGCCATCCATATCCAACGCATGATAGTATTGCACGCATGAGTCAAAGGTAACTTCTACTTGCTACCATTCCTAAACGACTATTGTTCATCATGTTAAATTTGGTATTAAATATTATTGCCATGTTAGGTATATTTCGCATCATCATCCGACATAAAATAGTGTTGGACCATCTACTACTCATAGGTCTTGTCCGATGCAGCCAACCATCCAAATTATACCATATGAGCCAAAAGTAAGTTAAGATTGACAATGATAATGAATTGTGCTGCATATATAGCTATATTAAAAATGTCATATTTTCATATTGTAGCTTTCCAGCACAACATACGGATGCACAATCGAACATGCAACCAAATATATCTGATGACGATATGGACATGGATGAACATGTAGATGGAAAATTAAATGATGTTCCTGCTCTTGATAGCATGACTATTGTATCTACTGGAGAAAGATACAACATGGATTTACTACTTGCAAGAAAATAATGATCCACTAAACTATGATTTTGGAGGTGAAGACAATGCTAGTGCTGATAGTGATGAACCTGAAATGAAGATACCATTAGATGATGACTTGTGTAATGGGAAAATGTTGGCTAGATCTATCATCTCAAATCTGCAATTCAACAAAGAACTATTCTCATCGTCTTGTATTTAGGATGGTTTCAAACTTGGTATGGTATTCAAGAACAACGCAAAGTTTCTACAACAACTTAGTGAATGGTCAATTTTACATGCAGTTTCTTTTAAACCAATTTAGTCTAACAAGGAAAAATAAACCGTCATTTGCAATATCGTTGCAAACTGTGGGTGGAGAATTCGTGCTATAGTTTATAAAAAATCGCAATTTGGATGGTGGTTTGTTAAAAAATATCCGAGCGATCATACGTGCATTAACCCAACAATCAACTGCAATCACAAGCAAGTGACATTTAATTTTTTGATTTCAAAGATCATGCCTTTTGTGAAATCGGATTTGAACATAACGGTTGGAGCTGTGTAGAATTAATGGAGGAATAATTATTTATTAAGATCGGTTATATTAAAGCATGAAGAGCACTAAGCAAGGCAATAGAACAAATATACGGTGATTGGGCAGAGTCATATTCAAACCTACGACAATATTTTATTGAAATTAGTAGAACGGATCTTGGTAGTGTTGGACATGTTATAACCAATGAGTTTGGTGTCTTCGATCATGCTTTTTGGGCTTTTGGGCCTTGTATTAAGGGATTATGCATTGTCAACCAGTTTTTTGTATCAATGGAATGCATCTATATGGAAAATACAAAGGTACATTACTTGTTGTGACTGCAATTGATGCGAATGATTAACTTTATCCTTTGTCTCATGCGATAGTTGAGGCCTAATCATGTGATAGTTAGGGTTGGTTTTTTGTTTGCATGCGTCGGTTTATTCATAGTGTTGATAATCAACGTATTACTTTCACTTCCAATAGAATGAAAGGAATACCGACTGTATTAGAGAGCAAATGGAGATCACCACATAGGCATAGATTTTGTGCTAGACATTTGAAAGAAAACTTTCGAGTTGCCGACTTTAGGAATAAATGTTTGATCGCTTTATTATATGCAGCGGAATGTGCTTCGAAGGAGGTTGAGTGTCTGAAATTGCAGGAGGAAATTAAGATCACCAATATTAGGGCTTGCAATTGGATTGAGAGAAGTTTGGCGGGGAAAGAGGAGAACTGGGCTTCGTGTAAGGATGATGGTGGATGATTTCATGTAATAACAATGAATGCATCTGAAAGCTTCAATGGTCTACTCAGAGGTGCAAGATCACTGTCTGTTAAAGCTTTGGTTGCTCATACCTTCTTTCGATCATTGGATTATTTTTGTCAATGAAAAGAGTTTGCTAAGGCTTCAACATGTCGATTAACTCTAATATGGGAAGTAAAGATAGCCAAGAGAGCAAGTGAAGCAAGGCGTTGTAGAATAGTCCACTTTAGCCAAATCGTGCCAAGTAATTCACTACTTCGATGATGAGTTCAATGTTACGGTTGATGGTAACACTTGTTCTTGTTCTTGTACATGTAACATCCCTTTACTACGACAACTTCCTTGTGTACATGTTATGGCTGCTTGTTCATCAGTTGCTAATGGTGCAAACAGAGCTCATCATAACTTTGCCTCGCTTTAGTACTCGATTCAGAATTACTTGGCCGCTTACACACCATAATTTCATCTCGTTCATGACAAACGTTATTGGTGTATACAAGTAGGTCCTTTGGTTCTACCACCAACTACTCGTAGAGCACCCGGAAGGCCATGGTCTACATGAATTAAAGGGACCATGGATGAGATGTAGCCTCCATGGGAAAATAGGCGTAGTGGGTGTAGAGTTCTGGGCCAAAAGAGGAGTCGTTGTATATCAACAACTTAGTTTTTATTATTGTTTTTAGGAACTCTTTATTTTTTTGTGTTTTGTAACAGAATTGTTGTACTTCAACATATGTTGTTATTGATATTGTTTTTGTTTTTTTTGTTGTTGTAAGGACTCCAAATTACCAATCAATAATATACATCAACATGAATTACTCATACAACACAACATACGATACAACACAATACCACGACAAGTATGATAACATACAATACAACTTATGATACAACATAAACTACGATAACATACAATACAACTAACGATATAACGTACAACCAAACACCATGCATTATTCATTAGGATATCTTGGAAGTCTTGACTCTAGACCTGCATATTTTTCTTTTAGTCGATAATTCTCCTTTTCCAAACGTGAATTTTCTTCCTACATCTCAAGAACATACTCATGCCTTCTACAACACATTGGTGGATCAATCCACTTGGTATAACCACAACAACTAAACGATTAAGATAGTTATCTACTCAATGTATACCATGCACAAACATAGTACCAACGACCTACGTTGAATTCATTTTTTTCGACAATCACTTCACACCTGCTATTACAGTGACAAAATTTAGGTGGGGGGCCTCTTCAATAGCTAGTGCTTTACCTTGATTTTCCTATATACCGCCATGTATTGCCACGAAATGGGTTTGCTTCTCGCCAGGTACACAATCAGGTTGTTCAGAAACCTCTCTCGCTTCATTGCAAACATTTTTACTTGACATTTGATGATTGACTTCGCCACCTGCCACATTTGCACTGGATTTAAATGCATCCATGTATGCCATTAAAGTCCCGTCATCAATTTTTCATTGATCCATTTCTATTAATGGTTAATAAAAATTGGTTTTAAGAAATGTAAAGAAAGTGAAAAGCAATGAAAAGCAATTAAAGTAAAAATTGGTTTAAATGTTAAAGATTACTTTTGATTATTAAGCAAATCTCAATAAAATCACAACTTTGATAAGAGACGATGTTGAATTGTCAAAAGGAAGGAGTAACACTCCACATTTTTATATAACTAAGATAATCAAATAACAATGAATAGTGAAAATAAACATTTTTGGAATTATCAGAATATGGCCTTGAAACTTATGCCATTGTATTCGTGAAGACTTTCTGACCAATTTTCATATATAAATTGTCAAAATCTGAGTGAATTCGAAAAATTTAAGAAAGAAACGAAAATCGGGGGGAAAAAGGTATATAGGTCGACCCATAGGTCGACCCACAACCCCTTAGGTCGACCCAAGGAGAAGAGAGGTTGCCCCACGTTGCTACCTGGACGTAATTTCGTCCAGGTATGAGCCGAGCCATAAAAAATTCGATTTTCGCGCGATTTGAGCCACATGTTGATTAATCTGATGGTTCTAAATGTCCCTATGAAGTGGTGGCTCTAGGTTCAATCTAACAATCCAACGGTTTGAGATCCCCAAACTCCACTATATTAGACCCTAGGCCTCGCTATTTTCTCACAATCAGATTTTCTTCCAATGGGTTCATTGCCCAAGGCTGGACCCTAAATAGAAAATATTTCTTTAAGTTCATTGCTTGAGGCAAGACCCTAAAAAGAAAATATTTCTAGGGAGGAGATCTTCTCAAACAAAAATATTTTACACCTTAGAAGAGGATCCAGGAGGAACACGGAGCCAAGTTGAGCACAGTAAAGCTAAGGACAACGGGTGAGTGGATTTAATTATATATCTTTTTTGCTTATGATATATTATCATTAGATTCCCGTTAAATAATTATGTTCAGCATTTATTTCAGTAATTAGTTCTGTTAATTAATTATGTTGAGACTGTAAATTATATAAGAGGGCTTATATTTAATTAATATTAAGCTTGACAGTTAGAGAAAAATGTAAGCCTAAAAGTAAGAAATTACTGTTATTTACATCTATTTAAAGTTGAAATTTAGCCTGTAAATGTTAACTTCTTTTTATTCCTTTTTACGCTAATAAAATAATAAAGAGGAGAATTACCAAATACGGACTAAAAAAGAAGAATACTAGATTTACAGAAATTAGATGTAAAATAAGAAAAGCTGGAATAAAAAAAGGAGAAAGATAGGATTTTTATAGTAAATTATGCTAAAAACGGGAGTAATAAATTAAAGAAAAATATAATAATTTGATTTTGAAGTATGTGATAGGTTAATTGGTTGGCTTAGGAAGTAGAATACATTTCTATAGTTTAATATTTAAAAAGATAACGATAAACGTAATTGCAAGAATAAAAGAAAGAAAATTAGTGTAAATAAAGAAACTAATGTATTTTGCACTATCCAAAAAGTAAAGAAATAATAAAAGAAATATCTTGTAGTTATAGATTATTGTTTATAGCACTGTTTAGTATTAAAATATGGAAATGAATTTTTAGCAAAATTTTCGTAACCAACCAAATGGAATGGAACTACTTCCTATAATATAAGAAAATAAAGTAAAGAATTAAGGGAATCAAGTTAATTATTAGATAAGACTTGAAGCTATATATAGAAATGTAGCTAGATCTGCATTTACTACGCAGATAATAGAATAAAAATAAAGTTGTTATTATGATAAGTAAATTTGTGACTAGCAGACATAGTCCCAAGCTAAGCTCGTCACATAATATAAGAGAATTAAAGAGAATTTAATATCATAATAAAAGAAGACAGATTAGAATAGAAAAGAGATGGTTGTAATTATATTTATAATGTACAAATTATAAAAGAAAACAAAAGTGATGATTACAAATACAATT
This sequence comes from Allium cepa, assembly GCA_030765085.1. NCBI lineage: Eukaryota > Viridiplantae > Streptophyta > Magnoliopsida > Asparagales > Amaryllidaceae > Allium > Allium cepa. The sequence continues at coordinate 919,194,895 of CM060931.1, read as the reverse complement.
ATAACATAGGTTAAATTTAGTAGAAAGAGTAGAAAGGCTTATTTAAGACTTAAATTAAGTTAATAAGCAAATAGAGCAGAAATAATAGAAAATGCTTATTTTAATAAACTTAAGACTTGAATTAAGTTAATAAGCAAGATAATAGAAGTGGACAATACCAACAACATTCCCTTTCGGTCAGGAACTGAGTCTCTCACAACAGTTAGGTGAGGCTAGGACAAGATTATACTAATTAGGGTAAATAAGTAACCAACAGAATAAGAAAAGTAAACTAAACGCAAAATAAAAGACTAAACTTAGGGTCTAATAAAAGAGTGAGATGCGTTTGGAGCAGCCAAAAGGATGAAGAGCCTAACGAAGCAGTTCATCACAGATTTCAACACAAAAGAAGCACGTCCAACTTAGTTATTTTAGGCTAGAAGGAAGTACGAGAGTTCAACGGGACGTGAGGGTACTCTAGGATGGCCCTTTGGTGTAGGCGTAGTGATGCAGTCCTCCAAAGGCAGGTATGTAGGTGTTCCATCAAAAGAGTATGCCTTGACTACTTTTTGCATGGCAGGACCATTGTAGGTAGTCAAAAGGGGTTGATATTTGAAGTAGGATATTCGTATGTCCCAGTACTTGCAAGTAAGTTTTAGTGGGTAGGACCCAAAAGGATAGTTGCATGCGGATATTGGGCCAGTATCAAAACCAAGAGCGAGTTCGGAAAAGACTAGAGTTAAACCAACAGTCCAATGATACTTTCACTATCGAGACATTGGATGAGGGGTGCCACTAATTGGATGTTTAGATTGTTTGTAGAAAGGCACAACCACTTAGCTCTTTAGAGGTCTTTCGATTAGTTGAGGGGTGGCTGCGTGGGGCCGTAGCCACGATAAGAAAAGAGATAGACCAAATAGAATAGATGTATTGTGGGCCTAACGAGGCAGTCCTTTATAGAAATAGAATATCTATTTTGTAGGCCTAACGAGGCAGTCCTTTATAGAAATAGAAAATCCCCGACCGAGTTCAGTACAAGGTAGACCTTCTTAAGTGGGACTCAGGGAGTAGACAGAATGATTATGTATAGTCCTCAAGGTATGCACTAGGTGGTACATTGTGGATGTCCAAGCATTAGTATATACTAGCGCGAACGCAATTTTATGTTTTCATATTAGACGACAAAGCATCTTCATTGTAGGCCTTACGTGGCTGTCCTTTATAGATATGGTCAGAGAACTCCATGGAAGCAAGACGATGGAGCGCTTTACAAGGAGGATACAGAAGGTACTATAGGTAGTACCTAAAACCAATGCGGTCATTGGGCAAATAGCTACATATAGATCAGTTATTAGATTTTAATCTACTAGGGAGTAATGGGCATGATTCACATACAGAGGCGAGAGTATTATAAACCCAGTAAACCTAATATAACGGTAAATGGAAATAAAATGGTATATGTAGAATTAAGCTTAGAAGTATATAATTTGTTCATTCACCAAAACTTTAGTTCTGACCCCCTCCTCAAAACATCTTATAGGTTAGACTAATGGTAAAGATTTTCTAACTTTGAGACACTTATTCAGAAAGTGTTATTATATTGGTAAGTACTTACTTACTATTATATTTTAGTCAGTTTCACAGTGAGATATTTATCTGAGCTCAGATATATTTATCTTTGCATATTTGCAGAATACCAAAAACTTAACTTAGGCTTCGGTGGGCTTAGATTTTAGCATTTTTGTGAAAAACCGAACCCATTGGAATTCGGGTTGTTACATTTGGTATCGGAGCGTAGGTTTAGGATTCCAAGGTAGATAGTGAGCTAACGTATTTGTATTTTTGAATAATATATATATACATATATATATCCAAGTAGTTCATAACCATAGATTTAACATATGGAAAGTTTTAGAAGTATATTTGTGTATAGTTTGCTAGTTGGGTTTCGAGTGACCCAAGTATATTGAGCCTATGTTAATTACCGATTTATAGCATACAAATAAGCCATATTTTGAGAGAAGATTGGCATCCATATGTTATAGGAAGTGGAGAAGTTCACTAGGATAATATGGAGAGTGTTTTTATTTTGGAAGGAATAAGAGATTTTAGTAAGAAGAAAATCCACTTTATGTCTATCCCAATAAAATGAAACTTTTGAATTGAAAAGTTGAAAAATATAATTGTTAGTATATTTGCGGAAGTAAATATTGAGTTTTTAAAAAAAATGAGCAGTATGAAATTTAAATTGGTTTTCATATGATGTAAATTTTGTTAAAAGTGAAATTATTTTTAAGAATTATAGTACATATATAGCTCGCAAGTTTCTTTGTAGGTAAAGAAAGATTTAAAATATAAAAACCTAGAGTGCCTTAAGTATTGAGATAGTAGATTACAACATTTATTATTGTAATAGATGTTTTCAGTAAAAATAAAGGAAGCATAGACTATGACACTATTATTATAGTAGGTGACTCGCAAAGTAAATGATTTTACAAAGCATATGTGATTTATTAATATTTATTTTATTTGAATCCATATATTAGTATTGTTGGGTTGTAGTAACGGTGTTTTACTAAACATCTGTTTTGACCCAAATGAGTTTTGGAGGTAATTTCTAAAGTGGTTTGTATGTACATTTATTATTTAAATAAGTATATGAAAATATTTTCTAGTTATAAAGTAGTCTTGAAAATGAGTTTTTGAAAAATAATTTCCGTTAAATTAATTAATTTAGTAGGAAATATCTTATGTAAGCGAATATAGAGTAAACATAATTTAATCTATTGGAATGAAATGAATAATGATATAATTTTCTGTAAATCACAAATAAAGATGTTTTGTGCAAGTTATAAGGAATACGTGAAAGAGATGTACAAGGTATGGAAAGTATCATATTTTGTATAGCCTATTTCGATAAAATATAAAGTAAATTCTTTATAATTTCACATAAACATGAAATCCTCCTTTAAAGGATTTATAGAAGGTTTTAGCGTTAATGGTATCTCATAAGAGAAAGTTATTCCAATACATTAAGGTGCAAAACCATTAAGTGTAGTAAGTTAAAAACTCCTCCAAGGTTAAGTAATTAGAAGAGTATGAAAGTTAAGAGATTTTTGGTAAAATAACCGTTCTGATCTGCTCCAGTTTTAGTAAATTTGAAAATTGATGAAAAAAATGTTTTAAGAACAAGCAAGGCATGTTCTAAAGCAAGATGGTTTGGTGGAAAAGTAAATAAGTTTTTGGAAAGAAAAAATTTGAAGTAACCAAGTACTTTTGAATTTAACTAAAACTTCAAAATAACACTTTCAAAGGCAAGAATTTTGGGATTTGAAGTTTTACAATTTAGAAGTTTTAGTTTTTGAAATAAAATGATAATACCAGACCAAACAAGACTTTTGAGTATGGAGAAGATAGAAATCATTTTCTAGGTGTAATGTGAAAAGTATAAGGCTATAGCAGTAATTACCCCTAGTTGTAATAGTAAAAGTTCCCGTAAGATGTATATGACACTAGTGAAAACCTAGAAATGTTGCTTCATGTGTGTAGACTATAGAAGGATAGTGAAATGATATCAGTAAGATAATAAAACACAGTGGTTGGGATAGGTAGACCTTAGTTGGGGAAAAGTGAAAGCTAAAGAGAGAATTTCCCCAAGCTTATTGCCTTTTTAGGTAGAGACTGCATAGATTGAAACCTATATCCATTGCTGTAAATGTAACTTAGCTATTCCTTTTTCAGCATGGAATAGAAGTGATGGATAGATCTTATTCATCATGAATAATAAAATGATAGTTGGTAATAAGTAAAAGGCGGTAGGAGGAGCATATGAGGTACTTGGACTCCTAGAGCATGACCTTTCTGTGTTAGAGTGAACATGGTCCTAGACCTCCTTGCCCTCGATGATAGCTGTATTTAGTTGTTGTATTAAAAGAAGAGTAAAAGTAATGTAAGGTAACTAAATAAAACAGTAAGATCTAAAGAAAGCAACAGAGACGTCAATAGAAATGAATGAGAATTGCAAAATAAAAATACATTTTTCCCGTTGAAAAAGTTTAGAAAGAAAAATCTTTATTATGTAAACCATTCTTGGATAGGAAATAGAGATTTTATAGGATAGCGGCATAGGTTCCACATACGAGAGAGAGGTATGCAAAAGTAAAATGGAGAAATGTGAATTTTTTTTCCGTTTTCTACCTTCTTTCTGACATAAGCAATCGAATTCGAAGAATTAGATTTTTCTAAAGTTCAAATATCAAAAGTTGTGTGGTAGGATTTGAATGAAAAATTCGTTGAACTACACCCCTATTCAGTAGGTGAGTGGAAAAAATTGGATAAAAAACGTTTTGAGTTTTCAAAAGATTGTGTTCATATAGAAATTGCAAGTATGTTTAGGATGTGTGCATTATGTTTTAAAAATAAACTTTTAAAAAAGAAAAGCACTCATATAGGAGGTATTGCTTAGAAATTCATGTACATGCATATATTTTTTATTGAATAACGCTTTTGCACAAAAGCATGGATGGTTGAAAAATTAGATGTACATAAAATGCATGTGATTGATGCGAAGAATTATATAATTTTACCCTTGTCGAATTTCGGGGACTCCCAAGGGTGGGAGAACGTAACACCCGTATTTTTATATAATTAAAATAATCAAATAACAATGAATAGTGAAAATAAACATTTTTTAAATTTCAGAATATGGCCCCGAAACTTATGCCATTGTGTATATGGCGATTTTCTGATCAATTTTCATATATAACTTGTTAAAATTCAAGTTAATTCGGAGAAGTTAAGAAGGAAATGAAAATCAGAGGGAAAAAAGTATATGGGTCGACCCATAGGTCGACCTACAACCACTTAGGTCAACCCAAGGAGAAGAGAGGTCGACCCGCGTTGCTACTTAGACGTAATTTCGTCCAGGTACGAGCCGAGCCATATAAAATTCGATTTTTGCGTGATCTGAGCCTTACGTTGATTAATCTGATGGCTCCAAACGACCCTGTGACGTGGTGGCGCCAGATTCAATCCAAAAATCCAGTGGTCTGAGATCCCCAAACTCCAATATATATGACCCTAGGCCTAGCTGTTTTCTCGCAATTAGATTTTCTCCCAATGGGTTCAATGCCTAAAGCTGGACCCTAAATGGAAAACATTTCTTTGGGTTCATTGCCTGAGGCTGGACCCTAAAAAGAAATATTTATAGGGAGGAGATCTTCTCAAATAAAAATATTTTACACCTTAAAAGGGGATTCAGGAGGACCATGGAGCTAAGTTGAGCACAAGAAAAGCTAAGGACAATGGGTGAGTGGATTTGCAATGACCCGGAATTTTGGAAATATTAATTTGATAATCTTCTTATATAAATTGGTAAATTTATCTTTCAAAACAAATAAAATATATTTCTAATTATTATTATGTCTATATATATTGTGAATATGAAGCATTGGTTTGAATTTAATTTAATAATTCTCAAAGGTTATTTAAAGTTAAGTTCTATATTTTTAAAACACCAAAGATAAGTATTTATATATAGTTATTAATTAAAGAATAAATAAATTAAGTTTAAAATTTAAATAAGAATAAATAAAGGTTTTAAATATATTTCTTTAAAGTATACATGAGATAAATATAATAAGTAAATATAAAAGTATCGGTATAAAACATAAAAGTGTTATTAAGTAAACTTAGTAATAAAAAGAAAATGTATCAATAAAATAAACATAATATAAAAACATAAATAGAATATAAATGCATGCATTTGACATTTGTAAGATCAGATGTCTATTTACAAGTGTCTAGTTTATTGTTACTTCATACACACACACACACACACACACACACACACACACACACACACACATATATAAGAAAATGATATAAAGGAACAAGGCTACACATATATCTCTACTCCTATTCTTTCATTCTTTCTTTATCCTTCATATTCAAAACTAAAAAAAACCAGAGAAGATAAAATAACAAACTCTTGCAAATTTCTATCTGAAGCAAAGATTCAACTCAGATTAATCAAGCAGATCAAAATCAAAACCAAAATTCCAAATTTTTAAAGTTCAAATCATTTCCAGGCTTCTCTGTTCAAACCCTCTCAGTGAATAAACATCACTATAAAAAACTAAATTAGTTTTATAACTTGTCTCATGTGATAAATCCTTGTAGCACGTTGTGAAATGCTGCATGAATATTTGAACATGCTTGCATGTATATGTATGTATGAGTTGTTTGTGTGCATGCCTGTACTTATATATATATATATATATATATATATATATATATATATATATATATGTGTGTGTGTGTGTGTCTCTGTTTTTGTTCTACAGGTTAAAACATGTTCAAAATTCAAATTCTCTTCATCTAATCTCTTGTAGATTATGTTATCTAAACAAAATAAGTTTGAATTAACAGAATCTAAATTTTAAAAACATTTTTAGTATATTTAAGAAGTAGTTTTAACTGGAAGAAGATTATATAGTGAAACTCAAAATATATCAAAATTTCGACTAGCATGATTTCTTGTTTCACTTACATCATCAAATTCGTTTTTAAAAACCATGAATTTTAAAAGTAAAATGAAGATTTTTAGTTTTGTATTTGAGGAGAATTTTCGAGATGAACGGGAATTAGGATTTTGGCATTTTCTGGTGATCGGAGGAAGGTGGAGTCTCAGGATCGTTACTAGAGCATGCTTGAGGGTCAGGGGTCTTGGCAATAATGGATGGTGAACTTTTAATTCACCGAGGAGGACGAACGCGTTGAAGTAGGGTTTTAGAACCTGTTTTGGTCGACGTCGTTCTCGAAGCAAATTTGTCGTCATGGGAGCATCGGACTTGACCGGTGGTAGGGGAATGGAAGCGTGGGTCTACGACGAAGCTTTGGATAGAGTTTTGAAGCCTCTGGTGATCTGAGGCGGTGGGTCGAGGTGATTCTTAGATGATCAGTTCGTTCCAGTAAATCTTTATGGTAGCTCGTTTTCGAATTCGTGTTCGATTTTAGGATCTGGCGGTCGAAATCGAAGGAGGAGGTCGAGGTCGACTTGCCGGCGATGGCGGCGATGGTTAGAACGTCGGCATGCATCTGTGCACGTGCACGTGTGCCAATAGTGTGTTAGTGTTAAGTTTGTTACTGTCGGATTGGAGAAGAAGAAGGGTTGTCTCGGGTGGGAACTCGAGAAGTTTGGGTTTTGGTTCGAGGAAGGTACCGAGTAGTTCGAGTGTATTTTACAATAAGTTTTTAAATTTAAACAAAACAAAGTTTTTTTTTGAAAAAAAAGAGGAAGGATTTCTCGGGTTTGGGCTTGGGTTGGTATAGGGAGTGACTCGGGTCAGAGCTATAGTGTATTTGCGAAGTTTTTAAAATTTAAAATAAAAAAGTTTATAATAAATTTTCTTAAACAATTTTATTTTAAATGATTAATGTTTTAATTAAATATTGGGTTAGTTAAAAAGTTGTATAACAATTTATTTTAACTTAAATTAATCAAGCTTAAAGTATTTTATTATGTGTCCATTATTTTAAATTAATTCTTAAGTTTATAAAGCGAAAGTAAATGGGTAATTATGTAGTTGTTTAAAGGAAGAAATTTTTTTTAACTATTAATTAATTTAAGGGTCTTAGTTAATTTATATGTTGATGATAAATTAATTCCAAAGGTTATTAAATAAAATTTATATGATAATTAAGTAATTAATTAAGATAAATGGATTATCTTAAATTAATTAAGGTCTTAAGTAATTATAAATGATAATTAATTAATTCCAATAAATAAATTAAAATAAATTAAATTAAATTAGCTTGTAGTTAATCAATGATAATTAAGCTGGTTAAGTAATTAATTACAAATTGTGTGGTTAACTAATCTTGCTTATGGATGATTAATTGTATTGAATGCTTGGGTTGATTAATATATTTGGTATGTTAATCATAATGTTCCGTGATATATAATTCTTTGGATTGAACTGTTAATAAATGTAAGACATTTATTTGAATAGTTATTTGTGTTGAACCTCTGTGTGAATATAACATTTTGAAGTTAAAATAAATTGTTTTAGCTTAAAAGATTCGAAAAGATCGGGGTTGGATATCAGCAATATTCGGAACCATTTCGATTGGTAATCTATAATTCTTTATAGATTTGATTGTAAAATTCAAATATGCTGGAAATGGAATAAATTAAGTAACTTGGCCTTTTAAAACTAAGTAACGTTACTTATATTTATTTTGTGGAATAAATATTTGGCTATAGCAAGATAGGAACTCGTAGTGATTAATGAGTTACCCTGGATTTTCAAAGGAGCTTTACAACTTTAGTATTTCAATTTAAATGGGTTTACTCACGCTGGTTTCCAGCCTGATTCGGGTGTTACTTTAGGTCAGACCGAGTATTACAGATTTTTAGGTTAGGATGTTCTGAAGCTCAAGAGGCGAGCTGGATGGTAGGAACGTATGAAGTATATTCCGCTGTGTATTTGAGATTGTATTGATAGTAGTCAGGGACAAGTTGTTACAACTATCCAGTTTTATTTATGAATGGTTGTACTCTGATATAATGTACGTAAATTGAAAATTACAGTTTTTCTTAGTATAAATGCTGTTATTTGATATTATATTTTGATCCGCTATGATTGTGAGATTCTATGCATTTGTTTTCTGTTTCTTCTTCTACCTCTTTCTTCTTCTTTACCATAACAATCTGGAATTCCCACTGTTCAATTGCTCGGCACTTCTACAGTGAACGTATTAGTGTCGAATTTTCGGAGTCGAAAATCTCGATTCGTTACTGTATTTAGTTATATATCTTTTACGCGTATGATATATTATCGTTAGATCCCATTAAATAAATTTATTTAGTATTTATTTCAGTAATTAATTCTATTAACTAGTTATGCTGAGACTGTAAATTGTATAAGAGAGCTTATATTTTGTTTACATTAGGCCTCACAGTTAGAGAAAGGCGTAAGCCTAAAAGTAAGAAATTACAGTTACTTACATCTATTTTAAAGTTGAAATTTAGCCTGTAAATGTTAGGTTCTTTTTATTCATTTTTACGCGAATGAAATAATAAAAAGGAGAATTTGCAAATACGGACTAAAATAGAAGAATACTATATTTACATAAATTAGATGTAAAATAAGAAAAAGCTGGAATAAAAAGAGAAAGATAGGAATTTTGCAGTAAATTATGCTAAAAATGGGAGTAATAAATTAAAGAAAAATCTAATAACTTGATTTGGAAGTATGTGATAGATTAATTGGTTGGCTTAAGAAGTAGACTGTATTTTTATAGTTTAATATTTAAAAAGATAACGATAAACGTAATTGCAAGTATAAAAGAAAAAAGGTATTAGTATAAAATAGAGAAACTAGTGTATTTTGCACTATTCAAAAAGTAAAGAAATAATAAAAGAAATATCTTGCTATTACAGGTTATTGTTTATAGCATTATTTAGTATTAATATATGGAAATAAATTTTTAGCATAATTTTCGTAACCAACCACATGGAATAAAACTACTTCCTATAATATAAGAAAATAAAGTAAAAAATTAAGGGAATCAAGTTAATTATTAGATAAGGCTTAAAGCTATAAACAAAAATACCTGGGGCGCTCTTTGAATTTTTTCCAGTTGACACAATTTCAAATTGCGCTCGAGGTATGGCTAACAGGTTTCAAATCAGAAATCTGTCAAACATAATACAACATATACGATCCGCCAAAAAAAATCCAAACGGTCAAATTCTGACCTTCTAACATTAAACATCACATAAATAATCCAACGCTCACATAAACATTACACAGATAATCCAACATTCAAAATCATATAACGTCAAAATATTCAACCAATACCACACATCAAAATATTCAACCAACACAACAAATCAAACTATAAGCTAAACATCCGACTAACACCATACCACCATACCACAACAAGACTTTAACGTAATCTCTTCACCTCTAGAGGAGGTTTTTTGACTTCCTCCATGCTAATGGAACCTCGTATGGCGAAGAGTTCTCGCTTTCTTGGTTGAACCCCTATGGCTGTGAAGGCCTGTGTTTTAATTACATAGGTTAAGAAGATGAAGGACCTTTTCCCTTACCCTTTCGGCTTTTGCATTGGTATACCTTTGTCGTAGGAGGTGGAGGAATCGATTCAAGAAGTGCTTCAATGAGTGCAAGAGGAGGAGGTGGGGGAAGAAGTGGCGGTGCAGGTCTAGCTAGCTTGTTTTTCCCAATAATAAATCGCAATATACGCTTCACACTAAAGCATTGTCCATTCGTACGCTCCAGCACCTCTCCCGATAGCTCATTAACCAACTCAATAACATAGTAAATGCCATCCCCCTACCACATAGTAGTAATAACACATATGAAAACTAAACATGACTACTTTCCTCTCAAGTTAAATAATATGTAACATCCTGCCTTTTTGTATGCTTTAAATCGACAATAAACCACACATGTCAAACTTAAACCATACAGAAGGGCGGATTGTTATTGGGATGAATAAGAAAAAGCAGAGAAAGAAAAAAATAGAATCTTCTAGCGGAACGACAAAATATAATAATCAAATAAATAGTTCATGAAGCTGTTTTACAAAACATTTGATTATACTTTTACAACACATATCAAAGTTACACATACCAGAGAATAATAAATAATGCAGCAGAATAATGTGAATGCAGTGGAATAATATAATAGATAATAGTAATAAAATCTTCGTCTTTGTCCTCCAGAAATAAGATCTTCAAACCCTGAAATGCTCAGACTGACCCGAGTGAATTGAAAAGACAAAACACTCGAGTCAGAACTAAAAGATCTTATGTAAGTTAAATCAACGGTAAATAATATAAGTGGAACGACGTTAGAGATGTTTACGGGATTTGACATTTCCTATCCAGTGTCAAACGTGAGTGTAGTAACTTAAGAGATGCTCGGGATTCACATCTCCTAAGGATTCGTTAAACTATTTACTATGTAGCAATATTTCGCTATTATAATAATGTCTATAGTAAAATAAACTTACTTTTAAATAGCATTAAGGCTTTACATTTTCCACATTAACACGTAATAGTCCAAGTAGTCCATCCAGTATCAGCGCATCTCCAGATCGGGAGACTACTCTAAATACTCCATGGGCTACGGGAGAAAACCAAACTCGTACAAGACGTGCTAGTGTAGGTGACACGGCACACAAGGCAATGCTAGGGTAGATATACCAATTACGCACACGGGCTGGTGGTGACGCATAGCGCGCAGCTACCGCCCACCTCGAGCCACACCCCCAAAAATCAAAAGTCAAAAGTGGCTACCAAATCAATCTCAAGTCAGAATATAATATCGAAGGAGTGTGTCCGATAAGAGGGGCTACCTCACTGCCCCGAGATTGCTCCTGTTTTAGCCACCTTAAGCCAACTCACGGGAGTCGGGTCCATGTATATACCTCAAAGGAACGCCGCCACCATCCTACTTAATTTTGGAATCTCCACCACGTACACGGTTGTTAAAGTGGTTTTCGGAGTTGGCAGAGAGTATGACAACTTCCGATCCCAGTCTCTTTAACAACCAAACGTTAATATAACACCACGGTCATTTCAAAATAGTTTATACTTTAAAACCAAATATCATTTCCATCTTAAAACCAAATACGATGTCCTTCCATTTCAAAACTAATAAAATATGATATCGTTTCCATTTCAAACATCAATAATATATTATTCCTTTAAAAACCAAATCAATAATTTTTCATTTCATTTCAAACCATATCAATAATATATCATTTCCATTTCAAAACCACGTCAATAATATATTATTCCCTTAAAAACCAAATCAATAATTTTTCATTTCATTTTAAACCATATCAATAATATATCATTTTCATTTCAAAACCACATTAATATTATATCACTTAAATAAATCCAAACTTCCAAATTACTGAATATTTCCTTCAATTCCTTTAAACTTGAGATATTCCCTCTTTACATAATCTTAAACCAAAACCTTATTATAAAGTCAGATTCCTACATCCTTAATTTCAGTAAGTTCCAAATCAATATATTTAAAGACAAATCTTAATTAAATGCAATTTCAAGTAAATTCATTTCGAAAAATCATGTTATTTCAAAGTTGTAACACTCCGAAACAAAATACTTTAAACTATAATACTTTGAAATTCATAACTTCGAAACACTTCAACTTCGATAAAACATTTCAATTTAGATATATTTCAAGGCTTTAAATATTCCATAATTTCAAGCTAAATCTGAAAATTTCATATATATTTTAATTCAACTTACTATTTTTTAGTTTTGAAATATTTATTTAATAAATTCAATATTATTTAAATAAAACTCAAACTTGAAATATTCGTTAATCACCTTAAACCATCACCAAGTTATAAAATCATGCCCTTTAAAATCCCAATTTTATTTAAATTTCAAATCAAATTTATTCGAGTATAATTCTTAAATAATTTAATTCAAATCAATTTCATATTTCTCTTCCAGCCTAAATTTTATTTAAGTCATTATAAACTCTATATACAATATAATTTAAACAGGTACTTAACCATATTATATAAAACAATCAAACTTTATTATTTAACTTAATTTATATTTCAAAACAAATCTATACATAACTAAAAATCAAAAACAAAATGACATTTATATAACATCTAAAATCAATATATATATATAACTCATATATTTCTTTACAAAACCGTAGAAATCATATCAAAATATTTTTATATATAGACCGCGGTGTTTGTATAATTTTCTATCCTATGGTCAAGTGATGCAGATATTTATCATTCCAATCCGTAATTTAAAATATAAATACGGTTATATATTATTTCAAACCGCAATCCCGAATGAAATAAAATCCATAACAACTTGCAGTTTATAATAGTATAAAATACAACATCCATTCATCCAATATCAATCATCAAACATTTATTACAATCATCATCCAATTCAATCAATAACATCAATATAGAACAGATAATAAATGACAGGTATTTACTAGCAGTTTATATTTAATAGTAAATTAAATAACAATTTAACCGACGGTTTATATGCAATAATAAATTAAATAACAATTTAATTCAAATAAATTCAATTTAACTGAGATGATGATTAAAAATATGCCGAACTGTCATAAATAAATTTCTAATCACATCATAAATCAACTTAACAATCATAAGAAATTTTATAAGTTGTGAGTGGGTTAAAACACTCACCTTTTGAATTTAAATTGAATTTAAATCCAATTTAAACTCAAATTCAAATAGTCTCCTAATCCATCCAAACAAGTGCCAAAATGTCCGAAATTTCAATACGAACCTAGCGAAGAAAACCGCGCATGAAACTGACCTCGTATGCGAAAGATATTCGAATTAGAAGATTTAAAATCAAAAGTAAAATTGAAAATAGAATAACCAATACTCACAAGATCCTATCACGTCACCGTTCTTCTAGAACCTAACATACGCACGAACGAAACGCGATCATACCCAGGCTTTTCATCGAAAACCTAGCCGCATGCCAACCATGCTCGCTACTACAACGTCGACCCGTGGCCAAGTCTAGGAATACTGCTCACCGCGCCTATTTTCGGTTACCCCAGCAACGAGCTCAAGTTTGAGATCCATCAGCCGCTGCCTCCAAAAAATACGAACCCTAATGCAATTTTCGCCATCCATCCAACCTTCACTTCATCAAATAAACCTCACCGATGCAATGTATGCGACGTTCTCAGCGACCCCGTACCTTTGATTCGTCGATCAGACAAAGTGGATCGCGACACTACGGACGGCTGAGAATAAATCACCCAATTTCGGCTACACAACAACCTAGATAAAAAGAAAAACTGCAGATTTGACATGCGCTCGTCGAGAGCTTTCCGACGATATAAAATATGATATAGTTTGAAGAGTTTGAATTTTTGACTTTGAATTTGATCTGAAATTGCATTTTGGGATTTAGGGTTTGCAGCCGTTGGAAAGAAGAGGAGCTAATTGAATTGAACGTATAGGAATGAGGAATAAGAAGCAGGCTAGGGTTTATAACGACATATTCATAGGTGGATCAGAAAATAGAAACAACTGGATCGAATCAGTTTGAAAGTTGAATGCTCCACGGCCCAAAAAGCCCGTTTCGACTCCGGAACGAAAATGGGTTAACCCATATATCAAAATAAATGTTTTAAAATAATTTAAAATCAATGAAACAGATTTCAGGTCCAAATTCCATCGTATGAAGAAGTTATGCTAAAGTCAAGTTATTTCAAATTGATTACAATTGATTTCAATTAATTGATTTCTAGGCGTTTCGTGTCCGTACGATCAAACGACAAGTCCGATCGCTACGAAACTTGAAATCCTATAATAATTCACCATTACGGATATGATGATACTGGTTTTTTCGAAATCCGAACCAATGGCCAAAATGGTCATTTTCCAGTTAATTAAATAATTTAATATTAATTTAATTAATCACTTCTTCAATTTAATCCTATAATCAACAAATCTCATCATTTTTGATTTCTTAAACCTTTCCAATAATTTAGACAAGTTCAGATATCCAATTTAAGTTAATTAATTTACCCATTATCGTATTAAATTTCAAATTTAAATAAATTCACTAATTATTAATTAAAATTCCAATAAACCCATTTATTTGATTTTAAATCCTGTATTCAATAAATTATTATCAAATGGATGAAATTAACATTGGTTCATGATTTATTACGTCAATATTCCCAAGTTTCATCTTAATCTCAACTAATTTAATATTTAAATATTTAATTTCATTTATTTACAATTAATCCAATTATTAAATTTAAATTCAAATAAATTAATAAATCTTTAATTTTCATTCTTTTTATTCAACCTATTATTATATTATGAATAAAATTAACATCATTACATCTCATTCCCGTTATTAATTCATTAACAAATTTCAAATTTTTATTTATTCCAGATTTAATTACCAAAATCTTATTAAATCGACAAATTTAATTATCAAAATTTATTGGTCGTTACATAATAGAAATTAACACATACCACATTCCTCTTAAGTGGAGTTCTCGGAGCATATGCATCAAACTCAGCAGGATGCTCTACCTCAACAGGAAGTTCTACGACACAAAGAATATAACGTCAGGTGATGTATCTGTACCATGTATAATACTCCTCGTCTGATAGCGTGAGGTCTCGTTCTCGTTGCGTATGCATATGACGATGATTTCATGTCTCAATCGCCATCTCATACTCTCTGACTAAGTTGTCGATCCAATAGTGAGGAGCTGCTTCTGGCAGACGCTATCTAAAACCAAATTGTCCCATCACTCTATCTGGAAGATGAAAAGCTACATCACCAATACAAATAAGTGGCACCCATGCTGTCCATAGATAAATAGTAGCGGAGCATAAGGGCAGAAGCTGTCCAAATGCATGTGTGTGTGGGGTTCGTGTAATAGCATCACAACCTAGTACATCAAACTCATCGCAGTAGAACATAACACTACATCTAGGAGTATTCATCGTGTTATTGGGGCCAATCCATCTACACGAGCAAGGTAATAAGAATTACTGGAGCAAAACATGTGTGTGCAATCAAATAACGCAGTAAATATACCGAGCACCATACGGCGAAGATAAATCAACTTCTGCTCTCTTCGTTGTTATTCTCTCGATCGAAAAATATGACCAAGACCATAGCTACAAACGTGTAGATGCATGAAAAAATGTATATGCATAAAATATATTCATATGAAGGGGAAAATGTAAATACCTGAATTAGAGTCAAATAGATTCCAATAGACGCGCTCTCCTGTAAAGCGAGCCTAGTCAGCTCAGTGTACGTATACGCTAGAACCGCACTGCCCCTAGAATAATGAAAACTTATATCTCATTCCTCTATGAAATGAAGCCACCTAAGCCAAACACAGGTCTTCGAATGATCACATATCAAACGCAAAGTGATGATATGCAGTATAATAGCTCGAGCCCATTGCTCAATCTGAATCTGGGAGGCGTTAGCTGTAGTGTCCCCCTCAAGATGCTGTCGTAACTAAGTGATAACTATCATCTCATTCCCCTACTGCTCGGGGGGAGGAGATAAACCTAAGAGGCTCTTGCACATCAACATGTAATCAGTTGGCTACAGATTGCTCAATGGAGCAACATCTATAGGTAAATCAAGCAACATGGCAACATCACCCAAGGTGATAGTCATCTCACCGGCTCTAAGGTGGAATGTAGACGTCTCCCGCCTCCATCTATCCACCAAGGCAGTGATAAGGTGACGATCCAATTAGGTGTTACCCAATCAATGTATAAGCAAGAAGCTAGCTCTATCTAACAACTCTAGCATGCCAAGATGAGAAGAAGTGACTGTCCTGAGCATCGATGAGTGATCAATAGTTGTAACTGTGTTTTTGTTTTATCAAAAAAATTATAATACATAAGCACTACTAATAACAAAAATCAATGTATATCGGTATTACAAAAGAAAGTGTATTACCACCATCATTGCATTGTTACTCGATTGATGATGTGCTCGCAAGTATAAAATACTGCCGTCAATCGGTCTGGGTAACATCTCAGTGTAATCTACAATAAATTTTGATAATTTGAACATAGTAAAATTCCAAATTCTAGTTGTCAATCAACAATTTCAATTCAACTACAAATCGATGTTTAATAACGTATAGTCAAGTAATTTTTGAATTACAAGTTGAAACAACTAGTACAAAGCTAAATAACTACTACTCTTAATAATTAAACATCAACAAACCCTAGATTGTAAATTAAATGAAGATTGTTTGTAGAATTGATACCTATAGAAGCTTCCAGTGTCGACGAACTTGCCATGGTTCAATTTTTATAAGAAATATGCTAAAATAGAGTTAGGATTTTAATTTTGGAAAATTGGAAAATTGGGTTTTGGTTTTGATGTTTGGGGGAGAGTTGGAAAAGTAAGGAGGAAGAGGGGGCGGAAATTTTGTATACACGGAGATGACATTTGAAATTGCGCCAACAAGTGCAATTTCAAATGCCACCCATATGTTTTAATTCTCTTGGGCACAATTATACTGGCACAATTTCAAATAGCGTCAATTATACATTCAAAAAGAAAATTTGCTTCAACTGGCGCAATTTCAAATTGCGCCAATATGTTTTGGCCAACTTAGCGCCGAGTTGGGAAAACGGGGATACGTTTGTAAATAGTTTTAAAACAAGGCTATTTGTGAAATAAGTTTGTAAAATAGGGCTAAATCCAAAAAATCCTTAAAATAATAAGTGACTTACTAGCATTTATATGCGCTATTAAAAGTCCTTGTTAATACAACATTGAAAAGCATCATCTTTGCGACTAGTTTTAACCACTTGAAATAATGATTTGAGATTTGAAAATTTTAAAGTAAACATTTCCATTAGAGTATTTAAGAACCATGGAAATAAATCCTTAAGAATATCTTTCCATTTATTTATAAAAATTCCCCAAAATATGGGATTCTGAAATGCTCTTATAACGACTACTCTTGCTTCAAACACTCCAAACTTACTTCAATTTAACACACAAATTAAACAACCATTTAAACATCAAATCAAGGCTATCTCACATATTTAGAAGGTAATAGAAGCGAGGTTATACAATTTAAAGTTATTATTTGCTTCCATAAGCAAGAGGGTCAAAAGTTTATAACTTTACTTAGTTAATGTCACTTTAACTTTACAATTTGCACACAACATATATATGTACACACACAATATATACTTAAGAGATATTGAGAGAACTCACTTAGATCCATGCCTAACCCAAGCACAAAGCCATAAGACCTAAAGAACCACTTCCTTTCATCAACGCAAGCCTAAAAGGTCCAACCTTTAGCATTTCTAAACTAAAGCCACCTTCCTCTTCCTC
This sequence comes from Allium cepa, assembly GCA_030765085.1. Lineage (NCBI taxonomy): Eukaryota > Viridiplantae > Streptophyta > Magnoliopsida > Asparagales > Amaryllidaceae > Allium > Allium cepa. The sequence continues at coordinate 919,176,972 of CM060931.1, read as the reverse complement.
CATGCTCACGGCCCTATCCTTATTCCCCCTCTCCCTCTCACCTCCTCCCACTTCTTATTTTCTTATCACGCTTTCCATGATGCTTTAGGCCCAAAGCCAAAGTTTAAAAGAAATTAGAGAAGATTGGGTTAACTTTTGAAAAAGTCAAAGAGTAATTAGTGGATTGGTGCTTAAGGAATTCCACCATTTTCAACCCTTCTACTTCATATCAAGCTTAGGAATTTATTTACAATTATTAGGTGAAACCCTCCCTTATATTTATAGGCTTCAAGTGGTGAAGCATAAGCTTACTCTCACCACCTTGAAAGGCTTACCTCCCGTCACATCTACTTTATCATTTGCTTAACACTTAAGCATTTTCATTTATGCTTACTTTTACTTTATGTCACTTCTCCTTTAGGCTAATTAATATTACACCCTTACAAAAATCTCTCTTATCCTATAGGAAGCTTCTAGAATCTTCCAAGCTTGTATAAAGAGGAGAATGTTTAATTAGTGGCTATTGTGTTAACCATAAAGGATTTAGTTAACTAAGTAAAGTTATAAACTATTAGTGGCTATTGTGTTAACCACAATTAGTGGCTATTGTGTTAACCATAAAAATCAGTGGCTATTGTGTTAACCATAAAGGCTATTATGTTGAGAATGTTTAATCTTCCTAACGCATATGCTACATGTGTCCATAAAATATTTTAACAAATTCCAATAATTTATTAAACACACTTTATCCCAAAAAGGGAAAAACTGTGAAATTCCAACATTTATTCCGTATTGTGCCACTACCGCTTGGGTACCCTACATATAAAACTTTTCTACATTAAAAAGTTCATATAAATTTCTTTTAAAGAAAATTTTTACAATTGAACACCATGTTTTATTTCAAATCATTTTGAAATAATAATACATACATATATTTTTTATATGAAAAATCATACTTTCGAAATTTAATTCCAAATCTATGTTACTAAAACTATCTTGTAGCATCCTCCAGTTAGAAACCTGAAAATGAACACCAGTGATGTTGAAGTCATCATCAGAATTATTTTCAAGCAAGTGTGTTGAGTACATCCGACTCATGCCTTTTGGACTTAACCAAAATCATTTCAAAATGGTATCAAGTAGTTTGTAAATAATACTAAGTACGATGATCTCAATTTCATTAATCAGTTTTCCAAATACTTACTTTCAAATAGTACTACTATTATTTTTCCAAAATCTTGAAAATCATTTTCCAAGAAACCAGGATTTAAGTTCTCAAGATATCAGTTAAATCCTTCTTGTTTATAAATCATGTTTTATAAACCATACTTGTATAAAATAACTTTCTTATATAAATTCCTTTCATAAATGTTTATTTACTAAATTTCTTAACTTGTTCAGATTAAAATAAATTCTTTTACTAAATTTAACTTTTATACAAGTTGACTTTAACTCGACATTGCCACCAAACATCTATAGTCAAATTGTGAATATAAGTTCACAAGGCATTCATTTCAGTGTGCCCACAATACTGTTTTCCCAACCCATGTTGTAAAAGGTAAAACTTCTCATAAACTGGTCGAGCACAAATCAATAATCAACAAATGATAGTTAATGCCCATAAACTGGTCAAGCATTTCAAATCATTCTACAGAGGATAGCATGCTCATAAACTAGCTAAGCATGGCTAAACAAATTGATGAGCGGTAATGAACGAACATCATTAATCTCTACATTAATTAAACTATACTTTAATAATTCACTTATATAAGTTACCTTATATAATGTCTTTAATTTTTGCAGTTATAATTACCATTAAGGTATATGTTTATAACAATTGCAAATAAGCTTTCATATGTAAAATACACTTGATTCATGCTAGGGCATTTCATTACTCCATCTCTTAATGAGTCATACCCATTAAAACCAAGGTTTTCATTTTACCTTTAGCCCTGATACCAGCTGTAATGACCTGCCCTTTCGACCCTCAAATGTCGACACTAATACATCCACAGGTATTCATGTGTCGAGCATCCAAGTGCCGAAAGGACGAGTTGTTAGGTGAAATAAAAAAAAGAGGAAATAGAATAAGAAATAGGAACATAATATCAGAATCTCACAGTGGAATGATAATATATAATATTAAAGAATAGTACAAAGGATTACTCCGATATAGAAATTTTTGGGTTAAAAAATCTAAGTACCATCATCAGGCTGGACAGCTATAACAACTTATCCACACAAATGCTGATATTTACAATATAGTAATGCAGTAGAAATAAGAATACTATGGTGAGTAAAACATCTAACTCGTCTTCTCAAGATCCAATGAACATCAACAAAAATCTTCCTTTCTTAGGCTACTCGAAAGAGCATGCTAGGAAAAACAAAAAAAAAGCATCAAATATAAATCTGGTATGAGAAACTCAAGAAATATGCGATCAACATATAACAGTACTTTTGAGATCGCATAGATTGTCATAATGAATATCCCCTCAAAAGGCCGACCATCTAAAAGGTGCATAAGGTGATATAATATATAATGTCTAGGGTGTAGAATATAAATATTAAAACATTGCTGGAATTTTTACTTTAGTTACATTCGACTACATATTAAGATACAATCAAAATCGATAAGGAATGTCCGTATAATGGATTTCCCGCAGAGATCTCTTCGAAGAATCCGAATGCAAACTCCATGCATAAGGATCATAAAATACTTTTCAAGTGTCGTATATCTCTAGATATGATATACCATATGGTGAGCAAAAGAGGCTCAGCGTCCGAATATAAACACGAACAATGTGAACCAAATATCATAACCTCTTACTGGCAAACAATCGATAAGTATCTCTAGGTATGGAGTTGATAACATCCTGACATGGATCGCTAACCTTAGGTCGTGAAACCTACTCCATCTTTAGACATTACCAATGTCGAGGTTACATTGCATCTTTCACATGAATCTTCATCTCTCGAATAGAACACATATCCCAAATTGGATCCTCACATCTCAAACAGATCTCGAAACAACACATGGATTCTCATATCTCAACAGATTTTGGAATCATACATGGATTCCAACATCCCAATAGATCATGAACAACTACATGTGTTCGACGATCTTAAATAGATCTCGAATCTCCTCATAGATTCCAATATTCTAAATAGATTCACTTCCAAGAGATAGAACACGTATCTTAACGTTAAGTAGTTTTTTGTAAGTAAAACAATTTCAGATCTTGGTCTCTCCAAGACTGAATCAATGAATTTGGTCATTCAATGATAATGTGAGCAATCACATATGGAAACCATGTTTTATATACTTATCATGTTTTCGATATTTTCATCTCATACTATCTCATGATTAAGAGTGAAGCCAATAGGTCAGAGCTCTATGCTCATATGCTTACATGAACATCAGTCTTGATTCCAATAGACAAACAAGCCTACTTCATTGGCTTTTAGTGCTAAGTTTACGACTACATGTTTTCCATAAATGAGTAAACATACAAAGCACAATCAAGTCATATAAAGCACGATCAAGCCAAATAAGCAGCTTCTAATCCCTTTTTTTGTTTAATTAGTCTTTATTAATTAAAACCTCTTTTATTAGTAAAACTTCCTTTATCTCATAAAACATTTTTTATGAATTTCTACTATGCATTTGTACTCTTTCAATACTTCAAAAGGTATTCATATACTTATCTTAAATGGTATAAGTATATTCATAAATTAAAAAAGATTTATTACTTAAAATATGTACTCTTTTTATACTACAAAGTATTCATATTATTGCAAATGGTAAAAGTATATTCACAAATCATTAACAAGATTCATTACTTCAAAGCTTTAATTTTTATACTTCAAAAAGTATTTATATACTTATCCCAATTAGTATAAGTATATTAAAAAATAATTAAAAAGATTTCTTACTTTAAACTTTTAATTTTTCTATCTTCAAAATATCTATTTTAAGGATCTGAGTACTTTCACAAATCCATTCAAAAAGGTTTAAGACTAAAGTTATTTAAACATTGTCACTACAAACACAAAACCATTCCACTTATGATTTTCTTTAAAACATTCTTTTAAAGATCGACTTACATTCATAAGTATAATCAAAAAGGGTTACAGAAGAATGTAATTAACACATTGTCACAACAAATACAAAACCATTTCGCTTATGCTTATATTTAAAACATTATTTTAAAGATCTATTTACTTCCTTAAGCATAATTGAAAAGGGTTAAAGATGAATGTGATTAAGATATTAGCATAACAAACCCAAATCATTTTCCTACTTGTTACTATCTTTAAAATATCCTTTTAAAGATCTACATTTGATAATAAGTTATGTTTGATAGTCGATTATCCAGTTAAAACGGCTGCTTATACAAATCAATGTTTGTATACTTAACTCGTTTCCGACATTCCCGACTTAACTATTCCTCATTCAAGAGGGAGGCTCGGTAGGTTAGTGCTCTATCGCTTCATCCCCATTCGACGTCAATCTTTAACTCTCAGAAATAGATAAACCTACTTCGTCGGCTTTTAATGTTAAAAAAAAGTTAATTACCGTTTTTAAACAAGTAAGTAAACAACAAGTTTAACACGTTTTTGACATTTCAACTTACACTATTCCTCGTTCAACAGCGGCTGGGTAATTTTGAGCACTGGTTACTCCAAGCCTTGCTTAAACACCTCATTCTTGAATCTCATGAACATACAAGTTTACTCGTTGCCTTATTAGTTTTAAGCCTAATCAATTACCTTTGTCAAAAGTTATACATAAAAAATAATACTTTAGAAATTCAATAGGTTTTAAAAATCTATATAAAATTTTACTTGAAAATAACTAATTTAATAGTTTGATTAAAAACAAAATTTACATTTTGCAGCGCTTTACTTTCAAAATTCGTAAATAATCATTAAGACTATATTTAAACTCTACTCTTTTTTAATACTGAAATACATTTTATAAGAACTTCCATCAAAAGAATTTATAAGGAAAAGAATTTAGAAACCATTTAAATCATAAAAAACTAGTAAAAAACATCCCATTTTAAACCCTCAAAACTATAAGTGGCTTACTACAGCATTTATAAATGCTATTAAAAGTCCTTGTTAAAACAACATTGAAAAGCATCATCTTTACAACTAGTTTAACCATTTAAACAAATGATTTGAAATTTGAAATTTTTACAGTAAGTACTACCATTAGGGTACTTAAAAAACTTGGAAAGAAAACCCTAAGAACATATTTTTATTTATTTATAAAAATTCCCAAAAACAAGAGATTTCGAAATGCACTTACAACAACTATTCTTGCTTCAAATACGTTCAAACTTACTTCAATTTAATACACAAATTAAACAACCATTTAAACATCAAGGCAAGGCTATTCCATACGTTTAAGAGGGTAATAGAAGTGAGGTTATACAATATAATGTTATCATTTGCTTTCATAAGCAAGAGGGTCTAAAGTTCATAACTTTACTTAGTTAATATCATTTTAACTTTATAATTTGCACACAATACGCATACACACAATATATATACTTAAGAGATAGTGAGATAACTCACTTAGATCCATTCCTAAACCAAGCACAAAGCCACAAGATCCAAAGAAATACCTCCTTCCATCAACGCAAGCCTAAATTTCCAACCTTTAGCACTTTCAAACTAAAGCCACCTTCCTCCTCCTCCATGCTCATGGCCCATCCCTAATCACCCTCTTCCTCTCACCTCCTCCCACTTGCTACTTGCTTATCATGCTTCCCAAGATGCCTTAGGCCCAAAGCCAAAGTTTAAAAGTGATTAGAGAAGATTTGGTTAACTTTTGAAAAAGTTAGAGAGTAATAAGTGGATTAGTGCTTAAGCACTTCAACCATTTCAACCCTCCATCTCAAGCTTAGAAATTTATTTTTGAGTATTAAGTGAGCCCGTCACCTCTATTTATAGGCTTCAAGTGGTGAAACATATTCTTATCTTACCTCCTTTGGAAGGCTTACCTCCCATTACATCTACATTATCATTTGCTTAACACTTAAGCATTTCTATTTATTCTTACTTTTACTTTATGTCACTTCTCCTTTAGGCTAAATACTATTATACCCTTGTCATAATCTCTTTTATCATATTGGAAGCTTCTATAATCTTCCAAGCTTGTATGAAGAGGAGAGTGTTTAATTGGTGGCTAATATGTTCATTAGATATTAGCTTAAGAGTTAATTATTTTCATTTTTGCTCATTTTCCTTATTTGCTCATTTTCCTATTTAGTTAACTATAAACATGAAAATATTTTTAGTTGCTAATTATCTCCATCATGTGTTAAATTTTTGGAAAACTTTTATTGAGAAAATCGCTGTTTTGGTCATATTATCGATATTTTTCTAAAGAATATATTTTTGTAAATATCTTTCCGAAACTAGTTTACCATCATTATTTATGATTTGAAAAGGGAGTTAAAATGCTTACTAAATCATTTTAATAACATTAAATCAAAGATTCAAATATTTAAACAATTCAAATATTTAAATAAGAAGTGTCCGAAATTCCTAGTCATTACATTAAACGATAAGTTCAAACAATTGAAGGATGCTAGGGTATTCTTGCATATGGATTTAGACATGATATTTCACCAGCTAAGGATATTGGGATATGATATACCTCTGACAATTTATAAAGGACCAGAAGGTTTCTTCGAGTGGTTGGTTGTGCCTTATGGGCTAACCAATGCACCCACTTATTTTGTAGTCGTCATGGATTGAGTTTTTAGAGAAATACTCAATAAATTTTTGTTGGTCTCAGTAGATAGTATTCTTATTTATTCTAAAACCGGGAAGGATCACAAATACCATTTAGAGACCGTATTGGAAATACTAAGGATGCACGACTTAAAAGCTAAATTATCTAAGTGCCATGGCAATCAAAAGCAAGACTCCTTGGACATGTGGTATCAGGGGATAGTATAAAAGGGGCTTGCCCCAAGTCGTAGTTAGATGAGTAGATTGTGTGTATTGTATTGTGTATGTATTATTATTCTATGGTTGCTTAATATATGACTTTTATATTGGTTTTATAATATATAATCTATGGCTTCTTGAGTTATTTTGAGTTAGCTCTATGTTTGCTAATTTCAAGACGAAATTCGAGGAAGAATGTAACGACCTGCAATTTCACCATTTTGATTTGCGAATATTTAATTATTCAAATAATATGTTTTATAACTAAAATAAAACTCTTTTAAATAATAACTAGTGATGGTGAAATTGTTTTTTGAATTTGTTTACAAAAATATTTAGTTCCAAAAAAGATAAAAAATGTGATCAGAATTCGTTTTTCGAATTTTCAACTTTTAGTCGGCTAAAAGTTATCAGAAACATTATGAACTCTTTAGGGTTAGTATGCATATTTATAAATAAGTGAGGATACACACACACACACGTGGGTGTGTGTATGTGTGTGTGGTGTATTGGTATATATATATATACACACGTATGTATATACTTAAGTATGTAAGATTTAACTATGCTAAATGTTTGATAGATATTACCCTAGAAAAAGAACTTCCAGATTTTTTGTGTGTTGGAGATGATAATTATGACAGTGTTCAAGTTGAGTAATCATGGTGTCCTTTTATATGGAAACGTTGTAAAAAAATTTCACTCAACTACTAACTGTGAAATGATTTCTGAAGTCGACCATGATGGAGATGCAATCAATTTGAAGGGTCAATGTGATAATGATGTGCAAGAGAATAAGTTGAAGTATGTTGCAAGTAATAAGGATGAAATGGTTAAAGAAAAATCCTAATTATCTGGTGATGATTATGGTCCTGATAACGGTTTTCTTAACGTCGGCAAGAGAAATAATGTAGCAAAGAAAGATTGGGGGCAGTCAACAAATGCAATAGAGAAAGCTTAAACACAATGTTTTAGTGTCTGCTAATAATATTACTGTGCCCAAGGAAGTTGAAATGCAAATGAGTGGTAACTAGTCTTTGAATAACTCAAATGAAGTGGATAAGGAAAATGTTTTTGATCGAACAAACGATTGTGGTATTGAGGTCCACTTAAATAGTTTTGAGGCACTAGACGAATCTGAAGGCAGAGTAATTAATGAAACTGCTCTCTTAGTGGTTGAGGCTGTTACAACTAGTTCTAATCATGCATTTAATTATAGTTATGCATATGCAAAGACCTCTATGTCTACTATTGAATCTCATAAAGACGTTATCCATTCATTTGATTATTCTATTCCAACTTCCAAAGTGAATGCAAGTGATTCCATCTATAATGCTTATCAACCCTCCAAATCCCTCACATCAAATATTCTTGACTCCTCGGTCATAACGGATGTGCATGTTGTGCATGATGGCATGCACTCTCCTTTTCCAATCACTCAATCTACAACATCTCTACCTCCTACCTCTTCTCCATCGAATAATTCATTGAAATCTACTCTCCTTTCTCCTCCAATTTCAACCAATGAATCTTCCCTATATATTCATCTTTCTCCACCTCCAAATATCATTCAAACTGATCAATATTTTGATTCTTCATTAAACAAACATGGCAGGCCTAAGAAATTACTATTCCTTTAGCATTTACTGACAATGACAATGGCATCTCCTTCACTTCTGACCAAATTTCTCCCATTCAACCTGAAATCCATCAAACCCCTACATCTGGTGTTCAAACCAGATCCAAAAACCTATTAGTTTAATCAATGTTACATAACATTGCATGCTGGAATATTAGATGTGCTCACTCAATAGAAAAACAACTTGAACTCAAAAATCTTATCAAATCCCACTCTCTCCAATTACTTGTTGTGGCTAAATCCAAACTGAATGCGACTTCACTTATAAAACTTGCAACTTTATTAATCCTTGTTGGTCAATTCTTCACAACTTATCATAAGCTCCCTTTGGCAGATCGCTTTTAATTTGGAATCCATTAACATACACTCCCATCATTGTTCATAGGCAATTCATCCACACATCTGTCTTTCATCTTCCCTCCAGCTCTTCCTTCTCATTTACTTGTGTCTATGTCGAAAATTTTAAGGATCATAGACAAGTGAAATATCCTTCTCAGTTTATCTACTTCCATTTCTCCATGGCTTATTATTGGGGATTGGAACTGCATGGAATTTGGTAATGATAAACTTGGTGATCTTCCTCTTGCTATTCAAGCCACTAGACCTTTATGGAGGAATTCAATGTATGCTGCTAACCTAATCCCTATCAATTCTACTGGCTGTTTTTTCATTTGGAGCAACTGTAGCCGCTCTAATTCAAGAACATTATGCAGACTTATCTTAGCCTACCCTTATTGCTCCTTTCCCCCACCATCACTGTCAGTTCATTCTCCTATTATCCTTTCTTGTGGAAGGGTTGCCACCAAAAGTCCATCGTCCTTTTAATTTTTTGATAACTGGACCGAACATCCAGATTTTTTGGGTATTGTTAATGATTATTGGAGTACTAAAATATATGGTAACCCCGTGTATGTTTTTCAAGTTAAACTTAGGCTGCTGAAGGGCACACTGAAGGTTTGGACAAAAACAATATATGGTGATGGTTCTAAAATGAGTTCTGACATAAGATTCAAGCTTCATGCTACTCAAATATCACTCCTATCCTCCCCGGTGAATTTATTACTTGATGCTGATGAACACTTTCTTAAAAAATCACTTTAGAAGGCTCTATTGGAAAAGAATAAAATGATTAGTCAAAAATCAAAGGATTTATGGACTTTTTATGATGATAAAAACTCTTTCTATTTCCAAAATTCCCTGAACGCAAGCAATATCAAAGAAATATTTCCTCTATTACTGACATGAACAACCTTTCTTGTACCACTCCTGACACCATTCAAGATGCTTTTCTTTCATACTGCCAAAGTTTACTTGCTAACCGTAAACTGTTTGCCCCAACCTTTTGATCCATATCTTAATTCAACCTCCCTGTGATATCAGGCAGTGATAAAAATGCTTTGATAAGTGAAGTTTCCCATGAAGAAATCAAGGAAGCCATTTTTTCTGTGAACTCTTCTAACTCTCCTGGTCCTGATGGGCACACTGCACACTTCTGTAAAGCTTGTTCGGATATTATTGGAAATGATGGGGGGTATCAATGCTACTAAACTTGCACGTATTCCTAAATCTCCAATGCTTTCAAACGTTTCACAATTTCGCCCAATTGCTTATTGTAATATAATATACAAATGCATATAAACCATATTGGCTAGTAGAATGAAACAGGCTCTTGCATCCATCATTTCCTCTAATCAGTGTGCCTTTCTTCCAAACCGCAATATTATTGACAATATTCTTCTATCACAGGAGCTTATGAGAGAATACATTAGAACACATTCATCTCCAAGATGTTTCTTGAAACCTGTTAACCAGAGAGCATTTGATTCCATCCAGTGGACATCAATAATCAATATTCTTTATGTTATGAATTTTCCACTTCCATTTCTTGCTTGGATATATACTACCATTTCATCAGCCACGTATTCACTTGCTATAAATAGGGGAAGTTTTGGATACTTTAAAGGCACTCAAGGCATAAGGCAAGGTGACCCTATCTCCCCTTATCTCTTTATTGCAATTATGGAGTTACTTGCATGTATGATTAAGAAAGCCATCAATGAGAAGTAGATCAATATGCATCCTATGCGCAAGAACGTTAGAATATCAACCTTAATGTTTGCTGATGATTTAATATGGTTTATGAAACCAAATGAAAATCTATTTCCTTTGCCATGGGCTTACTTGATCACTTCCAAGCTTTTATTGGGTTGTCAATAAATAAAACCAAATCAAAAATCCCTACTGCTGGAATTTCTCATGATTCCATGATGACTTTTCTTAACATTTCCTCTCCGCAAATGCTTAATCCCAACGAACCATATCTTGGTGTCCCCCTTGGTTTCCCCCTTGTTTCATTTAGGATGCTCATCTCACTACTTGCCTTTATATGATAAGATTATCAATAGACTATCTTCTTTTCATTACAAACCTATCAACTGCTGGCAGACTTGTGATAGTTATATCCATTGCTTCTTCTATGTGTTTGTACTATGCCAAATCTATGTCCTTCTAAGTAAACTGATAGACATGCTTAATTCTGCGTTAAATCTTTTCTTATGGCATGGCAACCCTCATTCAACCAAACTTATTCTTGTTTCTTTTAAGAAGGTTATGTTGCCTTATGATCAGGGTGGCTTGGGAGTTCTAAACTTGAAGCTATGGAACAAGGCAGCTTACTTCACCCTCATCAATAAGCTTTTAAGCACTATTCATGATTTATGGGTTGAATGGGATTTTCCCGGATGAAATGAAATATTTGACCCAATGGGTACCCATAAGGAACTGTCTAGTAGATAGATTGGAATGGAGTCATTGTAGTCTTCATTCTTCTCTAGTCCGCATTCTTATATAGGAAAATCTATAAGAATTTTTACTTATAGAGATGAAAAAAAGGATATAGAATTAAAGTTTTATCTTGTCTTCCTAATCTTCTATTCGACACAAGAAAAGGTGGAACTCCTTAAGAGTGCCAACTTCTGGTCCTTACGTACTCCAGCTGATTGTAGCTGGTTTTGGAGAAGTATTCTAAACTTGAGAGATAAATTTCTGCCGCTTTTCCAGTTCTCAACTATGAATGCTTCCTATGTTTCCTTTTTGCATGATCCCTAGTGTGAAAAATGTGTGATATTTTTCAAAGTTCATTAGTAGCAGCTTGAGGTCTCTTTCAGGCATACCTAAGTCTTCCAAACTGGTTAATTTCCTTCATAATGGCAAGGTCTCTATGCCTTATTCTAGTTCTTTTCCCATTAGAAACTTTTGTTCTACTATGAAGAATGTTTTTTAGTAGCACTTGTTAAAATTCTCAAAAAAGAGTGAATGAGATATACCTCACATCGTCATAAATAAGTCAATTTTCTTGTTTATATAGTATACTCTCAATCTCTATATTGACCCTTAGGGTCAGGTAGTTTTATGCTATATGGTCATGGACTAACATATGCGCGTGTCGCCGCTTGCCCGTCCGATCGAACCAGGATGGGTCGGGGGCGGATCCAATAATAGTGGACCGTGTTATATTTTTCTGTACAGAAGTGAACGGTCTTCCATTATTTAAATTCAAATAGAAGCGACTAGTGGATTGGACGCGACTGTTGCAAACCGCAACAGTTTCCGACCGTTGCAAATGAAGAGACGTGACAGTTGCGAACAACAACAGTTTTCGGCCATTGCAAACGAAGAGGTGTGACTATTGCGAACCACAACAGTTTTCGGCCGTTGCAAAGGAAGAGACGTGACTGTTGCAAACCGCAACAGTTTTCGGCTGTTGCGAACGAAGAGGCGCGACTGTTGCGAACAATAACGCTTTTTGGCATTGCAAATGAAGGGATGCTATTTTTCTCAATGGGTGTAGCCATTGGGAATTCGGCTATAAACAAGGAGGAATCCTGATCACTTTCTTTACTCAATTTTTTTCCAATTTTCTCTTCTTCCTCTTCGTTTCTTAATATCTACAATCCGTGCGCTTTTGCATATCACACAGAAGATCATGCACACCATAATCTCGAGCAGATCATGTTTGTTGTAGCTTGGAAGATTTTGAATAAAGTTTTAAGGAAATTGTTACGACAAGCCTCAGACGAAATTCCTTCTTCAACCGGTTAGATTTCTAGTTGACTTATATATATATAAATATATATATCGTTTTTTTTGTTTCTGCATTGTGCTATTTCTTTAAATAGTATAACGTTTGATTTATCGCTATAGTTATTATTGTCATAGTTGTTAGTTGTTGTAATTAATTACAACATACTTATTGTTAAAATAACTAATACATAATTCCAAAGTAGTGGAAATCTGAGTTGTAAACTTGTGAGACAAGTTTATTATTGATTAGTCTCTGTTTTATATACTAGACGTATAACAACACTGACATCCACTGCACATGGGCTTCCAAACCTCACTCCATAAAGTCTATTTTTCTCTCCACGCTTCCAAATGACACCCAATTTCCTTGGCATACTAGGACCTGGAAGTGTGGTGGTAGGCCTAAGGAAAACATTTTACTATGGAAAATTCTCTCAAATGCACTTCATACTCAAGATAATATGGTTCATAACGGGATGCTGTAGTCTTCCACATGCTTACTGTTTCAACATGCTACTGAGTCTACTTTACATTTATTATTCTCTTATGATTATTCCTTCTTCATTTGGAAAAGCATTTTGTCTTTGAGGAACTTTCACTGCCCTGTTGTTGATTCAAAGGCTGAATGATATGTGATTTTCAAGGCTAGGAGATGGTGTACTGTAAAGGGAAAGCTCCTTCTCAAAATTTTAAATTTTTTATTTATATAATATGGCAGGAGAGAAACTCAAGACTTTTCACTGGAAAGATGAGAAGATGAGATCTGCCTTGGTCCTATATGGTTATTTAACTAGAAATGTTTGCGATGATTAGAAAGCCTAATTAAAACTTATGGTGTGAATGTATGTTGGCATGAAATGGATGAATGTGAACATAATGGTGGCATGAGAATCATGAAGGGAGACAAGGAGGATGATGTAGCGAGAGTGTAGTGTTATTATTTGATAATTTATTTTTTAATTAGGGGTAATCATCACTTAATTAGTTAATTAAGTAATTAGGTTAAGTAATTATAATTTAAGAAATTTTTGATCAAATTAATGATTTTTAATTAAGGAAGTTTTAAATAATGATTAATTAAGATAAAAGAAAATTAATTTTTAATTTATCAAGTTTGTTACTTTAATTAATTATTTAAATTAGAATTAATTATTATTTCTTAAAGGTTAATTATTCGCTTGATTATTACTTAATTAGGGTTTAATTTTAAATGGACGTTTAATTAATTAAAGTTTAATTCTTAATTAATAATCAATATAGTAAGGTTTAATTGTTAATTAATTGATACTTAACAAAACTTAATGGGATTTAAATTTTTAGTTAAATAAGTTAAGAGTTGAATAAACTAATTTAGGGTTTAATAATGATTTAATTAAGATTTATTAAGGTTTTAATTAATTTTTAACTTATGATTTAATTGAGGCTTATTCATTTTAAAGGTTCTTTAAAAATCTATCGGATATATATTTAAACTCGTTCTTATCTAAGTGAATTGTTTTCAAATCGAAGGATCTCCTGTTAGGTGTTAAGTAACCCTTATGACTAAGAAACTAAATGACATCTAATAGTAGAACAATACGCCATTCCACTATTATAATAACCTAGACTTTCACCAATGTTGATTGGTTGTTATGTATTGACTTCTTATATGCCTATTGTTGTGTGATGCCATGTTAACTTGGTAAGTGAAACCAAATTATAAGCACTATTACGGTCATTAAGCCTCCGTTGATTTTGTAAGGATAAATATATTATTTTATTTTGAAATGGTTTCAAATTTATTGCATTTGGACAAGATATTTAAAGAATGACGTGACAAATGGTTTTACTAAAGATGTTTTTTAACTAATGGCAATGGTTTTCCCATGTTACAAAAAGAAGTCTTTATAAAAAAAATTATAAATGGATTTGAAAATTTATAAGGTGTATGGGTAAGTGAGTTTGAGTTTATAAGCAAAGAAAGTTTCATAAATTAGGGAGATATAAAATGGATTGCTTGTTAAGGAAGCTAATTTGATTAAGGTTATTTAATAAGTTATTTTAAATAGGAAAGGTTTATGAAGAGTTTTATAAATAATCTTAGGTTATCTATAAAAGAAGTTTTAGAAAATGATTTAGATATTCATAAAGGAAGTTTATAAAAGGTTTTGATATTTATAAGAAATTTATACAGAAAAGGAATTTATACAAAAGTTTGAATATCTAAAAAAGGAATTTATATAAATGGTTTTGAATATTTATAAAAGGGTTTCATAAATGGATTCGATTTCAAAATAAAAAGAAATTTCATGAACGAAATAGATTTGTTTAAAAAGGATTTACCGAAAGAAATATAAAAGGAATTTGGGATCTGGGTTTCCCTAAATCGACCTTTTAAAAATGATGGTATGGAACATCCGTTCCACGTTTAACACCGAAGGAATAGCGTTTAGGGTTGTCTTCACCTCCAATTTAAACAACATTAGTTTAACCCTTATTAACAAGATTTATAATTAAGAAGTTATTCGCAAATGTTTTGTGAATATACTTATGGTAGAAAGTTCGGTATACGAATGTTTTAGACAAATTTTTTTGAAAGGGATTTATTAAATGAAGATGTTTTTTGAGGCTTAGTGGTTGTTAATGGATAAATAAATATCAAATGGAACTGGTTGTTGGTTGTTTATTTGATAGTTAAATAACCGACTATCAAATCTAGACCTCTTTTGACTCAGGAGATATGTTGGTTATAATCGAGTTCCTCGGTGAGGACTCGATTGCTTGCTGCATACATCTAAAAGAATCGAAATTGAGTTTGCCAGAAACTATCACTTAGTTTTGGAGACATTGGTTCTCAGATTTATTCGAACCACTCCAAAATGACAACGAACGATGTTAAATCATATTGAAGTTTGCTGTGGAGTGATACTATTCTTCCCAATAGTGGTTCCAAAATGGAAGATAGTAATGCAGAATTTTTGTTCGATCCCGGAACAACTTTCATGGATGAATGCTGGTATTGTATCTCTACCTGGATGACAATGTTAGCATTCCTAAACGGTATGTTAAAAGGAAGAAGGTCAAGATGTGACCTCACGAGCCTCACAAACCGAGAAATGACAAAAATAGGGTATGCAAAAGAGCTATGTGGTCAGCTACCAATAGGAGCCGCCATCCCATTCAAAATTGTCCTTATTCGTTTTGTTTTATGCGCAAACACTATGGTAGTATAAGGCCTCGATGTCAAACAGGGTTGAGGTAATCCGATTCTCCATGTTAAAGGGGTAGTCGGCTCTATGTAACAGGAGTATAAGAATTTCTTGTCAGTCTCCGGTGCATTTTCTATGGCTGTACCATCGGAAGGTTGTCCCTTACTTGCCATAATATGGAATCCATCTCCAATACGTGCCTTTATAGTTTTGATTTTAGAGCCTAGTATGCTGGAATTTAATATGGTTACAATTTCAGCTATTTTGGAGATGTGATTATATTCTAGACATTATTATATTATCACCGGATTTTGTATATAACTTTTCTGGTTATCATAAGGTAAAAACCTGTCCATGTTTATGTGCAGTGTGGTCTTACGACATACCTTTGATTTCAAAAGATTTTAAAGTAATAATTAAGTTGCTTGAGTTTACTCACATCAGACCCATGTCTGACCCGGAGATTATTTTCTTTTCCTAACTCTTGGGTGCTCAAATTTGAATGGGCTGCAAAGTAGTTCAGGTTTTTCCGCATATTTACTAAGAGAAGCTTGGAGCAGGTGGCTTCATCAATAGTTAGTTGTATTTCTCATTTTCTGCTGTATTATATTATGTTGAGTTCAGTTAGATAGGGACAAGACTTTTGTAACTGTCCTAGGGTAGAATTTGTATTAGTATGACTTTGATGTAACATTTTTGAAATGACTTTGTAATATATTATTTTGAGTAATATAGATTATTCCGTTGTGTTGTGAGATTTTGTGTTGTCTAGTTTCTTCTCTTTTATCTTTTCTTTCTTTCAACCCTAATGAACGGTTTTCCGGCACCTGCATTCTCAAAACGAAATACAGTAGACATATTAGTGTCGATTTTCAAGGATCGAAAACCCGGTCGTTACATTTTGGTATTAAAGCCTAGGTTAAGCGAACATCTAGGCTTTTGTAGGGAAACACATTAAAAGATAATGTAATGTAATGCCTTATTATGAGTTTGAGTGTATTATATATACGAGTGCATATTTTTTAGTGATATAAAAATGTTTTATATTGTGTTGATTTATCGGTTGAGTGGCTTAAGAACTCTGGTCGAGAAGTGCGACGCCACGGTATTGATAAGGGTTTCCTAAATACTTGAATAAGGTAAACCGACACAACGTTGTTTTAAAATGGTAAATGAAACAATTTTACCTAGGATTATATTTTATATGTAAAGAAAAGGTTTTCAAAGTTGATAGAATTGTTAGGTGTAACGAGTGATAAAGAATGACAATATTTGTCTATCGTCATTTGGAAACGATACCTTTCCTATATGAACACAATTTGGATGTGTAATTTTAAAGGTATCTTACAATAATTAGGTAATAAGAATGGGTACGCAAGGAAGGAGAGGACAGGGAAAGAGATCAAGGAAGTTAGCCACAAATGATGGAAAGACTAGTAGACAAGCCGCCAAAGCAGTTGTTGTTCCTAATGAAGAAGTAGTTGAAGTTCAGAAGAAGCCGACAACTTCAACAAAGAACGGCAGCATCAGTAAGCACAAAAGGAGGAAATTTCTGCTGCATTGGAAGAGGCTTTGGACAAATCAGAAGAGAATGGCCCATAAAGGAAATTCTTCAAAAAGGGAGAGGAAATTAATTGATACTTATGTCATAAGACAGGGTATAAGATGGACTATTGTATAGAGGGAAAGGAGGGACCAATGGTTCCTAACGTTTGGGAAAAACATTGCTTCTTTTGCCAACAACTTGGACACGTCAAGAAAAATTGTCCTATGATTCAGAGAGCACTACAGGATGGAGGAATTATTAAGAAGAAACTAGCCACCTAAAGAGAGATAACTAAGGGGATGTGTATATGGAAAGAGGAGGAGAACCGTAGATGGGGATAAGTATCTCTGGTATGAACTCATAAATATAAGGGTGTTTTGGAAAGTTATGTTTAATATGTATCCTTGGAGATATTTTGAATGCTATGCAATCATTGTTGTTTGCTTTCAAAATCATTCTTTAAACTTAAGAAATGTCTAGTAAGTTTGAAATTAAACGTTTCAATATGAATCCAGATAACCAAGAATTATTAATCCAAAAGTTTTTG
The DNA here is from genome assembly GCA_030765085.1 of Allium cepa. NCBI lineage: Eukaryota > Viridiplantae > Streptophyta > Magnoliopsida > Asparagales > Amaryllidaceae > Allium > Allium cepa. Next base: position 919,159,021 of record CM060931.1, on the reverse strand, counting down.
GAACTAAGTGGTATGTTGTTGAGGAAGGGATGTAGGATCAAACAACAATGGACTTTGCTTTGTTATGCCATGACTTTGAGATTTTAAGTCAAAGAAAGTTCTTTGGTTCAGAATCAATTATGGAAGTTAAGAATTGGCTAGGCTGGTGTGACAAGCTACGTAATGACATGATGAAGAGTATCCAAGGATCATTTGAGAAAATGATAAGCAATGCTCTACAGTTTGAAGATTTTGCGCCGTAGCCGCCTACTATTGCACCAACAGAATATAAAAAGCTCGAGTTCAAGTCAAAGTTTCCCAAATATGGTTTCTTTGGATATGGAGGGAAATACCACTTGGTTCAGAAAGGTAGTTGGGGTTAGAAAAATAAAATAGAGAAAGAAAAGGCTAAGAGACAAAAGCTTGAGAAGCATAATGCACTAAAGAATTGTTTACTACTACCACAAGGAAGGTCATTTCGTCAGGAATTGTCTTGATATCAAGGATAGGAGGTAGACTAAACCCTTCGATAACATCATAAAACCATCTGCTTTAGTAGTAGAAAATGGTAAAGGAGTTGTGGAAGGATCGGTTTAGCGCTCGCTTGATAGAGACTAGAATTATGCCTTGTTTGTATCTTTTGTTATATGTATCTTTTGAAGTGTACTTCTCATTTATAATGGAGTCACTTAGCGTGTATCTAGGATTGTGTGATGTTTGAATGATATTCTATATCTATGTGTTGTTTCTTCTGTTTGTTCTTGATGGATATTAATTTTTATCATAGTATTATCCTCCTACCCTTACAAATAGACTAGGATTAGAGCCAATAAGATTCACAACTTTATATTGTGAGAACTCAGTAGGTAAGGGTTAACCTGCCATAAGGTATTTTGGCTAGAGGAAAGATTAATAAATGAAGTTAAATCGGAATTATACAAATAAGGAGATTTAAATAAACTTGGTTTTATTAAACAATACTTTTGGGTTAGGATTGTAACAAGTTTCAGGACAAAATTATATTAAGGCAGGTTAATGTAACGACCCAGAATTTAATCGCTGTTTAAATAAATATTTAATTTTATTTTCAAATAATAAATAAATAAACTTTTATTAAAAAATAAACTTATTTTAAATAATAACTAATGATGATAAAATCGTTTTCAAATTTTGTTTACCAAAATATATTATTTAGAAACAAAAATATAAAATGTTGCAGGAACTTATTTTTCGGATATCGATTTTTCATTGGTTAAGTTTATACAAAATACCATAACACTATTGTAAACACACATGCACAGAATATAAACCATAACATATGAGTTAAAAATAAGATTTTATTTCTAATATATATATATATATATTAATATATAAAATACCTTTTCAACTCAAAGTCATAGGTGCATGGCATGAATAGTGCAGAGAGAGGGGGGACATGGTGAGGATGGAAATGAGGGAGGGTTTGGAGATGCGTGTATATGTATACGTATTTAATTCAAGTGCTAATATATTTTTAATTATTTTCCTAAGCCTATATATACCCGTTAACTCTCATATTTCTCATTTTACAATCCATTTCTTCACTTTAAAATTCCTAAAAGCTTGAGAGATATATCCATGGCTTCTCTTTATAATTTATATCTTGTGAAAGGTCACTTCTTTCCTACTTAAATCACTTCCTTAGTTCACTTGAACAGTTCTACCAACACTACAACGCCTTTCTTCCATAGTTCAAGTCCACATCCTCCACAAACACCTAGGTCGAGCCCAAAGTGTCCAAGGCCGAGCCCATTTTGAGTGTGTAGGCATCCAAAGTCTTTGATTTTGCAAGACCCTAGGTTGTTTCAAAGTTTTAGCAAAATTTTGGGTTGAGTTAGTAAGCTTCGGTGAGTAAAAACTCTTACTTTTGAAAAGATATTAACTTGATTATGTTAAACTATACGTTGTGAAAATATAGTGGTTGTTGTGTTGAAATATCATGCTGTGATAGCATATAATTATAAGTTTGTATTTGAACTTGGATTTGTGATTTGGATGTTAAATGATATGTTTGGATATGGATACGTGAATGGTTGGTTATTATATGATGATAGTGTGTTTATGAAACAAAACCAAGTGTATGTGATGTAATTTTTGTGAAGTTAGCATCTTTAAACGTCGCAAAGGACTTTAGATCTGATTTTAAAATAAAGCTCGTTTTCTAGTTTTGATTTAGAAAAGTGTTTTCCAAGTTTTCACCTTTCTTTTAAGTTATCAAAACTTTTCCGTTTGTGTTTTAAAATATGAATTAGCAGGAGTTAAGGTAAAGTTTTCACTAGAAATCAATTCTAGCGAACTGCATTTACAACAATAGTCGTTATGGATGCAGTTCGGAAAATTTCACGATTTCAACTTTTAAGTGTTTTCTTTTGGATTGTTTTTGAAAACTCATTTCAAACTAATCAAGTAAGTCAAATTTGAAGCTTTTAATTATTTGATAATTTATTTATTTAATTTATTAATTAGCGTAATTATGACTTAATTAGTTAATTAATTAATTAGGTTAAGTATTTAGACTTTAAGAAATTTTTAACCAAGTTAATTATTTTTAAATAACGATTAGTTAAGAGAAAAGAAAATTAATTTTTATTTTATCAAGTTTATTACTTAATTAATTATTTAAATTAGAATTAATTAATTATTAATTTATTAAAGGTTAATTATTCGCTTGTTTACACTTAATTAAGGTTTAATTCTAAGTTGTTTAATAAATTAAAGTTTAATTATTAATTAATAACTAATTTATTAAGGTTTAATTAATTAATTAAGACTTAACCAAACTTAATCGAGATTTAAATTTTTAGTTAATCAAATTAAGAGTTAAATAAGCTAATTTAGGGTTTAATTATGATTAAATAAAGATTTATTAAGGTTTTAATTAATTTGAACTTATGATTTAATTGAGGTTTTATTCATTTTAAAGGTTCTTTAAAAATTTATCGGATATATATTTAAACCCATTCTTATCTAAGTGAACTATTTTCAAACCAAGGATCTCTTATCTAAGCATTAAGTTACCTTATTACTAGGAAACTAAATGGAATCTATTTGTAGAACAAAACACCATTATGCTATTGTAATAACCTAGACATTCACGAACGTTGATTGATTGTTATGTGTTAGACTTCTTATATACCTGTTGTTGTGTGATGCCATGTTAACTTGATAAGTAAAATCAAATTAAAAGCACCATTATGGTCACTAAGCCTTCGTTGATTTTGTAAGGATAAATATCTCATTTCCTTTTGAAATGGTTTCAAAGTTATTGCAATTGGATAATATATTTAAAGAATGATTTGACAAATGGTTTTACTTAAGATGTTTTTAACTAATGGGAATGGTTTCCTATGTTATAAAGAGAAGTTTTTATAAAGAGTTTTATGAATGGATTAGGAAATTTATAAGGTGTTTGGGTAAGTGGGTTTGAGTTCATAAGCAAAGAGGATTTCATAAATAAGGAAGATTTATAAAATGGATTGCATACCAAGGAAGCTAATTTGATTAAGGTTATTTAAGAAGTTGTTTTAAATAGGAAAGGTTTATAAAGATTTTTATAAATGATTTTAGGTTATCCATAAAAGAAGTTTAGAAAATGATTTGGATATTCGCAAAAGGGAGTTTATAAAAGGTTTAGATATTTATAATAAATTTATACAAAAGTTTGGATATCTATAAAAGGAATTTATATAAATGGTTTTGAATATTTATAAAAGGGTTTTATAAATGGATTTGGAAGTTTATAAGAAATGGTTTTGATTTCGAAAGAAAAGGAGATTTCACTAACCTAATAGATTTGTTTAAAAAGGATTTACAAAAAGAAATATAAAAAGAACTTGACATTTGGGTTTCTCTAAACTGGTCTTTTAAAAATGATGGTATGGAACATCCGTTCCACATTTAACACTAAATGAATAGTTTTTAGGGTTGTTCTCACCTCCAATTTAAACAATATTTGTTTAATCCCTTTTAAGAAGATTTGGAAGTAAGAAGTTATTCATAAATGTTTTGTGAATATACTTATGTCAGGAAGATGGGTATTTGAATGTTTTAGACAAGCGTTTTTGAAATGGTTTATTAAATAAAGATGTGTTTGGATGCTTAGGGGTTGCTATGGACAAATAAATCTCAAATGGATTTGGTTGTTGTCTTTTTATTTGATAGTAAAATAACTGACTATCAAATCTGGACCTGTGTTGACTGAGGAGGTATGTTCGGTATACTTGAGTTCCTCGGTGAGGACTCGATTGCTTAGCGCATACTTTCAAAAGAATCGGAATTGAATTAGCCGAAAATTATCCTTTAGTTTTGGAGACATCGGTTCCCGGATTTATCCGAACCACTCTAAACTGATAATGAACTTAAATCATATTGAAGTATGCTGTGGAGCTATACTATTCTTCCTAAGAGTGATTCAAAAATGGGAGATAGTAATGTGGAATGCTTGTTCGATCCTGGAACAACTTGCATGGATGAATGCTGGCTTTATATCTCTGCCTGGAGGCCAATGTTAGCATTCCAAGACAGTCTGTGAAGAGGAAGAAGGTAAAGACGTGACCTCACGAGCCTCATAAAGTGGGAAATGGTAAAAATAAGGTATGCAATAGAGCTAAGTGGTCAACTGCCATTAGGAGCCGCCATCCCATTCTAGATTGTCCATATTCGAGTTGTTTTGCATGCAAACCCCATGGTAGTATAAGGCCTCGATGTCAAAAAGGGATGAGCTAATCCGGTTTGCTATGTTAAAAGGGCAGCCGACTCTGTGTAGCAGGAGCACATGAAGTTCTTGCCAGACTCCAGTGCATTTCTAAGGGTGTACCACCGGAAGGTGGTCCCTTACCTTGCCATAATATGGAATCCATCTCCAATACATACCTTTATGATTTCGATTTTAGAGCCTAGTATGCTGGAATTTAACATAGTAACAAATTCAACTATTTTGGATATGTAATTGTGTTCTAAACATTATTATAATATCACTGGATTTTGTACACAGATGTTTTGGTTATCGTAAGGTAAAAACCCATCCTTGTTTATGTGCGGTATGATCTTAGAGATACCTTTGATTTCAAAAGAGTTTAAATTAATAATTAAGTTGCTGGAGTTTACTCACACCAGACCTATGTATGACCTGGAGTTTATTTTCTTTTCCTAAACTCTTGGGTGCTCAAATTTGAATGGGCAGCCAAGTTGTTCAGGTTTTTCCATGGGTTTACTAGGAGTAGCTTGGAGCAGGTGGCTTTATCGATAGCTAGTTATTTCTTGATTTCCACTGTATTATATGTATACTATATTCAGTTTAGCAAGGACAGACTATTATAATTGTCCTAGGGTAGAATTTGTATTAGTACGACTCTGTAACATTTTTGAAATGACTTTGTAATATATTATGTTGAGTAATATAGATTGTTTTGTTGTGTTATGAGATTCTATGATTTTTAGGCTCTTCTCTTCTATATTTTCTTTCTTTCAACCCTAGTGATTGGTTTTCCAGCACTTGAATACTCGACACAAAATACAGTGGACGTATTAGATTAGATTTTTTAGGATCAAAAATTCGGTCATTACAAGACTTTGTGTAAAATAATAATATTGGTCTTAAATCCTTCCTACCTTTAAAACCGACTTTAAAATTATTGTTTTTAATTTCAAACTTGTAAAATAGTCAAACATAATTTTAACATATTCATATGCATGTATGTATATGTATAGGTATATGTATATAAGTTCTATTATATGTGTGTGTGTGTATATTTTTTAAATATAACCATAGACAACAAAGGAACATATAAAGGGAAAGTCAACTATGCACGCTTCTTATATGTTCAACTTACACATTATACACTGTTAGTATGTTTGGATTTACTCGTATTTCATATTATGCTTAAATTGATCATTGATAACATTTAATGAATCATTAATCTAACCAGAGAGAGTAATGAAAGGTTACACTCTCCAATTAAAGCTATTTCTTCCCTTAATTGATAACATATTTTTTAGAGAAGCAAACGAATGGTTTCCTTCTTAAATTAACTTTAATAAGTCGTTGTTACATACATGGTTATATTTGATACACTTACACATTTAAGTTTATATCAAATTCAGACTCTTCTAAACTAATTTAAAAAAATAAGGATTTTATTTAAAAAAAAAATAGATTGGGTCTAAAATCTCTTTAGACTTCATAGGCCCAATAGATCCAAAATAAGAATTTTTTGAAATCTACATATTTCACCCACTTTCGACTGGCCCGATACCAACAAAGATGAGACATGTGTATGTTTATAGTTACCGTAGTTAGCATGTATCCATGTTGGTGCAAAAGAATGTATACAATGGAGTGCCCTTTATAGTCTCATTTTCTAGTTGGTAAAGTCCATCTGGTTGTACTGGCATTAGGGCTGGATGTCACAATCCTGGTATTGGTGTTGCATTGATGGCCATACTTAGTGGGAATTAGGGCCTTATTGGGAGACCTGAGGCCTAATAGCCTACTGTGTAGCGACACTCGGTTGCCATGGTGTTTAGTAACTAATAGACTCGTCATGTGTTTTGTAGTATTATGGTAAAACTGTGCTAACTTTTTGGATCCAGGCGTAGGTGCAGTTTAAGATATGGTTTCAGCATCTCGTATTATACCATTTGGCATGATGCATGATATATTAATGTTTTTCGTAATCACACAGTTTAGTGATATTCCTTTTCATCGAACTTTATGTTAAACCCTCTATGTGTTGTCTCTATTATTATATATTCCATGAGTAAGTTGACTTTGAGGAGAGATCCTTCTAGCTGGAGGCAAAGTGTAGGGTCATAACTAGTATTGCTGTTATTATCTCTATTTGGTATTTTTGGGTTGTAGACATGTAAGACTATATGTATTATAAGATATATTATATATGGCTTGGATGAACTATTTATACTCCATTTGTTTTAAAGTATTACGAATTGGATCTTACATCTCTTTCGTATATATGGTATGCATTTAGTTTAATATATGTTTACATTAATATCATATTTATTCCTAATGTCATAAGATAATTAGTGTGTGTGTGTGTGTGTGTGTGTGTGTTATGATAAATATGTTGGGTTCGGTGCATTGGCAACATGGTTAAAATGGAAGGTCTAAAAAATCCTTTTACTAATTTGCACAAAATCATATTTTGTGCTTATATGAATAATAAATTTATACAAATTCATATTTAGTATTAATTAATAAAAGAGTATAGGGCATGGTTTTAATTTAATTAATTCATATGTTAAAATATTTATTTATTTGTTATTATTTAATAATAACATTTTTTTACTAATTTTATTCTCTTGTATTTTGTGTTTTGATATTTTTATATATTCATATTCATAATGCAAACATTATAATTGTATCATGTGTCGTGATCTAACTTAAGGTAATAAGAGAACATATGTCATTAGTGATTATTAAGGATTATGATTTATGGCTAAAAATAACTTTAGTGTCATAACTCAATAATAATGTCAAGAAAGTATATATACTCAAATATTTAAATTTATATTTGTACTAAAAATATATATTTTTCAGCCGTTAAGTTATTAATTAATATTTACATCAATATGTATACACATACATATGTATATAATATTATATTGTTCAAAAATTATACACACACACGTTATAAAACAATTTTTTTGCATATGTATAAATTTAACACACATATTTATTAGGGGATTTTAGGCTGAAGGAAAAAGTTGTAGAAAAATTTAGTTCTAGGGACATGAAGTTTGCTTTTTAGGCCGAAGGACACTTTTTAGTGTAAATCACAGAATGATAGTTGTAACTATCATTTTCCGTATACACTAAAAAATGTCCTTCAAACTAAAAAACAAACTTGCTGTCCTTGAGACTAAATTTTTTCGCAACTTTTTCCTTACGCCTATTTTCCTGTATATATTATATTAATTATTTATAAATGTTAAAATATTATGTAATTTTAAACTTTGAATTCTAAAGTAATTTGACCTTTTCAAAACTAAAGGATTTTTTTCATTTTCAAAACCTGTGAGTTAATGATTTTTTTTTATTTAAACTAATCCGATATTATATATATTTTATCTTTTCTAATATTTAAAATTTAAAAATATTTGACTTTTTTAAACGATAAAAAAGATGTTTATTATAACATCAACCGAAAAGAATTTTTTTACATAAATAATTTGTGTGTGTAATAGTTGTTTATATATTTATATGTTAAAATCAAAAATAAACTTTATAAAATTTACTTTTTATCTAAATTTGAAAAGAAAACAATTTTTTATAGCAGAATATACAAATAAAAATTTATTAAGATTTAAAATGCGTGTGTGCGTGCGTATTATAGATCCAAACCTAATTTTATTCGAAACCAAGAATATTTAGATTGATGTATATTCTAATGTTTAATCATTAATTTGATTACTGATACATACATACATACATATACATATACATACATACATACATACATACATATATATATATATATTTATATATATAATTTTTTTGGCCGAACTACACAAAGATGATGGAAGTATATATGAACATAAGCATGTATATGATAAATTAAAATAGGATATTTACCTCTTCATGGTGTCAATTATCGAATACGTTGATCACTAGTTTTTCCTCTCTAGAATTCCTTTTCCTACCACCTTGGTAATGGGATGCAACTCTATCTCCTTGATTTTACCAACATTGGAAATGGAGGCTAGGGTTAGGGTATGATCAAGTGTAAAGAGAGAATGAGAGGGGTGTCTATTTATAACCAACTATTTCACAAATATCTAAACCCTTTCTCTCTAACCCTAAAAGAGTAAGTCCCCTTTCACCTTTTCAATGCTATGGCTGTACTATACATGGGTTTGGGCTTCCAAACTTTAGGCCAAATGACTTTAACAGTTTAATTATTCATTTAATTAATTTTTATAACCCATTTGTTAGTTAAATCAATGTATACCTTTATACATCATTTTTATTATCTTTTAAGCTTTAAATAAATAAATAAAATTATAACAACCCATCCTTCGTAATACCTCGATAACCTATCTTTGTGGTATTCGATTTAATGATAATTTTATTAGTAAACTTTTCTCCTTTGGCGAATGAGTTCTATTTGGAAGAAAAGGAGAGTTAAGGCATTGATTACTTGATTTATAACGCCTGTATTTATAGAGGTAGATGATCGAATATCTTTCTGAAATTTCACAGGCAGAATCTCCAGATGTGGACGAGGTCATTATAAAAACCTCACGTCCCAACTCCCAAAGGAAGCGATCCACCTCGATCAGTCTTAATAGTCGCGTTGTGTCCTGCGATCCCTCTGGTGGGTCCCCTTCTATGGTAGCTTCATGTTCCCAAAATTGTTTGTGTGGTTGACTTCTATAATTTAAGATATCGATCGATTTCTATTAAGTTGAACTGCTAGGCTAATACGATCTGATCCCTTGCATAAAGGGAGGGATCAACTTCGATCCCTTGCCTAGGAAAGACACCAATCCACACTTAGAACATTTTATAGAGCCTATTTCTTGGTTTTGCTTGATTATTGCTTCATACGATCATCTGCGCTTGATCTCTAAGCCCCACAGTCATCTCTCTGGGCTACTAGCCTTGATGATAATCGAGTTTTACTTGTCCAGTCAGTCTGAATGTAGCCGGGTCAAAAGGCTAGATAACACTTGCCCTCCAAAATATGTCTTATTTCGAACATGACGTGCTTTGAATTGAAGCAAGTTAGAGTCACGAGAAAGAAATCCACTTAATTGTCTGAACAATTGTTGTCTTCTAATCGAGTCATTTTTCTGAAGAGTCGTACCTCTCTCTTTTCGTTGCAATGCTTGGTTGATGCCCGACCATATAAATACTGGGATGCCATTTCTCAACTATTATTTGTGATTGATTCCATTGAGCTAATCTATCGAGCTGGCAGGCCTAGGTTACCTGAACTGGTTCTTACTTCGAGAATTCTACGTGAGAGCACAATTTCCTTCGATTCAAGAAATCAAAATTTTGGGATGCACATGTGCATATCCATGTACATGTTCTGGTAATCGGTTCCTGATCATGTTTACATGTTTAGAGGTCGTTGCCAACTCGGTGTAATTTAATTGCAATTAGATTGCAATTTTTTTGTTATTATCAATTTGCATTTCATTTTCTTAAAAGGAATATCATGTATAAGGGATCGGTTTAACTCCCATATGTAGGAATCGTACCCGATCCCTCTTGCTATTCTGAGTTAGCAAATCTTTTAGGCTCAAGAGAAGTGGTCCATATCCATATATAAGTTGAGCACTTAGCTACTTCACCTCACTTATTTCATTTACTATACAACTGATTTGAACCCTTCCATCTCCTTCCCTCTGCCATTTACCTGTTCGAGTATCCCATCAAACCTTATAACTTCCTTTATGATTCAATCCTTCCTCGCCCATTACAAGCCCATCGTCACCTTTAATTAGATTCCAACATCCATCCTCAATAGATTCGACCCCAAATCAATCATAGCTGAACCCTTAATCTACTCCAAGCAACTTCTTAGATTGAATCGCATTCCTTTATATAGATAGGTTTCACGTCGATTGTATATAACATGGAGTTTAGTAATGAGGTGGTGGAGTGAATCATGCTAGTGATGCGAACCTAGGGTTCGGTGGTGGTATTGGAGTTGTATGATTGCATTGGATGGTAATAGTGGTGATTTATATTTGAGGTTGAGGAGTGATCGGGTATGGACGATTGGTCATTGGTTTGGATAGATATGGAAGTAATTGTAGATAGAAGGTTCACTTATTGGTGAAGGTGCGATCGGTGGTAGGGGCGATTGGTTGACATAGGTTTTTCATGGAGCAATCAGTTGCGGTGATAAGGAGTTGAAATGGAGTGAAGTGCGGGATGATAAAGGAAGGGCTGTTGTGGAATGTTGCGACATAAGGATTGGTTGGCATCTTGGAGTTTGAATTTCTGACAAACCATGGTCTCCTTTGTGAGGGATCGAGTATGATTCCCCTACCTAGGGACACTTAGCCATTTTTCCAGTCCTGTTTGTTCACATTTAAACTTCATGCCTCGATCGCATGAACTTGCACGCATGAATGAATTTGAACACATGTAAACTTACATATGATCTTGAACTTAAACATAAACTTGACTTGAACATATTAGCACATGAAAATGAACTTAAATATAAATTTGAATTGGAGCATATGCCTTGAACAGACTGGGATGCCCAAATGAATTCGAACCCAAATATCAAGATTCTAATATGCCGACAATTAATCTTGAAGCTTACATGAAATCCACAACCATTGATGTAAAAGCCGGTAGGGATAGTCGACGATGACGGTCACTCTGATCGATTTCAAAGTATCGTCACAACCATCGTTTTAATTCTGAATTGCTTACCACTAACTGCACAACATCGCACCACATTGCACAAGTTACACTTTGCATGAGGGGAACATGTTGATTTTCCTAATGATTATCATTCTTTGAGTTTGATAGCTATGGGTTTCTGATGCTCGTAGCATTTAGCTGCTATGGGCACTAATCAAGCCACTTTGCATGACATTCCTATTGTCGAATCAAGCTCAGCAACAGTATTCGCTCGTAACTCCCCAGGCCATCAATCTGAACAAACTGAGAGCTCCTATCAAGTGCCCAAAGTTCCTTTGAATCGTAAAGAAAACATCGAGCTAGCTTATAACGGCATAGAAGATGCAGTATTTTTGAATGATCCAGAGGATTCAGTGGCTTCAAAGATTGATGAGGCCTCTCTCTTAGGCTGTGCATTAAACACGGGATTTCGTATGAAGATGTGCGAGTCCCATCTAATAACATTAGGGCTCACTTTCCCCCGGAGGGGTATACTGCATGCAATAAGTTCTTATGTTGGGTAGGTTGCATTCCACCCTTCAATCCATTTATTTGGAAAATGTTGCATTATTTAAGATTGGCATCGGCTCAACTGCACTCGAACAGCTACTCGTTTCTACACTGTATATACATGATAATTCTCGAGTTCTTTTATCGAGAGCCGACTTCAAAAGACATTAGATTTATTTACTACCGAAAATGGCAAAGAGGAATCCTCTAGCACACTTTCCTCAAATTAGTCACAAACTACTAGGTTGTAACCGGCGCTTGAAACAAACTAAGCGCTTTTCAGAATGAATGGTTCGACGTTTGCTGCCCACCTGGTTTTGCTGGATGGTGGTTGGGAAGTAAATGTCACTTCAAATTTAACTTTAAGTGCTTTTATTCAAGTCGTATCCTGAATTAAGTAGTTTCTTATTGAACGTTGCAGGTAGCCATCCATGTCTCACCAACGACATATACTCAAAAGTGGTTTCAACGTTAAAAACATATTGCTGGCGGATAGAGACATCAGATTTCTTCTCACCTATGAGTGTCTTTTTGTCTTTAGCTTAGTAGAAGAAGGTCGCCGCATCGGACTGCCTAGAAACACTAATGAGGAAGTTGAAGAGAGAAGAAGTACCAATGGGCAAGGAGATAACGAGGCTAGTCCTATCGCGCCTTCAGTTGGAGGGGCTCAGGATATCCCAGAGGAAGGCGAGATGAGGGGCAATGCTAATGAGTTCGGACGTGACACTGTAAGCCTAAGTCATGAGCCCGTAGCTGGATCCTTCCAAGGCTCGCAACTACCTGCCTTAGAAAGGAGAAAAGGAAAACGGTTCCTTTATAAGCTTCGAAGTGGGCAGGTCTCCAAGAAACATAAATTAACCTCTGCTGCTACTGATTATTCTAGCTCTTTGCCTCTAGAAAGTCTATTTGAAGGGCTATCTGACTTTCCACTCCTGAACGATGTCTGAAATTATGATTCTGCCAACTTAAACCTAGGGGCATCTTAATCTCCTATTCGATTTGACATTGACATTCCCCTACTGATATAAGAGGGATTACTCTAGCGAGCAAAGCTCTAGCAACTGGTCCATTGGGGGTAAAACTAGGACACTCACGATCACATGCACTACATAACACGACACTTATCTACCTTTAGCTCCAGTGATTCTTATAACCTTTTATCTTTTTTGTAGCCTTAATGGGATGCCCTTGTAATTATAATCGCTTAAAGAGATTGGCGTACTCTCAGCCACCTTATTTTGGGCCCACTTGAGTCTTGGACCCTGGCCAAGATTGAGAAGATCATGAAGAGAGAGAAGACTGAGACCGAACCTATCAATCAAGGACTTGTTATCCAAGCATAAACAATATCTCAATCTTCTTATGATAAGAGTGTCCGTCAACGTCTTCCTATACATAGCAGCAGCAAGTCGCTACCTCATGCTCCCACTTTGGCCACTGCACCCGAGCAGCATTCAGGTTCTTCCAATGCCAGTCGATCTTCGAACCACCAGTCTAGTGTAGAAGATTCTAACTCTTCATCCCATAGGCACAACAAACGAATCCTCTCAGCCTTGAATACTCTTGATGCCACTACTTCTGAGAAGATAGCTAAGCTCAAGGCCACATTTCCTAAGCTGTACTTTAACGAGTTCAAATTTGTTCATGTTTTTCATTCAATTTTTCTAAAGGCTAAGAATGCAGTGTTCTCCTACATTAATGATGTCTATGTTCAGCATAGTACAACTGTCCATGTTGCTGAGATAATTTATGAGGTATCGATGGAGAGGAGACACGGGATCGATCACTTAACTCTTGAGGCAATCCACGATAAATACATTATTAAGTGCTTGGACGATGAGGTCAAGTAGTTGGGTACGAAGCTGGTCCACATTGAGAAAAAGCCATCGAATCTTTTAAAGCTATCGAGCACTTAATAAAAGTGCACCAAGCTAAATTGGACATTGTCGTTCGTTGCAGCAGAACTTTAGCCCTTGAAAAATGTTTTACAGAAGGAGAAGGAGGTGTTGGAAAAGGACAATGAGGCTATGGCCCTTCATATTAAACAACTTGATGAAGAGCTCGAGAAGGAAAACTAGGATAAACTTGAGTCTCAGCTGAAGCCCCAACGATACTACGAGGAGGTTATTGAAGCTCGTGAAGCTAAAATAGAGGTCGTCGGACGACTCGTGCAGATAAAGGCCTTCAAGGAAGGGGCTAAGGAGGAGGGCGGAACAGAGATAAAGGACGAGTTTCATCCGCTGCTGGTATATTATAATGCATGCATCCTGATGAATTGCAACCTATGCTTACTTGGAGAGCGGTATCCCGAGTCGCATGTCGACGCTTGGGACCATATTGTAAACTTGAAAAAAAAGTCCCTCGGTAGTGTCAAAGTGGATAAAGAGCATCTCATGCATGAAATTTTACATGATGAAGAGCTCGAGTAATCATCGAAAAAGGGAAAGATGGTGGCGAAGCCTTAGGAATTGGTTTCAAAGTTTCCCCTACTACTCAAGCAATTGGCGCTTCAATTTCTCATGCCCTACAGAAAGATGTGGGCTACGATCCGGATCATCCAGGGATAAACACATCTTTTGGGTTGTCTCTGATTTTGGAAAGCTGCACTCCAGCTACAACTGAAGGCCAATTTGATGAAGGTATATCCCTTACTTCTCCAACATTCGAGAAGGTTTAAATCTCGTGACCTATAGTCATGGAATTACCCATCGGTCTTTATAAAATTGTAGATCTGTCTGCATCTATCAAAGCTCCCGACGATGATGTTTCCCTAGGACTGTAGGCGTAGACCATAGGTTCCACTACAACCGTCACTGTACATGTGGGTTCAACAAATCAACCGGCTAAGACTCCATGCCTAGATGCTGAAGTTATAAGAGCTTTGCACGAAGAAAAAACTGATGATCGGTAGGACCAGGATGAAGTAGAGGACATCATAGTGACCCATGACTCTAAAACAATAGTAAACTAAACATAAAGGAGCATGTTGAGAAGGAGGAGCTGGAATTGCAAGCCAAGATGGAGAACGTCAAAGTGGATGTTACTCTGCTTTAAGTTATACTGCCGGGGCAACGTCACTCCTGAGGAGGTTGATCCTTCTATATCCCAAAATGAGATTGCTTCCATTTATGTCCCTAAAAGCATTTTACCTAAGAGTGGTAAGGGTAGAGGAAGGTCGAAAAAAGAGACAAGGGTGAAAGCTCCAGTGCGTCTACCCCGAAGAGGCCCAAAAGGGATAAGAAATAGCTGTTGAATCGGCTTGGGTTATGTATAGCCAGGTAGCTAGTTTCTTTTTGTTGGCCGCAATTGTGCGAATACGACCCTCTTTTTTTAGTTTTAAAAATAAACTTGTACTTAGTTTCTATGTGCGTAAATGAAGATTCTTTCGTTTCCTGTCCATTTTCTATATTAAATTCTTCTAAGTTTTCGAGCGATTATATTTCTCGTTCAATGTACTTGTAATTCATCGCCCTTCATTCAAGTTGTAATGTCTTTCGATCTCCCATTTCTTCGAGCGTTTATCTGCTAAGTTCATCTCAAGGCCTCCTTTCGATCGTGGCCTTAAGTCATATTAAAATCGAGGCATGAGCCATAGTATTAAGCTGTTGTATTCAATGGTTAAGTGATTTTATTCCTACCCCCAGTCTTGGGTTGGTGGCGTTAGCTCGTGGACGGTCGAATCCATCCACTATGAGATTGTACGCCTCTCGTTTGGCTCAGGTCAGATTTGGCGAATGAATGGTTGATTCGCACTCAATTATTTATTCATACACTTATCGGCTCTCTAAAGACTAGAGTAGTTGATGGGAAGTTCATCGCACTCGTTGGATGTTTATACTCCAGCCCACACTTTGGTGGCTGGAGTTGTTCTAGGAAATGGTCGAACCAATTTCCTCTAATTAATTCCTTTGCCCCCAAGTTCGGTGAAAAAAGTCGAAGAGTAGTTGGTCGTACTGTGACCATTTTTACTTTACATTCTTCCTGTCAAATGGAGAAATGGAGTAAGTTAACGAATGATCGAATCATACCCATTTTCTGTTTTATACCCAGCCCGTCAGATTTTGATGAAAGTTAATGGATGAATGGTTAAGTCGCGTTCATTTTGTTCAATTCGATCATGGAACTGTGTACTTGGTTGGCATCGGACTCTGGGTACTTTTTGATTTATGTTATGCATATGAGAACATAAGTTGGTCGTATATCACAACTTTTATAGTATGCACAAAAAATTCATAAACAAAGAAGGAACTTTTGCAAACCGAAAAAGAAGTGACAAAATCTATCTTATTACATGGCTTTTAATTCAACTACAAAAGCAAATTCTAAATGAAATACAACTAAATGAAACAAAACTAAGTGAAATAGCATCATAAATGCTCGTTATTCCATGCTTTAGGAAGTGTGATGTCATCGACACTCGCTAGCTCGAAAGTTCCATCTCCAAACTTCTGATTAATGACATACGGTCCTTCCTATTTCGGTCTCATGTCTGCGGTGCTAGGAAAGATACATTTAAGGACAAGATTGCCAATTCCAATGGTCCTGGTTTGGACTCTAACATTATAGTATTGGGCAACTCAATGTCGGTGTGCAACTTCCCTCAAATAGGCCTTCACGCTTCTCGTCGACCATATCCAGAGATTCCAAGAGGATATCTCTGTTGGTTCCATGGTCATAATAAGTCACACGATAAGAAGAGACTTCAAGTTCAATAAGAATCATGGCTTCAGAGCCGTAAGCAAGAGCGAATGAAGTATGGCAAGTCGTGGACTTATGGGTTTTTCTGTATGCCCATAATGCCGATGGGAGTTCGTCAACCCCCTTGCCTCTGAGCTTTTCCAAACGTTTCTTCAAAATGGACTTTATGATTTTGTTGACACCTTCGACCTGTCTACTAGCTTGAGGGTGAGCAATTGCTAAAAACCTTTTCTCGATATGATGTCAGGAACAGAAGTTTTTAAATTCAACACAACCGAATTGGGTCCTGTTGCCGGTTATGATTGTTCAGGGAAGACCAAAATGACAAATGATGTTTCGAACAAAAAAATTGACAATTTTCTTCGTAATGATTGTGGTTAAAGGTTTGGCTTCAACCCATTTAGCAAAGTAATCAACTGCTATGATGGTGCACTTCGCTCCACCTTTGGAAATCGGCAAAGAGCCGATAATGTCAATACAGAAAGTAGTAAACATTCATGGGTTGGCCATCTGAGTGATTTTCATCGGTAGGTCTCTCGGAATTTTTGCAAACATCTAGCATTTGTCACATCATCTAGCATAATCAGCTACTTCTCGATTGACAGTTGGCTAGAAATAACTATATCGAAGTATCTTCTTCGCCAGGGTTTGCCTTTCAGTATGATCGCCACATTCTCCTTCATAGATTTCTCGTCATACTCGCTTGATTTCATCATTGGTGATACACCAAAGTAGGGCGACAGAGAAACCCTTTCTGTACATGACTACTTCTTAGAAGATGTATCATGACACTTTACGAAGGATCTGTCGTTTTTCATTCCTTCGCTTAGGAAGGATTCCCCTTTGTAAATAATCTTTAATTGGAGTCATCCATGACTCCTTCTCAGGCTCTGTTTCTTAGACCAAGAAATCTCTATCTTGCCAATGGTCGAGACACTAAGTATTTTAACCGAAACGTAGCGCATTTGTTGTGTATGTCCAGAAATTGTAAACTTGGCCAGCGATTCGGCTTTCTCGTTCTGTTCTTTAGGGATGTGCATAATGGTGTAGTGCTTGGAATCAGTTAGCAGCTCTTGGGACCGACTGACGTAAGGAGCAAGTCGTGCTCTTTTGATATGATATTCTCCCCCGACTTGATACACTACTAATTAGGAATCTCAGAAAATTTGCAAAGCTCTTACTCTCAGCTCTCTTGCAAGTTTAAGCCCAGATATTAAGTCTTCATATTCAGCTTTGTTATTCGTTGCAGGTAAGTCAACTTTCAGGTACTAGAAGATCAAGCATTCCTCAAGAGTTACCGGTATTATTATGACATCAGAACATCGATCATTGGATGCTCCATCCATGAACACCTTCCATTGGATGGTTGGTTCTCCACCGTCCTTCGGAGAGTCATCTTGTGTAGTGAATTCGGCTATAAAGCCCACTAGTGCCTGCCCTTACATAGCTCTCCGAGGGAGACAAGTAATATCGAACTGGCTCAATTCGATGTTCCATTTAAGTAACCTTCCAGTCGTCTCAGGTTGTTGTAGGACCGATCGTAATGGTTGGTCGGTGAAAACATTGATAGGATGTGCCTGGAAATAGGGGTGGAGCTTCCTTGACGCAATCAACTGGCAACACGTTCGTTTCTCTAACTTCGGATAGTTCCTTTCAACACTTGCCAACCGCTTGCTAACATAGCACACTCAACCGCTTGCTAACATAATACACTAGCCTCTAGATTCGATTCTCTTTGCGCAGCAGTGCGACACTTATGGCATGCAATGGCACTGCTAAATAAATGTATACGTCTTCATGTTTTAGTGGTTTGGATAAGATGGGAGGTCCTTTGAGTGATGTACAAGAGCTTGAGATGCATCAACATAACCCTGCATCCATTCAAAGTTTCTCTTCCCTCTTATAATTAATTCGAAGAAAGGAATGCATTTGTCAGTGGCTCTAGAGATGAATCACTCAGGGCAGTGACCTTCCCGTTAAGGCTTTGCACCTATTTAATCATCTTCGACACTTAAATATCTCTTATCGCTAGACGGGATTAGCTTCAATTCCACAAGAATTAACAATGACGTCCAAGAATTTACCTAACGCGTTGCTAAAAGAGCATTTCAAGGGATTAAGTTTGATTTCATATTTTTGGAGAACATTGAACATCTCTGCCAAGTCATTGATGTGGTCATTTGACAGCCATGACTTCACGAGCATATCATCCATATACTTCTATCGGTCGCCCGATCTGCTCTTCGAACATATGATTGACCAGTCTCTGGTAAGTAGCTCCAGTGTCCTATAGTCCAAAAGTCATCACAACATAGTAGTATAATCCTAGGTCGGTAATGAAGCTAGTGTATTCCTGGTCTGGGACGTGCATCAGAATCTGATTGTATCTAGAGTAAGCATCCATGAATGAAAGCAATTCATGTCCAACGGTTGAATCTAGTAACCGGTCAATCCTCGGAAATGGAAAGTTGTCTTTTGTGCATACCTTGTTCAAATCCGAGTAATTGATGCATGTGTGCCGCTTCCTATTAGCTTTTCCCACATGATTTGGATTAGATACCCATTTGCGTAAAGGGCATCACGAATAAACTCATTGTTCTTGAGTTTATCCAACTCCTCTTTTAAGTGCAGTAAATCTCTCCGGATCGATGCCGCATTGTTTTTTCCACTGAAATGTGCTTTGGGTCGATATCTAATGCATGGCTCGTGATGGTCGGCAAGGTCTCTTACATGTCAGAATGAGTCCAAGTGAACACATCGAGATTCACTTGGACAAAACCAACTAATTCCTTCTTCATTGTTGCACTGAGCTATGATCCAATCTTCATGACTCGTGATGGGTCGTCATGGCTGACCAAGATGTCATCCGTCAGCCCAATGAGTCCACCCTTAGCTTCTTTTGGCTCCTCTTCTTCATCTCTCTGTTCTATATTTTTATAAAACCAACTGCGGAGCCCAAGCCAAGGCTTGGACATTGATTGCTAAGCTTAATTAGTTTTTATGAAAAGAGGCTTCCCTGCTTCCTTTCCCTTTTCTTTTCGCTGATCGCCATTCAAATCTGCAACATAGCAGGCACGACCAGTCACCAAATCTCCATGAATAATTCCTATGCAATTATCCGTCGAGAATTTGATTGTTAAAAAACCAAGGGGTGATAGCTTCCCTAAATTCAACAAGGACCGGCCGGCCCAAAAAAGCATTGTACGAAGAGTTCATATCCATCACAGCAAATAGCAGCACCCGCACTCTCCTATGGTTGCCCCCGGTAGCTCGACATAGCCTACCGCTTCAATAGCAATACAGTAAAAGCCATAAATACGGGCTTTGCATAATTTCAAATCTTTGGCTTTGATTAACGTCTAGTCGTATGCCTTCTTAAAAATGATATTAACAGAACTTCCGTAATCAATCAGAATCATTCTCACTAAGGCGGGGCAAATTTAAGCCGAGATCACCATCGGGTCAATCGTAGGGGCCTCCACCTTGTCCGCACCCTTACCACGAAATACGATATCATCTATCATAGTTCGTTGCTGTTTTGCTGGAGCACCGTCCTCCGTGTTTGAGCAATATTCAATATTAACATGTCAGATAGCATTCACATAATTCTCCATCTTATTCCAAATTTTATAGGCCAAATTTGTTCCTCTAACAACGGTTTTAATAACCAATCTCTTTGCTGTCAATCGAGGTTCCTTAGCAATGGGCGGAACTTATTCTTGATTGGGGTCGAACGTCCCATGCCCGATGTCCTACAGGGCTTTGACAAACTGCTGCAACTTCCTTCCTCAAATTAACATCACGGAGGTGGCGACATTCTTCTGTGGTATGTCTATAACTCTTATGAAATTATAGTACTTCCCTAACTGTCTTTGCTTCTCCGTCAGTTCCTTCGAAGGTGGGTTTTCTATACTGCATAGTGTTACATTCAACAGACAAACTTTCTCTAGTGACATATTCAATGGAGTGTATGTATTAAACGATGGGATCCTTGGCTTCCCTCTCTTGGAGTCCCGTCTTCAATTGTGGTTTCTATCGCTGCTTTTCTTCTACTCATTCGCTTTTTCTGAACATTGATATGAATTTTTTCGAAACTATCATCGGACTACTTTACAGCTACATTACTTTGCACTCCCTCAACGCTTGGGCCTACAACATCTCTCTTTCTGGTTTGCTTTGCTTCCTCCTTTCTCAGAAACTGAGCCGCTTTTGCAAAGAAATGGTCCAATGTTGTAGGAGGCTTTCATGCTAACTAATCACCAAACTCAGAATTAGGATCCACTCCCCCAGTCAGTGCTATTAGTATTGCATTATCATTCGGATTACTAACTTCTGTAATGGCCAGGTTAAACCTTTCTAGAAAATCTTTCAATGACTCCCTCGGTGCCTGAACCAAGCTAGAAAGTGACATTACGTCCTTGGGGCGAGTCATATGCATGCAAAACTGCTCCAGGAACATCTTTGTTAACTCATCAAATGAAGAGGTTGACGACAATGGCAGCTTGGTGAACCATATGGTCGTAACATCTTTCAGAAAAATAGGGAAACGCCAGCACTTCACTGCATCAGTGGCTCCGACGGAGTACATGTGCCATTCATACTTCAAGAGATGTTGCCTAGGGTCAGTTCTTCCCGCTTGAGAAGGCAATTTAGGAATATGGAACCTTTGTGAATATTCTGCATGTAGAATGTTTTCGGTGAATGGAGTATGACTTCTGGGGAGTTCCCAATCATCGTTGGTCAAGTCTTGACTTTCTTTTATTGGCTGGCTCACCATAACTGTTAAGTCTGTTGATTGAAGAGTTAGTGCCTGGCGCTAGTGATGCTCCACCTCATGTGAAAGACCCGATCCATGCCTTCGGGTAGTGCCACATTGCCTTGGCTCCTCTTGCTTTTGATCCATTTCTTGTGTAGCAGTTCTATGATCCTCTCTTAGCTATGGTTCAACCATTTTGCCTAAGCTCCAACACTTTGATTGACTTTGCGATACCTCCAAAGTAAGCACCTCCACCTACATACCGATCCCCCTTGATTAGAGGGTTCATTGTCAATCCCCCTGGGGGGTTTGGCCTTGGTCAATCGCCTGATCTCATCCTGATGTTCCAGGTGCGTATGGACCCATTTTGTGACGTTTGCTTAAGGTGATAGTCATCTGACGAGGAGGAATTTTTTGATTCTGAATTTGGAGTAGGCCCCCTCCTAGTCTTTCCACACTGATCTTTCAACTCGTTCATCAGGTTGATGTTAGCCTGGATTTGCTGATTGAGCTCCTGATGGCTATCCATCGGTTCCTTCATTAGGACTTCAAAATCAGCCCCGGTGATATAGTCAGTTGGATTCCGAGGTTCAGAAGTAGCCGGTTGTACATTTTGATCAATTTGTTGAACGGGAGCATCTTCATTGCCTTCAATAGCACGAGGAGTAGTAGATTTTCCTATGACCATGGATAATAGATTCCTTCTAGATCTCCTTCAAATTTGAGTAGAAACTGAAACCTATAGGCCGAAATTTGGATCTATCTCGCGGATACAGGAATCCACCAGTAGATGATGAGATCAAATCAGGCTGAGAATTCGTCTCTTAATGAAAGCACCAAAATGTTTGCACCAAAAGTGGCACAAACACCCAATAGATTATATGAGAGAACTAAATGAATAAATCAAAATTTAAAAAGAGGAAATAGCAGAAAACAAGTAAAAAACAATAACAAACATATTTAAGTGGTTTGACGTTGAATGCCTACGTCCACTTTGATGAAATTACTTTATTAATCACTTAAATTTTTGAGTACAAGTGGGATCGGATAGAAATCCGTAATTACAATGGAGTTCCAAGAAACAATAACGTAAAGATCACTTAAATGAACTATGAAGCCTGTATTTATATAGGTAGATGACTAAATATCTTTATGAAAATTTGTTGGTAGAATCTCCAGAAATGGACGAGGTCATCATAAAAATCTCACAGCCCATCTCCCAAGGGGGAGCGATCGGCCCAGATCGGTCTTAATGGCCACGTAGCATGCGGCGATCCCTGTGGTTGGTCCCCATCCATGGTGGCTTCATGTTCCCAAAGTTTTTTACGTAGTCGATTTCTAGATTTTGAGATATCGATCGATTTCTATTGAGTTGAACCGCTAGGCTGATATGATCTGATCCTATGCATAGAGGAAAGGTTCATCGCCGATCCCCTACCTAGAGGAGGCACTAATCCATACTTAGAACGTTCTGTACAGCTTATTTCTTGGTTTGGTTGATTGCTGCTTCATATTATCATCTGTTCTTGATCTCTAGACCCTACAATCATCTCTCTAGGCTATTGGCCTTGATAATAGTCGAGTCTAATTTGTCTAGTCGGTTTGAATATAGTCGAGTCAAAAGATTGAAAAACACTTATATATTTATAGTGCATGTGTAACATAAAAGAAGCGTACATATCTAATGTGACCATATGTAATTGTTGGGACTTACACTACAACAAGCGCATTTGTCCCTTTATATATGCCTTTATTGTCCATAGTTTTATTTGAAAAATATATATGTGTGTGTGTGTGTGTGTGTATAATTGTAGATATTTCTTAAATAACTTTGACCAATAAAATAATATTTTGAACTAAAACCTTAAAATATCTTAGGTTAATTTAAAATTCAATGTTAGAACCAGATCTAAGTAGATATATATTTTTAAATTTTAAATTCAAATTACAAGTTATATTATATAATCTGAAAAGGAAAAAATCTTTTTATTCGAAATACACACACACACAAATGTTTTATATTTTAATTTAAAAAATATTTATTCATAAATTTCTAATTAAAAAATATGTATTAAATTTTTTTTTTACTTTCGACCAAAATGTTTTAAATAAATAATTTATATAAAATATGTAATGAGTTAATAAAAAAAATTATTTTAATTTTTATGCGTATACCAATTTATTTAAAAGAGAATAATTGATATATGTACTTATAATTATTATATGAATTTTTTTATAAACCAAAAATACATATGTTTGTAAATTAGCATTAAAGAATTTAATATATATAATATACTTAGATTATGCAGACACAAACACACATATAATTACATATGCTACATTATAAAATTATTAGACTATTTTAAAATTAATATCAGATTTTGAAAATTAGAATTAAGTGTTTATAATTTGGCTAGAAATAAATTAAATGTTTTATGATGTTTTCATGTGGTTTTTTTACTTAATTTGAATATGTACATATGATTGGACAACACAAGCTACATATAAATTTGTTATAATAATAGTAATCTAAACAATATGAACATGATGTTAAACATATACCATAATGATTATTATTAAAATTGAAATGTTGTAAATCATTTATATGTGACTAGCACCTTGAATGAAAATCAACTATTTAGATCTGATCAAACCACCTCAAGAAATTACAATAACACCTTGAATGAAGAATCAACTCTTTGGATCTAATCGAACTACCTCTAGAAATTACAGTACACTTGAGACGAACACCATACTATAATTTATTTGAATTTGTTTTGAATTATTTTGGAATTGATGGGCTAATACCCCTTGGCATTTACGGTTGGAATAGGGTGTGGGTGAATTGTTATAAATGAACGAGAGTGAAGTGTTTAAATAAGCATCAAGTTCTAATCTCTTTTATTTACAATTTTCTACCTGTCCAAATCTATATTTGATTGTTTAAAAGTCCACACCACCATCTCCTTTTGGTTGGCTATACAATGAGCACGATGGGCTTATAAAATTTTCCTAACCACTTAGTAATTAATTTATGTAAGTTAAATTTAAATATTTATCGACATCGTATATCAATATGTACATATATAACTTTTATATACGTACTTTATTAAATACTAATGACATTCATATAAATCAAATAAAATTTAATAATTAATATTTCATATATATATATTAAGTTATAATAATTATAATTTAATTTATCATATAATATTCCAGAGTGTTCATCATTACGGTTGTGCGACTCAAAGGTGTAAATTCGGCCAACGATTAATTTCAAACAATTCAAATATTAATGTTCACATGTCACCTTAGCTAGTGGTGTGATAGTTCGATCGAATTTATCGCTTACACATTTTTTAGTAAAATTTAATTTTATTATTTAAATGTTACCTAATAGTAACTATTATTTCAACTAACTCTCTTTGTCAAAACTATACCATTTTTGGATTGTGGAATTAATTTTGGTCAAAATTATAATATTTTCCATATTCGACTTGTTTACAAAGTCTTTAGTTCAATAATAATAATAATTATTAACTATACTTCTTTGGCTAGATACTTTAACTTTGAGTTGAATACAATTGACCGTGATACTAACCTGACATAACCAAGGAATCTTTATTAAATAGTGTTTCACTTCCAATGTTTCAACTTTTTAGACCCAAATGTAGTTGTTCAATGGACGCCATGCTAAGATTTTACTATGATCAAAGTAGAGTGTCAATACTAAAGTTTAATAGTATTTTTGAGTCGAAAGAGTTATGTAACATTATCACTTTGAGATTCTCTGTTTGACCTTAGTTATAATAATTAACAGAAAACTCTCGAGTGAGTCATTTCACGATTATCCAATAACTATTAATACATAATCCCTTGGTGCTCCCAGCTACCATAAGTAATACACTACCTAATATTCAGAGCATGTTATGTACTCTAGTCCCAATGAAAGTATCGATATCTTGTCTCGAAACATCTTGACTATGGATATTTAAAACAATATCTTATTTTAAACGCGACAAAATTTCTCATGATTAAACACGTTGAAAAGCGCTTTTACTTAAAATATTATTTAAGGATTTTAAATTTAATATATTAAATTATTAATTAACATAACGAATTAAGTTAGGGGTTTGGTTTATGGATAATTTTGTAATTTATTACACATATCTAACTTTATGACCGACCTCGTTCAAACTAAAAGGTGTTTTTATTTCTATTATGTACTTGTTATATATTAGTATAAAGTATATAGATGGAAAATCCTTAAATAATATGTTATGTGATAGTAATTATAAAGTGTTGTAATTACGAGAACTTTATCACACTGGTAATAGCATATTGTTTTAAATATTCATAGTCAAGACATTTTGAGGAAGGATATCGATTCATCCGTTGAGACTAAAGTATGTGATACTCTCTAAATATTGGGAAGTGTATTTCTCATCCTTTGGGGGTACCAAAGAGTTATGTATTCATAATTATTTGATAACCATGGAATGACTCACGCAAGAGTTTTATGTTGGTTAATATAACTAATGTTGAACAAAGAACCTTGAAGTGATAATGTTACACAGTTCTCTCAACCTAATAATATTATTGAACTTCAATGTGGACACTC
Organism: Allium cepa; assembly: GCA_030765085.1. Lineage (NCBI taxonomy): Eukaryota > Viridiplantae > Streptophyta > Magnoliopsida > Asparagales > Amaryllidaceae > Allium > Allium cepa. Next base: position 919,133,035 of record CM060931.1, on the reverse strand, counting down.
TACTTTGATTATATTCAAATCTTGGCATGACATCCATTGATTGACTATACTTGGTTCAGAGTTTAAGCCTTGGAAGTGAAACACTATTCAATAGAGGATTCATTTCCTAAGTTTTATGGGGTTATTATCATGGTCAACCACAGTCAACTCAGAGTCAAAATCTCTTGCCAGAGTAATTGGTTAATAATAAATGTTATTATGAAACAAAGACTTTGTTTTTGGACTTACAAAGTTGAATGTGGATGACGTTAGAATTTTAACCAAATTGAAATTCCATAAGTCCTAACTTGATATAGTTTTGACAAGGAGAATTGGTGTAAATAATCGCTAATACAAGAGATTGCTCATAATAAATAAAATTAGATTTTACCAAAAGATATGTAAGCAATAATTTTAGTCAAAATTTCACACCACTAGCTAAGGTGACATGTGAACATTAATATTTAAATTGTTCAATATTAATCGCTACTTGAATTTGCACATTTGAGTCACATAACTGAAACGATGAATATTCTGAATGAACCACATGATTTTATTAATTTTCAATCATTTAAAGTTAATTGATATCTATGAAATATTATTTATTAATTTCTATTTGATTTGTTTAAATACCATTTGTACTTAAAAAGTTGCGTAGGTAAAAGTTATAAACGCATGTATCGATATACGAAGCTGATAGAATATTTAAATTCAATTTAAATAGAATAAATACAAAACGGGCTTTAAATAAATATAATTAATTAATATTTATGAAATATTTATTAAATTTTTATCTGATTTGTTTGAATACCATTAGTATTTAATAACGTATGTATATAAAAGTTATAAACTTGCGTATCGGTATACAATATCGATATAAAATTTAAATTGGATTTAAATGGAATTAATACTACTTGGATTTTGGAATTGTTTAGGTCCCAAATAGCCCATGTCATGGTCGATCGTGCTTTAAGGGATGGAAGTAGTCTTTTATTTTTCTAAATGAAGAAGTAAATCTTAATTAAAGGGAGCGAGCCATATCTTTAATGACATCTGCGTTTCCTCTTTTATCTTCATTTGCCTCTATCATTTGCAATCTTCTAACATCCAACTAGGGCAGAAAAGTTTAGGTGGCTAGGGTTTCAAAATTCCAAAACTACATTTAAAAAAATTAATTAAAAAAGGTGGTTATCTCTCGATTGTTGCAAGATCTGGATATTAATTCATTGAATTAAGGAAATATTTCATCATTTAAGGTGTTTCTTTTGGATACATCTCAAAAGCAATCTTTTGTTTTATTTACATATAAATTTATTATGTCTATATTCTTTTAATCCTCCACTTCATTTATCTCCTTCACCTGTATGAATTTTGGAGTATGATCTGGACATCTAATTTCTTCTTTTGAATCAGTTGTATTCTCGTCATGTTAATATGTCATAACATCTCCTTGTTCTTTTATGTGTTATTCATTTGTTACCAATGATAATTATTTTGGATTCATTATCGCTTTTGTTTGTTTGTTTATTCATATTGTGCATTTAATTTAGATTTGAATCTCATTATCATGAATTTATATATACATAAGTCGTCTAATTCATTTTTATTTTAGAAAACCCTTGTTTGACAAAAAGTTTAAACAATTTTATTAAAAGACCGAGTTTCTTATTACAATACATTTCCTATAAGTTGTTTCGAAACAATTTTGGTTCTTATTTATGTAAAAAAATTAAGTCATTTTAACATTCATACATTGTTTTCAAAAAAAAAAACTTAAATACTTTTGATTTCCTTTTTAATTAACAAGTGGATCTAAGTTGGATCAGTTCTACTATTTGAAGGAATGTCTTTTAAATCACAAATTAGTTAAATATAATTTTTATGTTGTTTTGTTTCAAAACATTGGTTTAATTTATGTGTACACATATACGCACATGCATATACGAATGTATTTAACTCAAGGTTTACAAAATAGACTTTTATGTTAAATACTGTAATTTTTTTAAACTATCTTTTAATTAAAACTAAATTTAAATTGTCTACTTTAACTTTAATACGTGTTATACAAATAAAGTCTATTTTAATGTAAACAACTATACATATACATATACATACATACATACACATATACATACATACATATATATATATATATTATTAAATAATTTTAAAACATATTATCTTGGTCGAGAAAGGCATATATAAAAGGGAAATATGTCCGTTGCAGTGTAAATCCCAACACCTAAATAAAGATCACATTAACTATGCACATTTTCCTTATGTTTCACTTGCACTATCACCATAGGTGCATTTAATGTGCTCATTTAACATGCATACAACTTCAAGTTAAACTTAAACTAAATTTAAATAAAAGAAATAAAATGAAGATTTTATTCAAAATTTTAGGTTAGATCTAAAATCAGTTGAAGCTTCATATGCTCAACTAAGATCAAAATGGAATTATTTTTTGAAATTCACCCATTTAACCGCTTTGGACTAGCCTGGTTCCAATAATAACACATTATGACATGTATATAATAGATAGAAAAAACAACCTTTTATTTTGAGCAAGATTTTATTATAGAGTTAAAATATATATTAAATTACATAACTACCCATAGGATATATCCGACTCTTTCAGCTCACTGCACCAAGTGCATAAAAAATTCTAATCTGGTAAAAAACATAACACATACGAGATCTCTAATGTTGATGCTTAAGGAATATATCTCAAATGCTTTGTGTCAAACATTCTAATATGGCGTTTGTGTATATTTGTCGGGACATCTCAATATCCTCCTACGAGTATAAATAACGCATCTTTCAAATCCTTCATCAATAATTAAATAACAACGCTTTCACCAATTTTAACATGGGTACATCATTGCAAATTATTCTCATTTTTTCTCATAGTATTAGAATGTCTTAGTACCTTTTAGAAAAAGAAAATGTTATCGCAGATAGAGTTAATGGTATGACCTAAGGGAAATTATGTAATTTGTTGCATATATCTAACTCAATAACCAATCTTATTCATAATAATGGTGTCGATTTCTATTATATGCTTTGTTATATTATGATATAGTTAATTAAACAATTAATTTAAAGTATATTATAAAAAAATCCTCAAATGATATGTTATGTGATAGTAATTACAATGTATTATAATAATACGAATTTATCGCACTAAAAAATAACATATTATTTTAAATATTCCTAGTTAGGATGTTTTAAGAAAGGATATAGATTCATGTATTGAGACTAAAGTATGCAGTGCCCTCCAAATGTTGAGCAATGTATTACTGATGATTGTTGAAAGCACCAAGGGGTTACGTACTGTTAGTTATTGTATAACTATGGAATAACTCACTTTAAATTGATTACTTCAATATTACACTGGACAATATTTCCTTAACAAATGTGTTGAGGACAGCATGAGATAGTCTGCTGGTTAATATAACTAAGGTTAAATAGACAATCTCAAAGTGACAATATTACACAGTTCTCTCGATTTAAAAATATTACCAAACTTTAATGCGGACATTCCACTTTGATTATACTTAAATCATGGAATGACATTCAGTGAAGGACTATTGTTAGACCTGAGTTGAAACATTAGAAGTGAAACAAAATTCAGTAGAATATTCAGTGCCTTAGTTATACGAGATTAGCATCATGATCAACTGTAGTCAACTCAAAGTCTAAGTCTTTGGCCGGTGCAATATGATTAATAATAATTATTATTATTGAGTCAAGGATTTGGTGTTTGGGCTGCTCCAGTTGAATGTGGATGATGTCGGAATTTTGACAAAAACCAAATTCCATAAGTCCTAATGTGATATAGTATCGATAAAAAAAAATAGATGTAAATAATCGTTACTACGAGGTATCGTTTATAATAGCAAAACTGTGTTTTACCGAAAAGCCGCATAAACGATAGATTCAGCCAAAATATCACTCCACTAGCTAAGATGACAATTGAACGTTGATAATTGAATACTTCAATATTGACAGCTAACTGAATTTACACGTTTGAGTCATACAACCATAATAATGAATACTCCTAACAACCAATTGATTTAATAAATTTATAATCATGTTAAATAAATTAAATTAATAATATTTATGAAATATTAATTAATAAATTTTATTCGATATATTTGGATACCATTTGTATTTAATAAAGTGCATACATAAAATTTATATATGCGCATATCGATATGCGATATCGATAGACTATTTAAATTAGATGTAGACATGTTAATTGCTAAGTGATTTTTAGGAAACTTTTGAGTCCCTCGAAGCCTGCATTTGTGGTTAGTCATGAATTTTAAAAAGGGAATTTGATTTGATTTAATCATGACTTAAAGAAGGACTAAAGAAGGACGGTTTTAAGAAAAGAATTGGAAAAGTTTCAATTATTTGTTTAAACAAAAATTTCTTTCTTTCATTCCTATACTTTCCTGGTAGTTCATTTTTCTTTATCTTCTCTCTCTCCCTCTCATGGTCAAAAGTCTATGGCTTCCATGGAGAAAAATTCCCAAAACAAATTACCAAACTAACGTTAAACTCTTTCCTAAGGTAAAACTTGATTTCGGATTAGTTTTAGATTCAAAACTTGTAAAATAGTCAAAATAATATATATATATATATACTGCTATTTTGTATAATTTAAAATAAAACGATACATACATATATATATATATATTTGCATCCACGTTTAAAATGTTTTGAAAAGAAACTAAAGCAAGATTGTAAGAATCCAAAATATTTCCTTCTTTACCTCTCATTAATGCACCACTGCCCATTCAAATTTGAATCCTTTAGTTTGATCTATTTATGTTTTTATGTTATTTCTTTCTTCCAATGCATAAGTAGATTTTGATATATGTGTGTGTGTATGAATAAACTTTCATATATAAGTTTAAAATGCTTTGTGATAACCATCACACATACAAATGGGCAGTGTATACGTTATAGATGCAAATCCTAAAATCTATATACATCTACATTAACTATCTACATCTTATGCTGTATTGCACTTGCATTATACACATATTGTAATGATCTAACTTTTTGATCCAATAATGCCGATGCTAAATACATCCATGGTATTCATATACCGAACACCCAAGTGTTGAAAGGACAAAAAGTAAGGGTAAATTAACAAAATAGAATGGAACAAGAAAGAGAGAATACAATACCAGAATCTCACAACAGAACGATAATATATAATATCAAAGGAACAGTACAAAAGATTACTCCGAATACAGAAATTTCAGAGTTACCAAACCCAAATACTATTATTAACCTACACAGTTATAGCTACCTATCCTCATAATGCCGATATATACAATACAGTAATGTAGTGAAATTATAGTACTACAGTAGGTAATCATCCAACATTTCTCCATAAGCACTAAAGCATCAAAGCTAAATCTGGAAATATACACAGGCTGACCTGAGCATTATAAGAAAATAGCAATCGGATCTGTATGATAAACCAGCGTGAGAAACTTAAGAAATATGTAACAAGTAACATTAATCATTTAGACTGTACAGATTACCGTAACGGATTTTCCCTCAAATGAAACCAACCATCCGATGAGTGACTATATTGGTATAATAGATAATGTCTAGGGTGTTGAACATATATCATAAAATACCTACCGTGCATAAGACACAACAATAGTTGGTATACAATCAATACTGCTAAGTACGTTCACATAATGGATTTTCTGTGGTTACACTTCCAGTAAACTGAAGTGGATCCCATAACACGGACCAAAAACTACCTTCTGAGCATTGTATATGTCTAAATAAAATATGCCAGAAGATAAACACAACTGGCCCATGGCTAGAACATAGTATAAACTATGTGGAACCAAGTACCAACGACTCCCTCTAGCATTATCTAGAAGCATCTCTAGATAATGGAGTTTATATACCCTTAGAGGTTAGCTAAACCTCAGATTGTGCACCGCACTTTGTGTTTAGCCATTACAGATGTCGAGATCACATTCAGCATCTCTCACATGAGTCTTCATCACTCAAATAGAACACGAATTCCGAAATAGATTTCATTAACTCGAATAGATCATGAATTGCTACACAGATTCAAGCATCTTGAATAGATCTTGAATCTCTATATACATTCTCGGGTAAGTCTTGTAACACCCCGTAATTTGACGTTAGTTATTTACTTAGTTAGTTAGTTAATTATTTAGGCTTTGAAAACGGAATTTATTTAAAAACATCGAATTTGACCACCAAAACTTGCACCATTGCATTCGTGGCGAAATTCAAAGCAACTTTTATATTTGGATTTTTGCGATCGAAGTCAAAACGAAGAAGTTACGGAAAAAAACAAATTCGAAAAAATAATAATTAAATAAGAAGAAATTAACATTTTTATATTAATTACTTGGGCCCACAGGTAGACTTGTTCTTGGGGACGGTCGATCCCTGCAGGTCGACCGGTCATCCAAGGACGGTTGATCGGTGGCGACCTGGCAGCTCCAATAAACCTAAGCCGCAACGGTCCGGATTTAATATATCTTGATCTAATGGTTCTGGTTGATTCTAGCACCTATAAATTCAGGCCTAGCCTCCCCTCTCTTCTCATATTTTTATGAAGGCAGTAGTGAAACTCTGCCATTTCTTTTTCTCCACTTTTTTCCTAAATTATAAAGATAAGATATTAGTATCAATACTCATACAAATTGGAGAAGAGTAGAAATCTAATAAAAAGGAGAGGAGCAGAGAATCAATCATATGTGCACTTAAGGTAATTTATATATTTTTATATATTTGTATCTATTTTCTCTCTCTATCCCAAATCTCTTCTCAGTTCTGTAATTTTAATGTATGTATATACCCTTTTATACATATCTCTTGGATTAAAAAGGATTTGGAGATGAATCAAAGGTTCTACTTCAGATATGGAGATTTCGATCGCTTTTAAAAGGTGTGTGAGAATTTTTATAAATTGTTATAATATGAAAATTGTCCCATTGGTGCTTATTTTTTTGTGCCTAATTGGTTATTGTATATGAGTTGTAGGCAATGAATTAAACACGATCTGAATCTAATAAATATTGCCCCTATATTCTTGTTTATGAATTGATTTAGCATTGTGTACAGCCTGATCTAGAATCAGTCCCAAAAGTATGAACTTAGAATATTGATTTAAATGAAATTTATCCTAGATCTGGAATAGGTTGTATAAGAATGTTATAAATTTGGATTATTACACTAACCTTGGTAGAATATAAACTTTTCCACGTTTGGGATTGCTGGAATTTAGATCCGTTTAACATTTGTAAATTATTTTGATTTCTTTCCATTTTAGAAAGATATAGCGATTGATCTAACGAGCGATATATGTAAATAGAAAGAGAAAGAGATGTGTAAAGTATGAATTCATTATAGTTTACCCTATCTGTTTCAGTAGTAAAAAGAAATGAGTATTCCTTGTTATTCCAAACAACGTAATCGTTATATTTTAAAGTTAAATCTTCTGTTTTGGACTAATTTATGGAAATTATAGTGGATAATCTTTTTAGATATGGTTCCAACAATTTAACATGGAAAAGTATATTCTAGTGAAGATATGCAACTAGAACATATTTGAAAGTAAATATTTATATGTAATTATTGCGCTTATAATAATTAAATAAAAGCCAATAACAACACTTGCACGTAATATTCGTGTTTAGGATAATTAACTAATGTGAAAAGAATTTAAAAGGTTGTTACTCTGATAAATAGTAATAAATATGAGAGTTGTAACAAATTAATAAGGTAAATGGATTAATGGGACTAACAAAAATGAAAAAGGTATAAAAGGTTACTAATTTTAAATAATCATACATAAGTATCTTATAAAATGCCTATTAGAATTTTATGGACAAATTGACATTTATGGGCATTAAACAGGGATTTATGGATAGACAAATATTTAAGGTAAATCTTATTGCCTTAAATAAAATTGGAATTAGTAAGCTAAGTATAGTGTTTATCTAAGCTAATATAAATAAAGACTTAGGATTATTAATTGGACTTAGTAGGTTAGTGATGCGAGGTCGGTAGTCTCAATCGATGGAAGACTACCCTTCACTTTGAAGCTACCAACTGTCAGGTGTACTCACTACTATTGTGAGATGTCAGTAATCTTAGGACCCGTGACGATGTGAGAGATTGGGCTTGCTTTCTTAGTTAGAAAGATTAAATAGTCCAAATTTGGAATTAGGAGCAGTGAGTGATATCTCCATAGAGGTTCGCTTTTGGTTTGTGGTCTTAAGTGGTTAAAGGGTCGGTTTCTCTTCTAAATGGAAGTATTAAGAAACCTAGTGAGATTCAATATAAATAAATAAGGATGTCTCTAAAATGGGTTTACTTCAGTGTTGAGGTGTTAAGTGGCAGAAGGGTCTGCCTCTCCATCAAAAGATGTAAACTAATTAGATGCCACATTTATAATTAAAGAGTGATAGTGGATATCTTGGAAAGTGTTCGCTTTAGTTTTATGGTCTCAAGTGACTGTAAAGTCCTCCTTTTTCCTATAAAATAAATATTAAGTAACCTAATGAGATTTCCAAGCAATGAAAGCTATATAGTACCATTGAGGAGCACGCTTTTGGAAATATGCCTTAAATGACGGGATCTGCCAATTTTCCACGGGGAAGTATTAAGTAGCTTGAGTATAGTCACTTACATTACTAAAGCTACAATAGTAGTAGTACTCTTTAGGAGAATGACTTGGGATTAGGTCTTAAATGATGGGTATGCCTTATTTTAAGGTCTTAAATGACCAGAGTCTGCCTATTTTCTAATAAAAAGGCATTAAGTGGCTTAAGTACTATTTATTATATGACTATGATTTTATCGGTGATAGATGCAGTAGTAGTTGGACACTAAATCAGAAGCCTTATATAGTGGTTAGAGGTCTTTGTAGCTAAGGTCCACCGACCATTGACAACCGAGTTACAAAATGACCTTGGGAATAGATCTTAAATGATGGGGTCTACCTTGATTGAGGTCTTAAATGGCATTGTTTGCATATTTCTCTTTTTAAAAGATTATAGAAGCCCGCTTCATATTTGGAAGTATTAAGTGGCAAATGGAATCAGAAGTATTGGGTGGTTGATAAGGCTTCATCAATATTTTGTAGCTTGGGAATGGGTAAGTAAGTAATCATGTGTGCAGTGTAAGGTTAGATTAAAATTTCTATCCTTGATGGACATAACAATTAAATGGAAACTATCGGTATAATTTTTTGTTATGGACAGTTTATATTTTTCCAGGTAGCCGAACGTTGTTCTAACCCTCTCCTCATTACAACCCATAGGATAGAATTTAGAGGAACATGCCACTTAAGCTGCATGTGCTTTGTTGTTAGAGAAGTCTTCTTTGTCTCATGCTCGATGCTAATGTAACAACCTGCTATCCAAAGAATACCATTAATTCCAAGGAATACCATTAATTCCAAGGTAGTAGTCATAGTCCGTATTCTTGTCTTGTTATTGTTTCCGTTGTGAGTTTCGATTTCTATCAATCTCTGATAATGCTCATGCTTATTTGAAAGTACCAAATCCAATAATCCGTGCTTTGATTGACTTGGATTTCATTTTGTTGAAATTTGGAACTATTAAGGTGTAGGTTGTTACATTTGGTATCAAAGCACTAGATTAGTAGATCAATCAAAGGGATTTGGATAAATTGAGAGAACGTATTCATATTTTCCTATCTAGTAATATTATATTTTTACACTAGATTTTAAATGTTCTGAATATAGAAGTAATTATGTTCCACTCCGAAGGAATGGGCAAACTAACCATGAGTTGGAAATATCTTTGAGTTAACATTTTCACGCCGGCTTTGAAGTACCCTATGGAACGCTGGTGATGCTTAAAGCATTGTTGATGAAGAGCATGAGTACGGCCTATGGTTGAATCTTGGAGACTAGAGGTGTTCGACTTGACGGTTGAGATTCTAGCTTCCTTATGATTTTTGATTTTGGGTTCTAGTCGAAAACAAATAATTGTTCCAGATGGATGGGAAATTAGATTCTATGTCTCATAATTGTCCGAAAGCAAGTTTTTCTAGGGCGCATTCATTGATTACCTCTTTAATGGCAAACCGATTTTTTATTTAAATAATTAATGTCAATTCCTTAGTCTAAAATTTATAAGAGAATTTTTAAAAAGTATATTTATGAAATGCCTTAGATTTTAGAAAAAGGATTTTCAAAGAATTTCTTTTCCCAAGAACTTATTATGGAAAGTTCTGAAAATTTAATTTTCAAAGAAACATGTATACCACTAGATTAGTCGTATTGATAAATTTTGGTTTATAAAAGATTTATTTTTGAAATCCTTAAATATTTTTATGTACATATATCAGTAAAGGCTTGATATTTTTTTGGCAAGAAAATAGTTTTCCAATTAGAGAAATTTGTGTTTCAAAAAAGTTATTGGAAACCCTGAAATATATATATATATATATATATATATATATATATATATATATAAGTTTGATCTTAATGGGAAGTTTTGGTATGAAATAGTCTCTGTTATTTAGAAACAAGTATATAGGAGCATATATTTAGCTCAGCGATTTTTTGGTTTATAAAGGGTTTTTATATTTTCTCTCTTTAAGGTACGAACAAAATAAGAATGACATGAGGCATGTAGTTTGAAGTGTTGTTAAACCCATCAGCTATTGGAAGAAATATTTCCATGTGAAGTAGGCATGAAATAGCAGCTGGAATATTTTTGGGCTTTTGGAAGCGTTTTTGTCGCAACAGTTTTGATGGGACTTGCAATCTGCCAAGGAAGGGTCTTCAAGGTAAGGTGGATATCGTCATGTGGAAGGTAGGATTTTTTATGGATGGGTTAAGTTGAAGACGGTGTGTGGAACGGTCATAAGAATATTAATTAATTTAATCGACCATATTAGGTCTAAGTCCAGGCCGTGTCCAAATCTGGGCTAGCGGTCGAACAGGCGGCCGACCACAGCGGTTGACAAGTTAAACTAATAGCGATCGACCGTTAGGTGGATTCGGGTCGAATCCAAACCTGGAACGCAACTATAAGTCACATCCAAACCTTTCGCCGCCGTACCCCCTTCACTCTCTTCCTCCTCTTCAATTTTTATAGCAGAACACATTTCCACCTCCCCCTGACTCTGCTTAACCAAAGCCTCTCTTCTCCATTCCTCCATCAAACGACACTAAAATCCTTGTGCGTCAGAGCTTACCCCACCACTACTCCGGATCTAAACCCTTTTCTTCTTTTTTCCAACCGTCTCTCAGCCCAATGCACCGCCACGCACCGGCAGCTCTTCCTCTCGTCATCCCGGCCTCACTCCATAAGAAACCGCTTGGCTTGACTGAAGCGTGTGGGAGAACGCAATCTATCTTGGAATTTCGGACTTTGATTTCCTTCATGGGCGACCAGTGGAGTTCGGAAATTTCACCGCTCTTGAGCTTGAAGAGCTTTACGTTGCGATAGGACTTGCACTGTACCTCTTCTTCGAGACTTATGAGCAGGAATATTATTCGCGCTGCTTCCGTCTTTCTGATGCATAGATAGCATAGAATTTCGATGATGGAAACAACTATATTGAATCCGAGGTGAAGTGAGATCGGATTGAGATGACAAATGATGTTCTTGCTGGGATTTTGGATATTTCTGCAGCAGGCACAGATTTGGACGACATAGAGATGATTGATCCTTAGATTCTTCATCAGATCTTTTTTGGAAATGTCAGTGATTGGGGGATCATTAATTTCGACTAATGGCCCATCTTGTCATGCGCATCATTTAGCACAACATCATTCTGAAGACGAGGAGTCATGACCAGATCTATATCTCAGTGGGGAAAGCCGTCTATGCTATAATTGGCGGTGTAGCCATTAATTGGGCTCGTGCCTTGATGCTCCATATGGTCGATCAGGGAGTTGGTACCCTGAGGACTCCATATTGCTACTTGCTCACAGGAGTGTTTAGGAATTACGAGGTAAATTTGTGCGGAGAACCAGTAATGAGTAAGGTCCTTTCCGCTATCGACTGGACCGCCATTAAGAGGATGAATATTCTTTTGCCACCTCCTACACCACCTATACTAGCACCGGAGCCATAGTAGGAGGGGATAGTGAGGGAATCGAGGGATACATAAGTCCTGAACTTGTTGTCCTCCATCAGGTTCAGGAAAAGCTTCGAGATATTAGGACGGAACAACGCGCCAAGGCCGTGAGATTGGGTGCATAGCTGCCATGCTACAACCATTCTGGGGTCGTGGCAATGGCTCAAGCTCTAGCCGCGGAGCGAGAACTTCTCACAGTTCTTAGGTGGTGCTTTATTTAGGATTGTTGTATCTTTTTTAGCATTTGTTCTTTTCTTTTGGGTTGTAAATTATTAGCTGTCTCTTAAAAAAAGCACGCACGATATTATGAGTTTCTATTTATTTTCAATGTTATTCTTTCTAGATATGCGAACCGCTCCTATATATATATATATATATGCATAATAGAAAAACAATATAAATATGGGAATCTCATAAAAACACTTAACTAATAATAAAAGCAACATAAGATTGGAAGTTTAGAATAGTTGAAAATTTTAGCGAAGGACGCGATAAAGTTGTTTTGGTAGCACGGGTCATTGCTCATATTCCTTAAAAGCTAATTTTTTTGAATAATCGATGTGTTGACATTTCTAAATAAAATATCAAAATTTTAGGTAGAGGTTAGTTGTAGAATTTTAAAATTTGGTTTATGCATTTAGGGCATAACTAATTTTCGACTACACTGAAACTATGGCATGATTTATTAATATTTTTGAGAAGGAAACTATTTAAAAAAAATTCCCCTTGATTTGGAATGTTCCCTTTTAAAAAAAAGGCTTTCTGTTTTACTTATTTTTTATTCTTAAAGTATTTTTAGAACTTTTGTTTAAAATTTCATTTCAAGAGAAAGTGTGCATCTAAATATTTTGGGTTTTTATTTTCTAAATAACGTAAAAATTTGAAAAGTGAGAAAGATTTTTGTGAAATCTTTGATTTTGAAGGTTGCATGTTAGGCGTAAGGAATGCAAATAGAGTTAGAATTTACAAATTCAGTGGTGCATTAGGGTCTACGATATGATGAATGCAAGCGATATCAAGGGAAAAGCTGTTTTAGCCTTGATATTTCTATTTCCATACTTTGTCGATGATGCACGTAAGCCTATTTTTGACTTACTTCTATTTTAAAGTTTGAAAATAAGCCTCCTTATGTGTTTTGTATGTGGAAAATTTAGAGAAAATCCGGGGAAGCAAAAAAATTTCACCATACTACGGGAATAGGAAGATTATAGTGTGGTAAGAATGTTAAATTCTCCACCTAAATTCCTTTTTTGGCATATGAGTAAAATTTAGGAAGTGATTTTTTGATGCGTCAGATTATTGGATGGTAGAAAGTGGATGCAAAATTGGTTACTTCATACTTCTATTTGTATGAGTACGGGGATTTTGGTGAAAAGGTTTATCAAAAAGCTGCATACATGTAAACTGCTAGTATATATGTAGGTTGTTTGGATCATATTTTTCAAAAGTGTTTTCAAAAGAAATGCATTCATATAGGAGGATCAAATTTAGAATTATTCTACATGCATATTTTCTATGTGGTGATACAGTAATACTCTGCACTTATGCACGTTTAGTTGCAAAATTTGTTATCATTCATTGGTTGTATAGTTTATGATAATTAGGAGCCAACACCATGAGTTAATCATTGGTGAAATTTCAAGGCCGAAATTCTTTTTAGGGAGGAAGAATGTAACACCCTGTAATTTGGCGTTAGTTATTTAATTAGTTAATTAATTAGGCTCTAAAAATGGAATTTGTGCAAACGATGGAATTTGACCATAAAACTTTCCCCATTGCGTTCATGGCGAAATTCGGAGGAACTTTCATATCTTGTATTTTCTGATCGGAGTCCATACGAAGAAGTTACGGATGAAAAACAAATTCAAAACGAAATAATTGAATAAAAATAAATTAACGTTTTTATATTTATTACCCATGCCCGTAGGCCAACCAGTTATTGGGGATGGTCGACCGCTTGTGGTTGAATGGTCACCGATGTGTGGTCGACCAGTGGAGATCTAGCGGCACCAATAAACCTAGGCCGCAATGACCCGATTTAATATATTTCGACCTAACAGTTCTAATTGATTCTAGCACCTATACATTCAGGTCTAGCCCTCCCTTCTCTTCTCATATTTTAAGAAGGCAGTAGCAAAGCTTTGCCGTTTCTTCTTCTCCACTTTCTTTTTAAATTTATAAAGATAAGATATTTGTATCGATATTCATACAAATCGAAGAAGAGTAGAAATCTAATAAAAAGGAGAAGAGAATCAACCATATGCTCATTTGGGGTAATTTATATATTTATATTTATTTATATCTATTTTCTCTCTCTATCCAAAATCTCTTCTCAAATCTGTAATTACAATGTATGTATATACCCTTTTATACATATCTTTTGGATTAAAAAGGATTTGGAGATGAATCAAATATTCTACTTTAGATCTGGAGATTTGGATCGCTTTTAGAAGGTAAATGTGAATTTTTATATATTATTATAATGCAAAAATTATCCCATTGGTGTTTATTTGATTTTTATGCCTAATTGGTTATTGTATATGAGTTGTAGGCAACAAATTGAACACGATCTGAATCTAATAAATATCGCTTACATACTCTTGTTTATAAATTGATTTAGCATTATATACAACCTGATTTGGAAATCAGTCCCAAAAGTATGAACTTAGCATATTGATTTAAACGAAATTTATTCCAGATCTGAACCATGTTGTATAAGAATTATAAATTTGGATTATTATCCTAATCTTGGTTGAATATAAATTTTTTATTTTGAAATTGTTGGAATTCAGATCCATTTAATATTAGTAAATTAGTTTGATTACTTTCCCTTCGAGAAAGATACGGTGTTTGATCTAACATGAAATGAATGCAAATAGAAAGAGATGTGTAACGTATGAATTCATTATAGTTTACACCATCTATTTCAGTAACAAAACGAAATGACTATTCCTTGTAATATCAAACGATGTAATCTTTTATATTTTAATGTTAAATCTTTTGTCTTGGACCAACTTATAGAAATTATAGCGTATAATCTTTTTAGATATAATTCCAACAATTTAACATAGAAATGTATATTCTATTAAGATATATAACTAGAACATATTTAAAAGTCAATATTTGTACGTAATTACTACTCTTTTAATAACTAAATAAAAATCTAATAAGGACGCTTGCACGTAATTCATGTTTAGGATAATTAGCTAATGTGAAATGAATTTAAAAGGTTGTAACTCTGATAAATGGTAATAATATGGGAGTTGCAATAAATTGATAGAGTAAGTAGATTAATGGGACTGATAAAGATGGAATAGATATAAAAGGTTACTAATTTGAAATTAGTAATCATACATAAATATCTTAGAAAATGTCCGCTAGGATTTTATGGACAAATTGGCATCTATGGGCATTAAACGGTGATTTATAGGTTGATAAATATTTAAGGTAAATCTTATTGCTTAAAAAAGGGATTAGTAAGTTAGCTATAATGTCTACCTAAACTAGTATAAATAAAGACTTAGGATGGTTAACTGAACTTAGTAGGGTAGTGACGCGAGGTCATAAGAGTCACTCGATGGAAGATTGCCCTTCACTTTAAGGCTACCACTAGTTGGGTTTACTTACTACTGATGTGAGATATCACTAACACTAGGACTCATGACGACATGAGAGATTAGGCTTGCTTTCTTAATTGAAAAGTATTAAATGGTCCAAATTTAGAATTATGAGCAGTGAGGGATGTCTCCATAGGGGTTCGCTTCTGGTTTGAGATCATAAGTGGCTGAATGGTCCGCCTCTCTCCTAAATGGAACTATTAAGCAACTCAGTGAGATTCCAAATAAATACATAAGGATATCTCTATAAAGGGTTTACTTCAATGTTGAGGTCTTAAGTGACTGAAGGGTCCTTCTCCCTACTGAAAGAAGTAACATAATAAGATGCCGTATTTATAATTAAAGAGTGATGGTGAATACCTTGGGAAGGGTCCACTTCAGGTTTGGGATCTTAAGTGACTATAAAGTCCTCCTCTTTTCTATAATTGAATTATTAAATAACCCAATGAGATTTCCAAGCAATAATAGCTAGATAATACCATTAAGGAGCACGCTTTTGGAAGTAGGCCGTAAATGATGGGTTCTACCTATTTTCCACTGCGAAGTATTAAGTTGCTTAGGTACAGTCTCTTACATTGCTAAAACTGTAATAATAGTAGTACAATTTAGGAGAACACCATAAGGATAGGTCTTAATGATGTTGACTGCCTTAGATAAGGTCTTAAATGACCAGAGTCTGCCTATTTTCTAATAAAAAAGTATTAAGTAGCTTGGTTACTATTTATTATATGACTATGATTTTATCGGCGATAGATGTGGTAATAGTTGGACATTAAATGTCAGAAGCCTCAAATAGTGGTTAAAGGTCTTTGTAGCAAGGACCCACCGATCATTGACAGTATTGCTAGGAAACGACCTTAGGAATAGGTCTTAAATGACGGGGTCTACCTTGATTGAGGTCTTAAAATGCAGAGTCTGCCTATTTCTCTTTTTAATGTGTTATAGAAGCTCGCTTCATATTTAAAAGTATTAAGTGGCAAATAGATTTAGAAGTATTAGGCGATTGATAAGGCTTCA
Source organism: Allium cepa (assembly GCA_030765085.1). Classification (NCBI taxonomy): domain Eukaryota; kingdom Viridiplantae; phylum Streptophyta; class Magnoliopsida; order Asparagales; family Amaryllidaceae; genus Allium; species Allium cepa. The sequence goes on along the minus strand of CM060931.1, from coordinate 919,116,278 downwards.
TTGGTATTTTGTACCTTGGGAATGGGTAAGTAAGTAAACATGTGTGCAATGCAAGGTTAGATTAGAATCGCTAACCATGATGGACATAACAATTAAATGGAAACCTATCGGTATAATTTTATGTTATGGACAATTTATATTTTTTTCAGTCAACGGAACGTTTTTCTGATCCGCTCCTCATTACAACATACGTGACAGAATTTAAAGGAATAGGTCACTGGATCCGGATGACCTTTGTTGCTAGAGAAGTCTTCTTTCTCTTACGCTCGATGTTGATGTGACAACTTGCGATCCAAGGAGCATCATTAATTCTAAGGCAGTTATCATAGTCGGTATTCTTGTCCTATTATTGTTTCCGTTATGAGTTTGGATTTCTATTTATCTCTGATAATGCTCATGCTTATTTGCAAGTACCAAATCTAATAATTTATGCATCGATGGACTTGGGTTTTGATTTTGTCGAAATTTAGGCCTATTAAGGTGAAAGTTGTTACAAGTCTTTCAACGAATAATGATGTTGTCCTCTCTTGGAGTACTCCTCAAGATAGGCAGTCTCATGCGATAGCATCGTTTGAAATGTAAATGCTAACATCTCCCTTAGATTTAACCTTAGGGTAGACAGTTCAGCTCTATAGCATTTCTATTCATAACTGCTTCTGGAAGATAGATTGCGCATATGGTTTTGAAGAGGCTATGGTTCGGGTCATCTCATATAAGTACACTCTTTCCGCTTACTGGACGCTCCAAAAACAACCAATGAATTTTTAGTTAACTTAATTTTGGTTCACTCAGAAATAAGAAAAAGCTAAAGATTATTCGGACCTATGCACCTCCTGGGGGTTCTCTTTGCTACGAAATCATGAAGTTTTTAGATACTTCCTATGTTAATATTAGGTCAAGTTCTATAGTCGACAAATCGACTATCTAGTCAAAAAATTGCTTATACAAATCAATACTTGTATACTTAACTCATTTCTGACATTCCTACTTAACTGTTCCTTGCCCAAGAGTTAAGCTTGGTAAGTTAGAGCACTAATTACATCAGTGCCTTGCTTAGACACTTTATTCTTGAATCTCACAAATAGATAAGTCTACCTCGTCGGTTTTTAGTGTTAAGTATAGTACTAACAATTTCCATAAATAAGTAAGAAAACAACACAATTAACCTGTTTTCAACATTTTTCGACTTATTATTCCTTGGCCAAGAGGGAAACCGATAGGTTAGAGCTCTGTTGCTACATCCTTACTCGACATCAATCTTAACTCTCACAAATAGATAAGCCTTACTCCATCAACTTTCAATGTTAAGCATAGTTGATTACTTTTTGAAACAAGTAATTAAACAATTAACCATTAAGCAATTCTAACCCCTTTCTAAACCTTTTGTTTATACTTTTTAAATCCTTTTAAATGATATATATTTAGTAATTTATTTACAAAAACTTGATATGTAAATAAATAAATCAAAAGATATTTTATTGCAGAAGATATAAAATAGTCAACATATTTGATAAAAACTATATATGCTTAGAAATGCTTTGTAATAATTATAATAGGTTTTGAAACATTTATCCATAATATTACTTGAAAACAACTACTACATAATTTCCTTCAAAATTTTGACAAACAGGTTTTTATTATAAATCCGCTTCTTTAAAAATTCGCAACTAATTCTTAAAAATCCATAAATATCTCAAACTAGTTTTGAAATACTATAATATGAGTTAGTAAACACTTTTAAAAACAATGAAATAAAATATTTAAATTTAAATATCTTTTCAAACCTTTTAAATCCAAAATCCAAGGCTAAATGGGGCACTTTTGCACAAGTGAAGTTTTGGTTACTTTTCGAGATGTTACTTAACTTTTTACAAGCCAATTTTTTTATAAGAATACATATAAAACATTATAAATATGTCAAGAAACCCCTATGGATCTCTCTACAAAGTTCCATATAAATTGCTAAAAATAAGGCAATTCACAAGTGCATCCATGGCGACTATCACTATAAGTGCACTTTCAAATCCGAGCCCGATCTTGACCAAAGTCCATCTATAACCCGTGTGCTTTATTTCAAGGTCTTGTCACAATTCATACAAGTCTGTTCAAATCTATAGACATGGATTACATATGCATCTTGTTTTCAAAATAAGAATCAAACCAATGTTTTCAACAGTATCAATAATAATTCAATAACTTAAGCACAATCAAAACACAACATATATATGTTATACTTTCCATTCAAAGAAGTGTGTTAACTCACCTTTAACCCAAAAACAACTAAGATCCAAGCACTCAAGTCAAACCTCCACCTTGCAACGCCTTTTCTTCCCTTCTTTTCCTTACTTTCACTTGCCACTAGCCCAAAATGGGCCCTTAAAACTCATGGCCTTCTATGACAGAGGGAGTATAACTTTGTTTCTTCAAATTCTAACTAGGTGAAAGGTGTTATAATATTTCCTTAACGATTCACTCCAAATTTGAGTAGATTTGAATTTGATTTGCAAATATTTTGCTTTTGGAATTTGAAAGGAGGAAGAAAAAGACATGGATTTATGATAACTTTTACTTTGTGAATTTGTCAATAATATACAAGGATATGCCTCTCCTTATATAGGCTAATGAATGGTACTCTTTAAGCCTGCCTTTACCCCCCACCATGTCATGAAAGACTCACATCTCATCACTTCTCTTTTAGATCACTTCTCATTTATGTTAATTACACTTATGCCCTTAACATGATAAAATCTCTTATCCAAATGGAAGATTCTAGAATATTCCATAACTTATGAAGAGGTGTTTATATTAATTAGTTGCTAGTGTGTTTATTTGATCATTAGATAAATGCACAAGAGTTTGAACAACGTATATCGATTGAAAAGCTGCTTACCCATAAACCGATTTTCGGTCACATTATCGATTTTTCTTCGAAGAATACATTTTGTAAACAATTTTCAAAAACAAGTTTCTTATTATTATTTGTTAACCAAACAATGTTTAACTAGGTTAAAAATCATATTTATAACACTTAACTATATTTCAAAATGTTTTGACATTTGAAGACGAAGAGTTCGAATTTCTGGATCGCTACATTCTCCCCCACTTAGAACATTTCTTCTTCGAAATTAATATAAGAACGATAATCAAAGGAAACAGAAGAAATGAGATACACATATAAAGGTCCGTTGAAACTGTATAGAAGCTAAACTGCATGCCAAAATGCATACCAAGCCTCTCCACCATAGGCGGTGAGTACACAACAAAATATATATGATATTAAAATAAGAAAGGACCCCTAGTCTATAAGCAACTCTGGATAGATCTCCTTCAAACTGTCCTCCATCTTCATTTTACCCTCCCTGGCATCCTTGCTTCATGGTACTTCTAACCTTAACAAAGGAACAAGCACACAAATACTTGAATAGCAATCACACCTACTAGCAAAACAAAGGCCATGGTTTTTTCAGGTTCAAAAACTCTCTCATCGCCCGAGGACGATAAACAATCCACTAAGCATACCTTACGCTCAACATCCTTAGGTTATTACTTAGATGATTACTCATGCTACCTCATAACAAATCAAAGAGTCATTTTCTAAACTCTTCATAAGTCATCATAACACATCATAAAAATGTACTAAAACCAGTACGATTCATGTGGACCATCCGTATTCAATATCTGATTTAATCACATGCTCAATCACATATATTTCACTTCCAAACTAGTATAGATTACTTGACCACTCTAGTTTGGACTTTGATTTGGTTCCTTGATTAGAAACCTCCACTCTTCTTGCATGACCATATACTATGATAGAAAACATCAGGATCATATCACGAATCCATATCAAGTGTTTTCCATCAAGAATTGAGTGAAAATTCCTTGTTCAAACCAGTGTAAACCACCTCAAAACATGTACTCGAATACCGGATCAAGAGTAGTTTTGCAAATAAAACGATCTATGTACAACTTTATATTTATCCTATTGACTTCTTAACTACACTATTTCTTTTTTAATCACCTTCGTTTTATATAAATAGTATGTCATTCAATACTAAGTCATTTATGCATCTTTTCATAAATCATAACTTATAATCATTTTACAACTTAAGTTCATACTCGTATAATACTCCATTACATCCTAAGAGTATATATCAAAATATTAACAAAAAATTCTTAACAAGTATGTTTAACCATCCAACACTTATTTTAACTTAATACCATCACAATTCAAGTGTATATAAAGTTGTCTTTATACTTTCATACAAATACTTAGCTTTAAATTCTATAACAATTTGAAAGTTCTCGAATATCCAAAATCATCGAAAATTCCATTTCATTTTAGAAAATGAAAACTATCAACCTACATATCATATATGATGCACAAACCGGACTATCCTAATGCATAGAATACATGTATCCATAAAATGTTTTAGCAAACAACTTTAGAACTAAACACCGGTTTTCATTTCAAACAATTATGAAATAATATACATATATAACTTTTGTGTATTAAATCATACTTTCGGGATTTAAATTAAAATCCATTTTACTAAAAACAATGTAACATTCGCTGTTTAGAAACCCGAAATGAATGCCTATGATGCTGCAGTTATCACCAAAATTATTGCTACCCAGTGTTTTGACCCGGCTACATAGGTCTGATTACGAGGACCAGACTCGACTGTTGATGGAAAAGATGATCATGAGAAACCAGATACATGTATCCAAGAGCCACTTTGTGTGGTGATGGGTCGGTATAAATTGTTTAGAGGATACGGATTGGCATATTGTGTTCAAGAGACACGGACAGGCATAGAACGGGAAGGATCAGCACAATCCAGACCAAGTTAAGGTTCCAACTAAAATATCATGAGGACTAGAGCTCCATGTATCCAATCGCATTAATAATTGAAAAGCCATCATTACAGACCAAGAGGAAGCTGCCCAAGGGATCGCTAGTCCAAACTCGATTCATGGAAGAGTCAGTATCGACTCCTATCTATTGAGAGTTAGGCCTAGCTCTCCCTATGGTAGGCCCATATGGTCAAGAAGATATAGATGCTGAAGCTTCAGTCAGATTGAAGGCTGCCTTCATCTATAAATAGAGGACAGGAGGCCATTTTGAGGGACTTTTAGGTTGCGAGCGAAACTCTTCCATTATTGTAACTAACACCCTTTATTCCTTTCCAATCTCTTGCAATTTCTTAATCAAGTGAGTTGTGAAGCAATAAAGAGAGTATTCAAAGTGGATGTAGGCAATCAACGCCGAACCACTATAAACCATGTTGTTTTTTGCTTTCTGCTGCATTTTTCTTGATATTTAGTGTTATTCCTCTGTTTCCATTTAATTTCTTCATTTATTTCACTACTTAAATCTATTCTAGGGTGTTTATGACCAATTTGGTTGCAAACATTTTGGTGCTTTTACTGAAAACGCTGGTTCTCAGGCTATTAGGATCACCTTTGTTGCTACTAGGTTAAAGAAATCTCCTGAACGAGATCTAGATTCAACTTCAAAAGCTCACAGATACTATTCAGATTTATCAAGATATAAGCAAAGAAATTTAGAAGGTAAGATGCACCAGATCTCCTAGAATGTTGATACCCACGAGACCGACGGTGTCCAACAAGGAGGTCCAAGAAACCAACCTAACAATGTGAATGTGGAGCCTGCTGCAGTCAAGAACACCGCTGATTCCATAACTAAAGTTGAATTCAATGACTTGATGAGAGAGCTGATGGAGGGCCATTGGTAGTTAAATGAACAAATTCGAGCTAATGCCAACCTGATGAATCAGAATCAATAGGAGCGCCAAAGCATCGGAGGAGGTCTCGTTTCGTATTCGGCGTTAGATAGTTCGACTTCTTCGGACATACATCGTAGGCGAAGGCACCGTAGAGTTGAAGCAGCATGAGCAGGAACATCGAAGCAGCACTTGGCAGACCATCGCGACCCGCCAAGCCGAGTCGGTGTCGATCCCTCAACACGAGGGATGACTCCTCAACTGCAGCTAGAGGGTCGTACTCGACTTGGATCCGGGAACTTGGATGTTGGAGCATGCTTGGATGCTGACCAACTACCTCTCCATAATGATAATTAAGTGAATGCTTAGAGGACGATATGCAAAGGAGGCATGAAATGGCTCGGAGATAGCGACCAGAACATTCACGCAAGGTGGAGCATGACCATCACTTGGTGCCATCTATCCAAATTGTAACGACCCGGAATTTGAGGCAATACCAATTTAATAATCTGCAATAATAATTCAATTTATTTGATAATTTTCGTTGTAATTTTAATTTAAATTAGGTAAATTTAATCCTTTAAAGATTAATAAATTCTGATCTGGTAATATTGATAGATGTCTTTTTGACAATTTAAAATTTGGTAAGATTTATTTTACAAGCTAATAAAATTTTATTATATTTATAATACTTGATATATATTATGGATAGAAATATCTTTTAATTTTTTAAGTTGTAATATATATATGTGTATATGTTATAATTTGAGTAATTTTGAAATTTATTTAACCAATTGATAATTTATAATTGTAATTTAGAGCTTTATTTTAATTTATATTTTCAAAAGTTAATTTAGATTTATCAAATTGTTTTCAAAATAAGATAATTGTTTGTTTTAAATAAGATAGTTTAAGAAGGGATTTAAACAGAGCTTTGTTTTGTTTTCTTTTAAAATGTTGAAAATTTGAAATGGTTATAAATATATGTATAAAGTTATCAATGAACTTTCTCTTAAAAATTATTTCTTCAACACTAAAAATAAAGGTTTTAGATTTATAAAATACATGTATAAGGATATATTTAAATTATAATTAGTTTTAGCATATTTCTTTTTAAAATGTAAACTAATATTTATTAATTATGTAATTTAAATAAGTAAGTGTATAAAAATAAATGTTTTAGATTTTTTAAAATGCATACATAAGTATATATGAATTTAGTAAATTATATGTAAGTTTATATTTACATTTAAAACTAAATGAAAATTATACTAATAAACATGTGTAAACATGTTTGCATATTTTAATCACACTTGTTAAGCTATTAAGCATAATGAATGACATTTGTAAGTTTTTGAACAAGTGTCTTTATTTTAGAATTTATTTTCTTTAAATTTTTATTTAATCATAACATAATACATTTAAAACACAAAAGAGAAGATTGTTTTCCTCTTTCATTTTTTTCCAAAACCTTCTTTCTTCATCTAAAATTCCTTATCTTCATTTCTTAACTTAAATTAATGGCTACCAGAAACATTTTCTAAAACCTGAAACAAAAATCAAATACAAATCAAACCTGATTCAAGCAAGTTCTTCAACAATGAAATCTGCAAATCAATCTGCAAAGATCAGTTATTTTCAACTTCAAAAAGGCATTTCAATGGAAATTTAGATCCATTTCAACATTTAGATCATCAGGTTGAAGCACGCATGCATTCATTTCATCAACAAAGATAAATCAGAAGCAATTTCCAGATTCGTGTTCAAGGGCCTGGAACTAAATTCTGCTCTGCGTGTTTTATAAAAGGTGAGTAAATTGATTTAAAAGCAGTTAGGTTGAATACTGATCTTAATGCATGTGAATTGATATTGATATTGCATGGAAATCATTTAGTTTTTATAATTGAATTTATAGTTATATTTATATACAAACTTGGACTGTATATGTGATGTTATGCTCTATTTGATAAAGAAGAAAAACTATGTCCTTTGTTTCAAGAATCCAAATTTTCCCAACTTGATCCATATTAGTTTTGAATGCATGAACAAAATTTGTTTGTAAATGAAAAATGAAGATTATAAAGATAGTTCCGTAATTCTTAGTACAACAAATAAGTATAAATAAAAGTTTACAGTAAAACTAAGTTTTTGTAAAAAAAATTACCGTCTTAAATTCGAAAATGAGTTTTATGCATGTAATCATGATGGTAAATCACGAATTTAGATATTCAAATTGTAATTTTTAATTGGGTACTTATCGTGAATTTTGGGTTTGAACTTTTTTTGAGTTTTTGGTGACTGCCGTCGAACTACTCGATGATTCGAGTTGAAATTTAGATCGAGGCTAGCATTTGAAGTGTAGTTGTAGGGAAAAATGTTGAATAATTTTTCCTATGAACGATTTGTTCGAATTTGGAACAATAAGGGTTTAAGCTTGTTTGATGTTCGGTTTACTGTCGAAATTGTTTTGCGACTTGATTATGGATTCGGGTTCGATCGCATTTGGGGAGGATGACGATCTTGGTCGTGGTGTCTCGGTGGTGGGGTCGGCAAGGTGGAACGACGACGTGGTGATGAACATGGGTGGATTTTTGGATGATGGCAGCTGTTGTTATTCGAACTTGTGGGTTCGAAAGCTCGAATTTCGATTCGAAGGACAATCGTGGGTTCTGGTTACATTCATGCTCGCGAGTGGAATACGACTGACGACGGTGGTCGCGACGATCGTCGCTGGCCGGAGGTGCTGTGCAAGGTGCACCGTATACAATTTGTACGCTGGGTAATTTTGAATTGGGGAGGCAGTGTTGGAATCGAAGGAGCACTTGAGTTTTCATGGGGTTGGACTTGAAGATGATGGTGCCAGGTTGCTTCGGGGTTGACGCGAGTGGTTCCTGGGTTCGTACTCGGGTTTCGGAGTGAGTGTTATCTGGTTGTTCTGGTAATGGTGGTTGCAAGTAAACTCATGTATATGCAGTGTTTGACTCGAGTTGTTTGACTCGAGTTGTTTGACTTGGTTCTGTAGTGTTTTAGTTGCAGATTAAACTTGTTGTTTGAAATAAAAAGGAAATCAGTTTACAAGTTAAAAACTTATTCTGTGTAAATAGAAGTTAATCAACTTTAAAAAAAAGAGTATTAATTGAATTCAATTTCAAATTTAAATGTTGAGAGGTTTGAATTTGAATTTGAATTTAATTTTTTAAGTGAAATTTTGAATTTCAATTTAAAAAAATGTTTTGAATTTTAATTCAAAAGGAATGCTTTCATTTTAAAATATTAAATCAAGTTATGATTTAAAAACTAAGTTTCAATTTCTATTGAAAATTTATAAGTTTAAATTAGATGCTTTAAGTTTTAAAATTTGTTTCTAAATGTTTTTTTTCCAATTAAGTTATTAATATAAATTTTGTAACCAATAGAAAGGGTTTATTTTTAAGTTATTAAAATTTGGATTAATTTCAAATAATTTATCTATGTAGATAATTATGATTAATTTATTTTGATATGAACTTAAAGGTACTTAATTAAAATGTGATTCATTAATAAGTAAAAGTTTAGTTAAGAATGATGTTTTCTTAATTAATTAAAGATTTTGAAATATAATAAGTTAATTAATTAATTGTTAATTAATTTTAAATAATTAGTTAATTGTTTATTTAATTTTGAATAATCACTTAATTATGGATTAATTAAGTGTGATTACTTAATGAAGTAATCAATGGTTAATTATTGAGTGTAATTAAGAATGATAATTACTTATGAAGTAATTAGAGAAATTACTCATGGGAGTAATTTAATGGAAGTAATTATTGGTTAATCACTTAATAATATTAATTTAAGAAATTGGTTAATATAATTGTTTTGAAATTAATTAATTAGGGAGTAATTAATTAATTAATTAATTAAAGATCAATTTATGATGGAATTAATTATTTGTTAAGTAATTAATTAAGAGAATAATTAAGAGTTATTAATGAAGTAGTTAGAAATAATTATTTATGTAAGTAATAAGAGTTAATTTCTTAATTTATTTTAGTTAATTAATTAATGTGATTAATTAATTAATTAATGTGATTAATTAATTAATTAATGTGATTAATTTAAGATTAATTACTAAGTGTAATTAATTAAAATGTAATTAATTAATAAAGTAATTAATTAAGGATTAATTGTTAATTTAAATTGATAAATAATTACTAAATGAAGTAATTTTTGATTAATTAATTAGATTAATCAATCAAAGGTTTAATTTAATTAATTAAGAAGTTAATTAATTAAGATAAGTAATTACAAATTGTTAATTACTGTTTATTATTTATGAGATGATTAATTATAAGATAATTACTTAATTAATTAAAGGAATAATTAATTAATGAGAATCATTAGTTAATAAATGATATTAATCAAGATTGATCGATAAAAGTAATTAATTTAAGTGTGATTAATTAATTATAATTAATTAAGGTTTAATGTAATTAATTATAATTGATTAATTAATGGAAGTTAATAAAGGATCATTAATTTTTGTAATTATAGATTGTAATTAAAGATTAATTACCGAATATGGTTAAGGATAATTACTTGAATGTAATTAAAAGGTGATTAAACAAGGAAGATTAATTAAAGAAGATCATTGAGAATAATTTATTTATTTATTTGGGATGAATAAATGAAGAAGGATTTAAGGTTAATCCTATTGATTTGGAGCTAATCAATTCTACTATTGGATGATAAATTGATATGGGATGATCAATTGATATTGGATGATAAATATTAAGTGATTGATATTGACTGATTAACATTGGTTGATTGATTGATATTGAATGGTCAATATTGGATAATTGACATTGAATGATTGATATTGGTTGATACTGGATATCTCTATTATGTGATATGCTATCGTGAGATGAATGTTGATATGATTTATCTATTGTGATAATGTGATTCATCTATCTGTTTATATCATCCTGAATACAAGTTAATTGTTTAAAACCCTTAAGTACAACTTGGACATTAAAATGACATTTGGTTTCGGTGAGATCGGGATCGGATTTCCATATTTGGAATCCGAAAACCACATCGATTCCAATTAAACATTAGGTCGTGAATCCAAGTGGAGCAAGTGAAGAGTCGAGGTGTAAGGACTATACGTCAGTATAACTCTGTGGGTGATTCCGTAATGAGTTTGACGGAATAGTACTTATAGGTTCGAGATGGAAATTTAAAGTGCAAGGGCTATGGTCGTTGACTTTGAGGGTGATTCCAAAATAAGTGCAACGAGATAGTGCCTTCGGTTTCGTTTGAACCCGGGACGAACTTGTATGGATTGAATGCTTTCAGAACATCGTCAGGCAGACGATGAGCATTCTAAGATAGATGTGTTCTATAAAGGTAATCGCAGCCTCAAGCCTCATCAACCCGGAATGGCTAAAAGAGGGGAGGTGCAGCAAGGCTTCGTGGGTAGCTATCACTGGAGAGCAAGATTTACCCCTTTCTAGAAGTCCCTTTTTATTTCGACCGTGTGGGGTGGTTAATTCCGGACAACCGCCGGGGTTGTCTTGTTCGGGACTGTTCAGTAAGGAACGGTCCCGGCCTTGTGTTGCAGGGGAGTTAGGATGGCTCCTCGGTACGGTGATCTAGGCCACGTACTGTGACGGGCGGTACCCCAGTAGCCCTGCCATTGATGGAAACTATTTCTTCCTACGAGACCCTACGGTTTTGATTGTATTACCCACTTTGTGGCTAGTAGCTGGAATTTAATGAATGTAACAATTTCGGCTATTGTATATTTACTTGAAAACCCTAGACACTATTATAATATCACTGGATTTCCTATCAAATGTTTTGGTTAGCGTAAGGTAAAAACTTTTCCATGTTTATGTGTGGGAAGTCTTACGTGATACCTTTTCTTTTCAAAGGTTTTTCTAAAGTTAAGCAATTTTAAACCGTTTACTCACACCAGACCCCTGTCTGACCCGTGTGTTTATTTTCTGTTTTATTAAACTCTTGGGTACTCATATTATGTATGAGTAGTCAAGTGATTCAGGTTATCCTTGAAAAATTCTGAAGGAGCTTTGGAGCAGGAAGCTTCAGCATGTAGATATATAGTTAGAGTTTCCGCTGTGTGTTATTCTGTATAGATGTTCTTGAGTTGTATAGTTAGACAGATGTTTATAACTGTCTAATATCTGTTGTATAAGTTGTGTACTCTGATGTAATATGATACTATGTAATATTTTAAGTGATATATTATATTTCATTCGTTCCGTTGTGAGTTCTCTGATGTTGTTGTTTATTTCTTTCTCTTTCTTTTCTTCTTCTATCCCTTTCTTTCTTATTTGATGATGTGATTTTCTGGAGATAGGAAGTCGGGTTCTCACACAAATAGTGGATTTATCCGCAATGGTCAGATAGCTAATGGGGGAAAATTAAGGCTTGACAAAGGACGCTGGGGAATTTCTAGGAGCCATAGCCTATTTATCGATAGTATTTTACATGCAGAGTATACCAAAAGGTTTAACTTGCTTATGATGCCTGCTTATGAAGGGAAAACTGATCTTAGACAACACATCATGCGGTATGAATGGTTGATGGGCTCAGAGAGATCGAATAATGCTACTAAGTGCAGATGCTTCCCCATAACTCTTTCTAGGATCGCTGCAATGTGGTTTACAAGACTACCCCCACGATCAATCTTGAGATTTAATGAGCTGGCAACGAGATTTGTGGAACAGTTCAGGATTCATACTACTCACCCCAATGATGTGATGTCATTGTCTAATGTAATACAGGCTCCGGGAAAATCACTGAATGACTACTTGCGGAGGTTTCATGTTGCTGCCACTGAATTTAGCAACCCCAATGACCACGTGATACTTATGGCTACGATAAGAGGGGATGACCCCGAATTCGAGTTCGGTGATTGGCTAACTGGAAAACCACCGGCTACGCTGGAGCGCTTCTACTCAAAGGTGGCCTGGTTCATGAGAAAGGAAGAGGCCATATTTTCTAGAAAAGGCAACGGTATGGGGCTAAACAGAGAAAGCGGTATAGAGCAGTATCGCAGTAAAGCAGCCTGGCGAGAGTTCTAAGAATGTTCAGGTCAATGTTTAAAACAAGCCGAGTCAATAGAAAAGGAGTGGAGAAGGGCATTACAACCAAAAAAGGGAGCCTAAAAAGTGGAGGTCTAAGTTTCCCTTGTATGACGACTATACACCTATGAATGCTTCCCTGGAGAACATCTATCTGTCCACCTGTAATACTTTCCAATATACGAAGCCGCGTCTAAAAGAATTGATTGAGGCACAAAAGTAAACTGGGAAGCACGGTCGATTACATAAATGTTATGGGCATAATACGGACGAGTGTAGGCATCTTTATGATGCCATTAAGAAATTGATTCAAGAGAAAAAGTTGCAACAGTTTGTAAAAATCCATTGGATGGCGAACAGGGGATGTCTGACCACAATCGAGGGTAGGCTCCACGCAGGGTTGAGGAGCCTGCACGGGCCAGTGGAAGGTTGGTAATAAACACGATTGTTGGTGAACCGCATCCTACGGATAGGCAGGAAATGGAGCGCTATGCTAGTATAGCAAGATATATGGATCTTGAATGTTGCTCGAATATGGAGGACGGGACTTCGACGAAGCAACAGCGTACAATGATGGATGACATCATATTCAGAAGCAAAGATGCCGATAGAATTGAGGACCCTACTATTGATCCAATGGTTATCTTCGCCATGATTGGCCTCGCTCTGGTGAGAAGGATTTTGGTTGGTTGAGGAAGCTCTGTGAACATTATCTTTAAGAAGGAATATGATCAAACAAGGATGGAGGCTAAGGATTTGAAATCATCTAAAGCTCATATAGATGGTTTTAATGGTGTAGCACCAAGGCAGTTGGTTATGTAGAATTACCAGTCGAATTTAGGGAAGGTGAACATAGGAGGATGCGGATCCTACCATTCATTATTTTGGATGTTGATTAACCGTGCAATGTTTTTCTAAGGCGTCCGGCCTTGGCTGAATTTCGGGTAGCTCTTGCCTCATGGTGTTTGACATATAAATTTCCAACTAATAATGGAGTAGGTGTTGTGCATGGTGATCAGGCGACTGGGCGTGCCTGCTATTTAGCTGAGTTGAGAGAGGCTCAACGGAAAGAGAAGGGAAAGAGTGTGGATAAGCCTGTCCGCATCCAAGTCACTGAAGATTAACAAATTGTGCCTAAGCCTTGGCTTGGGCATCACAGTCAGTTCTATAGAGATATAGATCCAAAGGATGACGAGGAGGAACCCAAGGAGATCAAGGCTGCGTCGGTTGAGCCAACGATTGATATCGCAGTCAGCCACGATGCCCCGACATGGGTATTGAAGATTGTATCCCAACTCAACCCTTCCATGATGAGTGAACTTACTGTTTCCTTCGAGTGAATCTGAATGTATTCGCTTGGACTCATTCTGACATATGTTGGATCTCGCCTGCCATTGTGATCCATGCATTAAACGTTGATCCAAAGTATGTTCCAGTGAAACAGAAAAGATGAGGCATGGATCCGGAGAGATCCGTTGCCCTTAAAGAGTAGGTGGATAAACTTAAAGCCAATGGGTTTATTCGTGATGCCCTCTATCTCGAATGAATATCTAAACCCATATTAGTGAAGAAGGTAAATGGGAAATGGAGAACATGCATTGACTATTCGGATATGTACAAGGCATTCCCCAAAGATAGTTTTGCCCTACCTGGAATTTATCAGCTATTGACTCAAATGCGGAGCATGAATTGTTATCATTTATGGATTCGTACTCGAGGTATAACCAAATCCCGTTGCACATCTCAGATCAAGAACATTCCAGTTTTGTCATGGATGTTGGGTCATACGTTTATGTAGTAATGCCATTTGGATTAAAGAATGTAGGAGCGACCTATCAACGTTTGGCTAACCGAATGTTTAAGAATCAATTTGGGAGGATGATGGAAGTCTATGTGGACGATATGCTCATGAAGTCATGGCGACCAAGCGGTCACATTCGAGACTTAACGGAGATTTCGATATCCTTCGATTTTATAGCATGAAAATAAACCCCATGAAGTGCTCATTAGATGTTGCATCAGGGAAGTTCCTGGGCTTTATTGTCAATGCATGAGGAATTAAAGTGAATTCGGAAAAGATTCAAGTTATTCGGGATATACAACCACCCAGAACTATTAAGCAAGTGCAGAGTCTGAATGGGAAGGTCGCTGCTCTGAGTCGGTTCATCTCCATTGCGACCGATAAATCATTCCTTTCTTCGATTTGATAAGGAGAGGGAAGATGAATTTTGAGTGGATGCAAGATTATGAAGGCGCATTCCGAGCTTTGGTGAGTATTTGGAGAGACCCCATATTTTGTCAAAGCTAGTAGATCATGAGGAGTTGTACATTTACTTAGTCTTATCGCCACATGCCATAAGTGCTGCTTTGATTCGTAAGGAGAACCAGATTCAGAGACCAGTGTACTATGTCAGTAAATGATTAACAGGGGCAGAAAGAAACTACCCGAAGATATAGAAATTGGTGTACTGCTTGGTGATTGCATCGCAGAAACTTTGCCCATCCAGGCACATCTAATCAATGTCTATACCGACCAGCCTTTACGACAGGTTCTACAATGACTTGTGATGTCTAGAAGACTTCTTAAGTGGAACATCGAGCTCAGTCAGTTCGACATTACATATCTGCCTCGAAGAGCTATCCAAGGACAAGCATTACCCGACTTCATAGAAAATTTTACCACGCAGGACAAGCCCCTAGAGTGTGGTGTAATCCCTACCGAACGATGGAAGCTATATACCGATGGAGCATCCAATGATCGTTGTTCCGGAGCGGGCATCATTCTTGTAACCTTTGAGAACCGGTCAATTTTCTATGCTTTGCAGCTTAAATTCCCTGCTACGAACAATGAAGCTGAGTGTGAGGCATAATCATTGGACTTAAACTTGCTAGAGAACTGGAGGTGAAGTCTCTTAAAATCTTTTGTGACTCGCAACTGGTGGTGTACCAGGTTAGAGGGGACTACTAGTGAAGGGGCAACGACTTGCCCCATATCTTACTTGAGTTCAGGAGTTATTTGAGGATATCGAATACAATGACATTTCGCATATCCCGTGTGAGCAGAACGGAGAAGCTGACTCGTTGGCAAATTTTGCGGGTACTGGTGATGGACAACAGATGGGTTTGGTTCCAGTCATGATACTACATACCCCGAATATAAATGTGATGGAAGTCGATCGAGTACGAAACCCGAAAGGGAATCATGGATGACTTTATTTAAAGAATACATATTGCATGGAATCTTGCCTAAGAAGAGAAACAAAAAGCGAAAAGTTCTTCGTAAAGCTTCATGATATATTATGCAAGAAGGAACTATGTACCGAAAGGGGTTCTCTGTTCCCTAACACCAGTGTATCGCTCACGACGAGATAAAGTGTGTCTTGAAATAAATCCATGAGGGAGAATGTGGCGATCATACTAGGGTCAAATGCTAGCAAAAAAGATACTCCGTTGTGGATACTACTGGCTGACTGTGAATCGATATGCTGCTGATTATATAAGACGATGCTACAGATGCTAGATATATGCAAAAGTCCCAAGAGCTCCGCGGTCAGAGATCACGCGAATAGTTAGTCCATGGCCATTTGCTATATGGAGTTGATATCATCGGCTCTTTGCCAATTTCTAACGGTGGCACGAAATATGCAATTGTCGTAGTTGACTACTTCACCAAATGGGTCGAACTGGAGCCATAGGCCATGATCACAACTAAGAAAATTATCGATTTCGTTGTTCGGAACATCGTGTGTCTTTTCGGTCTTCCATGAACTATTGTGATTGATAATAGGACTCAATTTGATAATGCTGAGTTTAGGGAGTTTTGTCAGAGATATAACATTGAAAAGGGATTTGTGGCGGTCGCTCATCCTCAGACGAATGGACAAGTGAAAGCCATAAACAAGATCATAAAGTTAATCCTAAAAAAGCATTTGGAAAAGGCTAACGTCAAGTGGGTGGATGAACTCCCTATGGCGCTTTGGGCTTACAGGACAAATCATAAGTCTGCGACTGGCCATATTCCATTCACACTTGCTTACGGAACTGAAGCAATTATTCCAGTGAAATTTGAAGTCCCTTCTCATTAAGTGACTTACTACGACCCCAGAACGAACCAAGATCTTCTCTTGGTATCTTTGGACTTTATCCATGAGAAACACGAGGAGGTCGATTTGAGAGCAGCCGCACACCAACATCGTAAGGCCCAATATTATAACATGGAAGTCCAATCAAGAACTTTTGAAGTTGGCGATTTTGTTCTAAAACGAGTTTTCTCGATCCCATCGCACATGAGTCCGAAATAGGAATGACCATTCGTTATTGAACAGAGTCTTGGAGAAGGAACTTTCAAGCTAGCAGCTGTTGATGGCACAACACTTTCGAGAGCATGGAATAGCTAACATTTACGATGCTATTGTAGTCGAACTATTTCTTTTGTATTTCAATAATTTTTACTTTCGACATTTGCTTTGATGTTTGCTTTCTTTCAATGTGAAATAAGATGAGTTATTCGGTTCCTTTTCGTATGATGAATAAAATCTTGAAGCTTCCTTTACATGAGCCACTATTATTACGTTTTATGCTAAGAATGCGATGAAACTGATTGATATCGATATACGCGATGTGTGAACAGGTTCACGGAGTTAGAAGTCGATCTATCATACCCATCCCCAATGAGATAGAATGAGGGGGGAAGGGGTCGTAAGTTTGCTCGACTAGCGTTTCCTACCGATGAATCAAAAAAGAAAAGCCCGCAATAAGGAACAAAGGTCGCCAATGGAAGGAGGATAGCCAAAAATCTTTAAGTCCCTGGCTGCGGACTAGAGTACTCTAAGCCCCTGACTATGGACTAGAGTATAAAAAATTTGAAGAAAATCTCTAAGTCCCTAAATGAGGACTAAAGTACTCTAAGTCTCTGACTGTAGACTAGAGTATAAATGATTTGACAAAAAATCTCTAAGTCCCTGACTATAGTTAGAGTGCTCTAAGTCCCTGACTGTGGACTAGATTATAGAAGATTTGACAAAAAATCTCTAAGTCCCTGACTATGGACTAGAGTTCTCTAAGTCCCTGACTGCGGAATAGAGTATAAATGATTTGACAAAAAATCTCTAAGTCTTTGAGTACGGACTAGAGTACTCTAAGCCCATGACTGTGGACTGGAGTATAAACAATTTGACAAAAAATCTCAAAGTCCCTGATAGGGGAGTGTTGTACTCTAAGTCCTTGACTATCGACTAGAGTATAAACGATTTGACGAAAATCACTTAAGACCCTGACTGCGGCCTATAATATAAACGATTTGACAAAAATCGCTAAGTCCTTGACTGCGGACTAGAAAGCTCTAAGTCCCTGACTGTGAACCAGGGTATAAACCATTTGGGCAGCAGCACAATCCCCCATGATGAAATTACTAGGCCCTTGAATGTGGACTAAAAATAAATTCTACGTCCCCATACCACAAGCTAACTCGAAAGCCCAAGGGGTGGACCGATGATTTTTCAATTATTCTCTGTCCCTTGAATTCCGGTTCCAAATCAACGGAAGAGACTTAAACTATTGGCGGTAGGATACAACCATTAGTTACAGTTCCGGCTCGGTATTGCTGACAACTTAAGATAGCACCGTTGAAGAGGCTTCAAGATCAAGATAGTGGATTATTAATGAGACTTGCAAAAATTATGAATACATGAAATGAGAAGTAATTATTTTACAGCTGAAGTAATTGTTCACATGATGATTAATTACAATACAAATTTTTTTATTCACTATCGCCTAAAATTCCTTACAAATTATTCAAAAAGTTCGGGATCCACACCCGTGCACCTACTACCAAGAAAAGAAATGCACACCTAACTTATTTAGACTATGTACAATAATGTAAAAAGCTGAATATTTCTTCAATTTTTTCTCCTTTTTCATTTTTTTAGAAGTTGAATCAGTCAAGCATTTTCTCTGCGATCTCTTGCCACCTTCGGTAGGATACTCGATAAATAAGGAGGAATTTCAGCAGGAATCGTCCCGCCTGGTGGAATGACCTACAAAGGCCCAAGGATAGGATCTTCAGCCGCTATCTCAATGGGCTCTATTTTAGCTTCGTGCTTCGATCTCTCTTCTTCTTCGATCAGCTCCTTCATACTTCTCTTGGCAGTGTGCTTTGTGGCGCCTGTGATCACTGTGTCATCCCATTCCTCATCGAGAGATGGGTCCTCAGGCTTGTCGTCCTCGAGCGCATCGATGACCTGAGCATCGGGCCCAAGAATATCTACAACATTCGGAGCCTTGGCCACTTTCTATTGCTGCTCTGTGGCAACATTGCTCCTAGGAGTTTCCTTTGGACCGAGGTGGCTTGCAAAATTTAGTTACAGCACAGGCGTTAGTCGATGACTGTTATGTGCCAAAAATAATAGCCGCTTGAATTTAAGAAAATCTACTATGATACCAGCATTCGGTTGGCTCTCTATTGTCATCGGAGTGCTCCCTTCAAGTATAGGAGACAATATGCGTGGGAAAAGTTTGGGCCTGTTTGGATCATAATCGACGTGTTGCTCTGTGGTAGAGAAGATGATGTCCCAGCCAACTGAGTAGGAGAAGGACCCTTGGGCTCAGTTCCAGAAGACCCTATGATATCTTGTGACGCCCCACCTCTATACCCACGCTAGCCAAGAACATTACGGAGTAATGCTGCCGACTAGCACGGAGAATAAGGCTGTTGAGGAGCGACCATCTGTATAATTACTTTGTGCGAGCACCGATATGTCAGATAGTAATATAACTTTTCATCTCAAGAGGAAATCCGACATGCCGACACGAACTCAAAGCTACTACACAGTGGCTATAAAGGTGTTCGGAAACAAATATAGAAATAAACATAACACAAATCAGTCACAGACAATTCATATCATAAAGGCGGAAATAGATATGAATATAACACATGAAAGTGTTCATCAGAGTAGTGGTCTAAAAAGATCCACAATATCACAAAAGAATAGTTACATGAACTACACAAAAGAATAAGTATACATTATGGAGTCTGTGTCTCAAATGTATACAACAAAAACTACTAATCTAAGTAGTAAGCAAAAGGTCAGAGTAATGGATCCCCGGAGAGAAGTCAAGTCGAAACACCTGCAACATCTCGGTCTGGCCCGAGTATTATTTATAAGAAAATAATAAACGGATCAGTCTAACTATAAATATCAGATGAAACGATATAGAATAAGAGATATGACCAAACACATAATAATCACATTCCAAGCTGTGATATATATAAGTAATTGAAAATCAACGAGAGATTAATCAATATCACCAAATCTACACAAGAATCAAAGAAATGCCATACTCCTTATTTCGTTCATCAAACCACAAATATTGACGATTATGTCAAAGTCAATCACAAAAGTCAATGACACTCAAATTCACCTATGCACAAATATTGATAAAACTTATCAATAGAAATCAGAAAAATAGGTGAAGAAGGAAATTCCAGAATTCGACACACGAAAACCAGAAATCACACAAAATAGGGGGGGAGGCCTATCACACGAATGGGAGCATGAAAACTCACCAACAGCTGTAACACATGAACGAGAAGCTATCTCATGGTAGCTAGCCATTAATTTGACACACGAATGGTCCGAAGACCTGACACACGAATGGTCCAAAGACCGTGGGTTGCTACCCCACCAATTTGAGTCGAAACTCCACAAAACGGGGTTTAGTCTCCCGCGCAGTCAAAGAGACATCGCACATTGCTAGTCTAAATCACAAAAATGATCGTCATGATCATCGAGAAGTGTCAATTACACTAAGCTAGTAAACATATGAGTTTAGCTTCATGTCCCATAACCACTTGCTTAACTTAATTATTTACGAACAAACTGTAGATCTCCACTATAAAATTGTCACAAGAGATTCAATCGAACAAGTCCAAGAATTAACCGACAAAATGAACGCAAGCGTTTCATACCACTTGTTTTACTAATTCGTTTAATTAGATTTCTCATACGAGTGAGGTAAAGGTTTATATATACTAATAGATTGGAAAACGGTTTTATAAACGAATTTGGTATTAAAATAGTATTGAAATCGTTTGAGGAAAGAGTTTTGATATTTACTACTAGTATAGAAAACCTTTATATTTTTAAAGTGACAAAACACAAAGAAGATTGTAGGAACAATCAATCACTAAAATTCACATACGAAGATGTGAATAAAATCCAAAGAAATCGATACCAAATCCATCGAAATGGATATTTCCAAAAAAAAAAGATCCATAAAAAGAAGTCATCAAAGTCGACAATAAGTGATAACGATTAATAGGATCGCAAAAATCGATAAACAATGGAAATTCACACAAAACAGCCTGAATAGGAAAAAATACACATCTTCAGACGTCTGATTTGGAATCCAGACGTCTGGATTTGTTCTCTGGAAATAACCCAGAGAACACTCAGACGTCTGAAACCTCAAGTCAGACGTCTGAGACCTATCCAGACGTCTGGTTTGATGGTAGGCCTGTCAAATGGGTTGAGTTGGGTCAAAATGGGTTGGGTTGAGTTTGACCCAACCCATTTATGACCCATTCTTTTTTACCCACTTATGACCCTAACCATATATGACCTAACCCGTTTAATAAGCGGGTTACCCATTTAACCCATTTAAATATTTAGGGGCCGTTTGGATTACAATAAATAAGTTGTTTTTTGCTTATAAAATGAAAAAATTAAAAAGTCAATATGGATAAACAAAATCTACCGACTTTTAAAAGTCATTTTTCAACTTATTGCAAAAGCAATTTTTTTTTTTTTTTCGACTCACATAAGTCGATTTTTTATATGAAAAAATTCTAAAAAAATGTATTTTCAAATTTCAAAATTTCACATTTCAAAATTCAAATTTAAAATTTTCAAATTTTGAAATGTCGAAAATTCAAAATTTAAAAATTTCACAGTACAATATTCAAATATCAAAATTCAAAATTTCAGATTTCAAATTTTCGAATTCTGAATTTTAAAATTTGAAATTTCAAAATTTTGAACTTTAAAAATTCAAATTCCAATTTTCAAATTTCAAAATTCGAAATTTTGAAATTTGTTAAAATTTGAAATTTTGAATTTTGAAAATTTCGAATTTTGAAAATTTGAATTTTCAAATTCGAAATTTTAAATTTTCAATTTTGAATTTAAAAATTGAAAATTTTAAAATTTAAATTTTTAAATTCAAAGTTCGAAATTTGAAATTTCGAAATTTAAATTTGGAAATTTCGAATTTTGAAAATTTTAAATTTTAAATTTCTGGAAATTTCGAATTTTGAAATTCGAAATTTTTAAATTTGAAATTTAAATTTTGAAATTTTTGGAAATTATGGATTTTGAAATTTTTGGAAATTTCGGATTTTGAAATTTATGGAAATTTCGAATTTTGAAATTTGAAATTTTGATATTTAAATTTTCAGATTTTTGATTTTGAATTATGAAATTTTGAAATTTCGAATTTTGAAAATTCGAATTTTAAAATTCGAAATTTTAAATTTGGAATTTAAAAATTGAAAATTTAAATTTTGAAATTCGAAGTTCGAAATTTCGAAATTTAAATTTGGAAATTTCGAATTTTGAAAATTTTAAATTTTAAATTTTGAAAATTTTAAATTTGAAATTTTGAAATTTTTGGAAATTTTAAATTTTTGGAAATTTTGGATTTTGAAATTTTTGGAAATTTCGGATTTTGAAATTTGAAATTTTGATATTTAAATTTTCAATTTTTTTATTTTGAATTTTGAAATTTCGAATTTTGAAAATTTGAATTTTAAAATTCAAAATTTTAAATTTTGAATTTAAAAATTGAAAATTTTAAATTTTAAATTTTGAAAATTTTAAATTTGAAATTTTGAAATTTTTGGATATTTCGAATTTTTAAATTCGAAATTTTTAAATTTTTAATTTTGAAATTTAAATTTTGAAATTTTTGGAAATTTCGGATTTTGAAATTTTTGGAAATTTCCAATTTTGAAATTTGAAATTTTGATATTTAAATTTTCAAATTTTTGATTTTGAATTTTGAAATTTTGAATTTTAAAATTCGAAATTTTAAATTTTCAATTTTGAATTTAAAAATTGAAAATTCTAAAATTTAAATTTTGAAATTTTTGAAAATTTTGGATTTTGAAATTTTTGGAAATTTCGGACTTTTAAATTTTTAATTTTGAAATTTTTGGAAATTTCGAAGTTTGAAATTTGAAATTTTGATATTTAAATTTTCAATTTTTTGGAAATATCGAATTTGAAATTTAAGTTTTGAAATTTTTGGAAATTTCGGATTTATAACTTGGAATTAGAAATTTCAATTGCAGTCTGAACAGAAAAAATAGCGGCTTCTACAGTCGGTGAAGTTCAAATATGAAAATGTAATGGTCTGTTATTTTTTAAGTACA
This sequence comes from Allium cepa, assembly GCA_030765085.1. Lineage (NCBI taxonomy): Eukaryota > Viridiplantae > Streptophyta > Magnoliopsida > Asparagales > Amaryllidaceae > Allium > Allium cepa. Next base: position 919,093,014 of record CM060931.1, on the reverse strand, counting down.
ACTGTCAATTTTCATGAAAACTACATTGTATGTTTAAAATTCTTATTTTTCAAATTTATATTAAAATTTAATGTTTTTAATAAATGGGTAAATGGATTACCCACTTATAACCCTTTTAAAAATGGTTCAACCCAACCCATAACTCATTTAATAAAATTCATAAATGGGTTGACCCAACCCACTTAAAAGTAGGGTAAATGGGTTGGGTCATATTTTGACAGGTCTATTTGATGGTTCAGACGTCTGAAAATAGTCTCTGGCTTTTTTATTTATAATATGCGTGCATACATTTTTACCTTCCAGATCCAAACCAGACGTCTGGACTTGGTCACCAGACGTCTGAAATTGCCTGGTAGGCAAAAATCAGCCTTGCCCAAAAATGGGCGAAAATCCAAACGGAAGCGATCAGACGAGCGACGAAGACTAGGGATTTATGCCAAATGACAACCCAGCCTTATAGGCTCTCCGAAACACCTACTAAAGCATGATCAAACACCAAAGTTATGATTTTTAGAGAATTGGCTTCAAACACCAAAAATTGGAATATTCACAAAACCAATCTAAATCAAAAACAATTGCACATGAATAAATGTTAGGGATTCATACCTAACAACAAAGATAGATATAGACATAGATGTGAGATTAAAAATCTCACCTTTTCACAAAATCAAATAAGAAGAAGCTTGAAAGCAAATGGAGAATCAACCTCTCTTCAACTCAACCCAATTGAGCTTGAATCTAAGCTCAAAAACAAGAACATTCCCAAAATTAGGTTTAGGAATTTCTGAAATTGGTAAGAGAATAAGTTGGAGAAGAAGAAGAGAAGCTTACCAATGGGTTCTTCTTGAGTTTGGAGCTAGGAATTTGATTTGCAAGAGAAGCTAGGGTTTTGGAGTTTTTAATTTCCAATCTCTCCCACCATTAATGTTATAAAAACTGAAAAGAGAAGAGAATGAGGGTGAGTGGGGAAGAGTGGCTCAGATTTGAGCATAAGTTAACATAGGGCTGAGCCCAAAACCAAACCCAAAGTGAAAAGTAGCAAAAATCAACTTTCTCCAAACATATCGAAGCTTATACTCAAAAAGGTCGCAAACGGCATTTTAAACTCAATGGGAGTGGTCCCGAGTCCTAATTCGACCGCATGCAAAAAGTAGCTTTTCGGACAAAAAATCCGACTAATGATAAAATATTTAAATATAAAATCGATAAATATGCGGGTTGTTACATATCTTCTCTTTCTTTAGCCGGTGTAGTAGCTTCGCAGAATTGAAGTTTCACGGTAGCTAAGTCAAACGGCTCATTTCCTTAGAGCACTTCTCTCGCAAGTGCCTCTTCATCAAGCCCTGTCACTCCCAACTCTTCTTTCTTGATTTTTGTGATGATCCCCCAAGCTTCGATGAGCGATTCAAGATAGCCTTCGCCCAGGAAGGTCAAGTTGCGGTGAAGGAGAACTTTTGCATTATATTCAGCAATGAGTGGGTTGAATAAGTTCTTGATCTCTTTCCTACCAGACTGGGTGGCAGCCTCAACTCGAGAGTTGGCTTCTATAAGCACCTCTTTTCTGCCCTCTTCGCAGGCTGTTTCTTTCAAGACTTCGATTTGGGAAAGTTGCTCATCAAGTTTCTTTTTTAAATTTCTTGTTTCAACAATCTCCTCGCAATATTTCTACGACTCATCCTGTGCCTCAAGTTTTTCCTCCCTTTCTTTAAACAATAATTTTTCTAGCTCCTCAACATGGCATGTTAAGATGTCTTTCTCCTTTTGTAAGGAGTCCTTCTCTAAAGCCAAGGTACCGCTACGATGGAGCACCGCATCTAGTTCCATTTTATGCGAAGTTTCCAAATGACTTAGCACCTTAGCTGTTTCCTTCGCGTTCTTCTCTGCTGCGGCAAGTTGATCTTTATATTCAATTAGCTTAGCATCTTGATGTTTGATGATGTCTTTGTCGTGGATAGCCTCCTGCTTAAGGCGATCAATTTCATGCTGACGCTCAGTGGAAACTTCGAAGACTTTCTCAGCTAAGTGGATAAATGCTTCATGTTGGACATACACGTCATTCATGCGTACTATGAGCTCTCTTTGGCACTTCTAAGAATGATGTGTGTGGAAGGGAGGAACTTGAGCCCGTGGAATCAGATTTTTAGGAAGTGTAACACCCCATTTTTTATGTAATTAAATAATCAAATAATTATGAACAGTGAAAATAAGCTTTTTTGGAATTGTTATAATTTGGCCTTAAAACTTATTCCATTGTGTTTGTGGCGATTTTCTGATCAATTTACATATATCATATGTCTCGAATGGAGTTTATATGAAAAATTTATTTACGTTCAAAGTTTTGTATCGAGAAATAATTATACATGTGAATGTACGTAAATATATTTGTTATAAATAAATATATGTGCGTGTGAAATTCCAAAAATAACACATATTTGAATTTTAAAATAGACGTGCGTCATAAAGGTATTTAATTAACATTGTCCTCATAAAGTAAATTAATTGGTATCAGTAATTAAAGGCAATTAATTAACATTAGCAGGCAATGTAATCAAATTGGCTATTGGAGGAAATTAATTTACATTAATTGGTCACATATGAAATTCAAAATAGACAAGTTGTATATTGAGAAATTAATCAAGCAATTTATGGTGATTAATTAGAATAAATAAGCAACATAAAAAAGGTTAAACGTTTATAATTTATAACGTTTAAAAGTTAAGATTTATAAACAATAATTAATAAAACAAATAAGGCACGTTTAAAATCCAAAATAGACATGCGTTATAAAGAGAAAAAAATCGGAGAATTAATGAGAGTTAATTGGAATTAATAAGAAATGTTTAAACAATAAATGTTTATAAGAAATAAAACATTTAAAAGCAAACCAGGCATGCTCATTTTGCACCCTTTTGGACGGCCTGATTTGCATTATTTTAAGCGGGTAGACGACATTGTTTTGACTATTTATAAATAAAGAGGCATGGCTAGCCTTCAAATTCATATTTATCTAAATGGGAGCGGAAATCCTATCACACTTTTTTCTCCTCCAATTATTCGTAAATTAGCTATTTTAGATTTACGTCTTTTGAATTACATGTTGAAGATAGAAATTATAGTTCTAAAATAGAGATGCTCAAACAAAGTCGTTTGAATGAGGTAAAGTTCTCATATCTGGTTCTCTAGTTTATTTATTTTATTTTTCTTCAATTACTCCAGATTTCTAAATTCATATAAATCCCAATTTGTGGATCCAAATAGGGTTGCAATGAGGAAGGCTATGGATAATAGAACTGGGTTAAAAACCAGATTTGAAACTTGGAGTGTTTCTTTCCAAGTGAATGGATTTAATTATATATCTTTTACGTTTATGATATATTATCATTAGATTTCCGTTAAATAATTTTATTCGGTATTTATTTAAGTTATTAATTCTATTAATTAGTTTTCCTGAGACTATAAATTGTATAAGAGAGCTTATATGTAATTATTATTTATGTGAAAAATAGTAATCAAATTAAATATGAATAATATTAGGCTTGACAGTCAGAGAAAGACATAAGCCTTAAAATAAGAAACTTATAGTTATTTACATCTATTTTAAATGTTGTGATTTAGCATGTAAATGTTAACTTATTTTTATTCCTTTTTACGCGAATAAAATAGTAAAGAGAAGAATTCGCAAATACAAACTAAAATAGAAGAATACTAGATTTATCAAAATTTAGATGTAAATAAGAAAAACTGAAATAAAAAGAGAAAAATAGAAATTTGCAGTAATTATGCTAAAATGGGAGTAATGAATTAAAAAGGAAAATCTAATAACTTGATTTGGAAGTAAGTGATAGATTAATTGGTTGGTTTAGAAAAGAGAATACAATTCCATAGTTTAATATTTAAAGACAACGATGATCGTAATTGCAAGAATAAAAGAAAGAAAAAGGGAATTAGTGTAAAACAGAGAAACTACTGTATTTGAACTATCCAAAAAGTAAAAGAAACAATTAAAAAAATATCTTGCAGTTACGGATTATTGTTTATAGCATTGTTTAGTAAAAAAACAATGAAATGGAATTTTAGCATAGTTTTTGTAACCAACCAAATAGAATAGAACTACTTCCTAGAATAAAAGAGAATAAAGTAAAGAATTAAATGAATCAAGTTAATTATTAGTTAAGACTAGAAGCTGTAAACAGAAATGTACCTAGATCTGCATTTACTCTGCAAATAATAGAATAAATGTAAAGCAGTAATTATGATAAGTAAATTTATGACAATCAGACATAGTCCTAAGCCAAGATTGTCATATAATATAAAAGAATCAAAGAGAATTCAATATGATAATAAAAGAAGTTAGACTATAATAGAAAAGAGACGCTTGTGATTATATTTATAATGTACAGATTATAAAAGAAAATAAAAGTGACAATTACAAGTAAAATTATAGCATAAGTTATAATTAAGTAAAAAGAACTGAATAAGGCTTATTTAAGACTTAGATTAAGTTAATAAGCAAATGGAGCAGAAAAATAGAAGTGACATAGGTGATAGGAATTATTTTCTAGGTGTAATGGAAAAAGTATAAGGCTATAGCAGTAATTACCCTAGTAGTAATAATTAAAGTTCTCGTAAGGTGTATAGGACATAGGTGAGAATCTAGAAATGTTGCTTCATTTGCTTCATTTGTGTAGACTATAGAAGAATAGTGAAGTGGTATTAGTAAGATAGTAAAACACACGTGGTTGGGAAAAGTAGACCTTAGTTGGGGAAAAATGAAAGCTAAAGAGAGAATTTCCCTAAGCCTAGTTACTACATAGATTGAAATCTTTATCCATTGTAGTAAACGAGACTTAGTTATTCCTTTCTGAGCATGGAATAAAAGAGATGAATAGATCTTATTCTCATGAGTAATACAACGAAAGTCGGTAATAAGTAGTAGACGGCAGGAGAAGCATATGAGTTACTTAGATTACTAGAGTAGGACCTTTCTGTGTCAGAGTGGACATGGTCCTAGACCTCCTAGCCCTAGATGATAACTGTGTTTAGTTGTTATATTAAAGGAAGTGTAAAAGCAGATAAAAGGCAATTAAAAGAAAACGATAAGATCTAAAGAAAGCAACAGAAACATCAACAGAAAAACGAGAATTGAAAAAGAAAAATACATCTTTCCCATAAAATAAGCTTGGGAAAAAGTTTAAAAAGCAAAATCTTTCTTATGTAAACCGTGCTTGGAAAAGAAAATAGAGATTTTATAGGATAGTGGCATAAGTTCTAAGTACGGAGTGAGAGGTACGCAAAAGTAAAATGGGAAAATGTGAAGTTTTTCCGTTTTCTACATTCTTCCTGACATAAGAAATCGAGAGCGTAAAATTAGATTTTTCTGTAATTCGAATATTAAAAATTGTGTGGTAGGATTTAGATGTTAAATTCGTTGAACTACACCCCTATTCAGTAGGAGTGTACGAAAAATTGGATGAAAAATATTTTGAGTTTTCAAAAGACTGCATTCATATAGAAATTGCAAGTATATTTTGGATGCATGCACCATGTTTTAAAACGAATTTCTAAAAGAAAAATCATTCGTATAGGAGGTATCGCTTAGAAATTCTTGTACATGCATATATTTTATGATGTATTGCACTTTGCACAATGACACGGATAGTTGAAAAATTAGATGTACAAAAAATGGATCTAATTAATGCGAGGAATTTTATAGTTTTACCCTTACCAAATTTCGAGGATGAAATTTCCTAAAGAGTGAGAGAATGTAACACTCCATATTTTTATATAATTAAATAATCAAATAATCATGAATAGTGAAAATAAGCATTTTTGGAATTGTTAGAATTTGGCCTTGAAACTTATTCCATTGTGTTCGTGGCAATTTTCTGATCAATTTACATATATAATATGTCTCGAACGGAGTTTGTACGAAATATTTCGTACAAACTATTTCGTACAAACTCCGTTCGAGACATATTATATATGTAAATTGATCAGAAAATTGCCACGAACACAATGGAATAAGTTTCAAGGCCAAATTCTAACAATTCCAAAAATGCTTATTTTCACTATTCATGATTATTTGATTATAATTATATAAAAATATGGAGTGTTACATTCTCTCACTCTTTAGGAAATTTCATCCTTGAAATTTGGTAAGGGTAAAACTATACAATTCCACGCATTAATTAGATCCATTTTGTGTACATCTAATTTTTCAACTATCCGTGTCATTGTGCAAAGTGCAATACATCATAAAATATATGCATGTACAAGAATTTCTAAGCGATACCTCCTATACGAATGATTTTTCTTTTAGAAATTCGTTTTAAAACATGGTGCATGCATCCAAAATATACTTGCAATTTCTATATGAATGCAGTCTTTTGAAGACTCAAAATATCTTTCATCCAATTTTTCCTACACTCCTACTGAATAGGGGTGTAGTTCAACGAATTTAACATCTAAATCCTACCACACAATTTTTAATATTCGAATTTCAGAAAAATCTAATTTTACGCTCTCGATTTCTTATGTCAGAAAGAATGTAGAAAACGGAAAAACTTCACATTTTTCCATTTTACTTTTGCGTACCTCTCACTCCGTACTTAGAACTTATGCCACTATCCTATAAAATCTCTATTTTCTTTTCCAAGCACGGTTTACATAAGAAAGATTTTGCTTTTTAAACTTTTTCTCAAGCTTATTTTATGGGAAAGATGTATTTTTCTTTTTCAATTCTCGTTTTTCTATTGATGTTTCTGTTGCTTTCTTTAGATCTTATCATTTTCTTTTAGTTTCCTTTTATCTGCTTTTACACTTCCTTTAATATAACAACTAAACACAGTTATCATCTAGGGCTAGGAGGTCAAGGACCATGTCCACTCTGACACTGAAAGGTCCTACTCTAGTAATCTAAGTAACTCATATGCTTCTCCTGCCGTCTACTACTTATTACCGACTTTCGTTGTATTACTCATGAGAATAAGATCTATTCATCTATTTTATTCCATGCTCAGAAAGGAATAACTAAGTCTCGTTTACTACAATGGATAAAGATTTCAATCTATGTAGTAACTAGGCTTAGGGAAATTCTCTCTTTAGCTTTCATTTTTCCCCAACTAAGGTCTACTTTTCCCAACCACGTGTGTTTTACTATCTTACTAATACCACTTCACTATTCTTCTATAGTCTACACAAATGAAGCAAATGAAGCAACATTTCTAGATTCTCACCTATGTCCTATACACCTTACGAGAACTTTAATTATTACTACTAGGGTAATTACTGCTATAGCCTTATACTTTTTCCATTACACCTAGAAAATAATTCCTATCTACTCCATATTTAAAAATCTGGTTTGGTTTGGTAATTTTCATTTTACTTTAAAAATTAAAGCTTCTAAATTTTTGAAACATAAAATCCCAAAATTCTCACTTTTGGAAGCGTTATTTTAAAGTTTCCTACGAAATTCAAAGGTATTCGATTACTTAAAATTTTATCTTTTTAAAAACTTTTTTACTTTTTCACCAAACCATTTTTCTTTAAAACATGTCTTACTTGTTCTTAAAAAATTCTTTTTTTTTCTTGACCTAAAAAAATATCCTCACATGTTTTCAAAATATCTTCTTTTCATAGATTTTCAAATTTTCTAAAACTGGAGTAGATAAGAACAATTATTCTATCAAAAATCTCTAAACTTTCCTACTCTTCCTATTACTTAACCTTGAAGGAGTTTCTAGCTTGCTACACTTAATGGTTTTATACCTTAATGTATTGGAATTACTTCCTCTTATGAGAAACCATTACCGCTAAAACCTTCTATGAATCCTCTAAAGGAGGATTTCACATTTATGCGAAATTATAAGGAATTTATTTTGTATTTTATCCAAAAAGACTATACAAAATATGGTGCTTTCCATACCTTGTACATCTTTTTCACTTATACCTTATAACTTGCATAAAACATCTTCATTTGTGATTCATAGAAAATTATATCATTATTCATTTCATTCCAATGGATCAAAGTATGTTTACTCTATATTCACTTACATAAGATATTTTCTACTAAATTCATTAATTTAACGTGCATTATTTCTCAAAAGCACTCATTTTCAAAACTACTTTAATATTTTCATAACTAGAAAATATTTTCATATACTTATTAAAATAATAAGTGTACATACAAACCACTTTAGAAATTATCTCCCATATTCATTTGGGTCAAAACAGATGTTGCATAAAACACCATTACTGCAACCCAAAAATAATAATATATGAATTTAATTAAAATAAATATTAATAAATCTCATTTGCTATGTAAAAACATTTTCTTTGGGAGTCACCTGCTATAACTATAGTGTCATAGTCTACGTTTTCCTTATTTTTCACGAAAACATCTACTATAACAATAAATGTTGTAACCTACGTTTTCGACACTTAACACACTCTAGGTTTTTATATTTTAAAAGCTTTTTTTACCTACAAAGAAGCTAGTGAGCTATACATGCTCTATTATTCTTTAAAAAGAATTTCACTTTTAACAAAATTTACATCATATAAAAACCAATTTAAATTTCATACCACTTTTTTTTCAAAAACCCAATATTTACTTTTCAAATATATTAACAATTTTTTTTTTCAACTTTTCAATTCTAAAAGTTTCATTTTATTAGGCTAGACATAAAGTGCATTTTCTTCTTACTAAAACCTCTTATTCCTTCAAAAATGAAAACACTCGCCCTACTATCCCTAGGGAATTTCCCTACTTCCTATAACATATAGATACCAATCTTCTCTCAAAACATGGCTTATTTGTAAGTTAAGGGCTCAATATCCGCATGCGACTATCCTTTTGGGTCCTGCCCACTAAAACTTATTTGCAAGTACCGCGACATACGAATATCCTAGTCCAAACATAAAACCCTTTTCACTGCCTACAATGGTCCTGCCATGCGAAAAGTAGTCAAGGCATACTCTTTTGATGGAACACATTATTATCCATTATACAATGGTCCTGCCATGCGAAAAGCAGCTTAGAATTCCATCCATTATTATCCATTATTCTATGACGATGAAGAGAATATAGGCGCCCCTTTTAAAACAATGTCATAAACCAGTATTAGACACCGATTTCAGTTTTGCTTCGTCAACGCTTGATACTTTCATAACTTATTTGCCTTTGAGCAAGGTCTTTTTTGTATAGAGAATACGTTTCCGTCGATTATATGCGATCAAGGTGCAGATGCTATATTGACTGACTACCACCAACTACACATTAGATTTGAAATGGATTGCCGAAAATAGGACTAAAACTATTTCTCCATTATTTCTCTCATAATTGTCATGATATGTTGTGTTCAATATAACTTCAATACCAAGCATAATGAAATAGATTAGGATATATGTAATATGGCCATTTTTCTTGATGCAGGACACGAATCTAGCAGCAGTTTAGAAGAATGAATCAAAACACCCAACAAAAGTATTGCTATCATAGCGAGATTAAACAAATTGAAGTGGAGTAGCTTTAAAATTGAATAGGTAACATCATGCAAATTGAATAAGTAGATACCTGAGCTGAACTTGATAGTTAAAACCGCTCACAATTGGACCATGTAACGCTGAGCACCATGTTGAACACTATTGTAAACTACAAGCAGCTGGTAATACTACAGTGTTTATTTTTCGTGTCACATAAGCATGTATAAAAGGTTGTAATTACATGTAAATGTGGTTCATCAAATGTTTACAATTATATATGATTTAGTTCCATGAAATGTATGTTACTATCATTAGTACTTTGATGTTGTGTGAAAAAAGTACATTATCCCTTTAATGCACACTTCCCTCTGTTGAATTTGAAACAAATATCATTATCTCTTTAATTACATTATATTTTTAATACACGTTTATCTCTTTACGAAAAGGTACAGGCGTATTAGTTGTGATTCGATTAAGTATCCTCATATATTTTAATTATTCCTTTTAATTGTGATTTGAATAACAACTTGAGGATGGATTCAAAAGAACAGAGGTTTGATTTGAAACAACATTCAAACCATAAATTTTCATGTCGCAAAAGTAATGACAGTCAATGAATTAACTTTCTACGGTAATTGAGAGCTATTTTCATTACACTTCTACATGAATTAACTTTTAGCCAGACATAAAATAGGAGGTAACTGTTGTTAGAATTCCTAAAGGTCAAGTGAATGAAAATAACATAAGTCCCACATCGCCAATTTATTGAGAGGTATATTAGTTTATATATGCCTTTCTCAAGTGGAGGTTGGGGGCTTGGGGCTCCCAAATGTATGCTTCGTTGTGAGGAGGGAGATCATGCATCACCACCACACGCGCGCCGCCGCCGCCGTCCGAACCGGGCCGGGTTTGGGTTTGGGTCTAATATGACACTCGTATTTTTACTGCAAACTGGACCGGGCTTTCTGACAGTTGCAGGCCATACGAACAGATGCGGACGCGGGTTGAATAGGCGCGAACGGGTGCGACCCGACACGACTTCTGAAGTGATGCGCGCGCAAACGAACAGGTGCGGAAGCGGACGCGGGTGCAGGGCAGCGATAAACAGAAATGACTGTACGAAGAGGTACAGACGCGACTGTTTGAGCGAACGGGTGCAGACACGACCGTTCGGAAGGGATACGGACCAAATATAAATAAGGAGGAAAACTGATCACTTTCCTCACTCATTTTTCCAATCCGAATCTCTCTTCTCCTCTAACGACTGCTGCTTTTCTTATATTCAAATCACAGAGTTGACATACTCATTACAATCTCGTGCAGATTACGTCTGTTGTATCTTGGGAGAATTTTGAAATAAAATTCTTAAGAAAATTGTTACGACAAGCCTCAGACGAAATTTCCTTTATATACTGATTAGATTCGCTGTAATCTTTCCCGTTTATAAGTTGTACTATTTCTTACAATAGTATAACGTTGTTACTGTAATTTATTTACAAACGTAACTTATTGTTACATTTATCTAATACAGAATTCCAACGTAGTGGAATTCTAATTAATAAACTTGTGCGACGAGTTTATTGTAGCGTGCTATCTGTTTTAGTACACTAGACATATAACATCTTAAGAATTTTACTGTTTTCTTACTAAAACAGAGATGGCAACCGTAGAATTTTCAAAGAATACTACTCACAACAGACCTGAACCGTTCAAGGGAGATGGTGATGATTTCTTGACATGGCAGAATCAGATGTTATTTTATCTCACCACGCTCGGTCTACAAAAGTACCTCGACGAGGAGGAACCGATTCCTGCACCAAGCAAGGAAGCAGAGGTGAATATGTGGAAGCATTCCGATTTTTTATGCAGAAACTATATTCTGAATTGTCTCGACAAGGTGCTATACAAAGTATATCAGCCTTTAAAGACGTCAAAAGAACTCTGGAATGCACTTACCGCAAAATACAAGACGCAGAATATCAGTCTTAAAAAATTTATTGTATACAAATTCATGGACTACAAGATGGTTGACTCCAAACCAGTAACCGCTCAACTGCATGAACTGCAAATCATCATTCATGAACTCGAGGCGGAAGGTCATAAGGTTGGAGAATCATTTCTGGTTGAAGCCATCACAGGAAAACTGCCGCCGTCGTGGAGAGATTACCGCAATTATCTAAAGCATAAAAAGAAGGAAATCTCTTTGCAGGATCTCATAGTCCGATTAAAAATTGAGGCGGACAACCGTGCAGTTACAAAACCAAGGGAGGAGGCATTTGTGGCTGAAGGGTCGAAGACCAAAAACAAAAAGAAGAGTTTCCAGAAGAAAAGGAAAGCTCAAGACAACAAACCAAAAGACAACAAACGAACCAAGAAGTTTAATGGCGAATGTTGGGTTTGTGGAAAAGTTGGACATGCCGCTAAAGATTGCAGACACAAGAAGGAACACAATAAAGAGGCAAATATAGTGGATAACATGGAAGTAGACGAGTCCAACTTCTCGGCGGTGGTATCTGAATGCAATCTGGTTCAGAATCCTAACCAATGGTGGGTAGATACAGGCGCTACTCGTCATGTTTGTTCTGACAAATCCATGTTTTCTACATATCAGAAATTCGATCACGAAGAAAAACTCTACATGGGTAATTCTGCAGTTTCCATGATCGAAGGCAGTGGCACAGTAATCCTCAAATTTACTTCTGGAAAAACTGTTAAGTTGAATGATGTGCTCCATGTTCCAGACATACGCAAGAATCTCATCTCTGGTGCAGTCCTATCAAAGAAGGGATTCAAGATGGTGTTTGAGTCAGACAAGATGGTTCTGTCCAAAGCTGGAATATATATAGGAAGGGGATATTTATGTGAGGGCCTATTTAAGGAAAATGTAGCTGTTATCGGCAATAAAACTATGTATTCTGATTGTGCTATTAATAAAATTGAAGTTTCTTATTTGCTTGAGCATGAAATTTTACTATGGCACGATAGATTAGGACACATAAACTTTCGAAAAATGAAGAAATTATCAAACTTGGGATTGATTCCAAATTTCCAAGTAGATAAGAACTACAAATGTGAGACATGTGTAGAAGCAAAAATGGTCAAACAACCATTTAAATCTGTTGACAGAAGCACCGAACCATTAGGTTTGGTACATACAGATTTATGTGATTTTAAATCACTACCTACAAGAGGTGGAAAAAAGTATTTCATTACTTTCATTGACGATTATACGCGATATTGCTATGTATATCTTTTAAATCGTAAAGATGAAGCAATAACAGCGTTTATAAAATACAAGGCTGAGGTAGAAAATCAGTTAAATAAAAAGATCAAGATATTAAGATCTGATCGAGGTGGAGAGTATGAATCACCATTTGAACAATTCTGTGAAGAAAATGGAATAATTCATCAAACAACGGCTCCATATTGACCACAACAAAATGGTGTAGCCGAGAGGAAGAATAGAACGTTAAAAGATATGATTAATGCATTGCTTTTAACTTCTGGTCTACCGACGAACTTGTGGGGGGAAGCCTTAAATATGTCTAATCACATATTAAACAAAGTTCTTCACAATAAAACGGGAACAATTCCATATGAGATATGGAAAGGACACAAACCAAGCTTTAAATACCTCAAAGTGTGGGGGTGCTTGGTAAAAGTTCCAGTTCCGCCTCCCAAGAGAGTCAAACTTGGACTAAAAACAGTAGATTGTTATTATCTTGGGCCAGCCCAAAATAGTAGTGCCTACAGATTTTTGGTATTCAAGTCTGATATAAATGATATTCATGTAAATACAATCATGGAATCAAGAGATGCCTCGTTCTTTGAAGATGTGTTTCCACATAAAAGAAACGATGGAAGTCCTGTCCCAAAAAGGACAAGAGATAACAGAGATACATGTGAAGATGAAACTCATCAGGACAACGAGGAGGTTGAACCAAGAAGAAGCGTAAGGGCAAGAACTTCCAAAACATTTGGTTCGGATTTTTTAACTTATATGTTAGAACACGAACCTCAAACGTACAAGGAAGCAATGTCATCTTCTGAATCTTCATGTTGGAAAGAAGCAATCCAAAGTGAGATTGATTCAATTCTAAGTAATAAAACTTGGGAAATTGTTGATATTCCACCAGGAATAAAACCAATTGGCTGCAAATGGATTTTCAAGAAGAAAATGAAAGCAGATGGCTCTATCGACAGGTATAAAGCCAGATTAGTAGCCAAAGGATATCGTCAAAAAGAAGGAGTAGACTTCTTTGATACCTATTCACCGGTTACACGAATAACCTCTATAAGAATGTTAATAGCAATTGCATCCATTTATAATCTAGAGATTCATCAAATGGATGTAAAAACAACATTCTTAAATGGAAATCTCGATGAGGAGATTTACATGGAGCAACCTGAGGGATTTATTTCCAAAGGAAATGAAAACAAAGTCTGTAGATTAGTCAAATCATTATACGGACTAAAACAAGCTCCAAAGCAATGACACGCAAAATTTGATAGTGTCACGATGAGAAATGGTTTTCGTATAAATGAATGTGACAAATGTGTTTATTATAAACAAATTGGACAATCATATGTGATGATTTGTCTATATGTAGACGATACGCTAATATTTGGTCCAAATACTCAAGTCATAGAGACCATAAAGAAAATGTTAACTAGCAATTTCGATATGAAAGACTTAGGAGTTGCAGACGTTATCTTGGGAATCAAAATAATACGAACTCCTAATGGAATTGAATTGTCTCGGTCACACTATGTAGACAAAGTGATTGAAAGATTTCAAAATTTTGGAATTAAAGGAGTAAATACACCTTTTAATCCATCAGAAGTACTGCACAAAAACACTAATGAGAGTGTAATGCAACTGGAATATTCTCGTGTAATAGGATGTCTCATGTATCTCATGAATTGCACAAGACCAGATATAGCTTATGCAGTAAGTCGATTGAGCAGGTATACAAGCAATCCAGGGAAGGAACACTGGAAAGCACTAATGAGAGTGCTTGGATATTTAAAAAATACCACTAACTATTCCTTACATTATGGAAAATATCCTGCCGTCTTAGAAGGATATAGTGATGCAAACTGGATTTCAGATTCAGAGGAATCAAAATCAACGAGTAGTTATGTCTTTACCCTAGCAGGGGCAGCAGTATCATGGAAATCTACTAAACAAACATGCATAGCTCGATCCACTATGGAATCAGAGTTCATTGCATTAGATAAGGCAGGCGAAGAAGCAGAATGGCTTCGTCACTTTTTAGAAGATATTCCGTTTTGGCCTAAACCTGTACCGGCCATATGCATACACTATGATAACCAAGCAGCGCTAAGCAGAGCGCAAAACTTTGTGTATAATGGAAAGTCACGACATATTCGTCGACGCCATAATACAGTTAGGCAGTTACTCTCAAATGGAACTAATTCCATAGATTATGTGAGAACAAATGATAACCTAGCGGATCCATTTACTAAAGGTTTATCAAGAGAGAAAATTGACTGCGCATCGAGGGGAATGGGCTTAAAGGCCTAAACCATCAAGAGTTATCTTATACGGAAACCTATCCTAGCGACTGGAGATCCCACGGACTAGGATCAATAGGCAAACCAGTTCTGCATAACTCAAGAAGTAATGCATTTGTTTGGACATAGTCCAATTCCATTCCTATGGTGCATAATATAAATGCATGCCTACAGAAGCATTTAAAGGTTAAAACTATGTTTTTTAATGATGACCATATCTTGAATATAACAAGTGGGGTATTTGTAGGATACTCTTAATGGTTGCGATCACCTATGTTAGTGTGAGCTGGGTCGGTTCTATGAGAATACTAAAAGGCTTTTATTCTCTAAAACACTCGCAGAACCAAAAATTGTTCAGGACCAAAATGAACACAACCAAGAGATTGGATGAGAAGGGAATCAATGCTTTGTAAAGCTTATTGTCTGGATATACAATAAAGGCCGACGGTTCAAGATGAAATAATTCACCGATTAGCCAAGTAGATCCGATAAGTTTTAACTAGGGAAAGTTCAAAGTGAAATATCTACTTATCCACGATAAAGCATTATTCATATGTACTCTGTGATATTTCGCTTCGTGTGGGGGATATGTATATTATCATTCATGTGGGGGATTGTTAGAATTCCTAAAGGTCAAGTGAATGAAAAATAACATAAGTCCCACATCGCCAATTTATTGAGAGGTATATTAGTTTATATATGCCTTTCTCAAGTGGAGGTTAGGGGCCTGGGGCTCCCAAATGTATGCTTCGTTGTGAGGAGGGAGATCATGCATCACCACCACACACGCGCGCCGCCGCCGCCGTCCGAACCGGGCCGGGTTTGGGTCTAATATGACACTCGTATTTTTACTACAAACTGGACCGGGCTTTCTGACAGTTGCAGGCCATACGAACAGATGCGGATCTGTTCGGCAGTGGACGCGGGTTGAATAGGCGCGAGCGGGTGCGACCCGACACGACTTCTGAAGTGATGCGCGCGCAAACGAACAGGTGCGGAAGCAGACGCGGGTGCAGGGCAGCGATAAACAGAAATGACTGTACGAAGAGGTACAGACGCGACTGTTTGAGCGAACGGGTGCAGACACGACCGTTCGGAAGGGATACGGACCAAATATAAATAAGGAGGAAAACTGATCACTTTCCTCACTCGTTTTTCAAATCCGAATCTCTCTTCTCCTCTAACGACTGCTGCTTTTCTTATATTCAAATCACAGAGTTGACATACTCATTACAATCTCGTGCAGATTACGTCTGTTGTATCTTGGGAGAATTTTGAAATAAAATTCTTAAGGAAATTGTTACGACAAGCCTCAGACGAAATTTCCTTTATATACTGGTTAGATTCGCTGTAATCTTTCCCGTTTATAAGTTGTACTATTTCTTACAATAGTATAACGTTGTTATTGTAATTTATTTACAAACGTAACTTATTGTTACATTTATCTAATACAGAATTCCAGCGTAGTGGAATTCTAATTAATAAACTTGTGCGACGAGTTTATTGTAGCGTGCTATCTGTTTTAGTACACTAGACATATAACAACTGTAAGAAGTCAAGCTGTTTGAATAAATATTGTGAATGTTATCAGGTTAGACTTCATTCGCATAAGTTGATTTATTTTGTTATTTGTAAATGAATTGTTTGAACCATCAACTGGAGGGTGGTGTGGGGTGCTTACTAAGCTGCAAATGTGAGTCATAAAATGTGTTTGGAAGAAAAGACGGTATGTTTGATTTCTATTGCTCCGTAAAAATAATTTTTTTACCATTTATTTACCGATAATTTTGTAACTTTTTTTTACTTCTTATGCTTCCAACTAGAGGATATTTGTAGCAATAATATTTAACATAAAAAGGCTGAACTGTGGCCTCTAAAATATAGTGAATGACTCTATTTTGTATAACCCGATTTCATGAAATTTGGACCCTAAGTGTAGAGTACGATAAAGTAAACAGATGAGAAAAAAATATGACACTGGCTGGCTAAGTTGCATTACGCACAACTTTAACATATAATTTTAAAAACCTAAATCTTTTTCATGAATTATATGATTTTTCCATCAACCAAAATAGGAGTTTCAGTAATTTAGCACCCTAAATAAAACCTTATATTCCATTGTCCTTATCAATCTGCTTGCTCAAAGAAAGTGTATTATATTAGAGTGTGGGTGCCGTGATTTAATTTATTATGACGTTAGTACTATATCACACATGTGCTCATAAAACTCAAGTCAAACTGAGATGAGATGTTGAAAATGGAAAAATAAATTTAAGGTAGATATTTCTGCTTAAGACTTAAATTTATTTTTTATACACTCACATTATTTGAAAACAAATGTTCAAATGGCACAAAAATTCAGGTAAAGCAGTCACAGTGTCCAAGAAGGCAACCAACTAAGAAAGTAATTTAATCATTTAACGTTTCCTCTGAAGTATGTGTAACAATGCAAGACAATCAACGTGTTGAATTCGCCTTCAACTATTCGCGCCTTCTCCACCTTTTGATTTCATTGTCGTTGGATTCAAAGCAAAGGTTAATTATTGTAGCAAGTGTGGAAAGAAACCACAATTTGTTTTATGGGTTTATTTTCATTTCTAACTTACTGTGGCATACATCATGGTAGGGAACCTTTTTCTTTTTAAAGACGGATGACGGATGATAAGATTCCCAATGGTACTATCGCTAAATATAAAAGTCAATATGCAAAAATGGAAAAGGGGAGAAGAAGATGAGATGGAGCGTGTTTTCCCTTAAAGAATTGCAGCCAGAGACCAATGGTTTCAATCATAAGAACAAACTAGGGGAAAGCGCGTTTGGTGAAGTTTTTTGGGGCAAGCTTTGGAATGGATCCCAGGTTTATTTTTATTTTAAGTTTGACTGGGATATATTGGAAAATGAAGGCATACCATTGACTATCTGTACAAATTTTTTATTCAGGAAGATATTTGTTAAAAAAAATAGTTTTATATATGTGACATATTTCTTTGGATATTGGTTGAATTACTACTTCGTTTTTATCCATTTATTCCTTATGCAACCAAGTTAGATATCCCTATCAAGAGCATCTTGGCAAAATTTATGCACTACTTAATAATGTTTCATTTAGTGCTTTCTAATTGTAGAAACCTAGGCATATTCAATGCTCACAACTCTTACATGTTTCACATGGTGATGTTCAGGGCTAATTATGTAAGAAACGGGCTTATGAGATGTTTTTGGAGGATGTTGTTCTATGGTCTAGATATGTATATTCTCTGTGTGCATGTGAAAACACTATTTTTCTCATCTATTCAACTGACGCTCTTAAGTTATTGAACGATTCACAAGTTATCATTATGTACTAGCCTTAGCTTAAAATATATACCGAAAAGGTGCTTACTACTGAATTTAATTTTTCGTATCACTTCTGTTAAAATTATATACTATCAATTTTTTAACAATCCTATAATACAGTTCTTTGAGTAAGATTTCTTTTGAAATAAGGATTTTTGGCGTATAATTTCATTACGATATACATTTTACAATTGCATAAAAACTGGAATGAAGAAAATTTTAAGTTGGTAAAAGAATTAATTTCCTACAATAATAAATCTCCATTTTCAATCAATATGAAACTATTAACAATATTTATGGCCCAATTGATTTTACATCAACATAGTACAACACTTTTGACTTAAAAAATAAAACAACAATACTTTTCCAGCTGAACCAGAATCTCCTTGCCAGTTTTAAATATAATAATATCTGCAGCTTTAAATATAATTTTGGCATGGTAATGAATTTTAGCTCGACAAACCGTTTTCAAAAGAACATATCTACAACTTTAAATATAAATATAAATTAAATGTATAATCAAGTGCTTTGCTTCTATAATCAAGTGCTTTGCTTTTATATGTTCTGTGTCTTTATGGTGTTATGTTCAATTCTATAAACATCAACCATCCAGTTGTGTATTATATTTTTCCTATTGTCTTTAAACATCAAATTTATGTGATTACCTTACCTGTTTGTATTCCTATCTCAACATGTCTTTCATTTTTAAGATTAAAAATAATTTATGCTTACGCGGTGCCTATGGCTACATAGCCAAATATTTTATTGGTTAGTTTCTTTTAGATTTTGCTCGAAAAATTGGAATCTTAACATCAAAACATAAGAAAAAATTTAATCATTGAATAAGCTTAAAATTAGAATATAATGGACATATCTAATGTCTTAAGCTTGCTACCATGTGAAGTATTAATGAGCAGTATGTTTTGCTATGTATAACTCTGCTAATAATTAAAAGAAAAACAAAATAAAAACATGGTGCTGAATCAAAATTTATGATGCTTTATTGAAGTTCAATTTGTGAAATACAATTGTGGCTGTAAATTTACAGGGACCAGCAAGTGCAGTCTTTCAAGGAACAGGAAGAACTCTAGAAACTGGATCTTCTTCATCTTCTTCTTCTGCTTTCCGCACCATTGTTGTAGTTCCTACACCAGTTGCTTCTTCCATTGCAGTTGATGAGTCTAAACTGACAACTTCAATGCATCTTTGTTTAGCTGATTGTTCCCGAACTATAGGACGTTTCAACACTAACCATACTATAGGGCACAACAGGTTCTACATCAACGGTTATTCTACAAGCAGAGGAAGAGTTGTACCAGCTAGATATACACTGTAGACGGTTGGGTTTCCTCCTAAATCGCTCTGAAGATACTCAACCTATCGAACAAGCTGGCCTTGCTAACTCCACTATTATTCAAAAACTTTGAATTCATGTCAATTTTCAAAGCACCTACTTGGTTGATAATACATTTATTTGAAATTGGAAACAATTTGTGAACGTTGTATATTTTGCTGCGACAGTGCCTTTTATTTACAACAACGTTATTTGCTTTGCTTGGAATTGGTTTTGAAGTCGCAGATATAAAAGCAAAGCATAACTGCATAGGATTTTTCCATGTAACGTGTATTTTGGCAGAATGCATTGAGTTTATAGCCCTTGCTTACTATGAATTATGTCTGAATTGCAATAATTGAGGTATCTCCTACCCTCCTCATATGTTTTTATGTGCTTTCTGAAATATAGTAGAGGACCACTCCACGCTGTTTGCTTTGTGAAAAAACTCACATTTCTTTTGAAAATAATTTTTTCCCAATAAAAGTAATAATATTGGTTTTAAAAGGGGTTGAACCACTAGGTCAATACCATTATCACTTATTATGCCTAATTAATGCACAAATTATGAATTAACAAATCAAAATATTGTCCTTGGTCCAATGTTTTGCAATTAACATTCGATGATTATTTTTCTCCAAAAAACAACCGGTTCGTAATTTCAAGTTCTTTTGTTAACATATGCAACCTGAAAAAGCAGCTTATATTCAACACCTTTGGAAACTTCTTTCATTTCTCCTTGAAGCTTTTTAATGAAAATAAGAATTTCCCTGACTCCTATAAAATGCTTGATGCATGTAAACTTGGTTGTATCTACCAAATAGGATAATTCACACTATTGAATTAATGCATGTACATTATGATTAGATGCAAGACCATCTGGACGTGTTATTATTATATTCTAACTCACTGAATCGTATATAGGTTTTATTTATTTTTGTTTATTTATTTATTTATTTATTTATTTTTATGTGTTTAAATTCGAATATTGATTTTATGAAAAATGTATGTTTGAGTTTAACTTAAAATAAATGTATGGATTTTATATTATAATATATATATATATATATATATATATGTATGTATTTTGATTTTAATATATATATATATATATTGATTTTTATGTGTATGCATTTTATAATTTATATTGATTTTCGAAATCATATATAGATTTTATTTTTAAATATGTATTTTGATATAACATTTAGTTTTCAAAAGAGAATAATAAAATAATAATATAATATACTCTTCGTTCTAATTACATCAAGCTGATTCTGATTTGTTTCATCGATTTCTTATTATCAGCATTGTTCGTTGAATCTGTGTTCACCTTGCTTCGCTTTGGATGTGTAGTATTTCTCTAGCCTCAAAAGGTGAGCAATCATTGACGATTAACATTCTTATATTTAATAAATTTAATACACATTGAAATGACAATTAAAATATGCTGTTAAATTTGAACTGTTTATTATTTGATTGCTACATATGATATGCCATAATAGGTAACTGTTCACCTATGACATCTGACACCATAATCTATCGTATATATTATATTTAAATTGTTATTGATAATATATGCCTGTTGATGATATGTTATATTATTATTATATTTGTTCCGCTCTACAAGTTCCCTGTTAGTTTAGAATTCCCTATGGGTTGAAATGACACATACCCGAACGATCTCGTAGAATATGGAAAATTCGTTATGGGTTGAAATGATAAACCAAACGATTTTCATTGATTTTTTGAATTTTGGGATTTCGGGTTGAAATGATGTATACCCATAGATAATTAAATAGCGGATTGAAATGATAAATATCCATATCACTTGACAATAGGATAGAAATTATGAATGCACACCGTTGGTCTATTTTTGAAAAATGATTTCCAAAGTTTTAAAAAGAAATATATGACTTTTATATAAATATTGATTTTTAAAATATAATATATAAATGTTATTTCTATATATGTCTAAATTTTAGATTTTAAAATTATATGTTTAGAAATTTAAAATTTTAGGTTAGTTTGAAATTATAATTTGTAAGATTTTTCTTATAATTTTACAATTTTAAATATATAAAATAATTTTTAATATAAAAATTAATTTAATAATAAGGCTTAGTTTAATAAAATTTAATTTAATCAGTATGTAATATGTTTAAGTATTTATTTAAAATAATATTTTAGAAATAGATTTTCATAATAATTTTATTAAATAAGGTTGGAAAGAAAAATTGATTTGAAATTGTTTTGTTTAAAAATTATACTTGAATAAAATCGATTAGAAACTTATTAATTTGAGATTTAAAGATACGATTTTATAAGTTGACTTGATTTAAGGTGATTAAATGAATATTTCCAAAATTTAAATAAATTGAAATGGGATATTTAGTTTAATTTAAATTTGTAATTTAAGATTTTATTTAAATGATTGTTGGATTGATTAAGGGAATGTTTCAAAACTAAATAATAATGAAGTTGAATTTGAAGTGTAAATGAAATTTATCAAATGGAGTTATTGTAAATGTTGAATATTTAAAACTTTGAAATCAATTGAAATTGAAATGGTTTAAATTGTAGTTCAAATCTATATTTGAAATCAATGTAAATTAAAATGGTTTATTGAGAAGTTGAATTTAAATTGATGAACTGAGATTGAATTAAATTGAAATTTTGGAATCCGAGTTGATTTGAATCGATTTGTGAAATTTAAGGAAATTATTTTTATTATATAAAGTATTTTAATGTATATATATAAACTATTTTAATATATAAATTATCTTAATATATATACTATTTTAATTTGTAACTATTTTAATATATATATATATATATATACTATTTTCAATATCTAAGCTATTTAAGTCGAAAGTGTTACGATTTTTGAAAAGGAATATTATTTAAAGCGAGTAATGATCTCAAATTGAGATGGTTTGGAAATGAATATGATATTTTGATATGAAGTATGAATTACTAAAATGGAATGACCACGGTGTGAAATAAGCATTTGGTTGCTAAAGAGACTGGGATCGGATATTGTCATACTCTCTACCAATACCGAAAACCACTTTAACAACTGTGTACGTGGTGGAGATTCCAGAATGAAGTAGGATGGTTTGGCGACGATTTTGTATGAGGTATTTACATAGCCCTGACTGCCGTGAGTCAGCTTGAGATTGCTAAGACATGAGCAATTGACGGGCCAAGTAAGGTAGCTCCTCCGATCGGACACACTTCTTCGATGCCATTCTATTACTTTGTGATTTGATTGGGGGCACCTTCGATTTGATTATGGGAGTGTTGTTTCGAGGTGGACTGTAGTCGTGGCTATGCGTTACCATTAGCCCGGATGGTAAATGGCATTTCTACCCCGACAATACCTCATTGTGCCTTGTCATCTGCCTTATCGAGCCCCTACGATTTTGATTTGTGTCGTACCTATGAAGTGCTCCCTGGTAGCCCACTGGTTTGGTGGAGTTTACAGTACTGTGTAGACTATGGCATTGTGTAAAATGTGTTAGGGGGATATAGGTAACGCCTTAATGATATTTTAATAGTTAATTTTACCGTAGACATTATTATAATAGCGTATATTACAACATAGTAGATAGTTCCATGGATCCTTAGAGGATGGGTATCCCAACATCCTTTAAGTTACTTGTATTTCAGTGGACATTTCACTTGAGTTTAATTTATTGATATAAAAATGTTAATCCCGACTCGAGTGTTTTATGTTTTGCTTTATGCTCGGGTCGGACTGAGTGTCACAGCATTTGAGACTCACCTTTGGAGATTAGAGCTTTGTTTGATGATCTATCTATCCAGCTTTCAGTTATTTCAGTTATTCCAGCCACTTGTGCTCAGACTCTTCAGTTTCTTATGTATTAGAGATTCATTTGTATTTGAGATTCTGTGGTATTTTATTTCAGATTTTGATAATTTATAGTAGCTTCATGAACTGCTAATTATCTATTTCGCTGCTTATTGTTATATCATTCTGTGTCTGTGATTCTATGATTGATTTATTTACTGTATATGATAAGTTATGCCAAATATAAATTAACAATCTGTTATTTTGAACAATTCAAGTTTTCCATGTGTGGATGATTGTCGATTTGAATGGTTTAAAATATCAGGTCGTTACATGTTGACATTCTGATTTATGAAGTCCGTTGTTCAAGTTTGTTTAGCTGATTTTGTGCTTAGTTCATGTTAGGTAGACCGAGAATTTGTTCGTTCAAACTTAAGTTCTTTGGTCCATATATGCAAGTCACGTTGTTATCAGTGATTTTATGTTCGAGCAAGACAGTATGCAGTTAAATGTTTGGATGACTTGAGTTAAGCTAGTCTTTATAATCAACACTATTCCCTGCCTTAGATGCCAACCCCTATACCCTAGCTTCACAACTGATCCCTATAATTAAATTCATCTGGTAATACCGACCCCTTCCGTTGGCCTACATATCGATCCTTATGTTTTGACTCTCACTACCGAATGCTATGATTCCTTCTAGCCTAGATGTCGATCCTTATACTTAACCTCTTTCAAGACTAACAATGCTTTTTAATTCCTAAGTTGATCCCTATGGATAAGCCTCTACACCGCCCTCGCACAAGATCCTTATAATTACCGATCCCATACGCCAGCTTTTCCCATTAGATCACCAAATAGCCAAGTACTGCCTAATACCGATCCCTCCATCTGCCTCCCTCTTTTCCTCATCGCTCTTTCTTCCTCATTTCCTATTCCTTTCTCTTCTTCTCCAACGCCTTCTTCTCCTCCCTCAAACTCGCCTGATCTAACTAAGCCCATTGACTCGCTTGCCTAAGATCAAACATACGTGACACCCTAAATCCACACTCAACTAATGTAATTGCGAGTGGAAGTTATAGCTATTTGATGTAGATTCCGAGGTCGAAACTTGGATTAGGGACGAATTGACAGTGGTGAAGATCAAAAGTGTGGTCTCGCACTTAAATTTAAGTTTACAAGAAAAGCTTGTATTCTTTTCAGGCCGATTGATTGGGAAAAGAACAAAGGAAAAGGAAAAGGTATTAGAGAAGAAAAAGTGAAGAAAGAAAGGAGAAAGGTGTGGGTTTTTATATAGATGATGAAGAGGGGGAGACGAACCGGTCTTACCAGGTGACTCAGTCGCAAGATTAAAGAGGGATTGTCCCCGAGGCTAGCCGGCCCCTATCCATGTAAACACATAGAAGGATCGGCATACCAAATGCCCACCCCTTCTATTATTTAAAAATAATAATAATATAAAAGCATAATATGAAATGATGTAATGTACAAAGGAAAGTAGAAGGAAATAGTTGATGCCAAAAAGCTGAATGGTAACCGATATCATGAAGGTTACACTGTAAACAGAAGCATATAGAATAAAACAACTTGGCAAAGGCCAACGAACGTCCGAACCCGTCCGAACGTCGATGATAGAAACATTTGTATGAGCATGCATGGAAGATATTTATAAATTCAACTTTTTGAAAGTCACTGAAGTGGGGGTTTAGCTTGAGATGATCAAGCTTGATGTCAAATCAGGAGAGAACCTTAAGACCTCCTATGACCAAATCTGTGCTTACTAATGTAATACAACGTCAAATTCGTATCATCAGAGGTTAATAGAGGAGCAATTATCAACCAAGAAGTCGGATAAGCTTGTTTCCCGAAAACTGGAATTTTTTTCAATTCAAAGCACATCATGTTATTCACAAGACGTACTTTTGGGAGAAATTGTTACCCTGTGTTTTGACCCGGCTACATAGGTTTGATTACAAGGACCAAACTCAACTACTGATGGAAAAGATGATCACTAGACAACAACTACATGACCAAAATATAATGCCTAGGCAGTTGTATCAGATCTAGGATAAATGGATTAATAGATGGATGATGTAGGATGGCAGATTATGGGGTTTAGTTTGGTTGGAATAGGGGTCGGCATGAATGTTTGGCAAATTGGATGAAATATAGATGGATCGGTATAAGTGTGATATGGCCGTGGGTCGGCATAGGTTGTAAAACCAGTAGGAGTGGCATATTGATGGTCAGCGGAAGGGTCGGCGTGATATGTTCGTAAGCTATGGGTCGGTATGATAAAGCTAGAGGGGTCGACATGTTGATAGTCAGGGAATAAGGGTCGGTAAGATGAGGTTGGAGAGATATGGATCGGCGTGGTATAGTTAAGAAAAAGCGATCGGCATGTTTCATTTGGAGATTATGGGTCAGCATATTACACTCCAGAAATAGAGATTGGCATGAAACCTAGTCAAATTGGGTGAGATGTGCGTAGATGGAGTATACGTAGTGTGGTGACGGGTCTGCATAAAGTGTTCGGAGGATACGGGTCGACATATTATGTTTAGGAGACATAGATCAACATGGAACAGGAGGGTCGACACAATCCAAACTATGTTAAGGTTCCAACAAAAATATCACGAGAACTAGAGCTCCATGCATCCAATCATCTTGATAATTGAAATACCATCATCATAGACTAAGAGGAAGCTACCATAGGAATCGCTAGCCCAAAATCGATTCATGGAGAGGTCGATATCGACCCCTATCCATTGATACTTGGGCCTAGCCCTCCCTACGGTGGGCCCAATGGTCAAGGAGATCTATATGCTAAAGTTTCATTCATATTGAAGGCTGCATTCATCTATAAATAGAGGCATATAGAGCCATTTTTAGGACTTTTAGATAGCGAGTGAAACTCTACCATTATTGTAACTAACATCCTCTATTCCTTTTCGATCTCTTGCAATTTCTTACCGATCGTAGTTGTAATCAAGTGAATTGCAAAGCAATAAAGAGAGTACTCAAAGTGGATGTAGGCAATCAACGCCGAACCACTATAAATCTTGTTGTTTTTGCTTTCTACTGCATTTTTCTTGATATTTAGTGTTATTCCTTTGCTTTCGTTTAATTTTTTATTTTATTTCACTACTTAAATCTATTCTCGGGTTCTGTGGCCAATTTGGTTGCAAACAATTATTTTCAAGCAACAGAAGTGAGTTCAGTACATCCAAACCATACTTTTGGTACTTAACCAAAAATCATTTCAAAGCGGTATCAAATACTTCGTATAACAATACCAAGTATATGATCTAAAATAATTCCCAAATATTTACTATTAAAAATATTAATATTATTTTCTCCAAAATCTTGAAAAACATATTCAAAGATACCGGGTTTAAGTTCTCAAATTCTCTATTTAAATCCTTTCTTTTTATAAGCCATATTTTATAAAGTATACTTATATAAAGTCATACTTTTATATAAATATTTTTGCAAATAATTTCTTTCCAAAATATTCTAAATTTTCCATTGACTATAGTAAACATATTTTACTAAATTTTAACTTCTAACCCAACATTATCATTGAATTCCTTATAGTCAAACCGTGAAACTTAATTCACAAGGTGTTTGTCTTAATGTATCCACAATTACTGTCTACCCAACCCATGATGTAGAAAGGTAAAACTGCTCATAAACTAGTTGAGCACCAATCAATAACAAGCAAAGCTACTAACTGATCAAGCATGATTTAGATAATCATTAAGGTTATGGGATATAAAACTAAAAGAAGCACTAAAGTCAAACAAACACGAATAGAAAAGTCAAAAACAGATAGTATACCTTCAAAATTCTGCTTTCCCTTCTCAAGTGCAAAAATAGCAAAGTCCCTAGGCTGCTCTTCTTTCTTGAGCATGGGACAATCTTTAACAAAATGGCCAGGATGATGACAACTGTAACATTCCCTTTGTGACTTAACCATTTGGCCTCCTCTATCGAGCCTACACTTATTAGAAAAGTGATCCCTCTTTCTACATTTTTTGCAAATAAGGTTAGACCTATTCGACCAAAACTTGCACTTCATATCCCCAACTAGTGCAAAAATAATAGCCCTTGGTGCCAAACTCTCATACCTTATAGCCATATTCACCAAATTCAGAAAAGGCACCATAAGCCGATTAGTCATGTTTTTCTAAAACTCGAGATACATACCTTCTACAAACATCTCATTCTTCTTAAGTGGCATGTCAACTAACCCTAACCTAAACCAAGACAATGTAATAAATTGATTCTCATACTCAGCTACAGTCATGGCCCCTACTTCAGATCAAAGAAGCTACTAAATATAAAGTCTTTACGACTTTCGAAATTGGGCCCAAGAGAAGTCATTCTCTTAGCCAGTAGCTATAATTGAACTCCACCAATCCATAGCTACATCTGTTAGATGTCGTGATGCCAACCTACGCTTCATTGCGTCATCCAGTTCCATATTCCCCGAATATTTGATCACATAATTTGATGCAAGTATGGACTTCTGTAATAGCCTCCGTGCCACTAAACCTCTTATCTACCAGGCTGTCATAATCATGACAAAGCAAAGCAAAACCCATTTGAGGCCTAACCTGCACAACCTCCTCTACGACATTCACCTTTGGTTCTTCAACTAGAGCAACATTCCTTGGTGCTTTATTCCCGCCATTCGTGACAGTATTATACCAACCACCTCTAACATTGGCAGCTCTAGTACTCATAGTACTTACTACCTAACCAAAACAAAACTTCTTTTAGGAAATGAATGATAAATTTATTTCAAAGGAGTTACTAGAAGGATATATTCCTAAGGAATAATTTTAAAATTTTAGTTTTTAAAATACAAATATTCTATCATATGTATAATACACTCAACTCATTCTAGGGTCTTGCTTACCCTATCTCTAATGAGCTATACCTAACCAAAGCCAAGTTGTTCACTCAACCTTAAGCATTGATACCAAATGAAATGGCCACTCACTTTTTTAGGGCATGACTACAAGTGGTAACTTCGGTCCTTATTTTGCGGTAGCCTCTCAATTGCAACCAACCCTTAAAAGGTCACGTAGGGGTAAGAGACAAAGCTTCGTCATATTGTTCATAATGTGAGAACCCCCTATCACACTGATTACACTAATGCAGGAACGATAATATATAATACTAAAGGAATAGTACAAAGGGTTACTTCGAATATGGAAATTTTAGAGTTACCAAAACCTAAACACTATCATCAACCTGGACAGTTATAACTACCTGTCCTCATAATGCAAATGTATAAAATATAGTGATGCGGCGAAAAAATAATATTTCCATAGGTAATAATCTAGCTTCTCTCCATAAGCTTTAAAGCGTCCAAAGCTAAATTTAGAAATATACACGAGCTTACCTGAGCATTATAAAAAATAACACCCAGATCAGTTTGGAAAACTAGCATGAGGAACTAAAGATATATGTAAGTAACAGTAACCAATGAGACCATATGGATTACTATAACGATTTTTCCCTCAAATGAAACCAACCATCTAATGAGTGAATATACTGGTATAATAGATAATGTCTAGGGTAAAGAACATATATCATAAAATAGTTGTTGTGCGTACAACACAACAATAGTTGGTATACAGTCAATACCGCTAAGGTACGTTCGCATAATAAATTTTTCCTTGGTGATGCTTCTAGTAAACTGAAACGGATCCCCATGATAAGGACAAAAAACTACCTTCCAAGCACCATATATCCCAAGATGAAATATACCATAAGGTAAACACAACTGGCCCATCGCTAGAACATAGTATGAACAGTATGGAACCATGTACCAACAACTCCCGTTAGCATCATTTATATGCATTTAGATAATGGTGTTGATATACCCTCAAAGGTTAGCTAAACCCAAGATTGTGCATCCCACTCTATGTTTAGCCATTCCAGATGTCGACGTCAAGTTTAGCATCTTTCACACGGGTCTTCATCACTCGAACAAAACACGAATTCCCAAATGGATTCCATCATCTTGAATAGATCATGAATTGCTACATGGATTTTAGCATTTTGAACAAATCTTGAATCTCCATATAAATTCTCGCATAGGTCTTCCGATGAATGCTAACGTTGTCTCTCTATTCGAATACTCTGCAAGATTGATAGTCCACATGATAGCATCATTTGAAATGTTAATGCCCACCTCTCCTTTAAACTTAATATAGGCAGTTCAACTCTATAGCATTTCACTTCATAACTACTTCTAGAAAATGGATTGTGTGTATGGTTTTGAAGTGGTTATGGTTCGAGTCATCTCATATAAGTACACTTTTCCTGCTTACCAAATGCTCCAAAATCAATCGATGTATTTTCGATTAGCTCAATTTTGACTCTCTTAGAAGTATGCAAAGGCTAGAGATGTTTCGTAGCAATGCTCCTCCATCGGGGTTCTCATTGTATGAAATCGTGAAGCTTTTAGATACTTCCTAAGCCAATATTATAAAGAATTTATAAATGATTTTAGAATTAAATAAAAATAAAATCTTTCTCAGTTTTGTAAATATACTTATACCATTGAAATAATTATATGAGTGCATTTTCTAAGTTGTGAAGTGTAATGTTTGTGAATATATTTTTACTGTTGTGATAAGTATAGGGATATTTTGAAAGTATTGAAAATATTGGGATGTATGTGTATATCTTTGTAAAGGTATTTTTGTACAAGTAATTTACAAAGTGGTTTCAATTGATGAAAAGATTAATTAAAGTGGTTAGTGGTTGCCTATGTGCTTAACCAATGTTCGTTTTTCCTACGGAATTAAATCCCTGATTTGGAAGTGTGTTTGTGAATAGTTAAATAACTGACTATCAAATACGGACTCAAAATTCAACTTTGAAAATATCTAGAAGTAAAGTGAGGTATATGGCACAGTCATCTCCGATGATGTTGTACTGTGCATATAAATATCATTTCGTTCTCCTAGGGCAAACGATAAGAAAATCTGTCCACTAATGGTTAGAAGGTGACCTTCGCTGAAATCTTTGAGTGTTTATTTTCTAAAGAACCGAGGCTGAGTTTACCAGAAACTATCAAATGTTGTTTTAAAGAGACCAGTATAGGATATGTTATCCAAAAAATACTTTCGATCCAACTCAAGTGTTTTGAAGTGAAGACATCTTGAAGATGATAGAATTGAAAAAGGAGCTCTATGAAGTGCAAGGGCTGCTTGCTACTAATCCTAAAGGTGATTTCAAAATGGATGTACTAGAAGTAGTGCCTTCGGTTTGTTCATATCCTGAATAACTTGCATGGATAAATGCTGGCATTACATTACTGCTTGGTGCATATTGTTTTTATTCTAAGGGTAAGTGCTATATAAAAGGTAAAACGTAGCCTCAAGTGTCATCAATCGGGAATGAATAAAATAGGAGAAGTAGGGAAAAGTGGATCGCTCCCAATTATGGTATGATCATCCCTATCTGGAGTCAATATTATCTCTTATTTGTATGCTTCAGGCCCATTGACCAAGGAAAGATCAAGTTTAGTACTATCCAGCAAGCGGTAAGCCGTTTCTGTGTTGGTAGGGGATCTTGGCGAGGTCCTCGGTGTTATTTGATATAGAGATGCACTGTTACGGGCGGTACCCTGGTATCCTAATCATTGTATGGAGTCAATTCTCCAAGAAACACCGTATGGACTTAGCTATGCCCAACTATGCTAAAATGCGAGATGCAAGCATTTCAGCTATATTCATATTTTACTTTGATCCCTACACATTATTATAATATCACTATATTTTCTATAGAAAAATGTTTTGGTTATCGTAAGATAAAACCCGTCCGCGTTTATGTGCGGTGTAGTCTTATGAGATACATTTATTTTGAAAGGTTTAATATACTATACAAATTCATTTGGGTGTGTTTTCTCACGTTAGTTTACTAGATTGATTTGGACGTTCTTCCCTTTCAATACTTGGATCAAACTAAGCATATTTACGGATTGATTTGGATGCACTAGAGCTCAAGTGACAAGTTGAAGGTCCAAGACGTATCTACATATTTCTTGTGTTCCACTGTGGTGTTTGTTAGTTGTATTTATTAATAAATTGTAAGGACAGACTATAACTGTCCAGACTGAAATAGGTTAGTGTACTCTGATTGATATATGTATATTATAATTTTTGTGTGTAAAGATTTGTCTATAGATTATTTATTCTGCTACGAAATTTTATGTAGTTTAGTTTCCTTTTTCTCTTCTTTCTTCTCCCTTCATTTACTCCAAACGATCGGCTTTCCAGCATTTGATTGCTCGCACGTAATATAGTGGACATATTAATGTCAATTTTCAAGGGTTGAAAATCATATTCATTACAATGCAACTCACACTTTAACCCAACAAACAAGATCCAAGAACCCAAGTCAAACCTCCACCTTGCGTCATCTTTTCTTCCTTTCCTTTCCTTTCTTTCACTTGCCACTAGCCTAAAATGGATCCCCAAAGCTCACGGCCTTCTAAGATAGGGGTAGTATGGCTTTGTGTAATGATTCGTATTTTTGGATCTTTGAATTTGAATATTTAATTTGTCTAAATATTCAAATTTGAATTTAAATTATAATAAAATCTATGTTTAAAATTATGACTTTATTTTTGACAATGTATTTTTAATTTAATTTATAGAATTTTTCCATAATTTTTAATTTGGAAAATACTTAAATTTTCATTTGACGCTTATTGCGGCAAACGTCGATACTTTGAAACTTTACAAAATAAGTTAACTTGTCTATTTTATTATTGTTTTATGATCATCTCACGTTGTTGAGCGTGATTGTATTTTTATTTTTGTCATTTGCGGCTCGTACGCAAATGTGATTTTATCTAACTTGATATTCTAAAAAATTTAAAATATCTACACATTAAATGTTTGTACGTGCGCATGTCCTCTTTGCTCATGATGTTGTAGTTTTAGCATTTAATGTTTTGTCCTTGCACTTGACTTTATTTTCTTAGTTCCTGAGTTTACTTAGCTATAAAGTGTTTGTGTATACACAATATGGGAGGAAAAAACATTTTCATATTTGCAAAAAATACAATCACACAGACACGAATAGAAAAACAAGCTCTTCCACTTTTCTTTTCTTTTCCTTTTTCTCAATAAAATGAACATATGCAGGTGATAGAGAGGAGGAGAGGCACAGATGCAATTATACTTTCAATTTTCTCATTTTCTTCATTTCGCATGAAATGAAACAAAGCAACTCTTCTTTTCTACTTCATTTACCAGATAGCTTCTAACAAGATACTTAACAATATATATCAGTGAGTATGTGAGTGTGTGTGTCTATATATGTGTGTGTGTCTCTCTCTCTCTCTATGTGTGTGTGTACATGGCAGTGAGGTGAAGAAATGTTCATGCGCATGAAGAAGGAGGCGCACTTTCCCTTTTCTTTTATATTTTCATGAAAAATAAAATGCATGCATGAAATATTGGAGACAGACACACTCACACGCATGAAGGGAAGTAGCAGGCTGCTAGGCGCACGAGGAAGAAAGTGGAAACATGAAGGGGAAGGAAAGAAATGGGTCGTGCATGCATGTGTATGTGGGCTTTCAGGTTTGGGTAAAGTACTTAGGCGCGAGCATGGGAATTATGAGAGAAAGGGGAAGGTTGGATACATGAGAAATGTAAGATGGAGAGGAGTAGCAATATATGGTAGTGAGGAGGGGAAGGAGATTTGAGCGTGAGTTTTAAAATATACAAACGCATGGAAATGTGATAGTGGGGAGGATGTGGATATGTACATGGCGTAGCAGGCATGTAAATTTGAAGGAATGGGGATAAGCGGTTTTGTTTATGAGTGTGATGGTGGGCTGTGGGCCTTGCTTGGAAGTAGGGTGAGGTTTGAGCTTTATTTTATTAATTTAGTAAGTTTTAATTTAAGTTAAATAATTTAATTAGTTGAAGAATGAGCTCTTGGGTTTGGGGTATCATAGTGGACTGTTGGCCCTGGGCTATAATAGTAAAATTTAATGGTTTACTTAATTAGTTTTTAAATAGTTAAGTCTAAAATGTTTAAACTTTAAAAATCTAGAACTCCCCCATACGAAATCCGTTTAACATACGGTCTTTGATATTGGATTCGTGTTAACGAATAGAACACACCAGTTTAAAGTATTGATGCATTTGGCGAAGTATAAATTGATAAAATATTAATGGTGAATTTAATTACAAATAAAGTAATTAAATTGAATAGACTATTTTGACATCTATCGAGCAGAATAAATCCTCATTCTGTGCTTGTAAAGTAAATTGATTGTTTTCTAATTAATTAATATGTTGATTGATTTATCATTATTGAATAAATAGATGTGTTCGCTATTTATTATTGTTGTTGATTGATTATGTGATTTACGCTCGACTCGTTTATGAGCTATTACCTTTTTATTTTTGACATGGGTTCACTACAAGACATATAGTGCATTCCAACGGCGGTCAGACGTTGGCGGTCGTTGGAAAGCCGTTGATGGACGTTGGAAACGCCGTTGATATACATTTCAACAGCGTCCAACGTCAACCAACGGAACCAACGCGCATATACTAACGTCTTCCAACGTTCAAGTTGTCTACGTGGAAGAAGATGTTGACCAAATAGACGTTGGAAGAAGATATTGACCAAATAGACGTTGGAAAGACGTTGGAAGATCCGATGTAGGACGTTGTAAGACGTTGGAATAAATGTGCAAGTATGCCGTTGGTGGACGTTGGAAATCTGGGTGTTTTTTTTACAGAACCAACAGTGCATGTTTCCAGCCACCTCCAACATCGTATATCTCATAAAAAGCTCAATTTCGAGCACATATACAACAGCATATCTCACATATAATCAATCAGAATAGTAAATCCAAGTAATAAGCATATATACTAATCAACATACACAATACAAATCAATATAAACAACATAAACCATCCAACAAAACGTCCAATCCAACAATATCCAAACTACTACGTCAACATCTCAAAAATCACATCCAAAACCAACATCCAAAACATCAGAATGTATCAAATCCTCACACTCTCCAAATATACATGTCCATAGCAAAACAAATCAAATCATACCTGAAATCACTCTCCTCCAGAACCAACAGAAGACGGAAACCGGCCGTATTGATCCATAAACTCCATAAGGCGCCTGTTCAGCTCCTCCGTTTTGGCTTCGGTGCGGATATTGCGCTCCTCGAGCGCGGCGACCTGGGCTCCGAGCTGTGCCATCTCCTCTTTATCTTGAGCCCTCCGATACTCAATCTGAGCCATCTTAGCCTGTAAATAAAATTTAAACTATCAATGTTTAATAATTGTAATTCGTGTTTACTATAATTCATCACAATGTGCAACAGTTGGTTCAGAATAATTATTTTAAAATTCAAGTTAAAGTTATTACCGATTGACTCTCAAAACCATAGTGTCTGCCATGTGCCGATGGATCTATAACAGACTCAAAAATTGCGTCCTCCTCATCGACGGTCAACTCGTCGCGCCCAGAGCCCTCGAAAATGGAAGTCCGTGCTTGCTGAAACTTTTGATGTTATGCAAAATAAGTTGAATTTAGATAACATTATTTTAATTAACTTATATAAGTGTTATGTCATTATGTTACTTACATATGCGGACTGCGCTTTGGCATCATGATCCCATGAGTATGAAACGGTGCCTGCTTCGTCGACCTGGCTCAACGCATGAGTATGCGTGAAAACATCCCAGTAACTCACGGAAGCTCCACCACGCTGTCTCTCCTAAAATATGTCCATATACATATATATTATATATATTGTTACATTATCTACAACTTAGAATTAAAATCTTTAAATTATTATCGTAATTAATAAATATACCAAGTCCTCTCGGTGATGCTGAAATGACTTGGAACCACCACGATGTGTGACAGGGTTCTTGCTCCTACTGGCGGAGTTCCTCTCCGAATGCCTCTGTAAATTTAATTTAAAAATAAAAATTGTTTAACATTTCTAGTTAGTATTTGCGTAGAAGAATTTAAATTAAACATGTGATAAATTTACCTGAAACTCCTCGTTTCCCCACCATTGCACAAAATCATCCCACACAGCTGCGCTCATCCACTGAGGCTTCTTTCCCGCTGTTTTTAAGTTGTTTACTGTTTTCCGGTAGTTTTTTGCGGCTTTGCTGCACCAGTGGCGATATACGACTGAAATATCAGCGTCCTGAAGGTCCACTTCCGCTTGCACGTTTGACAAAACAAGAGTTATACAACTTTTATAGATAATGTAAACATGAATTGACATAACATGTTCCAAATATATAAAGTGACATACCAAAAAATCCTGTCAAATAGTCTCTTTAACATTATCTAGAATCAATATCCACTTAGGCCAACATTCGGTCATATGACCCATGTACGCCCGTCGAGATATAGATAGAACTACTTGAGTCGGCTCCAAAGAGAAACCACTGTGTTTAAACAGAGAAAAAACATTTAGTATTTCATGGCTACTATATATTTTCAGAATAGATTGTACGAAAATGAAATTTAATTTTGGAATTTAATACTTACATTTGATCTGCTTTTAGCTTTAGCCACACCACAAGACGCCGTAGCTCCTATGATGGACCACCGCCATCACCACCATCCGGACGAACATGCCCTCTCTGTGAGGAAGAGGGAGACCGAGAATGTCTACGTGACGACATACCTATATAATACATGTTACAAACAAACATTATAACAAAAAATAAAATGACTATATGTAAAACATACGGTATGGCGTAACATAAAACGAGATGTGATACATATCATATATTAGCATGCCATTTCATTTTTAATGAAAACAGGATAATGTTTAAAAAAATATAAATTTACCTTCTCAAAATGTAGATAGTTGATCAGTCCTCGTCATTTTCGAATTCAGACTCTGTTTCGCACTCTATATTTTGTTCCTTTGCACTCTCAAATGCTTCAATTAATGCATTTGATTCATCGTTTAGAGGTCCAAAATCTGTTTGATCGTCGGTTATTATTATTCCTCTATTTTCCTCGATATCTGCTTGGTAAGCTTGTTCTTCAGGAATATTCCATCCATCAAATGTAAACCTTGCCTTTGTTTTAAAAACAGCCGACCAATCTATTAAAACAGCCGACCAATCTACTTTATCTCTTCTTAGAGATGGGTAAGAAGCATAATAAAATTGAGGAACTTGTTTGGAAAGTACAAAAGGATCGTATTTATAATAACGCGAAGTATGTTTTATTTCTATAAGATTATATTTTGGGTGCACGTTGATTCCAGAACCTGAAACGTTGCTGAACCAGTTGCATTTAAACAAAAATACTTCTTCCGCGGGTCGTGTGAAATACGTCAATTGCAAAACCTGGGTTAGCATGCCATAAAAATCATGTATATGATCATTTGATCATCACTACTTTTAACAAATACACCAGTATTGTTAGTTAATTTTTCGGCACCGTATTCTTTGGTATTAAATTTATATCCATTGACAAAGAATATTGGATAGGTCTTCACTTTCCTTTTTGGTCCCATAGCTAAATGTTTCAATCCTTCGTCTACAACACAATTTGTTGTATCAAAAACGTACTTAGAAAACCAAGAAGCGAATTCTTTGCTGATATCGCCGTTAGGATGTTGTGATTCGTAAATACTGCAATTATATAACAAATGTTGCATTATGATTAAGATACACGTGTGTGCATATATTTGTATATACACACGTGTTGATGATATATATATATAAGTAAATTATCAAACAAACGGTGCAACTTCGGTACAGTTGAGAAGAACATATATGTGTCCAACATGATAATCTTTATCATCCAACCATACTTCCACACAAGCACCAGCAGGCCGACCTTGTTTTTTAAAAATTGATAAGGTCGTTTGACAATCATCTTGATCAATGCCTTCATCATTACGCGTAGCACTTTCTAATGATATGTTCACATAGTCACTAAAATAATGAGAGAGAAAAAACAAAGCTTCTTCTTCGATGTATGATTTGCAAATCGAATCTCCAACTCGAGCTTTCTGTTTCACTTTTTTTAGATGATTTAAATACCTTTCAAATGGATACATCCATCCGTATTGCATAGGCCCTCGAAGACGTGCTTCTAATGGAAGATGAATAGGTAAATGTTCCATAACATTGAAAAAACCTGAAGGAAATACTTTTTCCATTTTGCAGAGCAATATCGGGATTTCTTCCTCAAGTTTACATAGATGATCAACTTTTAATGTAGTAGAACAAATCTCTTTATAAAAAAGACTAAGTTCTGTTACAACAGTCCAAACTTTTACGGACAACGGTTCTTTAAAAGCGACGGGTGATAAATTTTCCATCATAACATGACAATCATGACTTTTCATCCCGCTAAGTTTATTGTTCTTATAGTCGACACATCTAGGAATATTAAAAGATATACCATCCGGGAATCTTAGTCCTTCCACCTATTTTAAAAGTACTTTAACTTGATTATTGTCTAGCTCATAGCAAGCTTTTGGCTTTTTTGTGTCATTTGGCTTTATATGAAGCTCAGGACGATTACATATTACTTCGATATCACGTCTTGATTTCAAATCATCTTTCGTCTTCCCCTTGACATTCAAAATTGTATTAAAAACATTGTCAAACACATTTTTCTCATTATGCATCACGTCAATATTACGACGAATCAGGAGATTTTTCCAATAAGGCAACTCCCAAAATATGCTTTGTTTGCACCAGTTATGAATCGATGATTTACCTTGAATTTCAATTTGTTCTCCGGTTTCATTTATCTTTGGATAATCCTTTACAAGTTTATAAATTGCTATCCCACTTTTTGGTCAAAACTGGAATATCAACAAATTGGCAAGGAATGAAGAACATCGGGATTGAAGATCGATTGAAAGCAAGGCTACAATCGATGACGTCAAAATTTGGTTGAGCTCCGATCGGGACGAAATTGATTGGTGATGATGATAAGGATTAGGAAAGGCTATGTTTCAAATTTCAGGTTAATCGGAGTTCGTATGAAGGAGATATGATCGATGCAAGGTAA
The DNA here is from genome assembly GCA_030765085.1 of Allium cepa. Lineage (NCBI taxonomy): Eukaryota > Viridiplantae > Streptophyta > Magnoliopsida > Asparagales > Amaryllidaceae > Allium > Allium cepa. The sequence goes on along the minus strand of CM060931.1, from coordinate 919,054,426 downwards.
AAGAACATACTGTTCGAAACCATCGGCACGCAAGGATGGTTCGAATCGATACAGTTCGTATTGATCAGGCACTTAGGAGTTCGTATCGATCGGCTTCGCACCAATCAGATGATGGTTCGAATCGTTACACTTCGTATCGATTGGTATGGATTCGGCTCAGTGAAGTTCGCATCGGTCAGGTGTTGGTTGGACTTGATAGCGTTCGTATCGGTCAAAGGCAAAGCAGGGTGAAGGACTTCGAATCGATACACTTCGTATCGATTGGCAAGGACGAGACTCGGTTATTTCGTATCAGAAGGTTAGGTGGACTTCGACTCGACGACAACATAGGTCTCCTTCGTATCCATAAGGTGTACAGGGGTTGGTTCGTATCGATGGTGGTTCGAATTGATACAGTTCGTATCGATCAAGAGGAAATTTAGGAGTTTGTTTCGAATCGATGTGCTTCGCGTCATTATAGAGTAATGGGATGGATGCGCAGAAGTCCTTCGTATCGATCAGCGGTGGATCGATACGAAAAGGAAGCAGCAGTTTTGGGATTCTGGATTCGTGCCTATCGATACGAAGAGATGGATGCGAACTGAGGTGCAAAACATAGATACGAGCGCGTCTTAAGGAAAGAAGCGTTCAACACGGCGACAATGGTGGATCAACCCAGGGATCTCGCGACACGTCATCGATGCGCACGCGCTTTGGATGGAGTCGAACAAGATGGATTCGAAGCAATGGATTCGAAGACGACAAGCCAGCGGACAATCCAAACTCGAATCGATCATAACTCAAGATCCACTGATCCAAATGCAATGAAATTTTCACAGGAGCTTACATACATGTTGAAGAATGTCCACACCAAATTTCACCTCGATTGGGTGATTTTCTGATCGATTCGAATGGAGTTCGAATCGATCCCAAAGTGGGCCCAAATTTCCTGAGGCCGGGCATGTGGGCCCCCTCACGTGCCAGAAGTGGTCTCCCGTATTTTTGGCGAAATATCAGCATCACACGCCTATAAATAGAGCCACTGGCCACTCAGAAAAGGGGATCTCTCTCGGATCTTTTGGCTATTAAACGTCCAGACTCTGCCGGATTAATTTCTATATTTCGATACTGCTATTGTACTGGAAATTCTTCATATTTACTGCTGTAATCATCTGTAATCATCAAGGATAATCAATAAAAGGATAAAACTTTGGAGTGGACGTAGGCCGAAGATAGCCGAACCACTATAAAACTTGTGTCTTTGTTCATTATTTCTGAATTGCTGTTTGATATTTGCCGAGATCTGATATTTTTTCTTGAATATCATTGGTTTGTGTTCATACACTGGTGCTTTCACGGTATTTGGGGTTTGTGACCAATTTTGGCACAAACACTTTGGTGCTCTCACTAAGAAGGACTAGCACCCACTACATCGGATTTGAAGTTCAGATTTAAAGAAGTTTGAGGAGTTTGGATTTGAGGACAATGACTAGGCAAAATAGTAGAAGGCAAAGGGCTGAAAGAAGCCAACAGGAAGGAAGTCAGCAAGCATCCTCCGGAGGTGGGGGAGGATAGGCTTCGATCTACATAACCCGGGATGAGATGGAAGCTATGGCAAATTCATTGCAGGAGAGATTGTTGAAAGGTCAATAGGAAATGATGCAGACTTTCTTTGAACAGATGAGAACTGTAGGGACGCAGAACTTAGGAACAGCTACAACAGCTGTGGATGCAGGACAGGGGACTAGGGTTGTGGAACCCAATGGAGGACAGGGTACAGAGCCAGAAGGCAATCAACAAGGGCTTGGGGGCAGGCCCACAGGATCTAACACAAGAGGGCGTTTGGAAGGAGTTCAACAGGCCAGGACTAACATTGCTGCCAGTGAGCCCCATGAAGAGTATGTGTCGGAGTTCCCTCGAGGGCATGGGGGGCAACCCCTAACAGACAATATTGGATTAGTGGAGATCATTAGAAGAACTGTGCGAGGTGGTTTGACCAACAGAGACTTGGAAGGACTAAATAGGAGTCCGTTTGCTCGGGAAATAAGGATGGCTCAGAATCCACCTAAGTTCAAGCTACCTAGCGTAGAGGTATATGATGGCAAAGCGGATCCAACTGATCACTTGATGAGGTACACTAGACACATGGAGGTGCTGGGGGCATCGGAGGAAGTAATGGCACGATGCTTTCCATTATACTTGACAGACCTAGCCGCAATGTGGTTTAGGCAATTGGGAGAAGGGTCTATCAGGACTTGGAGGGAATTAGTGGAAAAGTTTTTGGGACAGTTTCGGGTTCACGTCAAGAGGCCGAAGAATGTGATGACATTGACATCGGTAAGGCAAAGGATGGATGAATCGCTTAGAGCTTTTCTAACTCGATTTAGTGCGGCGGTTGCTTCGGTAGATCGGCCTGATCCATCGATGGTTTTGATGGCGGCAGTATCAGGAGTCAGGGAGGATTCGGATTTCAAGGTATCTTTGATAAGAGATCCCCCATAGGATCTCGATGAGTTCTTTCACGAGGCAGAGAGGTTCCTTCGGCAAGAAGATGCGAGTATGGATCTAAAGTTAAAAAAGGTTAATGCAACTGAGGAGAGAGGACCATCCAGCAAAGGTTCGGATAAAGACAAAGGAAAAAGGAAGTTAGACAATGATTCTGGAAAAGATAGGAAGCGATGGAAGGATCCGAAGTTTTCCACATACACAGGATTAAACGAGACGTTGGAGCGGATATACCAGGATACTCGGAATCGCCTTCCCTACAGAAGGCCGGCTAGGAGGGAACCATCAGAACGGGAGAGGACATCAGGGAGGCATTGTCTCTTCCATGATTTGGATGGACACGACACCAACAGTTGCAGGCATTTAAAGAATATAATCGAGGAGCATGTCAGGAAGGGACTGTTGCCACAATATGTCGGAACTCGGAATGCAACGGCGGAGCAGGAGCAACCGCCGCCTACCTCAAGCCACGATTGTGGGAGGCCCAGGAATGATGGTCGATTGATCATCCACTGATCAGGATAATGTGAAATAAGTAGCGAACTACTGGCAAGCAACCAAGTCATTTACACATGTATGGGGACGGAGATAGCCCCTAGGCATGCTCTGACCGATGATAAACTGCGATGCATTGGTTTGTGAAATTTATCTTTTGCTTTTGGATTGAACACTGCTTTTCTTTTTGGATTTGGTTTTGGAGTTTGGATTGAGCTCCTGGTTTTGCTTGCCTTTTGATTTGAATTTTCCTTTGGATGATTGTTTTCGGTTTTGGATTTTGGATTTGGATTTTGGATTGGATTTTGATTGGATTTTTATCTGGTTTTTGATAAACGGTCGTCGGGTATGGATTATGCCTGGAAAGGGGTGAGTCACTTTGCCCGAACGTGGTAAATTGACTCATTCAGGTCGTCGAGTATGGACTATGCTCGGCAAGGATCCGGAGTGACCAGAATTCGGCCTAGGACTTAGGACTTGTATTATCAATTTTTATTTTCAGGTCGTCGAGTATGGACTATGCTCGGCAAGGGTCCGGAGAGACCAGAATTCAGCCTAGGACTTAGGCCCTATATTATCGGTTACTATTTCCGGTCGTCGAGTATGGACTATGCTCGGCAAGGGTCCGGAGAGACCAGGATTCGGCCTAGGACTTAGGCCCCATATTATCGGTTACTATTTCAGGTCGTCGAGTGTGGACAATGCTCGGCAAGGGTCCGGAGCAGCCAGGTTTTGGCTTAGGATTTAAGCCATGCATTACTCAACGTTCAGGGACACTGGACCACGGTTGTCAAGTGTGGATTGCGCTTGGCAAGAACCCGAAGAGGTTATCTCAACTGCCAGGGACACTGGACCAAGGTCATCAAGTGTGGATTACGCTTGGTAAGAGCCCGGAGAGGTTATGGATTCGGATATCGACCCGGAGAGGTCTTGGATTCAGTTATTGGCTATTGGATAAGGATGGATTAGGACTCGGTTGTCGAGTTCGGATGGATAAGGGATTGGCTAAGGCTTTGGTTATTAGATTTGGAATTGTGCATCAACTCGGGGCAGTCAAGGATGACATACTCTGGCGATATGGCTATGGGCTTTGGATATTGGAATCGGAACTATTCAAAACACGCCTTCTTATCAAAAGGCATGCTTTGGGGGGCAAAGTGCTATCCCACTTTTTGGTCAAAACTGGAATATCAACAAATTGGCAAGGAATGATGAACATCGGGATTGGAGATCGATTGAAAGCAAGGCTACAATCGATGACGTCAAAATTTGGTTGAGCTCCGATCGGGACGAAATTGATTGGAATGATGATAAGGATTAGGAAAGGCTATGTTTCAAATTTTAGGTTAATCGGAGTTCGTATGAAGGAGATATGATCGATGCAAGGTAGAAAGAACATACTGTTCGAACCCATCGACACACAAGGATGGTTCGAATCGATACAGTTCGTATCGATCGGCTTCGCACCAATCAAATGATGGTTCGAATCGATACACTTCGTATCGATTGGTATGGATTCGGCTCAGTGAAGTTCGCATCGGTCAGGTGTTGGTTGGACTTGATAGCGTTCGTATCGGTCAAAGGCAAAGCAGGGTGAAGGACTTCGAATCGATACACTTCGCATCGATTGGCAAGGACGAGACTCGGTTATTTCGTATCAGAAGGTTAGGTGGACTTCGACTCGACGACAACATAGGTCTCCTTCGTATCCATAAGGTGTACAAAGGTTGGTTCGTATCGATGGTGGTTCGAATCGATATAGTTCATATCGATCAAGAGGAAATGTAGGAGTTTGTTTCGAATCGATGCGCTTCGCGTCGTTATAGAGTAATGGGATGGATGCGCAGAAGTCCTTCGTATCGATCAGCGGTGGATTGATACGAAAAGGAAGCAGCAGTTTTGGGATTCTGGATACGTGCCTATCGATACGAAGAGATGGATGCGAACTGAGGTGCAAAACATAGATACGAGCGCGTCTTCAGGAAAGAAGCGTTCAACACGGCGACAAAGGTGGATCAACCCAAGGATCTCGCGACACGTCATCGATGCGCACGCGCTTTGGATGGAGTCGAACAAGATGGATTCGAAGCAATGGATTCGAAGACGACAAGCCAACGGACAACCCAAACTCGAATCGATCATAACTCAAGATCCACTGATCCAAATGCAATGAAATTTTCACAGAAGCTTACATACATGTTGAAGAATGTCCAACCAAATTTCACCTCGATTGGGTGATTTTCTGATCGATTTGAATGGAGTTCGAATCGATCCCAAAGTGGGCCCAAATTTCCTTAGGCCGGGCATGTGGGCCCCCTCACGTTCCAGAAGTGGTCTCCCGGATTTTTGGCGAAATATCAGCATCCCACGCCTATAAATAGAGCCCCTGGTCACTCAGAAAAGGGGATCTCTCTTGGATCTTTTGGCTATTGAACGTACAGACTCTGCCGGATTCATTTTTGTATTTCGATACTGCTATTGTACTGGAAATTCTTCATATTTACTGCTGTAATCATCAAGGATCATCAATAAAAGGATAAAACTTTGGAGTGGACGTAGGCCGGAGATAGCCGAACCACTATAAAACTTGTGTCTTTGTTCATTATTTCTGAATTGCTGTTTGATATTTGCTGAGAACTGATATTTTTGCTTGAATATCATTGGTTTGTGTTCATACACTGGTGCTTCACGGTATTTGGGGTTTGTGACCAATTTTGGCGCAAACATAAATATCTTTGCTTGACCAAACCGTAAGTGGTCTCAAAGTTTCATGTCTATTAACTGTAAAGTTTTTCTTATCTCTTCTAAAAGGATGATTAATATGAAGAAAACATCGATGACAATCAAACCATGAAATTTTCTTTCCATGGGGTAAAGAAAATGCTCGTGTATCTTCCATGCAGTACGAACAAGCTAGACGACCAGCCATACTCCAACCCAAAAGCCTTGCATAAGCAGGAAAATCGCTGATTGTCCACATCAAAGAAGCATACATGCGAAAGTTTTTTTAGAAATATTGTATGTTTCTACTTCTTCGTACCATGATGTTTTTAATTCTTCAATCAAAGGTTGTAAATAAACATTGATTCCTTGTGTTGGATCATTAGGGCCAGGGACGAAAACTGTAAGAAACATATATGGAGTTTTCATACACATCCATGGAGGTAAATTATAAGGTGTGATAATTATATGTCATGACGAATATTTAAAACCAAACTGAGAAAATGGTGAAAATCCATCCGTACATAAATCAAGTCGAACATTACGACTCTCGGATGCAAAATCAGGATATTTGTGGTCAAAATGCTTACATGCTTCCCCATCAACTGGGTGTGTTAACGTACATTCTTCCCGTGTTCTAACACTGTGCCATCTCGTATGTTACGCGGTTAAAGAAGATGCATATAACTTTTAAAGTCTAGGAGTAATTGGTAAATAATGCATACATTTATACAGGACTTCCTTTCCTTTTTTCTTTCTTGATTTGTACCTTTCCTGATTACATATTTTACAATTTCTAAGGTTGATATCTTCTTTTCAAAACAGCATGCAACCGTTTAGACATGTATCTATTTTATGATACGGTAAACCAAAAGCTGACATCATTTTTTTTTACTTCATAATGATTTTCACACATTAAATTATTGGGAGGCATATGCCGTTTTGCAACTTGTACAACAGCTGTAAATCCGACTTCTGTGAAGTTGTATTTAGATTTCATCGCAATGTATTCAGCAGTTACTGATAATTGGGTTTCGCTTGTGCAGCCTTCCAAAGGGATTTATTTGCGGCATCTAATAAATCATATATATTTTTGCCCCAATATTTGGTTCTTCTTCAGCATTACCATCATCATCAATTAATTGAGAAACATGATATATTGACCGTACAGCATCTTCAACCATATGTTCTACGAGATTCGTCGTATCAATTTCAGTACACACTACCTCCTCAGCTTGTACGTGATTAGATGCTAACGGTTCTCCATGATGATCCCAAACCAAATAGTTCGGCACGAAACTGTATTGAAGCAAATGAACTCTAACCATTTCTGATATCAAATGCTTTAACATTTTGCATTTAGTACATGAACTACGGATTTCTTCGTCGTTTCTATTATTACTTAAAGTGAAATCAATAAATACGCGAACACCGTTATTAAACTGTTCACTTATTGAGCCTCCATTTTCGACCCTTCTTTTTTTGTACATCCAGCTTCGATCAGTAAAATAATTGTCCATTTACCTACGTATATAACTAAAAAGTACGATATAAATTTAAAAAATTGACATTTTATTAAAACAATATTATTGGTGAATTTTATATTAATAGATCATTGACACTTTATCGATGGGTCATCCTACCTTCCATTAAAATTACAATAACGTAATTAAATCGCGTAAATCATTTCAATTTAAACGATTCAACAAAATTTCGGCAGCATTTCGCTTTAGTTCCCTGAACAGTACACATTTGCGTGTACACAGTGAACATAAAGGAAGCGCTGTCGAAATTCTATGAACAGTTTAAAATGAAATGTTTTACGAGATTTAATTACGTTATTGTGTTCGTAACTTGTCCAATACAACGACAAATCCAACAAATATTGTATACGATGAATATAGATATCTGTTCGGTTAAAAAACGAATATCCACATAACGATCATATACAATACTTATCAGACGGGGCCGAAGGACACTCTAAGGGTTTCATGAATATAAAATATCATTTTTGAAATTTTCCAAAATACATAAACTAATTGTATGCTCACTAACAACTAACGTTTCAAAACAAACCTAAAACTAATTGTATGCACATTATTCTATTGTTAACACAAATTAAATATATATAATCTTGCAATACATAAGTTAATAACATAAATCATGCCTCAATAAACTAGATTATACATACAATAAGGCAATACAAACATTTAATACACTAATTTAACAAACTTAATTAAATATAGGGATTAGGGTTTATACATTTTCTTTGGAGATTAGGGAGTTAGAGAGGACGAGAGGGAGGCTTAGAGTCATCGGAGGAGTCGTTGATCGTCGTAGCAGTAGGGGGGACGGAATCGGAGCAAAGTTGGGAATTTGGGGGGGGGGATAGGTTTCAGCTGAATGGGGAAGAAGAAGCTGGGTTTCTGTTTTGTTCGTGGATTTCCAACGTCATTCAATGGCCGCCAACGTCCAGATTTCAACGTCTACCAATGTCCTACAGTTTTAACTAATAAAATATACGAGAAAACGCTGGACGTTGGAAGACGTTGGTCAATGACGTTAGAGGCCGTTGGAAGGCTCCGTTGGAATACACTGTGTGTCTTGTAGTGGTTGGGTAGAAAACATTTGCAAGCTAACACCTTGTGATTGGTTTGACAATTTGACTGAATAGTGTTTAGCAAAATATTGGTTAAGCGAATATATTATAATAAAAGATGTTTATTATGATTTTGGAAATAAAAGATATTCTATATTTTGAATTGAAATGATTTCTTTTGGAAAGTAATAGAAATATTTTAATAATAAATATTTTTGAAGTTATGTTACATAAAAGTGATTTATATAAAGATATTTATAAAATATGTTTTGAAAATAAAGAATTTTGAGAGCTTAAAACCCGATGGTATTAAATTGCCTTTCAGAATTTTTTGAGAAGACAAACAATATTATGTTTGGAAGTACTTGTGGTTATTAATGCCAAATGATTTATCACTTCGGAAAACAAAATGATTTGTTATGTCACCTATGATTTGGGTAACCCATTACTAAAAAGGTGGGCAAGAGAGGTGTAGATGTTCTATAGTTTTGGTATAGTCCGCTCAACAAACAAAGGGATATACATACCTATATTTCCTAAAACACTGGGACCCAGTTGTCTTGTTATTGGGAGAAACCTCCCAATTCGGTTGCATATATTTTGATATGCATTTACAGTAGTATTTTGAGATTTTCGAATAAATATTTCAAATGTGATTTGTTTTAAGATCCCGAAGGAAAGTATGACATGAAATAAAGGATATATGTATTATTTCAAAATGACTTGAAATAAAACCAGGAATTTAGTTCGAAGAGATTATTTTCGAAAATAATTATATTCTAAAAATAATAAAGTTAAATAGATTTGAGAAATCTAAATGTGAAGATTAAGCCTAAGTGGATAGTTCTGGGAATTGCATATTGTTTGTTGCATCATAGGCTTCATGAGTCCTATTTGTGTAGGAAAACTATGTTGGCTTGATCCAATATCTAATTGGGTGCTCGATTATATAGGGGTGTGTAGGCAATCACAAGTGGTATGATGTAGCCCTAAATAATAATATAACCTTTTTCTGTTTATCTATTTATTGGTTGTTGTTTGCTATATATCGTATGTTGATGTATTTTTCCTATTTACTATTTTATTCCGCATTTGACATGTTTATTGAGTTTGCAGGAATAGCTATTGTCGTCTCTCTCTGTGCAGACCCGTCTCCTCACTCTCGAAAATCGACACTAATACATCCACGGTATTCACATGCCGTAAATCCAAGTGCGGGGAGGCATATTTTCAAGGGTAAAATAAAGTAAAAGATAGAAACAAAAATTCTCATATTACGTTAAATAGATAAATAGTACATACAATCACTATCACTAGGATAGATTAGAGTTTTTGTATGCATTAACCTAGCCGAAAATAGTTATAACTACTTGCTCCCACACTTGTTGCACTAACTAACTTAGACGTAGTGGAAAACAAAAATAGACAGATAGATATCCCCATCGGGTGCTCCAGTTTCATGCTCCAAAAATCTCTTCCAGCATGCTCCTCCCTAAAATATTCTAAACAGAATCTTGACTACTTAGCTGCTCGGGAAAATGGGGCCCCCAGAGTTTAAAGGGAAAACAAAATAAACTCCGGGTGAGTCATGAAACTGGTATGAGAGCTCAAAACACACATTTTGAAAAGAAAAAGGTATTTAATAACCATCATATAAACACATAATGGGTTTTTACCTTATGATAACCAACACATTTTATGTCAAAATACTTGATATTATTTTTAATGACATATCTCTGAAAACATTTGCAAATAAACTTATTAATCTTAGTCGAAATTGTTACCATAATTAAATTCCAGCATACTAGGCTCTACAAATAAAATGGCAGGCAATTATTGGAGAATGGATTTATATACAAATGACCAGGTGAAGGGACTATCTTCCGGCAGTACATCTCTAGAGGAATGTCCCGAGGCCCAACAGATGGCCCTCTACCAACACAAGACTGGCCTAGTTCTTCCTAAATAGTACCGAATATGTCATCACCACGGTTGTTACCAACCTAATCGAGACATCTCGTAGCATACACCATAATAATTTAAACTCGAACGTCATAGCGGATATAAATATATCCAAAAGGGGATGATTATACCTTAATGGTTGCGAACCACATAGCCTTGTTGCATCTACTATGTTTCGGTCATTTCTTGGTGTGAGGCCTAAGGCAACGATTACCTTTCACCTAGCACATCATCTTCCTTTAGATGTCACACTTCCATTCCATTGATCTCTATTGGCTTCCACAAACATAAAACCTCCAAGCTCATATGTCTTAGAGAAGGGTGTTAAGCTATGAGAAGTTGTCTTCTCCGTCACCAAATAGATGTATGTTTATAAGTGTCAACGATGAAATCTTAAGAATGCATTGTCATACTTCCATACATACAAGTTCTTTCTGGGAATGAATAAAACTTAAGGCACTCTCCTACCACATCCTATCGATAATTTTCCCTAGGATTAGTAGCGGAAAGTCCTTACATCAAAAATCTTAAATGAAGAACTATTGCCATTCTCTTTCCCAACTTTTTGTTATTATGGAAGGGCAGCATAATATGTTATGGGAAATTTCCTCTGAAGGTTAGTGACAAGTAGCCCTACATTCCATCTTCCAAAGATATCTTTATGTCTTCACTTCGAATACGTAAATTGGTCCGAAGTTGTCTTCGGACAGGAATTATCTAGATCCAACCCTGATTTCTCGGAACCAATCATCGATAAAACGAGGTCAAATGAATAGGGAATCATTCTTCAATTGATTAAGTTCTTTTATCAAAATCTCTTTTGGAGATGTACATTTATAAAACATTCTTTCCGATATATATGGAAATATTAAACCTCTCTTATAAAATCCCTTGATAATCTTCTAAACTTCTTTTTATTAGGAATTAATTCGAAATCATTTCATTTTTATTTAGGAAGATATTGATCTGAGTAAACAAAATTCACCATCTCCTCCGTTTGGCCAATCCGGATAGCTAGGGAGAGCAGAAACTGGTTTTCCAAACTCAAGTCTAGACATTACCTCTCCAACACCCATAAGGCGATCATGTTATTTGATCGACTCCGATCCTTAATCACTCCAAAAAAAATTCAAATCATCTTTAAAGCACTTCATAAACCATTTAAAAACATCTATAAAAGATGATGACTGAGCTATATTGATCAAAATGACTTCAAATCATTCTTCAAATCTTTTTAGTTATATTGATCAAAATGATTTTTTTACTATTCGAAAATTCATTTTTTTCACCCATATCACTTTTAAAACATTTATAATATTTATTCCCTATTTTTAAACGATTTTAAAACATCATTTTAAAAGAAATCCATTTTTGGATTCCAAACTGCAAAATCGGGATTACTTCGAAAATTTGTTTCACTCGTATTTCAAAATTTACTTATCAGAATCTCAATTTTCTTTATTTTGTTGGAAAATTATGCATATAATAGTTTGGAAAATTCTTATCATGAAGAATTCTGAGATGTATTCCAATTTTTACTCATGTTTGACTTTTATAGCGCGAAATCTTGTACTGCCGTTACGCGACGCGCTTATTTTTAACTAAATTTTCTATTTCTTTTCAAACTTCATCAAAACACTTTTAAATGTTTATAAAACATTTCAAATACATTTTAAACCATTTTTAAGAGGTTTAACAATTCCATATACACCATTTTATTAATTTAAGGAAAGTGATTTCCTTTGTGCTTATCGATGTGTATATTCGTGACTTGCATATATATTCAATATTCATATGAAAACAACCAAAATTGATGATCAAAGCGTAATAAACATTCATTTGCAACATCATATCATCATCCAACAAATAGTACAATAGTTTTAGGAGTTCGCACCTTGGATTTTAGACCATTTACTTTAAAATTCGTTATAGCTCCGCTATTCGAGTTTTGAAGCTCCCTAATCTTCAAATTTTAGCTTCTAAATATCTTGACCAAGTCTTAAGAAGGCTAAGGGGTGCACGGCCTAGGGTGTAGTGATAAGTGGGCTCGGCATAGGGTATAGTGAGGTGGAGTTTGTGTAGAACAAAGAGAAATAAGGAGTTTCGGAATCGTTTTACTATATATATCCATATATTATAATTTTAGTTTCTTTTTGAAATAATTTTTGACATTATTTCTATTAGGATGGAAAATATTAAAGAGGAAGCAAAAGGTTGATAACACGAAGAAGAAGGTGAATGAAGAAAAGAAAGAAGAGGGTAGGGTATTTATTATAAAAAAGAAGAGTATAAAGGAGACATGTACACATCACCTTTGCATCCCCATTTCAAGGCTTCTTCTATACACCCCCTTACTCCAAAGCACGGCAAGAAGGAACCCCATGTGCACATCACTTCCATCTTCTCATGTGTACATATGTTGACATATAAAAGCTTAAAAAGTAAGTTTGCTTAAAATATCTTATATATTTTATATTGTACTTCTGCATTTATATATTTTGGTATATATATTTATGTGCATGTTACATGTATGTATACGTACATATATATGTGTTAGTCAACGAAATTCTATCGAGTTAGAAAACCGTCGAAAAATTTCAAACTAAAAATAACCGCAAGCGCACGGCGTACACTTATAGTAGGGGAGAATACGAGTCGATCCACAGGGAATTGTTGAATTAAATTTCCTACTCAATCAAATTATACCAAAATCGAGGGTGTGTTTAAGCTAGAAAATAAGAAAATGAACTAACTAACAAAAAGAAAAGAAATGCAAATATGAGTGTTAAATGACAATTTAGAGAATAAATCCACTCTCTAGATCATGTAGTTCAACACATGAAATCATGATCTCTCTTTTATGGTCATTAGTGTCTTAATTGATGTGTTTATCATAAGTATGGCATATTTGAGCTATTGATTAGCCAACATAAGCCATCAAACTATAACACATCCCTTTAAACACTTACTAACTTTCATGAAACTTGACAAAGAAAATGAAAATGAAATCTATTTTAAGTATGACCTATTAACTATTGATTAGAAACATAGACCATCAAATTTTAATTTCAAATCACTTTCTTATGCCATAATCATATATTCATGAAGATGCATTTGTGTTAGTGGTTGTTTAAGCATATCCTATTTGGTGTCAACAATATAGACTATCAAATTCAAAGCAAAGACAACAAATTAAACCACTTCAATCATTCTCATTAAGCACAAAAAGAGAGCATGAATTGACAAAATGTTGAAGCTACATTAATTAGAGAGCTTCATTACCCCTAAATTGAAGGGATTTAGCCTCTCATATTTGTCATCATATGAACAAATGTAGCAAGCAACATTGAATAAAAAGAAGAGAAAAAAGAGAGCAAAGTGAAAGGAAAAATTATTCTACTTGCATAAAAGAGAAGAGATCTACACTACAACATGAAAGTAAATAAACATGAAAAGGAAAGAGCATGTATTAAATTGCATAAAATAAAAAGATTACATAAAATAAAAATGGCTAAGTAGTCATGAAAAGAGAAAGAGGAGCTTTCCTTTTATTTTTGATCTAAACTAAACTAAAGAGAAGGATGCCTAAGAGAGATTAAGAGAAGAGAGAAGAGATTACATGAAACATAAGGGGTATATATACAAGTTTTAAAACCCTAATTCACTTTTTGGGGAATGCCCAAAATGCCCCTTAGGAAGTGTGGAGGCCAAGTAATCATTAACATGTCTTAATCCCCCATTAAGTGTACATGAAACCATTAACTACATAAGCATGTGCATTAGCCTTTAATTTGTATATTAAGGTAGGTGGGTAGGTGGGGTCCTCCATGATCTTCACTTTGAATTATTTCCATCTCCATTTCTTTATATCCATTTTTTGCATGCATGTTTCTTCATGAACCCACTAATATGAGAAGCTAAATTCCTACAAAATATTATAGAAATTTCCAATTAAATTCTCTCATATTAATATACGCGCACAAATGGTCATTTTGCCCTTATATGAAGATGAATATGTGAAAATTTGAAATTAATATGAATTTTGGTAAAACAAGTTAAAATACCCAATATGATCGTTTATTTAATTTAAATAGAATAAATATGGTGGTAAAAATATGCACATTTACGTGCACATCAAATACCCCTACACTTAACTTTTTATTCGTCCTCGAATAAAGAAAAACTAAGATAAATCCGTTTTCGTAGGGAGCACGATTGCATTGAGCGTATGCAACAAGCCGTTAAACTTCTGGGTGTCCCAAGTAGGACGAGTGTTGTCTCGTGAGGGTTTTCAACGGATACTGCCCACAAAATCCACATGCAGGATGAAAATATTTACAAAATGTAAGATTTATTTACAAAGGGATGAATGCGAATTTTTGAAAATATTTACAATGAAGGATTTACTTTTAAATCGACATAAATAAGTTAAATATAGGTTTTGGTTATTATCTTGAAATTTTTTTAGTCATTTACTCGTCAAAATTTTCAATAAAACAAAGTTATCATAACAAATAGATTATAGTTTAACTAGTTTTTTCGGTTGATAACAAAGTGTAATTATGAATAGGATCCTTTGTTGATTATCAAATTTTATCAAAGTGGTATTTTCATTTCTTTTCAATAACAAATCAAATCAACTAAGTAAAAATAGTTCTAGGATTTCAATTGCTTGCTCTCTCATTATTTGCAAAAAATATTACACACCTAGCTCAGGTAAACTGAGGCCAGATATACCACCCATACACTGCCTTTTCGGGCTTATGTGAGGGGACTACAGAGCATGGAGAGTGCACACACTTTCATGCATACACCTATCGACCGTAGGTGGTTTTTATTAAGTCTGTTCTTTTTTTACATGTGTTCCATACACGCATAACCGTGAGGACTTTTAAATAAGTATGAAGGCACATAATCAAAGATTCCAAGTAATTCACGCATGCATAACCGTGAGGAATTTTAAATGAGAGTGATTACTTTGGATGTTGTTATTATTATTATTATTTAAAGAGAGAGAAAGAGAGAGTTTTGCAAAATCATCTTAGCACAGACAAAAAAATGTTATATCTTTACTTTAAATCAACCACTTTTTAAAACAAAGACTTTCAATTAGGATGTATTTCATAATTAACACATATGAATCTTCCTATATACTAGTTAAACCATTGTTATTTGTAATCAAACTTCCTTTTTATTTTTGTTAAGATAAATAAATTTTCAAAATTTTCAAATTAATAAACCAAAACCATATATTTATCCTATAGTGTTTCTTTAAAAAAAATTGTTTTTTTGTTGTTGTTTTTTTTTTGAAAGTTTTGAAAAGAAAATGTAAAATAAACTATGAAAAATCAAAAAGATGATGAGACTTCCCCCACACTTGATTTTGACTGTGTCCCCACAGTCATCCAAACTGGAAGGAGAAAGAAGAAAAATAGAAATCCTATATTTATATGAAAGGATGATTATTTATAAGAGATGAGAAAGTATACAGTCAAAAAGTAAATGAAACGGTCCTCTAAAGACCGATTCATTTGTCTCGTCAAGTATACGAGACACAGCTTAAGCTCGAAAAACCAAACCATCGAAGATTTTAAAGCTGAATGTTGATTTGGAAAAACGAATGTCGTTTTATTAAAAATTGTACGATTCGTTTTATTTTCAATGATTTTTGGGGTTGATAGAAAAATTGGTTGAAGTTCATGTTTATTTTCACCAACTTGGAATTTAAACTTATCACTGAAAACTTCTTCAAAATTATCGAATTCAAAATCAAAATGGTGATTTAACTCTTCCCCATAAGAACTTGAAAACTCATTTTCAAAAAGTCCAAAGAAATCGTGTTCGTTAAATTCGTCTTCTTTATTGGATTATCAACAACTTCATTGCGTATATCATTTTCAAAGTCCAAAGTTGTTGTTTTCAAATTTTCGAAATCGAAAAAAGGAAGGTCGAAATCGAGTTTCTTACCCTCAAAAGAATTGAAATCCAAGTCAATCACCAAATTTTCAACAACTTCGTTAAGATTGTTGTTTTCAATTTCAAAAGTTGTTATTTGAAAATCGTCCAATTGGGTAAAAGATGGATTATTGTTTGACTCGCCAAACGTTGGGATTTGGTTTTGTTTCTCACGTTGTTTCATATACGTTTCGAACAATGAATCCGTGTGATCATCGTACATTTCGTTCATTTGCTCAACAAAATCAAGTTTATAATTATTACCTTGAAAATTTTCACTTTGAAGTTGTTGAGGACAAAAGTTTTCAATCGTATCGTGGTTGATATTATTCCCATTGCCAAATTTGTTTGAAAAGTGGATCACATTTTTGTTTTGATTTTGAAATTCATTTTGGAGTTCGAAATTAAAGTGGCATGGGTTACACTCGAAATCATTTGAATTTTGAAGTGAATTCAAATTTTGATTATTTTGAAAACTTTGATTCGAGTTATCACACAAATATGAATTGCACAACTCATTTATCTCTTGATTTTGTTGCATAGAGAGTTTAAGTAACGACGAAATGCTATATTCAAGAGTTGAGGGTTGACCGTTATTTTGAAAATTTTATGGCTCAAAATTCAAATTGTCTAAACAAAAGTTGTTATTAAAATATCCGTACGAATTTGGAGTGAATTCGTATGGATTATATTGATTTTCACAACTAAATTCAAGTGAGTAAGAAAAAGGAAACTCGGACATGTTCAAGACTTTTTTTATATTTGTTTTTTTATAAAGAAAAAAAATATTTACAAAGAGGAATAATTTTTCAAAATGAAATAATGATTTTTGGTTTTTCAATTTTTTTGTTTTTGAAAAGATTTATTTTGGATTTTGATTTTAATTTTTTTTTTGGATTTTTGGAATTTTGATTTTAAAAAAAATTTCAAAGGAAAAGGAAAAAAACTAAATTAAGAAATATTTACAATTTCTTTTGTTTTGGATTTTGAATTTTTTTTGTTTTTTTTTTAAATATGCATGAACTTATGCAACTAAATGAATGCAAGGGTTAATTACAAATGATTTATCTTAAGTTAACCCAAAATTGTATAATCACACTTTGTCTTAAATCAACAAGATAGTTCTCAGCCAGGTAACGGGCAGGATTTATCGGTGCATCACGAATCACCATAGCAATGCAGCCGAAGTTTTAAGTACCTTCAAAGGAACAACCACTATAATATTTTTGAATCACCGTAATAATTATAAATGGTTATTGCTCTGTCGTAGCCTAGACACCAAGAAATTAAATTGTTCAATGAAGACAACATGTCAATGTACAATTAAGTGTTGTCAATGTCTAACCATTAGTATTAATCAAAATCTAGGATGAAATGCAAAGCAGAAATTAAACGTGAATTAACAATTCAACTACAACGAATTTTTTTGTTTTTTTTTGAATTTTTTTTTAAAATGCAAATGCAAGCAACAATGCAAACCAAATAAATACAAGAGATAAGGCAAGCAATCAGTTTATTTTTTGGCTAGCTAGCGAAGCAAGCAACTCTTCCAATCTGCTTTGGCAACCTGAAAATAAAAACAAGATATATATACAATTTTTTTAATATGTTTATCAAAGATGAAAAATAAAACAAGTGAAAAACAAAACAAATGAAAATAAAATTAATGAAAAACTATAACAAGTAAAACTAATACAACTGAAAAAAAATGAAAAATAAAAATTAAACAAAGTTAAACATGTTTTTTAAGACTAAAACAAATGGGAAACACAAAACAAACTAAAACCGATTGAAAACAATTCTCTATCTCTTTTTTTTATAAAAGAAAACTAAGAAAACAAAAGTAATTTTTTTATTGACTACCCAAAGAAACAAAAGCAAATTTTTTTAGTGAGAAGAAAAATAGATTAAAAATGAATGCACGCTTCAAAAAAAAATTAAATTATTGCACTCAGATCCACAAAGCCCAAAAACTAGTGTGCTACTTCAACAAATCAGACCCTTTCTCCTTCCTTTTAATTAAAACACGGCTTTGTTTTACTTCGTAAGAAAAAGAAAATTCGTTCTCTTCTTTTTTTTTCCTTTAAAATTCAAATCTAAGAAAAATTAGGTTCGGCTCTGTGAATTGGGAATTGTGGTATGGAAATTCAATCGACTCGAACTAGGTTCGAGGGTAGAGGCGTTTGTTCTAGAGCTACTGATGGGATGTGGATTAAGGCGATGGCGATTAAGGTTTGGGGTGATTCGATTGCTGCGATTGTCGATTGAGGGGATTTTGATGGTTGCGGAGGATTCGTTTGCCGCAGTAGGATGGTTGTAGTGTTTGAAAGGGGTGATTTCGATTGCTAACGGAAGGCGAGTCAAGAGTTTGAATTTGGGTTGCGGTTGTTCGAGATGAGACCATTCGTAGGCGATGAAATGGTCACGAGTTTGTTGGGGGTAAAGGAGTTCGACTTGATGTCCTCGGTTTGGCGGTTTGGAGCAGAGATCGATTGTAGGGTCAGGTCGTTTGGTTTGTGATGGAGATTGTGGTGGTGCTGTTATGCTGAGGCTGCTGTCAGAGGGTAAGTAGTCGAAGGCAGTAGGGTGACAGTTGACTGCTGCTGTGTGGTTGAAGAGGTAGATGGTGATGGAGATGTATATAACAGTGAACGACTATGGAGGTTTATAAGGAAGGGTGGCGAATGGAGCAGAGGTTTGCAGTCGTGATTTGAGTTGCAGAGTGGTGGCTCTCAATTTCGAGCGGAGCAATGAATAAGCATGAAGTTGAGTTGAAGGTGATGTGTCAGCGAAGTTGGTCTGAGTTTATGGATGGAAATTGGTGGTCCGGGTAGTGTTTGTTGTGTGGTGACTGCAGTATTGGCAATGCTGGTGGAACTTGTTGGAGTTGTAAATGGAAGGTAGTGAGGTAGTGTATGTAGTAATGTGGTTTGGTAGCAGTGGAATGACTGGGTAAATGGATAGCAGTAGTGAAGGGATGTAAGGTTGAGGGATGATGGTCAAAACTGAAGTGGAGGTAGTTTCTTTGGTGGTTACTGATGTTGTTGGTGCAAGGAAGTGATGTCAGAGGGAATTGTAATGTTTGTTTGATGTCGGGGTGGAGTTGATGTTGTGATGGGTGGGTTAGAGGAGAGATGTAGTTGAACTGGGGGGTTGTTGACAGTTTGAGAAGGAAATGGTTGAGGGGGTTTGATGTCTTGTAGTGTTGAAATATGCAAGTTATGGTGATTGGTTGTTGAAGCATGTGTAAGGAGGAGGATGGTTGTTGTTTAGACAGGAGGAGGAAGTGTACTGGTGATGGTTGGGTTTGTAGTGATGTTGTTGTATTGGAGAAGGAAGAGAACTTGGTGAAGCAGTTGCAGTTTGTAGTGGTAACAAGCAAGCAAGATGTTATGACTGAGAGTATGGTAATATGCAGTGAAGTAGGGAATGGCTGTTGTTTTGTGAAAAGGGGAATCTGTTTGCTCTGTGCACAGTGCACAATGAACAATGAGGCAGAGAGGCAAAGAAAAATTGTAAACAAAATGAAATTTGTAAATGAAGAAGAAATAAAATATTTTTGTTTTTGTTTGGAAATTGTTATGTGTTTTTTTTAAATCTATATATATCACCAAATGCAAATGGAAATAAAAAGAAAACAAGCACACAAAAATCACACAAACACAAAACAAGATTTTTTTTTTAAATGCAAAGAAACACACAAAAATCACACAAAAATAAAATCAAAATGATTCGAAGAATAGAAAATAAAATCAAAACAATTCCCCCGCAATGGCGCCAAAAACTTGTTAGTCGACGAAATTCTATCGAGTTAGAAAACCGTCGAAAAATTTCAAATTAAAAATAACCGCAAGCGCACGGCGTACACTTGTAGTATGGGTGAATACGAGTTGATCCACAGGGAATTGTTGATTCCTACTCAATCAAATTATACCAAAGTCGAGGGTGTGTTTAAGCTAGAAAATGAGAAAATAAACTAACTAACAAAAAGAAAAGAAATGCAAATATGAGAGTTAAATGACAATTTAGAGAATAAATCCACTCTCTAGATCATGTAGTTCAACACATGAAATCATGATCTCTCTTTTATGGCCATTAATGTTTTAATTGCCGTGTTTATCATAAGTATGGCATATTTGAGCTATTGATTAGCCAACATAAGCCATTAAACTATAACACACCCCTTAAAACACTTACTAACTTTCATGAAACTTGACAAAGAAAATGAAAATGAAATCTATTTTAAGTATGACCTATTAACTATTGATTAGAAACACAGACCATCAAATTTTAATTTCAAATCACTTTCTTATGACATAATCATATATTCATAAAGAGGCATTTGTGTTAGTGATTGTTTAAGCATAGCCTATTTGGTGTCAACAATATAGACTATCAAATTCAAAACAAAGACAACAAATTAAACCACTTCAATCATTCTCATTCAGCACAAAAAGAGAGCATGAATTGACAAAATGTTGAAGCTACATTAATTAGAGAGCTTCATTACCCCTAAATTGAAGGGGTTTAGCCTCTCATATTTGTCATCATATGAAAAAATGTAGCAAGCAACATTGAATAAAAAGAAGAGGAAAAAGAGAGCAAAATGAAAGGAAAAATTATTCTACTTGCATAAAAGAGAAGAGATCTACACTACAACATGAAAGTAAATGAACATGAAAAGGAAAGATCATGTATTAAATTGCATAAAATAAAAAAGATTACATAAAATAAAAATGGCTAAGTAGCCATGGAAAGAGAAAGAGGAGCTTTCCTTTTATTTTTGATCTAAACTAAACTAAAGAGAAGGAGGCCTAAGAGAGACTAAGAGAAGAGAGGAGAGATTACATGAAACATAAGGGGTATATATACAAGTTTTAAAACCCTAATTCACTTTTTGGGGAATGCCCAAAATGCCCCTTAGGAAGTGTGGAGGCCAAGTAATCATTAACATGTCTTAATCCCCCATTAAGTGTACATGAAACCATTAACTCCATAAGCATGTGTATTAGCCTTTAATTTGTACAATAATGTAGATGGGTAGGTGAGGTCCTCCATGATCTTCACTTTGAATTATTTTCATCTTCATTTCTTTATATCCATTTTGTGCATGCATGTTTCTTCATGAACCCACTAATATGAGAAGCTAAATTCCTACAAAATATTATAGAAATTTCCAATTAAATTCTCTCAAATTAATATACGCGCACAAATGGTCATTTTGCCCTTATATGAAGATGAATATGTGAAAATTTGGAATTAATATGAATTTTGGTTAAAACAAGTTAAAATACCCAATATGATCATTTATTTAATTTAAGTAGAATAAATAAGGTGGTAAAAATATGCACATTTACGTGCACATCAATATGTGTATGTAACATACTCCAACAATATTGCATGACTTCCATATGTTGTATCGTTACAAATCCTGATTCTGATTTTTGGCAATATTTTCTCTTTTAAAATTCTATGCATAATTTTGTAACCAAATTTTGAAAATAAATTTTTCTATCATTCTCGACTAATAAAAATGATCATATTTTATTTATAAAACCATATAAATTAATAATAATAATTATTTACAAAATCATTGTCATATCGATAAGGCTAAACGATCATTTATTTAAAACGAACAGGTCGTTACAGACTCCCCTCCTTAAAAGAATTTTGTTCTCGGAACTAAGATAAGTGAAAATTCTCGAAAGGAAATATATTCGATATGACGGAAGATACACAAAAATATGAATAAGTGACTACACCACAGGCAGTGTGTACACTATATTGATATGGCTCATTCTTCAATTCTAAACTCGGGATATGCCTTTTTCATTATATCCTCCATTTTCCAAGTGCAATGCTCGGCATCTCCACTCCATTGAACTTTGACTAACATTACCTCCTTCCTCCTTAATCGTTTCTCATCACGACCAATAATTCGAAGAGGTCGCCTGATAACCGCTAAATTCGGTTCCACCTCCAAGTCTTCCTAAGTAGATGTTTCTATGATTTTGTCTAGGTCATGCACATGTTTTCTTAAATGAGACACATGAAAGACATTGTGCACTCATGCTAACCTTTCTAGCAAATGCACTCGATAAGCTAGTGGTCCAATTCGTTTAAGAAATGGGAAATAGTCTAATATATCGAGATGCTAACTTCCCCATCCTTCCAAACCTCACTACTCCTCTCATCGGAGAGACTTAAAAAAAACGAATCTCCAACTGAGAATTCCATATTTTTACTCCTTTGGTCCGCATGACTTTTCTATTTGCTCCGGGCTTCCTTTAGATTCTTTCTAATTACATCGACTTTCTCTGAAGCTTCTCGTATCATATCAGGACCAAGTACTAATCGATCTTAGGTTTTGATCCAACATGTTAGTGACCTGCACGGACGACCATATAGATCTTCATACGGTTCCATGCTAATGCTAACATGAAAACTATGTCACTAGAGAACTCTACTAAATGCAAATGATTTTCCCAAGAGCCTCCTTAAGTCCAGAATACATGTCTTGAGAAGATCTCCCAAAATGAGGTTAACTCTCTTTGTCTGTCCATCAATTTGGGGGTGATAGGTAGTGCTTATATTCAGCCTTATTCCCAAAGCTGTCCGTAATGATTCTCAAAACTGACTAGTAAAGGTTGGATATCGATTACTCACTATATTGCTCAAAACTCCATGCAATTGTATGATCTCCTTTATATATATCTGTCAGGGTTGTTGTGGTCCTTGTTGGCTTAAATGGAATGAAGCGTGCACTTTTATTTAATCGATCTATGATAACCCAAATGCCTTCGTTCCCTTTCCTCCCTCGAGGGAAGCCATCAATGAAATCCATTGACACTTGACCCCACTTCCTAACTAGAATCTCCAGCGGTTAAGTAACCTTGTAATTTTCTGTTGGTTGCATTTGACTTGTTGACAATTTACGCATCGACTAACAAAAGTGGATGTGTCTCTTTTCATACTTCTCCAATAAAAAATTGAGCTTCATATCTCTATACATTTTGTTAACTCTCGGATGAATGCTGAGTTTGGATTTGTGACATTCAGCTAACACCTCTTGCCTAAGAATTTCCACATCTGGAACACAAATTCGCCAATTCAACCGTAATACTCTGCGACTATCTATTTCAAAGCTTGAATTTCTTCCTTCTTCGATTGCCTTAATAAACTTTTCAAACTGTCTATCTTGTATCTGTTTGCCAGCTATTCTTTCTGGAAGAGTTGGAATTACTACCAAACAAGAGATAACATCATACTTCCTACTTAACGCATCAGATACTACGTTGGATTTTCCGGGTGCGTATACAATATCTAGATCATAAGATGCAAGAAATTCGAACCAACATTGCTGCCTCATGTTTAAATCCTTCTGGGTGAAAAGATACTTTAAAAATTTATGATACGTAAAGAGCTCAAACGTTTCACCTAATTAAAAGAGGAAATTTTATTTACTAAGGTCAATTCAAAGTTTTGTTGAAATAAACTATGAAACTTCTTACCCAACAAATAGTGCCTCCATATTTTAATGCAAACACCATAGCTAATAATTCTAAATCATGCATTGCATAATTCTTCTCATGAACCTTCAGTTATCTTCTTGCATAAGCAATCACCTTCTCTTCTTGCATCAGAACTGCACCAACTCCTTCTCCACAAGTATCAGTATAAATAGTAATCCATTATTTCCATTTATAATTGCTAGGACTGGAATGGCTGTTAATCTCTTTTTGAGTTCTTGGAATGCTGCTTCACATTTAGGAGTCCAGTTAAATTTGGCATCTTTTATAGTCAACTTCGTTAGGTGGTAGGCAATCTTAAAAAAATCTTGAATGAATCTTCTATAATATCCTACCAAACCTAAGAAGCTACGAACTTCTTTGGGAGTTTGTGGTTGCTTCAAATTTAGAACAATCGCAATCTTTATAGGATCCATTGAAATCCCGTCCCTTGACACTATATGTCCAAGGAATCTTACCTCCTTCTCCTAGAAATGGCATTTTGAGAATTTGGTTTTAAGCACATTATTTCTCAATATCTCTAACATAATTTCTAGATGCTTTTCGTGTTCTTCTTCCACCTTAGAATAAATAATGATGTCATCTTATTAACATGAATTTATTGAGTACATCTCTAAATGCTCTATTCAGATTACATGGATGCATTCTTTTGTGATTCTCAGTTGATGGAATCCTGTAGCTTGATCCATTTTCGAGTATACTCGAGTACCTTGTAATGGATCAAACAAGTCATCTATTCGAGGTAGAGATTACTTGTTCTTAATCGTTTTTTTATTCAGATCACAGTAATCTACTGACAAGCTTAGAGATCCATCTGACATGGCCATAAAAACTACTGTCGATTCCCAACTTGATCGACTTGGTCTTATCAATCCTTTCTTTAATAACTCTTGAGTTTGGTTATTTAACTCCTCTCTCTCCTTTGAAGCCATTCTTTAGTCTCGTTGTTTAATTGGCATCGCACTAAAAATCAAACCAATACGAAATTCGATTTTTCGATGTGGGGCCAAACTCTTTACTTCTTTAAAAATGTCTAGAATTCTTTAACAACGGGTATGGTTCCTAATCCTTCCTAGAGTGGGTCTAATGCATTTAGAAAATTTCCCATCCTTAGACTATGATCTTCACAAGATATTTCTATAAACGTTCTCAACTTGGTTTTTACGAAACCTATCATTTTTACACAATCTAGAATAGCTTCATGTTTAGTTAACCAATCCATAACGATTAAAATCTCAAACCCAATAAAATCTTGGACAAATAGGTCAAAAGGAAATTTATGGGAAGAGTGGACATTTTGGAATTTTTCATAATTAATGCAAAGGTTAGTAGTGCTGCCTATAGGGTTCATCACATAAATATGGGTACTAACTATTTTAGGTTCAAGTTTTAATTCTTCTATAATTATCTTGGCAATAAAACTATGAGAAGCTCCTGTATCAAATAATACTCTAACAAAAACATCATCGATGAAAATATTACCTTCCAAAACTCCCTTGCCCTTCACATCCTGAGAGGTTGAGGGCTCATCCTTAATTGCGTAGACTCTGGCTTGCTCTCCCTTCTTCGTAATCGGACAATCCTTGATCATGTGTCCTAGTTGATGACACTTATAGCAGTTTGGTGGTGGCTTATGAACCTTGGGGTTCTCTCAGTGAGTCGATAGGTGGCCCTTTCATTGGAAATTGTAACACAGAGCCTCTTTTAAATAGTTACCTAAGGCTCCTCCTCCTCCAGATTTGCCTTGACCTGGATTCTTCCCATTTTGATTAAACTTCCTCCTCTTTTAATTGTTGGTACTATTGTTGTTGTTATTGGTCTGAGCTACTACGAGCTTCGTCTTGTCCAATGTCTCATAATGGAATCCCATATCTACCAAATCTATAAATGACCCCTTAACATGGGCAGTCATCCTTCTCTGGTATATCTCATTCATCCCAGAAATGAAATTCTCGTTTTTATTCAAAGGCGTGTCAATTAGACCCGCCCAAAACAAGATAATTCACTAAACTTATTCGCATACTCCTCAATAGTCATTTCATCCCGCTTTAGATCCGTAAAGCTTCTGCAAAGACGAAATTTTCCCGACGTTGACATGCATTGCTCTTACAAAACCTCCTTAAATCTTTCCCAAGGGAAAGTGTCCTCCGAGTCACTTACAGTAATGGACTCCTACCAATCCAATGCCATTTCCTGTAATTGCCACTAGGCCAAGAACCTCTTTTGCTCATTACCAATATCCAATGCCATAAAGATCCTTTTGCATGATTTAATCCAAGCTTGTACTTCAATGATAGCTTTTGTACCCTTGAATAATCTTCCCCTTAAAATAGTATAATTCTTGCATAGAGCGGCAAAATTTACCTGGGGTTGTACGGGAGCTATTTCTTCTACAATGGCGGTTGGTGCTTGACCGTTGGTTATTGTGGTGTTGCTATTTCCCCTCCTTCGTCCTCTACGAGTACTCATCTCTTACTACCTAAATTTACTAAGATAATTTAGAATACAAAGATGAAATTATTCTTGGGAATAGGTATATAGCACAACTTTTTTTAGATAAGGATTCCAAATGCGCACTGTAACATCCCATATCTAGAGGCCAAAAGCTAAGTTCTACAGATGAAGAAGTCATCTGTAGTATTGAGTTCTGGTGGCAAAATATGGAAATGCTAATTGGTATCCATAATATCAGAAGCACTTGAATATGAACAAAATCACAGACTTCAAAAATTTTTTTACTGATTATTTCTTAAAACAATAATTCATATCAAAGTTACATAATCCATTCGAAACCATTCAAAGTTTACTCCTTCGAAACCTTTGAAAATCTTCTCGGTTGAAACCATTTGGATTATGCCTTCAAGTAGAGCAAAAGGATCATAAACCCATTAAATTCGAAAGCACTTCTTTTTGAAACCATTTAAATCATCTCTTTCGAAACCATTTGGGTTATACTTCAATTGAGTAAAAGGGTCATTAAAACCATTTAAGTCGAAAGCGTACCTTCCGAAAGCATTCCTAAGTACAGAAGTGATGGTGTCGAAACCATCCCTTCGAAAGCATTGGAGAAGTGGCCAAATTTTAAGAAAAAAGTACCCCTTTGAAACCCTATGGGTCGAAAGGTAAAACGGTGGCAGCAAAATGTTGAATATGCGCTTATATGATTTTTGTTTGATGATAATAAACATATATACATTTGTTTAAATGTATTTTTTAATATACTATTTTATTTTCACAGATTAAATAAATATTTATTGAATAAATTAAATAACACAGAATTTGAATTCAAACAAATATTTTATTCAAACAAATATTTATTACTACTTTGAATAGTACAATTTCAAGCTCTCACTATAACTATACAACTTTGATTACAATAACATCACATTTCATATTTACAGTTCACCTCACTACATATCACTCACACTCGTATTTATCTTCAACTTCATTCCAGTTTGAATCCAGCATCTGAGCAATCTGCAAAAATATTTACTAACGCAGTAAAATTAAAAATAAAATATTTTTGCGAAATAAAATAAAATATGGTTTTTGAAAATAATATTTGCCTCAGTTATTTGGGTTGTTCGTCATCATTCATATTTGAATTTGTCATACATGAACAACTTGTGACATACACAGTGTATCACTGTATATGCCACAAGGCCGTGCACACCGATATACACTTGATAATGCTACAGGGACAGGTGAGCACAGGTCAAACCTAAATACAGGGTTCAACTCACGTGCGATAACATAAAAATCACGACTCGAGCACAAGGTCAAACCCGAGCTGTGAAACTGGATTCAACACAGGTGCGAATGGCCAAAACTCAAGAATCAAGTGTCGAATAGTCTAATATAAACAAGACAGTAACTCAGTGCCAACATGGTCAGAATGAAGACAAGTACACTTGAACAAAATGAACAAGTGGAGCATCTGTGTAAAGTGGGCAAGTATGATCAAGGCAACAGAGATCAAGCTTAATGAAAACAAAGCAGCACAAATACAAGTTGCCAACATACAAGTCAGACCAACATAATGCAATAGCAACATGCATATTAACCAAAGTCAAGGTCGAAAATGAAGACTGCAAGAACATGAA
Organism: Allium cepa; assembly: GCA_030765085.1. Classification (NCBI taxonomy): domain Eukaryota; kingdom Viridiplantae; phylum Streptophyta; class Magnoliopsida; order Asparagales; family Amaryllidaceae; genus Allium; species Allium cepa. The sequence continues at coordinate 919,026,578 of CM060931.1, read as the reverse complement.
TACAGGAAAACATGTCACTGCAACATGAATGTCACCAGCATGCAAACAGGATCTTAATATCCAAGCATGAAGGTCACAGTGGAAATCACTCAACTCAGATACAATAGGTAAAATGACCAAGTGCAACTACACAACTACAATTCGAGTAATATCACAGGTGAAGTTCACAGTGAAGCCAAAGTGTACAACTACAAGATCAGGGAAGCAACCAGAATGGAGCAGAGACAAGTAATGCAGCATGTATGCACCAGTAAACCGAGCAACTGTATATATGCACATATATGTAAATTACAAGACTCAAGTGAATGAAAACATGTATGAGCAACATGGTGAGCAACACAAACTGCAGTGGACAGCAAACATGACAGCAGACCAAAGTACAACAGGATGAACCGCAAAGCCAAAAATGATACAGGTGAACAGAAGTAACAAGTGCAGGTGAACAAATATGCAAATACCAGTGATGCAACTAAGCACAAATCACTTACAACATGTACACAGCAAAGACCAATGAATCAACAATGCTTGAAGACTGCAGCATCAATTAAACGACCAATATAAATGCACAGAAGCAACTACAAACTACTCACGACAATGCACCAATGTCACAAGCATGAACACAAATGTACATGACAATGTACAACATCAAGGACCAAGTAAAGCATGTACAAGTGCATGAAAACCAAAGTCAACAGCACAGGGAAGTACAAAACAACAGCAAGCTTCAACTATATGGAGACGAAATCAACATGGTCAAAGCAAATCAACGCAGTTATAAAAACTCAAGTGAGTATGAAGAATTGACGAAGTCAAAAATTGACACCGTGATGAGCACGGCAATTCAAAGCCACAATTTTTAAAGCCGTGTCAATCAAGCAATCGAGTATTTACACAAGTGAATTAGTCAAGGAAAAATCACGAGCATCCAAGTATAATCGAATGGCCAGAGCAGATAATTTGACAAATTCAAATATAGCTGAACGAACGAAAATTTAGGAATTCAATCCCTATAAATTACCACGAATCATCATCGGCAATGTATCGAGTTCAAGAATATTAACTTAGAGCAATAAAGCAAAAATCACATACCGATTTGCAGTCGAACTCGATCAAATAAGAAGTCGTGTTCAAATCTAAGATACGGTCGATTGCCAAAGCAAATCAGAGGAACAACGATTGCAATCAACCAACAAAGCAGTCGACTTCTCCAATAACCCTAAATTGGATCGCACGAACGAAAGCCCTAATCTGGATTGAAGGACAAAGTCGCCGCTATCTCAAAACAACGAACGGAGCAAATAAAAAGAAAAAGGAACGGGTGGAAGAAGTGAATAGGGGCCGGCCTTGTTTTATTATAAGGCTTTAGTTTATTTTTAAATAGGGTTTTATTTTATTTAAATTGTTTTTGATTGTATTTTCTTTTAACCGTTTTAATTTTCTAGTCGTGTGACTAGAGGACAAACTACGGTGTGTAGTTTGGGAATTCGCAACTCGGTGGTTGAGTTATGACAAGGTTTTGAGCGTAGAGTTAGATTAGTCAATAGCGGGTATAGCGAGTTTACGTGTGTAAGCGAGGGACTATCTAATTTCTAGTAGAAACCTTGGGGGCGGCACGTAGGCAGGGTTTTGCCGAAGCTGGGTAAATTCTGTGTTGTTCTGTTTTATTCTGTTATTTATATTCTACGATATCTGTGCTGCTATTCTGTGATCTGAATTGAAATTAATTTATAAGCTTCCGCAATTAATTTTAATAATTTACACTATCACCCTATTCACCCCCCCTCTAGGGTGAAATCGATCCTACAAGTGGTATCAGAGCTAGGAACAAAAGCCGTTTTTGTTTTAAAAATTTGATTTTTTACAAAAACCAATTTTTGTTTTAAAAATTTGAATTTTTAAAATGACTTGTTTTAATACTGCTTTTGTTGAGGGTCAATCGATAGTTAGACCACCAATGTTCAATGGTGAATATACTTTTTGGAAAAATAGGATGAAAATTTTTCTGAAAACCATTGACGATTGGGATATTGTTGAGGCATGTTACAGAACTCCAACTATAACTGTAGATAATCAGGAAATAGAGAAACCAAAGGAACAATGGACAGAACTAGAAAATAAATTACAGAATACTAATGCCAAAGCTATGAATTCTATTATCTGTTCATTAGATCAATTTGAATTTAATCGTGTCTCACATTGTCTAACTGCGCAGGAAATATGGCACATACTAGAAGTGACTCACGAAGGAACATCTCAAGTCAAAGAATCTCGCCTTGCCATGCTAAGCAGCGAATACGAGAACTTTACAATGGCGAAGGAAGAAAATGTCAAAGAGATGTACGGACGACTTTCCAATATCGTATACAAATCAAAAGCTCTCGGAAAAACATACACCGAATTGGAAATAGTCCAGAAAATCCTCAGAGTCCTTCCACGAAGCTTTGAAGTGAAAGTAACTGCCATTCAAGAATCGAAAGATTTACAACAACTCAAAGTTGAAGAAGTCATCGGAAATCTCACCACTTATGAGCTAGAAATAAAATTCAAGGAAGAGCGTGAAGGAGGAGATATTCGAAAGAAATCAATAGCTCTCAAAGGAACAACTGAAAGTGATGACGATGACGATGATGATGCAGCAGCAGAATTGGAGCTATTAATAAAGAAATTCAAAAAGTGGAATTACAAATATGGAAATTCAGCTCGAATTCAAAAAGCGAAAAGCAGAATAGCCAAAGCACTAGACCACTCAGAAGAACAGAAGATCATTTGTTATAATTGCAACAAACCCGGTCATATCAAGCACGATTGTCCACAAATTAAATTCAGCCATGGAAAGAAACAGAAAAAGAAAATTTTTGCAGCCACTTGGGATGAAATAGACGAGAATGATCAAAGCACTGGCAGTGAAAGCGAAAAGGCAGAATTGTGTCTTCGAGGTGATACAACTGACAGTGACGATGACGAGCCAAGTGAGGTATCAAAACTTACTCATTCTGAGTTGCTTATATATTTTCATGAAGTAAACGGTTGTTTTGAACGACTTAGGGAAAAATACGCCAAACTTGAATCTCAAAAGGATACTTTGACAGAATGTAATAAACAACTTGATCAATTAGTTAAAACCTATCAAAGTAGGATCCCTAAGTGTGATAAGTGTCCAACATTTGATGAAGAAATTAAAAAATCAGAAATTAAAATGAAATCGCTTGAAAATGAAATTCTGATTTTAAAAGAGAATGAAAATACTAAAAGAGAGAATTCTATTAAAAAGTGCACACAATTATTAAACGAAAATGAGTCTCTCAAAACACAAGTCCAACAATTGTCTACTACTTTAGATAAATTTTTCAAAAGTGAAAAATCATTGAATATGCTATTAGGAAAGCAAACTGTTAATACGGTTAGACAAGGACTTGGATATAATAAATTGAAATTTTTTGAAAGCAATATTAATCAAGTTAATTCTATGTGTACAATTTGTAGAAAATTTGGACACGATCACAATAATTGTTGGTATAGACCCAAACATGTGAAAACTATACCGATTTGGGTTCCAAAAGGAACAAATATAAAATCTTTCAAAGTTAAACTAATTTGGGTGCCGAAGGGAACAATTATAAATAGTTTTGGGTCTCCACAAAGTTATTTTTATAATTATTCTGCCACTAACAACCATGGACCTATAAAAACAAATATGTCACATAAATCTTTTCCCGTGTAGGTGTGGTGGCGGGCTAAGGAACAACAATAGTGTACTCTGGATTTTTGGCTGTTGCAGAAACACAACGGACGACAAAGCAAAGTTCCTTAGCCTAGTATTAAGGTGACGAATCACAATGGACAACAATGAAAAATATCGTAAAGGTAAAACATGTAAAGGCATATTTATTTGTACGATATATTAAATGTGATAATCTGCACCGTATTCTGAATAAAAATCAGCCAATATTGAGATGATGATTTTGACTCTGACTTATTCAAAATAGTTGGCCAAATTATATTCTTATGTCACAACACTATAAAATTCTCTAGATTCTTTGAATTACTTCATATATATCAGTTTTGATAAAAATAGTGTTTTGTTGGATAATACAATTGGTTATAATATGGCTAACTCTATATTCACGGTTTTCTGATTATTTACACGGCTTCAATTCAATTTCAAAAGAATGTCATTTAAATTGTTGTTAAAATTGAATTTGAAATTTTTGGTGCACACTTCATGTTTTGGTCTATAAAATTCAATTGATGATAATTTTTGAGTGAAAGAGAAATTCAGATGCAGATTACACTGGTAATCTAGTTGATAGAAAAATTACTAGTGAAACGTGATTTTTGTTGAGACATTTAGTAACTGCATCGTTTTTCAAAGAAAATATCTGCATATTCTTCATTTCAAATAATTTTCAAATAGCAGAAAATTTTCTTTTAAAACCCCCTGGAGAAAATCATTTTTGACCATAGTTTCAGATTAGTCATTTTTGAAAAAAAAATTCATATTTATTTTTGAATTTGATTTTAAATGACTATTTTGACTAATCTGACTCCCTAATGTTTATCGAAAAGAAAAATAGTGATTGAAAAAGTGATGAGTGTTAATATTGATCAAATATTATGACTCGAGACGGTATAATTAATAAATTTCTTTAGAAATTTAAACAAGAGTTATAAAACTGTTTGTTGGTAAAAATTCCATGACCATCTCTATATCTATCATATTTCTAACGACCATCACTCATCAAAATTCTATATAGTTTGTCGATATGTGGTACTTTAAACAGGAATCGTTCGTTTTTCGTTTTTCACGTTTTTTTGAAAAAAAAAGAGGGTAATAATAATAATAATAATAATAAATACCAAAGTATTCACTCTCGTTTAAAAGTCCTCACGGTTATGCATGGGTGAATTACTTGGAATTTGTTATGTGCTTCCATACACATTTAAAAGTCCTCACGGTTATGCATGTATGGAACGCATATCAAAAGTTGATTTTTTTTAAATAAACAAGTTGATTCTAATCCCATTTAAAAGTCCTCACGGTTATGCGTGGTTAGAAGATACTTGAATTCATTTTTTTAAAATAAAATTGGAATACTACTAATCTCATTTAAAAGTCCTAACGGTTATGCATGATTAGTAGGTATTCAAATTCCTGATATAGATATACCACAAATAGACACAACCGTATGGTTTTATATGATGACATCATTTCCATCATTCTAAAAGTGGAATATGCGCCTAACAAAACATTTATGATTTTTGTTTGACTTTTTATCGAAATTTAATATTTATATTCAATTGAGTTTTAATGTTGGATTGATATCGATTACTTTATCTCTATTTTCTCTAACACTATTATTCTTTTGCTGATAACAAAAGGGGGAGAGAAAAGTTAAGATTTTGTCAAATAAAATCAAGCAAAGGTCAAATAATTTTCCATTTGCATCTAGATTCATTTGCATATTTTTATTTGTATGCATATATGTAGGGGGAGCTTTGTGTAGAGAGGAAGCGTTTAAATAGGGGGAGCAATTAGGATATATCCATGATCAAATACATTTAACATATTCAAAATCTTAAATGTATGTTTGTTATCATCAAAAGGGGGAGATTGTTGAATATGCGCTTATATGATTTTTGTTTGATGATAATAAACATATATACATTCGTTTAAATGTATTTGTTAATATACTATTTTATTTTCACAGATTAAATAAATATTTGTTGAATAAATTAAATAACACAGAATTTGAATTCAAACGAATATTTTATTCAAACAAATATTTATTACAACTTTGAATAGTATAATTTCAAGCTCTCACTATAACTATACAACTTTGATTACAATAACATCACATTTCATATTTATAGTTCACCTCACTACATATCACTCACACTCGATTTATCTTCAACTTCATTCCAGTTTGAATCCAGCATCTGAGCAATCTGCAAAAATATTTACTAACGCAGTAAAATTGAAAATAAAATATTTTTGCGATATAAAATAAAATATGGTTTTTGAAAATAATATTTGCCTCAGTTATTTGGGTTGTTCGTCATCATTCATATTTGAATTTGTCATACACAAACAACTTGTGACATACACAGTGTATCACTGTATATGCCACAAGGCCATGCACACCGATATATACTTGATAATGCTACAGGGACAGGTGAGCACAGGTCAAACCCAAATACAGGGTTCAACTCACGTGCGATAACATAAAAATCACGACTCGAGCACAAGGTCAAACCCGAGCTGTGAAACTGGATTCAACACAGGTGCGAATGGCCAAAACTCAAGAATCAAGTGTCGACTAGTCTAATATAAACAAGACAGTAACTCAGTGCCAACATGGTCAGAATGAAGACAAGTACACTTGAACAAAATGAACAAGTGGAGCATCTGTGTAAACTGGGCAAATTTGATCAAGGCAACAGAGATCAAGCTTAATGAAAACAAAGCAGCACAAATACAAGTTGCCAACATACAAGTCAGACCAACATAATGCAATAGCAACATGCACATTAACCAAAGTCAAGGTCGAAAATGAAGATTGCAAGAACATGAATACAGGAAAACATGTCACTGCAACATGAATGTCACCAGCATGCAAACAGGATCTCAATATCCAAGCATGAAGGTCACAGTGGAAATCACTCAACTCAGATACAATAGGTAAAATGACCAAGTGCAACTACACAACTACAATTCGAGTAATATCACAGGTGAAGTTCACAGTGAAGCCAAAGTGTACAACTACAAGATCAGGGAAGCAACCAGAATGGAGCAGAGACAAGTAATGCAACATGTATGCACCAGTAAACCGAGCAACTGTATATATGCACATATATGTAAATTACAAGACTCAAGTGAATGAAAACATGTATGAGCAACATGGTGAGCAACACAAACTACAGTGGACAGCAAACATGACAGCAGACCAAAGTACAACAGGATGAACCGCAAAGCCAAGCATGATACAGGTGAACAGAAGTAACAAGTGAAGGTGAACAAATATGCAAATACCAGTGATGCAACTAAGCACAAATCACTTAAACATGTACACAGCAAAGACCAATGAATCAACAATGCTTGAAGACTGCAGCATCAATTAAACGGCCAATATAAATGCACAGAAGCAACTACAAACTACTCACGACAATGCACCAATGTCACAAGCATGAACACAAATGTACATGACAGTGTACAACATCAAGGACCAAGTAAAGCATGTACAAGTGCATGAAAACCAAAGTCAACAGCACAGGGAAGTACAAAACAACAGCAAGCTTCAACTATATGGAGACGAAATCAACATGGTCAAAGCAAATCAACGCAGTTATAAAAACTCAAGTGAGTATGAAGAATTGACGAAGTCAAAAATCAACACCGTGATGAGCACGGCAATTCAAAGCCACAATTTTTAAAACCGTGTCAATCAAACAATCGAGTATTTACACAAGTGAATTAGTCAAGGAAAAATCACGAGCATCCAAGTATAATCGAATGGCCAGAGCAGATAATTTGACAAATTCAAATATAGCTGAACGAACGAAAATTTAGGAATTCAATCCCTATAAATTGCCACCAATCATCATCGGCAATGTATCGAGTTCAAGAATATTAACTTAGAGCAATAAAGCAAAAATCACATACCAATTTGCAGTCGAACTCGATCAAATAAGAAGTCGTGTTCAAATCGAAGATACGGTCGATTGCCGAAGCAAATCATAGGAACGGCGATTGCAATCAACCAACAAAGCAGTCGACTTCTCCAATAACCCTAAATTGGATCGCACGAACGAAAGCCCTAATCTGGATTGAAGGACAAAGCCGCCGCTATCTCAAAACAACGAACGGAGCAAATAAAAAGAAAAAGGAACGGGTTGAAGAAGTGAATAGGGGCCGGCCTTGTTTTATTATAAGGCTTTAGTTTATTTTTAAATAGGATTTTATTTTATTTAAATTTTTTTAATTGTATTTTCTTTTTAACCATTTTAATTTGCTAGTCGTGTAACTAGGGGACAAACTACGGTGTGTAGTTTGGGAATTCGCAACTCGGTGGTTGAGTTGTGGCAAGGTTTTGAGCGTAGAGTTAGATTAGTCAATAGCGGGTATAGCGAGTTTACGTGTGTAAGCGAGGGACTATCTAATTTCTAGTAGAAACCTTGGGGGCAGCACGTAGGCAGGGTTTTGCCGAAGCTGGGTAAATTCTGTGTTGTTCTGTTTTATTCTGTTATTTATATTCTGCGATATCTGTGCTGCTATTCTGTGATCTGAATTGAAATTAATTTATAAGCTTCCGCGATTAATTTTAATAATTTACACTTTCACCCTATTCACCCCCCCTCTAGGGTGAAATCGATCCTACACAAAAGATTTTGAGATGAGAAACATGAAAAACATCATGGACTCCTGCCAAACTGCTCGGTAACACAACTCTACACGTGATTTTCCCACCACGATGCAATCATATCACACCTAAACTGGGCATGTGATCCTCTCAAAAATAGGAAAATGTCTAACGAATCTTGGCGCCAACTTTCCCCATCTTCCGAATCTGATCACACCCTTCATCGGTGACACCTTAATAAATACATGATCTCCAACTGATAACTCTAAATCTTTTCATCTCTTACCTGCATAACTCATCTGTCTAGACCGAGCCTCTTTCATTCTAGCCCAAATAACCTCAATCTTTTCTACAGCTTCTTTGACCAATTCTGGGCCAAGAACCAACCTATCCTCGGTCTCCAACCAACAAACGGGAGATTTGTACGACCTTTCTTACAAAGCTTCAAACGGTGCCATCCCAATACTAGTTTGATAATAGTTGCTATATGAAAACTCGACTAAATGTAGACGGTCTTCCTATGATCCTCTGAAATCTAGAACACAAGCTCTTAACAAATCTTCCAAGACTTTGTTAACTCTTTCCATTTGCCCATCTGTCTGCGGATGGTAAGTGGTACTCATCTTGAGTTTGGTTCCCAAAACTTCCTATAGACTCTTCCAGAACTCGCTAGTGAATAAGGAATCTCTATCACTAACTATACTACTACGAATTCCGTGCAGTCTAAACACATTCTTCATAAACAACTTTGCTAAAACAGGTGTTGTCCTAGTTGACTTAACTGGAATGAAATGGACACTCTTTGTCAATCTATCCACTATGACCCATATACTTTCATTTTCTCTGTTTGACCTTGGCAACCCATCAATAAAATCCATAGAAATAGAATCTCATTTCCAAATTAGGGTATCTAATGGCTGAAGCAATCCACTTAATTTATGGTGTTCGACCTTTACCTGTTGGCAACTCAAGCGCTGCTTTACACACAAGCCAATATCCCACTTCATACCTTCTAAGAAGAAACTCCTCTTCATATTCTGATACATCTTAGTTCTTTGTGGATGAATAGAGAACTTTGAACAATGGCATTCTTCCAAAACTTCTTTTCTTATATTTCCTACACGCGGAACACATAATCTTCCTTTAATCTTTCAATTCATCACTCTCTGTTCCATCTATTAACTTTTTGATCCGTTTAACTAATATCAGATCCTCCTCCAATTTAGAAGCAATCCTTTCGATCATCACTGGTCAAACTTCCAAAAAAGGTAACACTACGGTTTCTCCACTAGACCCAGCCTCAGATCTCCACCACACTCTGCAATCTGCTAACGCTTCCAAATCTTTCCACTCAGCAATCATCGCCAGCATTGCACTCTAATGTTTCCTGCTAAATGCATATGAAACCTTGTTTCCATTACCCGGTGTGTATTCAATCCCAAAATCATAAGCAACGAAAAATTCTAACCACCTTTGTTGTCTCATATTCAACTCGTTCTGAAAGAACAAATACTTCAGCGACTTATGATCTATATATACTCAAACCTCTCTCCCAAAAGGTAATATCTCCACACCTTCAATGCAAAAACCACTGCAGCCAATTCCAAATCATGCATTGGATATCTGACCCCATGCGGTCTAAGCTATCTAAAAGCATAGACAATCACTTTAGCTCTTTGCATCAGCACATCTCCCAACCCTGTTCCACACGTCTCGATATAAACCACCAAATCTTGATTTCCTTCCATAACAACCAACATACGTGCATGGGTCAATAAGTGTTTCAAACTCCGGAATGCTTCCTCATACTTATTGGACCACACAAACTTCACATCCTTTCTGATTAGGTTGGTCATCGGTGCTTCTATCCGCGAAAAATCCTTAATGAACCTTCGATAATAACCAGCTAATCCAAGGAAACTCTTTATCTGTGCCACTTCTCGGGTCTCTTCCAACTATTCGTCGCTTCAATCTTATTCGGATCTACTGAAAACTCTTTCTCTGAGACTACATAACCCAGAAACTTCACTTCCTTCTTTCAAAAATGACCCTTCGAAAACTACGCCTTTAGCTAATGCTGCCTCAGCATCTCAAGCACTACTCTAAGATGAACTTCATGCTCTTTTTCATAATTAGAGTGTATCAAGATATCACCTATAAATACCAATATGAACCTATCCAAGTGATATCGGAAAACTCGGTTCATCAAATCCACCAAGAAAGCTGGGGCATTGATCAGCCCGAATGGCATAACTAACCATTCGTACGACCTATATGTGGTCCTAAATGCCGTTAAATGTATACTATCCTCTGCTACTCTAAGCTGATGGAAACCTGTTGCCAAATCCAACTACGAGAATATATTGGCTCCACTCAACTGGTCGAACAAATCGTCAATTCTCAGCAATGGATATTGATTCTTTATCGTCCTCTCATTCAACTTGCGATAATCAGTACATAGCCTGAACGATCCATCAGGCTTCTTAGCAAACATTACAGATGCTCCCTAAGGCAAGCTACTTGGCCTGATAAAGCTCTTTCCTTCCAAATCCTCCAACCACACCTTTAACTCCCTCATCTCTATCGGGGTCATTCTGCTCGACGACCTACTCACTGGTTCTGCTCCCGGAACCAAATTTATCCAAAACTCCATGGTTGTTTCGGTGTCAATCTTACTACAGGCACAAATATATCCACGAATTCCCTAAACACGAAAACTCGATTCAGCTCATCCTCTAACTCCATAACACCCAACAAAGCACTCACCTCACCGCTAGAACTTCCTATGGTATAAGCCATCTGATCACTACAATTAGGGTGTTTAAGTGATATTTTCCTATCCTGGCAAAATATCTAGCATTGTTCTCGCTTAAATAATCCATCCCAAAAATAATCCCGAACCCCACAAAATCAAACACATGTAAACTACAAATAAAGTATGACCTAACAAGTCAAACTCTAGCTGGTCACATCTCAACCCTAGAGTGGCATACCCTCCTATTAGATTCACAACCCATAAGGAACAAATTAAATATGTGGGTTCTAGGTTAAGCTTATCTATCAAACATCTAGACATAAAAGAATGTGATGCACCAATATCAAATAGAACAGCTAACAGAAATACCATGAATTTGAAGCATATCTCTTAACCTTTCCTTTCTCTTGAGATGTAGGCTTAGAAGCACCAGGCTGCAATGCATACACCTTGCCATTTCCATCCTTAGCGTGCTCCTTGCATTGATTATTATGGTGGCCATCTGATCGCAGTTGAAGCACCTAATGTTCTTCTTCCCGATCACTTCCTTAGTCTTCCCAATATGACACTCATTGGCGAAATGACCCTTCTTGTCAAACTTAAAACAGACTACCCCATACTTCCCTTTCTTTGTCGCTCCACCCTTCTGAGCACACTTTTTGTGAAAGAACTTCCTCTTTTGATTCTGCCCAACCTAGACTTCTTTCACCTTATTCTTCTCTTGACTAGCAAGCATCTCTTCATGTCTCAAATCCATTTCTATAACCACATCACAGGAATCTCTAATATGCAGAAAAGTAGCCCTGGCCAACTCAGGCTTCAATCCCCTTATAAACTTCTTGTTCCTCTTCATCGTTGTATCAACAATAGAATAACCATATCTAGCTAACTCTTCAAACCTATTGGCGTACTCCAGAATAGTCATTGCTCCCTATTCTAGCTTAGCAAACTTCCTAATCAAAACAATCTACGCCATAACTGGCATGAACCTCTCTTGGAACCTCCTTTTAAACTCTGCCTAGTTCATAGTCTCCTCATCCACTACCACAGTCACACTATTCCACCAAAACAAAGCATCTCCCTAAAGCTGTCTCAATGCCAACCTCCTCTTCTTCTCATCATTGAGCCTCAAGTCAGCGAAATCCTTTCACTGTGCAACAACCAGTTTCCCACCTCAATGGCATCCTTTGTTCCAATAAATGGTTTCTCTCTAAGCTTAGAATGTCTCTAATCAACTTAGCATAGTCATTGACAGTTGAAGCCCCCAGAACTCCTCCTCCCACTACTCCAGCAGCAACACCCGCTTGCACTATTTTTACAAAGAACTGATACATAGCTTCCATTCCAACCTATGGTACTCCAGCACCCACATTCTCTGCTTGTTCCTGAACTTGACCTCTCCTCGCATTAGGCCTGGCATTCCCATCGGTGCCTTCCCCTCCTGGTTTAACTCTTCCTCTCCTACCTTCCATATGTGTATTCAAACTTCATGAGATACAGAAAAATAACATAACAAAGATAGGAGACTAGAGATAAAGCATATACGTATATATAGAAAATACAAGTACGTTACTATAGCGTTGTCCCATACCCAAAATCATACTCTAATTCCTAAGGATTATGTTTTCAAAAATCTTTTTTAGCTTAAAATTATTCATAAAACTATGCTCTGATTCCAAGTTGTAACATCCCATATCTGGAGGCCAAAAGCTAAGCGCTACAGATGCTGCAGTTATCCATAGTATTAACTTCTGGTGATAAAATACGGAGATGCTAATGGTATCTATAATATCAGAAGCATTTGAATATGAAAAAAATCATAGATTTTAGAAATTTTTTTACTGATTATATTTCAAAAGAATAATCCATATCCAAGTTGGATAATCCCTTTACGTTTCCCAAACAATGATCAAATATATTGATTACAAAATTTGCCAAGACCGACATATGAAGATGACCCATTGGTTGATCAAAGCAATATAGTCATATCTGATTTAATACACAGCGGAAATAAACAAAATAATTTGCTCTCCTAATTAGCCAACTGTCAGCCACCTGCTCGTCTTTGGAAGCTTTATTTGCCAAAACAACAAAACTTGAAAACCTCAACCCTCATCCGACTCAAATAAATTTTGAGCATCCGAGAGTCTAAGGAGAAACAAAAAACTTCGAGTCATACATAAAGCCGATTGTGATAATACTGTCCATCTCTGTTATTTTATGTTAAGTGAGACCACGCTACTTAGCGGAACAGTTTTTCCCTCACTAACATCCTTTTAAAACATTTCTTTTGCAAATCCTTTTCTGCAACCAAAACTGGTTAAAATCTGTAAAACATTATTATATAAACATACATATCAGTTAATAAATGAACTATCTATTCGAACTTTATTATTTTGTTTGGCTAACTATTAACCTTTGGCTGACTCGGGCCTACCAGACAACATATCAAAATTTATCTAACATCTGTTAAACAGTCCTCCTCATTTGGATGTTCTGTCCTTAACTATCTATTAAATACTTCTCTTTTGGACGGTCTGTCCTTAACTTATCATTTCCCAGGGTCACCTGATCTTACTGGTTTTGCGGGCTCACAATAACCTATCTGTATACAAACATGTATTATTTTCTGTGTGTATTCATAATTTTAGTCTTACCTATAACAAAGCCCTACACACTGGAGTTTTGGACAAAATTAGCTGGGGCTAATAGCTAATGTATAGGACGCGACCCTATTCCAGTCTCATTTGGTATTCTAATATCTAAGTCATTTTACTTAAGGATCCCTTCCCATAATTTTCCTTGAAAACCTTTTTAAAGTGATTTAAAATCTTTAAATCAAACTTAAACAAGGAAAATTTGTATATTCTATGCTTTACTAAAAATCACCGTGCCGTGTTATATATACTTTACTCAAATAGTAGTTGATGGAAACATTTAACCTTTGAATGTCCCTCTTTCAAATATACTGAAAATACTCCTTTCGAAGCAATTGAAAGTACCCTTTTCTAGACCAAGTAAAACCCTTTCTTTAATCTAGGCCGAAAGGCCAAAACCTTCCTTTCGAAACCATTCTCAATACCCTTTCGAACACTTTGAAAAACCTTCCTTTCGAAAGCTTTAACACCTTAGACATCGTCCTTTAAAAGCCTTTAATCATTTCCTTTCGAAATCCTTTAAAAACCTTTCCTTTTAATCCTTTCGAAACAACCAGAAAACCACACCTTTCGACTCCTTCGAAATCATCGGGGAACCATCCCTTCAAAACCTCACTTAAAAACCTTTCAAAAGAGTCAAATCTAAACTTTATCGAAAGCACTTGGGTTCAACTTAAAACGTGTGGAAACTATTCGAAACCATTCAAAGTTTACTCCTTCGAAACCTTTGGAAATCTTCTCGGTCGAAACCATTTGGATTATGCCTTCAAGTAGAGCAAAAGGATCATAAACCCATTAAAGTTGAAAGCACTTGTTTTCAAAATCATTTAAATCATCCCTTCCGAAACCGTTTGGATTATACTTCAATTGAGTAAAAGGGTCATTAAAAACATTTAAGTTGAAAGCCTGCATTTCAAAAGGATTCCTAAGTACAAAAGTGATGGTGTCAAACCATTAAATTTTTAGAAAAACAAAGTACCCCTTCAAAACCCTTTTGGGTTGAAAGGTAAAAAGGCGGTTGTAAAACGTTTCGACTTAGTCGAAAGCAGTTATTTAAAAAAAGGCACAATCCAATTGAAACCATTTCCTTTAAATCCATTTGACCTAGTCGAAAGCCAACTAAGTTGAAAGCTTCTTAGTCGAAAGCAAACATGCGCATTTTTGTTTAAAAACAAAGTAAAACCCAACCCCTTCAAAACACCTAGCTTGGACCCACTACCTTTCGACTATATCCAATTCACTACGTGTCAGTTCCTTAATACCATATGTATTAGTTTTTACTGTGTCGAAAGCGAAGGTAAAGAGGTGAAACGTGGTGCCGAAAGCATCGGAACAGTGAAAAACCTATTTATTTGTCCTATTAAACTATTTCTTTCGTACCTAACCACCTTATTTGTCTAAACCTGATTGATTGTCATTTTACTTTTTTAAAGCGCTGCCAATTTCTAGAAATAACAAATTTAAATTATTGCAAAGAGCCTATTCTCCTAATATAAATATATATAAAGCATTTAAGTCGCATACCATAAATAATTTTATATATCCATCAAAACACCTAAGAAAAATCTACAAAAATTCCAAAAAATCTCTTTTCATATATTTTCCAACATATAATTTTTTTGGAACTAACTCTTTTATTATTTAACCGTAAATAATTTGTAACCCAAAATAACATTTTCTTTACGAAAAAATTCATATTAAATCCACAAAAAATCAGAAAATTATAAAAATTAAAACCCAATTCCAAAATATTATTTTTGTTCTATACAAAAATTTACAAGGCATTTAAATGTCATTAAATAGGGTTTTTACCTTCAAACATATCATAAAATTAATATGAACATGCATAAATCATCAACGTGTGTATAATCATTCCATTATTCAATACATGAAAAAACATTGCAAAACATTTTGAATTTCTTCTTAAAACCAAAAAAACAAACAAGAGATGTAAACATTATTCACCTTAGCTTTAGGGATTAAGGATATGAGATTGGAATGAATTTGATGCTGATTAAGCTTCCCTATTCTCTTTCTTTCTCTAGTTGTTGTTAATGGTGATCGGCCTGAGCTTTTAAAACTTTGAAAATAAAATGAACATGTAGGATTACACACAACTAAGAGATATAGATATAGGAATGGCCTCTTTCCTTTTTTACCCCTCCTATATTTCATTTTCAACTCTTATTTTAATTCATTGTTTAAATGGCACTTCTACCCCTTAATTAAACCAAATCTCGGTCTCTTATCAACATATTATTTTATTTCATTTAGCTAATTAAATATCCTAAATAATGTTATCTAAAATATGGGGTGTTACGTGCACTCTCAAATATTAAAATCATTCGAGGGCATTACTGACCCTACCTCTAATGAGTTATACCCCACCAAAGCTAAGGTTCTCGCTTAACCCTCAGCTCTAATACCAAATGTTAAGACCCCTCCCCTCGACTATTAGAAATTGACATTAATATATCCATGGTATTCACGTGCCGTAAATCCAAGTGTCGAAAAGGCAGATTTTCAGGTGTAAAATAAAGTGAAAGATAGAAACACAAATTCTCACATTACATTAAATAAATAAATAGTACATACAATCACTATCACTAAGGTACATTAGAGTTTTTGTATGCATTAACCCAGCCGGAAATAGCTATAATTGCCTGCTCCCACACTTGCTGGCACTAACTAACTTATACACAGTGGAAAACAAAAATAGATATATAGATATCCCCATCAGGTGCTCCAGCTTCATGCTCTAACAATCTCTTCTAGCATGCTTCTCCCTAATATACTCTAAATAAAATCCTAACTACTTGGCTGCTCGGGAAAATAGGGCACCCAGTGTTTAAAGGGAAAACAAAATAAACTTCATGTTAGTCATAGGACTGGTGTGAGAACTCAAAATACGTGTTTACAAAATAAAAAGGTATTTCATAAGACCACGTCTCACATAAACACGGAATGGGTTTTTACCTTATGATAACCAAAACATTTTACGTCAAAATACTTGATATTATTTTTAATGAAATATCTTTGAAATCATTTGAAAATAAACATAGTAATCTTAGCTGAAATTATTATCATTACAAAATTCCAACATATTGGCCTCCACCAAAAAATGGTAGACACTTATTGAAGTACTGGTTTCCATACAAATTACCAGGTGAAGGGACAGCCTTCCAACAGTACACCTCTAGAGGAATGTACCGAGGCTCAACAAATGGTCCTCTATCAACACAAGACCGACCCACCTCTTCTTAGATAGTACCGACCGTGTCATTACCCTGGTCTTTACCGACCTATCCAAAACATCTCGTAGCATACACCACAATAGTTTAAACCTAAACATATTAGCAGGTAGAAATATATCTAGAAGGAGATGATCATACCCTAATGGTTGCGAACCACATAGCCTTGCTGCATCTACCCTATTTCGGTCATTTTCTAGTATGAGGCCTGAAGTAGCGATCACCTTTCACATAGCACATCATCTTCCTTCAAATGCCACACTACCATTCCATTGATCTCTATTGACTTCCACAAACATAAAACCTCTGAGCTCATACGTCTCAGAAAAGAGTGTTAAGCTGAGAGAAGTTGCCTTCTCTGCCACCATATAGATGTATGTTTATAAAAATCAACGATTAAATCTTAAAAATGCATTTTCAGATATCCATCCATACAAGTTCGTTTTGGGACCGAAGGAAATGGAAGGCACTCTCCAACCACACCTTGTCAGGAATCATCCCTAGGATTAGTGGCGAGAAGTCCTTGCACCGAATATCTTAAATGAAGAATTATTACCACGTATATGATAAGGAAAATTTCCCCCAAGGGTCGGTAACAAGTAGCCCTACATTCCATCTTCCACAGATATCTTCATATCTTCACTTCGAATATGTAAATTGGTCTGAAGTGGTCTTCAAAGAGGAATTATACAGATCCGACCCCGGTTTCTCCGAACCAATCATCGATAAAAGGAGGTCAAGTGAATAGGGAATCATTCTTCAATTGATTAAGTTCTTGTATCGAAATTCTCTTTTGGAGATATACATCTGTAAAAACATTCTTTCCGGTATATGCGGAAATATTAAACCTCTCTTTTAAAATCCCTTGATAATCTTCTAAACTTCTTTTTGCTACAAATTAATCTGAAATCGTTTCATCTTGATTTAGGAAGATACCGATCCAAGTAAACCAAATTCACCATTTCCTTCGTCAGGCCAGTTCAGATAGCCAGGAGAGTAGGAACCTGGTTTTCTAAACTCAAGTCTAGACACTATTTCTCTAACACCCATAAGGGGGTCAAATTATTTGATCGACTCTAATCTTTAATCACTCCAAAAATTCTTCAAATCATCTTTAAAACACTTCATAAACCATTTAAAAACATTTGTATAAGATTTGTAAAAGAATTGTTAAGTTTAAAGCTATAATTCAAAAGTTATAGAAAAGTACTACGAAAAAGTGCATTTTAGCTATATTGGTCAAAACGACTTTTTACTATTCGAAAATTCATTTGTATTACTCAAATAACTTTTAAAATATTTATAAGATTTATTCTATATTATCAAATAATTTTAAAACATCATTTTCAAAGAAATCCAGTTTTGGATTCCGAACTGCAAAATTGATATTTTTCCAAAACTTGTTTCACTCATATTTCAAAATCTGCTTATCAGAATCTCGATTTTATTTCTTCAATGGAAAATTATAGATATAATAGTTTAAAAAATTCTTATCTCGAAGAATTATGAGCTATATTCCTAACTTTTACACATGTTTGACTTTTATAACGCGAAATCGCGAACCGCCGTTACGCGACGCGCTTATTTTTAACTAAAATTTCTGTTTCATTTCAAACTTCACCAGAACACTTTTATATGTTTAAAAAACATTTCAAATACATTTTAAACCATATTTTAGAGGTTTAAAAATTCCATATACACTATTTCATTAATTCAAGGAAGGTGATTTCCTTTGTGCTTATCGATGTAAATATTCGCGGCTTGCATATATACTCAACATTCATATGAAAACAACCAAACTTGATGATCAAAGCATAATAAACATCCATATGCAACATCATATCATCATCCAAAAAATAGTATAATTGTTTTAGGAGTTCTCACTTTGGATTTTAAACGATTTACTTTAAAAATTTGCTATAGTTCTGCTATTCGAGTTTCGAAGCTCGTTAATTTTGGATTTTAGCTCCTAAATGCCTTTACCAAGTCTTAAAAAGGCTAGGGGTTGCACGGCCTAGGGTGTAGTGATGAGTGGGCTCGGCCTAGGGTAGAGTGAAGTGGATTTTGTGTAGAACAAAGAGAAATGAGGAATTCTGGAATCGTTTTGAGGAGTTTTACTATATATAAATATATATTATAATTTTAGTTTCTTTTTGAAATAATTTTTGACATTATTTTTCTTAGCATGGAAGCCATTTAAATGGAAGCAAAAGCTTGAGAATATAAAGAAGAAGATGAATGAAAAAGAAGAGAAGAGGGTAGGGTATTTATAGGAAAAAAGAAGAGTATAAAGGAAGACATGTACACATCACCTTTGCACCACCATTTCGGGGCATCTTCTACACTTCTCCCCTCCTCAAAGCATGGCAAAAAGGCCCCCCTTGTGTACATCACTTCCATCTTCTCATGTGGACATATGTTGACTTGTAAAAGCTTAAGGAGTAAGTTTGCTTAAAGTATATAATATATTTTATATTTATATATTTTGGTATGTATATATTTATGTGCTTATCACATGTATGCATATGTACATGTATATGTGTATGTAACCTACTCCTACAACATTGCACAACTGCCAAACGTTATATCGTTACAAAGTTTGATTCCGATTTTCGGTCATATTTTCTCTTTTAAATTTCTATGCATATTTTTGTAAACAAATTTTGAAAATTAATTTTTCTACCATTCTTAACTAATAAAAATGATCATATTTTACTTATAGAACAGTATAAATTAATAATAATAATTGTTTACAAAATCATTGTTATATCGATAAGACTAAACGATAATTTATTTAAAGCGATATATTTACGGTTCATTACACTCTCGTCAAAGTTATGCAGTGTTAGATTTATTTGTATTTGTATTTGGTATGTATTAAAGTGTACCTTGTAGAATAAATTGATTACTCTGATAATACAATTGAAACTGTATCCTATACATTTAATAGTGTGGAATATTTATCAAATATTGTGCATTAAATTGGTAGTTTTCATTCATAGTTTTAGAACGAATGGATTTTTTGGAGATTTTGACTGGTCCGAAAATCAAGGTCGTTACATCTAGTATCAACCTAGGAAATTTAAAATGAAACCATCTTACTTTAATAAATAAAAGTGGATAGAATAGGGCATCGTACCTCCAACCAGGGTTATGGGTGATACTATTTTTGGTGCACTTAACTTTTGTTAATTATTTGCCTTTTGTTATATTTTTCCGTCCTTGGAATTTCGAGGATGAAATTCTGCAGTGGGAGGAAAAATGTAATGACCCGTATTTTTTGGTCTTCGAATTTGAATATTTAATTTGTTTAATTACTCGAATTTGAATTTAAATTATAATAAAATCTGTGTTTCAAATTATGACCCGATTTTTGATGCCGTATTTTAATTAAATTTATAGGATTTTTGGATAATTTTTAATTTGGAAAATACTTAAATTTCATTTCGCGCTTTTTACGGCAAACGTCGGTACTTTTGAAACTTTACAGACTAATTTAACTTGTCTATTTTATTGTTCCTTTATGATCATCTCACATTGTTAAGTGTGATCGTATTTTTATTTTTATCGTGATTTTGTGTAGCTTGATACCAACTCTTAAAATGTCTACACACTAAATGTTTGTACGTGCGCACGTCCTCTCTGCTCATGATGTTGGTTTTAGCATTTAATGTTTTGTCCTTGCACTTGACTTTACTTGCTTAGTTCTTAGTTTACTTAATTATAAATTATTTGTGTCTATATTATGCATTCACACTCCTGGGGTGGAAAAAAGCATTTTCATTTTTGCAAACAATACAATCACATAAAAACGAATTGAAAAACATGCTCTTCCACTTTTCTTTTCCTTTTTCTCTACAAAATAAGCACACGCAGGTGATAGAGAGGAGGAGAGACACAAACACAATTATACTTTCACTTTTCTCATTTTCTTCATTTCGCATGAAATGAAACAAAGCAATTCTTCTTTTCTATTTCATTTACCAGATAGCTTCAACAAAATATTATACAATATATATATATATATATATATATATATATATATATATATATGTGTGTGTGTGTGTGTGTGTGTGTGTGTGTGTGTGTGTGTGTGTGTGTGTGTGAGCATATGTGTATGTGTGCGTGTGTGCATGGCCGTGAGGTGGAGAAGTGTTCATGCACGTGAAGAAGGAGAGGCACTTTCACTTTTCTTTTATACTTTCATGCAAAATAAAATGACGCATGAAATATAGGAGATCCATTCACACGCATGAAGGGAAGTAGCAGGCTGCCAGGTGCATAAGGAAGAAAGTGGAAACATGAAGAGGAAGGAAAGAAGTGGGTCGTGCATGCAAGTGTATATGGGCTTTCAGGTTTAGGTAAGGTACTTAGGTGCGAGCATCAGAATTATGGGAGAAAGAGAAAGGTTGGATGCGTTAGAAATATAAGTGAGAGAGGAGTAGCAGTATATGGCAGTGAAGAAGGGAAGGAGATTGAGTGTGAGTTTGAAAATATACAAGCGCATGGAAATGTGATGGTGAGGATGACGTGGATGTTTACATGGGGTAGCAGGCGTGTAAATTTGAAGGAATGAGGGTAGGCGGTCCTAGTTGTGAGTGTGGTGGTGGGTTGTGGGCCTTGCTTGGAAGTAGGTTGAGGTTTAAGTTTTATTTTATTAATTTTGTAAGTTTTAAATTTAAGTTAAATGATTTAACTAGTTGAAGAATGAGCTTTGGGGCATCATAAGTGGACTGTTGGGCTTGGGCTATAATATGTGTAAAATTTTATGGTTTACCTAATTAGTTTTTAAATAGTTAAGTCTAAAGACTTTAAAAAACTGAAACTCCTCGTACGAAGTCCGTTTGGACACGGTCTTCGACATTAGATTCGTATTAATAAATAGAACACACTAGTTTAAAGTATTGGTGCATTTGACGAAGTGTAAATTGATAAAATATTAATGGTTGAATTTAATTACAAATAGCGTAATTAAATTGAATAAACTATTTTGACAACTATCAAGCATAACAATTTCCCGTTCTGTGCTTGCGAAGTAAATTGATTATTTTCAAATTTATTAATATGTTGATTAATTATTATTGAATAAATAGATGTGTTCACTATTTAATATTATTATTGATTGATTATGTGATTTACACTCGACCGGTCTATGAGCTATAACGCTTTTATATTTGGCTTGGGTTGGGCAGAAAACATTTGCAGGCTAACACCTTGTGATTTATTTCGTGATTTGACAAAGGTATTTGGCGAAAATATTGGTTAAGCGGATATTATAATAAAAGATGTTTGTTATGATTTTGGAAATAGAAGATGTTTTATCTTTTGAATTGAATCGATTTCTTTTGGAAAGTAATAGAAATATTTTAAGAATAAGTATTTTTGAAGTTATATTATATAGAAGTGATTTATATAAAGATATTTATAAAAGAAAATGAAATAAAGAATTTCGAGAACTAAAACTCGGTGGTTTTAAAATGGCTTTTGAAAAGTTTTGAGAAAATAACCAATACTGTGTTTGGAAGTATTTGTGATTATTAATGCAAAATGATTTGTCACTTCGGGAAACAAAATAATTTTTTATATTACCTATGATTCAGATAACCCATGACTAAAAATGTGGGTAAGGGAGGTGCAGATGTTCTATAGCCTCGGTATAGTCCGCTCGACGAACAGAGGGATATACATATTTATATTTTTGGAAGGTTGGGACCCAGTTGCCTTGTTATTAGGAGAAAAATCTCGATCTGGTTGCATATATTTTGGTATGCTTTTATAATAGTATTTTGAGATTTTCAAATAAATATTTCGAACGTGATTTGTTCTAAGATCCTGAAGGAAAGTATGATATTTATAAAGGAAATATATTATTATTTCAAAATGACTTGAAATAAAACCAGGAATTTAGTTCGAAGAGATTATTTTCGAAAACGATTATATTATAAAAATAATAAAGTTAATTAGTTGTGATCAATCTAAATGTGAAGATTAAGCCTAAGTGGATAGTTTTGTGAATTGCATATTGTTTATTGCATTGTAGGCTCCATGAGTCCTATTTGCGATAGGAGAACTACATCGGCTCGATCCTGTATCTAATTGGATACCCAGTTAGACAGGGGTACTTAGTCAGTCACAAGTGGTAGTGATGCAGCCCCAAATAATAATATAACTTTTTTCTATTTATCTGTTTATTGGTTAGTGTTTTCTATATATCGTTTATTGATGTCACTACAAGAAAATGCACTTTTCACTGCAGTAACGGACAGTGTTTTCATTGTGAATGCTGATAAAAGTATTTAGTGAAGTAAATTTTGGAATCTGAAACACTGTTTAAAGTGACCCGCTTTATTTTTAGATTTGTTTCATTACGCGGTTACCTGGCCGCCATAATTTCTTCTCTCCCGCATAAAGCAAGAAAACAATCGACCACCAATCTTCCCCAAAATTATTTTAAACCTAATTAAAACCCTAAATACATGTGAAATCTCCTATGAAATTTCGTTCGTACTCTAGTTTCGCCTGCAACATCTAGTTTGCTCTAGCCCTAACACCTTGAATCCATCCTTGGATATGAAAATCGTCATCCTCCTCTGAATACCCTTGGTCTGCCAATACGTCAGGTTCGATAGTTTGTTATGTTCAGTTCTTTAAGTTTAAAATCAAATCAAAAGGTGAAAGAAAATCAAATTATGTATTTTAGTCCACGTTGAAGTCTAGAAACTATGTATCTGGTATGAGATAATCGATGGAGACTATTTTTCTGCTCATTATTTTTGAAGTTTAAAGTGGTATAATATTACTGTTTACCAGTTCCTTAAATTTTATCAAATCAAAAGGTGACAGATTGTGCTGCGTGAACCTCGGCTAAGACAGTTAAGATATTAAGTTGTACAGATTCTGATACCCATTATATGTTTAAATATATTGTCATCTTTATCCATGTTAAAATGCCAGTGGATTTTAGCTCAATAGGCAAGTTAATGCATTAGGTGCAAATTCATGTACCTTGTGCACTAGAAAACTACTACAACCCAAGTAAATATAGACTAATAAGTGGTATGCAAAAGATGAGTTATTTAAACATCAAAACATTGAAATGATCTGTATGCATCACATTTTTAGTTTCCGTATTAAGTATTGAGATTTTTGGTTAAAGTTTCTGTTTTATCAGTTGCTCTGGAATAAAAAACAAAAAAATTGACCTGATGTTTGATAGTCCAAATAATAGAATGATAAGAAAACTATAACAAATAAATCATGGTTTTTTTTCCTTCGCTTAGGGCAACATCCTGATATACGAATATGTAACATATAATGATACAAAGTTTATTTTTCTTTTCTTCTCCAAGCATTTAATGATATTTCAGTTCACAAACAAATTGTTTGTGTGGTATGAATAGGATCAGATAGTGAATATTGATTATTTGTCTGGCAGTAGATAATAAAAAATTGTATAAATAAATACCATTATTTGTCTTTTTGATTTATATTTGCTTACCATATTTGCAGCTAATCCAAGTAGTCAACTCAATCTCCAACATATTGTTGGACAGTGTGTTGTTTTATTTCCAACTTTTGCATGTAATTTACACATGCTTGGTTACATTGCATCCACTTATCAGTGTATATTTTTATACATTGATTCTCATCAACTTGATAAGATTCCAACATCTTAGCACTTGATTTTGTTTGTCTATTTTCTTTGAATTCTATCAAAAAATTGAAAATAAGTATGAAGAAGATGCTCTTTGTCTGCATTTTCATGATCAATTTCTCCGAACTCCAAGGTAAACTTTTCATTTTACTGGAGGATTAGCTCTTCATAATGAATGGGAAGAATGTGCATGTTGGAGTTCAGGACTTGTAGCATTAAGCACTAGATCTTAAGATATCTTTGGAACCAAGCAAATTATATTGAAAAAAATATAAGTATTGGAAGAAAATAATATATTATTAGTTCTGTCAGTTTAGTGCTTGTAGGTGTCTCTGTTATTCTTGAATTATTTACTACTCCAAGTAGAAAGTTTGTTTCTTTGTATCCTTTACCCTTTAACCAATTTTTCTTCTTATAAGCTAAATGAATCTGGGATATAACTATTGAAGAATTTAGCCCTTAAACGAATTTGCATTCAGAACCCTGGGTAAGGGTAAAATTGTTATTAGATATGTTTTATATCAGTTTGTTATAGTTCAAAGTTGAATTTAATATTTCTACAAATTATTTCCTTTACCAACTTGATCTGCTCAAATGTTTGGTCTGCTCATCTGATGTTGCGTATCTTTTTACGAATATTTTAGTAAACAACTTGATAGTTTGTAGCTTTCTTAATAACTTATTCTTTTTTCTCAAGGTGCTATATAATTAAGGTACTGTGTTTATAGGTTTGAGCTTGGAGTTAAATATTAAGTAGATTCTAGGAGAACTAGTTTTTCTACAATGAAGTTCATGAAGCTTGGATCGAAGCCTGATTTATTTCATACAAATGGAAAGGATGTGAGGTAGGGATTCATTGTTAATTTGCTATGGTTAAATTTAGATTTACATCATCTTGTTATGCTAAATGCTGAATTTAACCTATGAATATCTGCTTGCTTGTACTTGCATGAGAGTTGTTAACCTATAATTCTTAGCCGCATTGAAATTCATACTTTTTGTTTGCACTCTATTTAGCATAGAGACGGTTTATATTTCAAATTTCTAACTGTAGAAGTTTTATATAATTTATCTGTAAATTTCTATTTGTTAAAGATTTATATTAGCTTGCAGCAAACTAAAAATATATTTTTTTAGCCCATTTCACCTATCCTAGCTAATCATATAATTCTATTTATAATGAATTTTTTGCTTTTCATCTTACGCAAAACTAATTATGGATCGCTAATGATCAATATCTTCAAAGTTTATGTGATCTAAGTTGGTTTATCTTGTAGGTTTGTTGGAACTGAACTGGAAACTGACCTCATTGTGAATGTCGGAGATTTGAGCTTTTACCTACACAAGGTAACAATTTATCATCACCTAGAAAACCCATTAAATCTCACTCTACCAATAGGCAATAGTAGATGATTATCCCATTTTATGTTTTAGCCATTTTTCATGACTTTGTACTAGTACATTATAGTTATGGTTTTCATTGAGAGCATTCCTTCACCTTAACCTATCAGGAGACGGTGAATGGATACGATTCAGAGATACGTTAAATAATTCACTGGGACTTTTTTTTGAGTTAATAGATCCGATGTAATATAGTTATATAACCACTCAAATTGCTTTGCAGTACAGAAGGTTTTACATAGACTTCCAGCATTGGCGAATTCATGAGGCATCTTCAACTTCTCCATGCTTTTCATGGTCAACTCAATCATGGTATTTATTGACGTGCTTATTTAAGGTAAGTTAAGTCACACCTATATCCTCTTTTTCCTTCTTTCATTTTGAAATGCCTATTCACCATGCTTTACTCACGGCTATGCATGCACTACCAATGCTGAGCTTTCTCTGTCCCTTGCATACAACTACCCCTTGTCTTTCTCCCCCTTGCAAGCTACTTTAACAGTAGATAGAAAGCTCTTCACCTGGTTTTGCTATCAAGCAATCTAACGTCACCACGAGGAAAACAATTTTGACCATAGAAGCTGCTGCTCTGAAAACCTATAGTACCTCTAATGTTCATATTTTCGTTTTAAATTGAATTCGTACGGTTATCCATAAGCTTCTCCCAATTTTCTATTATCGTTTTAAATTGAATTGCATATCAGTTATAATTTCTACAATGTTATTGAACTGTCCATTTTCTACTACTGTCCATCACTGCTCCTCCAACACATAACTTCACTCTATAGTGTAAACCACACCCAGAAACAACTACCCACTTCTTTCCACTATCCACTAACAGTGCCCAATACTGTTTGTCACCACTCCAAAAAAACAGTGAACACCTCCTTCCACTGCCCGCATATTCCACAACAGCTCATCACTTCTCAAAACACTTGCACTACAGTCATCCCCTAAATCACCACTGTCTAACCACCCACAACTATCATCTCGCGACTTCACACATGCAGCAGCTTCTCCATCTAAGTCAGCAACATACAACCACTTCTAATCCTTCTCAAACTTCCACTTGCATTCACATTCCACCCGACAGTGCCACAACACATTCATTTCAGAGCTGCTTTACTTCTCACCAAAGGAAAAAAGAAGAAAAAAAAGAAACTGCTGCACGGAGACACACCACAACTTGCTGCAGCCAACGTACTCCTCACTGCCTATTATAACTCATACCATACAATATTTGCTGCCACCAAAACATCATAATCTTACCATACTTCCAACCTCCTGTTTCCCCACTATCATCATCTCATTCATACCAATACAATACCTACTGTCCTCTAATTGAAAAGAGAGAGTGCACAAATGAAAAGTACAGTAGACAATGAATAAATAGAAAAGAAAATAACAGAACGGTGAATTGTTTTTTAGAACAAAGATGTTTTGAAATGCAACAAAGACAGGACACGGAAATGAGAATGCAACAATGAACTAAAAAAGTATGTAAACAATGTAACGTGATTTCTTCCTTTGGAGCAGTACTACTTAGTTAAGGCTTCGATAAAATTATAGCTATACAGATTTGCATATTGAGTTGCTGATGCATGTGTGTAGTTTAGTTTGTAAATAAAGTGCAGTTCCTCCGTTTTGACTTGTCTTTGTGCATTTGGTTTGATCTTGGTCATGCGTAGATTTTATATTAAGTAGGACTGCTTCTTCACTTAGTATTTAGGTGATCAACTAGATCGTGAAATATAACTATGTTACTGTAGAGCAGTTTAGCTTCGTTAACTAAGCTAACCTACTAATGCGTATATTGGCTAGGTTTCGGCTTAACATACCATATAGTTATTTTTTGGCGCAGTTAAGCATTTTAGCATATGAAACTTCAAACTTTTAGATGGCGTTTACTCACTGACTTCAAATTTCTTCATTGCAGGTAATTAAAGATGGCGATGACACATTCTTCTTCCGTAGCAAGTAGCAAGCATATGAAACTTTTTAGATGCACGTTTTGTTGTTGGCATTTGGTGCGGACTTACTGTATTGATATTATATTTTTGTTTAACATATAACGTGTCTTTGCTTAACAGAATTTGTGGCAACTTGGTTTACTTTGTTATTTTTGTTTATGGATATTATTGAAACTTGGTTTATGGATGTCTTTTGTTTATTAATATTGTCTTAACTAGTTTATGTAACTAATTAATAGTTATTAGAACATGTTATATATACTAGTTGCTTCAATATACTCAAAATATAGTTCTGGAATATTCAAAAATAGAGTGGAATATTAAAGCTGTTATATAAATAGAAGACAGTGTCTGATTAATGCTGTCAATGAAGAAACAACAGCGTTCAATTCGTGTTGTAATTATCTTTAATTAGTTAATAACAGCGTTTAGTACATGCTGTCGAAATAGTTGATGATTCAATAACAGCGTTTATAAAAAGCTGTTGTAAACAGTTAAAGTAGAATCAAAACATCTTCGACAACTAAATTATTAACGCTGTAGAAACATAATACAGCATGTTTGAAAACGCTGTAAAAACATTATTGACAGCTTGTACGAAACGCTGTCAAAGTGATGTTTCAACAGAGTTTATCAAAAAGCTGTTGTAAGTTCTGTATATACGATCGCATGTCGTTATACAGCGTTTGAACTAACGCTGTTGTATCATATTACAACGTTTATCAAACGCCGTTAAAAGCCTTTTGTGGTGTAGTGTGTATTTTTCCTGCTTAATATTTTATTCCGCTTTAGACATTTGTATTTAGTTTGCAGGAATGGCTATTATTATCTCTCTCAATAGAGTTGTGCGGCATTAGATTTATTTGTGTTTGTATTTAGTGTGTATTAAAGCACTCCTAGTATGTTAAATTGATTACTCTAATAACTTATAAAATTGAAGTTGTATCCTACATGTTTAATAGTGTGGAATATTTATCAATATTATGTGATAAGTTGGTAGTATTCATTCGTAGTTTTAGGATGGAAGGGTTTTTTGTAGATTTTGACTGGTCTAAAAATTTTGGTTGTTACATTTTGTTAATTCAACTTCAAACTAGGTGAAAGGTGTTATAATATTCTTCGAAGGCTTCACAACTAATTCAGATTGATTTGGATTCAGTTTGCAAATATTTTGCTTTAGGAATTTAGAGAGGAAGAAGAAGTAGACGTGGATTTATGATAACCTTTGCTATGTGAATTTGTGAATAATATACAAGGGTGTGCCTCTCCTTGTATAGGCTAATGGATGGTGCTCTTTAAGCTTACCTTTACCCGCCACCATGCCATCAAAGACTCACCTACCATCACTTCTTCTTTATGTCACTTCTCCTTTATGCTAATTACGCTTATACCCTTAACATGATAATATATTTTATCCAAATGGAAGCTTCTAAAATGTTCCATGCTTTATGAAAAGGTGTTTGTGTCAATCAATTGCTGATGTGTTTATTTAATCGTCAGACAAGTGCATAAGAGTTCGAACAACTTATATCGATCGAAAAATTATTTACCGATAAATCGATTTTCGATCACATTATCGATTTTTCTTCAAAGAATATATTTTTGCAAAAAAAATTAAAAAATAAGTTTCTTATCATTATTAATTAATCAAACAATGTTTCACAAGGTTATAAAATCATATTTATAACGCTTAACTATATTTCAAAATGTTCGATATTCAAAGACGATGTGTTCAAATTTCAGGGTCGCTGCACATATAAGCGTATTTGATATGCTCGTTATAATATGTTTAGTATAAATTAAATTAAAACATCATTTTAATCGAACTGAATAAAATAAGATTTATTCAAAGCTTTATTAGATTGGGATTGATAAACCTTTAAACTTCATAGGCCAAAAGATCCAAAATAGGAAAAAATTGAAATTTAACTATTTCGTCCACTTTCAACTGAACCGATTCATAAAGTTATAGTAGAGCCCAAATGGTGTATGTGGTCTAAATTAGCAATGCTAGGGCTAATTTATTAAAACCTACCCATTTAGTAGGTTGTCTGTAAAGGTTGTGTCTAAAGTTAGGATAGGGTAACAAGTACTCTGCCCTATTGGCTATTGCCCGACCCGAAAAATGAAGTAAGCCCAAATGTTATCTTCAATATAAAGATCGAACTAATTTTAGGCCTTGGGCTAATTTTCATAATGCGTATGAAAATTTAAAGGTTACTTGAATTTAAAAGTTAAGCTCAAAATACAAAAGGAAATTTTATAGCAATTATAAAATGCATTCAAAATTTTCAAAATTATTTTGAAAAATTAAACAATTAATCATGAAAATTTGAAATTTGAAATTTAAATAATATGAATAACTAAAATAAATAAAATAATCAATTAAAAATTAATTGATTAAAGCATATATGTTGATATATGTGTATAGTTATAATTATTGTAGTTCTCTATTCATCGTAAAATTGTTTAGAATAAATTAAATTAAAATTTAAAATTTATTAAAATATTTAATTAAATTTGATAATTAATTAAATGGTATACGTATATTGATATACACATAAATAAACTATAAATGTTGTGTTGATTAACTGTCTTAAATAGTTCAAGATGAGCAATATAAAATTTTAGACATTTTATATAAAATAAAATAAATTTATTAAAATGATTTATTTAATGAGAATTAAAGTTAGTTGAATTAATTGATAAGATACATGCATATATTATATAAGGAAATTAATTATAAAAATTATAAATAAGTTAATATTTATATAACTATGCATGTATATAATTAAGTGGAATCGGAAAGAACTCAATTTAGATACAAGGAACAAGTACATGCGTATTGTACGTACACCATAATTGCATATGTGTTCGACACATGAATCATGAGGGTATGTCATAAGAAATATATTGTTCTGTAAGTCGATATCACTCAATACACACACATATATATATATTAAAGGATATGAATCCTTGACATATAAGTTGTCCTCTATTACTCATATATTAATAGATTACTTACATACTTTTTATTTGTTGATCTTCTTCAAGCTAGTGATGTTATGTGTAATACTATTAATATATTAACTAGATGTGGTAAGATACATGCATGTATTTGTTCTTCTTTCTCAAGGTACGTGCATTATACTTAGGCCATCACAAAATGTGGGTGCGAGTGAATAATCACTCTTGGTTTGTTGATCTTCCTCAAGCTCGAGATGGTATTAATAAAAATAATAGATTAGGAGTTCTATATGATATAGTTGATAAATTTTTATCCATCACTTATTGGCTTATGATTTGTTGATCGTCCTCAACGTTAAATCTTAAGGCAAGTGAGTCCAAATGCCCAATAGAGAAATCGAAATTAACATTTTGGGAAACATTAAAATCAAATGGGAGCCTTATCAAAAAAAAATGAAATGGTAACATTTAACCTTTCTTATATTGTAAGAGTGTATGCTATATAAGTTAAAATAGTCCACTTAGATAAATTTGTGCAACCATTATAATTGATAAAATGTTTATCAGTTAAAATATACAAATGAATTGAATTATGATTTACATAAAAATGTAAAATATACTTACCAATAGATGTTTTAACATGTTGTCACTTCAAGACCCATGTGAGAGCCTATTTATACAACCATTAGAACATCTGTGCCTCGGTAGCTTAACTATTTATTTATACGAGATTATGTATTATCTTCTACAAGTGTCAAACTCTAATAGCAATACAAGAATACAGATATTTGATCCATATTAAATCCCATATAAATGTTATATAGTAAATAGATGTTGTTCACAATATATAACTTCAGTGAAATTAGTTCATTAGAGATATGTAAGTAAATCATAACTTGAAATTGTGTATTCAATAAGATTAATTGCAATGAGGATCTAATTTGAATGGTTCGACGACTTTGGAAAGGAAAGAAAATGTACGAAAACTGTTGTAATTTAGGCATAGTTGGGAAGAAGAGAGTGAATGGTCACTTTTGCTTCGCGAAGAGACAATAGGAATGAAAATTGTATAAAATATTAATAGATGCTTAATATGAAATGAGAAATGTGTTTTTTATTCAAATTGTATTTTCATATATAAAATTGTTTTCGATGAAAGTTATATCTTCAAACTCAAAATATTTGATGTGAAACTCTTAATTATAAACTAGTAACACCATATGAAATAAAATTTATAAAAGGTAGTGGAATGAAGCTTCGTATTTCACATGCTATTCTGGTAACAGTGGAAATGGTGGGAGCATGTCATACAACATATTTTGGTGGATGCACCAAGTTACGAAAAATTGTTTTCATAAATATACCAAACATTTTTTGTGAAATAATAATTGTTTTCAGTATTAACTGAAAATAAATATAGTTTTATTTTAATATGAATAATGCGAATATTCATTCTAAAACAAATCTATTATAATGGTACTTATAACAAAAATGAAATATTAGAAAATACCAAAATATCTTAAAGTTTTGCAATTATTTTAGAAGTATAAACTATACCTTATCTTTGAGAAGTAATTCTTTAATCATATTATGAATCATATGATACCAATGAATTATATTTCAAATTATTAAGGGAAAAGTACCCATTCAAGAGGAGTAACATAGGAGTAAACGAATTCATAGAATTGATACATCTTAGAATTAATACATGTAGATGCATGCAATTATAGGTCTCATAATACTAAAACAGCTGTATATACTTCGTTAAATTCATCGATTAATTATTGCAAACATGAGCATGTGAATTTGATCCACATTTAATATGTTTGTGATAAATTTATAAAATATAAAACTGGAAGTAAATAACATGAAATGAAAAAGAACATAATATAATTAGAGTTGATTGAATATATGAGTGTATTGGGAAGGAGTTCCAAATTTACCTAAACGAATAAGATTCTATCTCACAAGTCACTCCTCCTTATGATGCATAATGATGTGTCGATAAGGGGCTATCAGACATTGTTAGATAAAGTACGATTGAGGTGTGTTAAGTTGAGTTAACTTCTTTCTATAAGGACATGTGCTTAAAGGTACTTTCATATAAACATGATTTCATCTAAAACAAAGTTGACAAGATTATAGAAGATAAGATTTAATGAAACAATCCCTACATATCCTTGGTCAAGAAGTTGATAGATTATGTGAATCGAGAGACTGCACATAATATATATTCATGAGGGATCTTTGTATGGTCCATCCCAAATGAGTTTGGGATTGATTAGTATTGATTAACCAATTTATGCTATGAACATAAGTTCATAAACTTAAAATAAAATTAGTTATATATATATATGCAACACATAAAATTTTCATGAATACTTATTTCATTTTACTAAGGATCAATTGTAGTTTCAAGAAAACCAACTTCATGATGAAAAAATTTATTTTAGAAATTATTGATAGTAAAATCAATTTAGATTCAATCCAAAGATAAAATTGATTACAAAGGATGAAAAGAAATTGACTAAGCCTAAATGGACATAGCTAATATGAGTTTCTAATAAGAACGGTCGTATATTTAAGAGAAACTTTAATTTTCTTATCGATACCGAGAAATAAATTTCCTTAGTTATCAATAAAGCCATTAAGGATATGGACTCTGCCATATGGTACGATGTGCAGAACCAAAATGGATTCTAGGTAAATTATGATTTTGATAATTGTACTGTGATGATCTTCCTTTTCGACCATTGAAAGTCAGCATTAAATACATCCATGATATTCCAACACTAAACATCCAATCATCAGAAACTAAAAAAATTACAGTAAAAAGAAAAAGAACAGAAGAAAATAGAATCTCACGGCGGAACGATAATATATAATATAATACTGTCACTCTAAAATACATGGTATATAAGAGTTAAAAACAAACCTCATCGGCCTAGATAGTTATAACCTTCTAACCTTACAATTGCTAATGGGTGTATAATAATAATACAAAGAAAAATAAAACACTACGGCAGGTGAACATCCCGCTCTACTCTATGGGCTCCATGTCACATCAACGACAACCTAGAAAAATACTCGGTTTAACCAAAGCATTATAATAAAATAACACCCAGATCAGTCTGGAAATACCGACTTAAAAAAACTCAAACGATAAGATGAACAGATGATAATTCTGTAAGACCATGCCTCTAAACATGGAATGGGTTTTATCCCACAAGAACAATTTCCAGACGTGAATAAATACTTGAGAACTACAATGGCTCTTGGAAACCTCTAAGCCGGACCCCGCCAACCTTTACCAAGAATCCAAGTATTTCATATCTCCATGTACATACCACTGAAACCAATTTAGAGTAGATGATAACATACTCTATTGGGATCAATCCCACATAGCATGGCCTCCACTCATGCTTTGGTTTTAGTCAATTTCGACAAAGAATACCAACGCTCAAATGAGCGACAAATAGTCTTAAATTGATGATACACAAAGAAGAAAGCTGAATCGATAGTCAATAAATCAACTATCGGAATAATCAAAATGATCATATATGGAAACTAAATCTTATACCCTTACCACTACTCATCGATTTCAAACTTGTACTATCCCTCACTCCAAAACGAAGTCGGACATGTTAAGATAATGTTACCTCTAGGCATCTCCTTGATAACAATTTTAACCTTCGAGATAGAAACAAACTCCAACCTCAATATTTAGTGTTAAGAGCATGACTAAATCCTTTCCATATAAGCGATACCATTTACAGAAATTAATTTTATTATCATTTCTGTAATCGGATCAAACTTTTAAAACTTGAACTTGTGCTTGGTTTCCACATCATAAATATTTGTAAAACACTTTAAAAATACTCATGAAAATATTCTTTAAAAAATATCCCTTTCTAAAGATTTTCTCACTTATAATTATCATTTATAAATTTCAAACATCATTTATTATTCTGGAAATAATAAACCAATTAAAATACTTTTAATAAATCAAACCCCATTAATTATCCCAAAAGAGAGTTAATCAGCTTTATAACTACCTTCATAAATTAATCAACTACCTTTAAACACCTTTATTAAATTAGATAATTAATGTTAAACACCTTTATTTAAACCAATTAATTAACTTTACACATCATTTATTAAAACTAGTGCGAACCCGTGCTTCGCATACGGGTTGTAGTTATATTTTGTTTTTCAATTATCAGTTCGTCTTTGTTTTTTTTTTAATGGTACTTAGATTAAACATGTCACTGGGAGAACATAACACAAACCACGTATCAATATATGTTCGAATCACGCTATGCAAGTTTCGATCGCACCAAAGCCGAATCACTTAACCACTGCGACAATAGTGCTTATCTGTCTTTGTTTGTTTTTTTATAGAGTTAACATTATGGTACTAATGAAGTTGTACATTTCAATCGGTTTTTCTAATAAAATGTTTAAATTTAAACTGGTAGATAAAATATATTTTGAAGAATAAAAAATGTTAAAACTTTGAGTTTTTTGGGTGACATAATCAGATTGGTCTATTTTTAGATCGAATTTTCTAACTTTTATAATTTTCATAGTAGAACATGAAGCCAAAAAATTATCCTAAGTATTGAATTTTTCTTATATTCAAAATAGATAAATTTACCCATGCTTTGCAATGTCTCATCGTTAAGGTCAGACTTATTTCACATGCTCAAGCTTAAATTATTGTTCTGAATATATTTGTAGACTTCAATTATAATTATTTGTGCAACAAAAAAGTACGAACATCTAAATGTATCCATACACGCAACTTACAAACAAAAGAACCCATCTTAATGTAGTCATTCCAAGTTGTAGCTCTCATTGTATATTTAACAAACATAAGGCGGTGAAAGATGATTGCAAGAACTAAATTTTTTTTTATAATCACATTAAGTTTCCACTGCATTTATTATATACATACGACAACAACAATAACAATAATTTTTATAAAAAGGAATAGCTACGCAGCTAGTTATAAATGATGCCTGAAAAAATTGTATTCAAAAACAAATCCATGACACAGGATATGTGCAATTTCGTCTTAAGGGAAAAAGTTGAACAACTAAAGTAATGACTTATGTCTTTGTGTATATTTATCTAGGTATATATTAAATGCACATAGGCAACTTAATGCCTTTATCCCCAAGTAATGATGATGACAAACAACACTGTCTCTCTCTAAAAATGTGAAAATAAAAGTAGAAGTAATCATGTTAAACACAAATAACAATGAGTAGCATATAGACATATATGAAACTATTATAACTATAGTTTGCTAGAGTCACTTAGGATACATCAATGTAATATAGTTGGATTAGAAGTACACGTACTTATTCACTAAATAAAATAAGTGCCTTTAGAAAAGACAACCATATTAGTGAGACTTAAAGTAGGTTATCCAAAGCGAAAAAACTCTCAAGAGGCCAATGAATATTTCGTGGATGTTCTGTATCAATAGAAACACAGGCTAATGCATAGTAAATAAATGCTATATTAATAGAAATAAATTATGATTTTACAAATGTAAGGTAAAGCCCTGCTCAAGGTGGACGAATATGTGCTATGGTTATAAGTTTGTTGAATGTTTCATTACCTAATTTCTGGATTTTAGCACATGTTTCTTTGTCTTTTTTTTGCAGGGTACAACCTTACGCATATTGTTCATATTTTATGCATATCATATGGACAAAAGCGCATCCATTTTATTGATTTCCAGATAGAAAAATCTACTTTGTTCAATATGCATGAATGATTGTTGCCCATAACTCCCAATTTAAGGTTCTGAGTAGATCTTGAATCAACATCATTATCCAAAATAACCATACAAAGTCTCATTAAACAATAGATCATCATGTCCAACTTTTGGTAAAGGACTATATGCATATAGCTGTTAAAATAGAGAAAGAGGTTTTTGCCTTTACTGAACTTAAATTACTCTAAAAAAGTGAGGACTACATCCTATTGACAGCTTTACTTTTCTCATAGCAGCTGAAAGTCTATGCTTTCCATCATCTTCTGCAACGATTTGGCCAATCTGTCTCAACTTATTTTAGGACGTCAATAATAAATTCCAAAAAGTACTCCATTGATAGTACTCTAAGCATGGATGCAAGTTGTTCTCTATTTATACATGAAAATCTATATGCATCAGACATCTGCAACTGATAAAGAATGGCATCATACATCAAGAACATATCCCATTATCACCTTTTCAAGAAGAAAATTTGGGATGGATCCCTGCTTTTAGTTGTTTTACATAATAGGATGTTAGTTTTATCATGTCTTCAATCATGTCAACAAAATTACTTGATTAAACAGTAAAAAATCAAAGTTGGAAATTATTATTGATCAATTTCAGGCCGACTCAATAAAATGGTGATATTTAGGCATATGGACTTAACATCCATTGATTGTAAGTATGTTAATTTAAATGGAAATTACATATTACTATTTTGCAACAGATAAAAAAATACTAACACAATAATATATATATATATAGAACTACTTGACTATCTTCACTTGTAGCTAACTGCTTAGACTTATACAATGGAAAAATGAAGTCAAATCATGTATACATGTGAAATTCAAAAAACCAATGACCATAAGTTCTCCATATCTCTTAAATTTTTTGTACATACAACTATTTTATATGCATTGAAAAAATTCATACATACAAATAAGTAAATAACCTGATGAAAAGGTAAAAAGCCGACTCCATGAATTTGGTTCTAAATTGGTTATTTACCTTCATCATAGTGTTATACTTCTCTTCCATTCTTTCTATAGATTTATTAATATTTCTAGTAGCCTAATCAAATGATGTGACATATACATTTCAGCATAAACTTCCATTCACAATCCACTGTCTATTAAAAAAACCCATATTGTAGCTAAAAGCTACTCAAAAGTAGAGAAAACTTCTCGAACCATTGAGTTTTAACCGTATTTTTTATTGTAGATATAGCTTCATAAAATTATTCCTATTTATCGCTGAACGTCGTCATGATGACACTATAGACCAAACAATTATTTGGATCCAGCCATATGTTTATTTCTAATGCAAGCATAGTCAATTTTCAAAATTGTATAAGTTTTAACATTTCCATAAATTCTATGTTTCCATATAAGAAAAAAAAATAATTTTATTACATATAACAATTATAGTATACATCCTAAATTGTCTAAGTAAATATATATTGTACCAACTAAAATAAGAAAAGAAAAGTGAAATGCTTACAATAAAAAAAGCACAATAAAGGTAAATGTGTATAGCAAAGACTTTAGTTTTGATAATTAGATTTTCCATTATTGCATATATAAATGAGATAAATAACAGTAGCGCGAGATAACTTCTTAGAATACTACATTTTTATCAACTGGCAATAGAAGATTAACTTTTCAAACAAATCATTTAATGAAGTCATTATTACTATGAAATAAACAGATTTAAATGCTATAAAAACTTGATTATATGCATTCACTTATAAATTTATGAAAGCTATATGAATAAACATTATGTATAAGTACAAAATGATAGTTAAAAATAACGTAAATGTCGATTACATTTACATTCATATAATGTTTGCCATTGCGTGCACACCCAAAGTCCTATAACAATATAAAATTTATTTGAAAACAATTAATAATATAACTGGAAATACTTTTTAAGGGTGAAAACTGGTATGAAGTTAGAATAAGAAACCATACCATGGAAAATGGAATCCTATTTTATCACATAAAATAAAATTTATATACAATGCAAAATATCATTTAGTTCTCAAACATTATGCAGTTTACCCCACATACGCACAAGCATGCGCGCATGCACACACATAGATTGTCGATGTTTTAACGTTAGTCAACTTACCACTTTTTGTTATCTTGTCTAAAATATGATATTAGTTCTAATGAAATCACATCCTTTCTATCTAGGGGATTTTTTTCCATATATTCTTATAACTATAAAAAATAAGCTTTAAGCACCTTCCAATTCCCTTTTATAAAATACATTACTATTTTTAGAAAAATAAGCGTGATTCAAGGGGTATTTGGGTAAACTTACAAATCTGCTTGATAGGAATATTGAGTAGGTTGATTTTGATAAGTTTTAAGACACATGAATTTTAAACCAAATTGCAAGTCAAGTTAAGAAAACCTATGTGGATCCAATTATCCAATTATATTTGTGAAAATAAAGCAATACAGTGTTAAAAGGTAGTGCAAAAAACTCTTAAATATTATCAAAACAAAGCGTATATAGCAACTTTTATGCTAAGGTTTAATGATTTACCTAATTCAAATATAGGTCTCCTTAAGATTAATTGCTTTTTTCACTACCTAAAAACATATTTTCCTTATACCATTAATGATGAAGAAAGAGGAAAAATTCTTGGAAATCAAGAAAGGTAAAATAAAAACGCATGCATAAGTAAAATTAATCTATATAAAAACCCTTGTGTGTTTATACTATTTCCAAGGATATAATTCCAAAACACGTCCAAGAAATAAAATTAGAAGGAGAAAAAAGGTCACAAATATATCATCATAATAATAAATTATAGCATCTTTCATGGTAAAGCTTAAAATTTTACCTTATTCAAAGAGCTGATGTGACATGCATGCATATA
Source organism: Allium cepa (assembly GCA_030765085.1). Classification (NCBI taxonomy): domain Eukaryota; kingdom Viridiplantae; phylum Streptophyta; class Magnoliopsida; order Asparagales; family Amaryllidaceae; genus Allium; species Allium cepa. The sequence goes on along the minus strand of CM060931.1, from coordinate 918,986,903 downwards.
ACTCCTTCACATTTTTGAAAACCTTGTCTCCCTATTTAGAGTAAATCATCCCTATATGCATGTACGAAGAAAATTATAATATTTTAGAAACAAAAACCCAGGTAAAAGAAACTCACAAATAACATCAAAACAAAAGGATTATAGCATCTTTTATGCTAAAGATTAATAACATGCCTTATTCAATATATATGATTTGTATATATATATAATTATTTATTCCTTAACTTATTCGGTTTTAAACCTTCAAAATAAATACTATATTCACTGCCTAAAATCATACTTTCCTAAATTGTTTTAGTATACATTTAATAGTGGAGCAAGAGGAAACTTCTCGGAAATCAAGAAAGAAAAGGTACAAACTTATAACAGAACAACATGCATACGTGAATTAAAACAACCTTGTCTGTTTATTTTGTCTCCAAGATATCATTCATAAATAGTTTAATTCCGGGTATTTGTAAATACGTTACTAATTTCTGAATAGGGAAAGCATGTTTTTTATACACATGCATTTTATATGGAATTGCAAGCCTAGTTAAGGAAACATATGTGGATCCAACTATCCAATTATATTTGTGAATAAATCAATATAGTGTTAGAAGGTAGCATAGAAAACTCTCAGATATTATCAAAACAAAAGGTATATAGAAAATTTTATGCTAAGGTTTAATAATTTACCTAATTAAAATATCGGTCTCTTTAACTTATTCTGTTTTTTTATCTTCAAATTAATTTCTTCTTTCACAACCTAAAAACATACTTTACTCAAAATTTCAGTTATACAGTTAATGGTCTAGCAGGAGGAAAAATTCTTGATAATCAGGAAAGGAAAAATAAAAATGCGTAATTTTGTAACATTATTGTTACATAGCAATGCATATGGTCTTTTATATACTGATCTGATTTTCAGAAAAATTCCCTGAAGGAGATGTGTATTGGTGGTGTGGAGAGGTGGATGGAGAAATGTAAAGAGTGTGCAATGTTGGCTTTGTAGTTATTAATTATTAATGTAAATGAAATAAATTATTATGCAAATAGTTCTCTTTTAGTGTCCTAATATGCAAGGTTTGTTATCTCTATTCCATAACATTTATTATATGTTGCCTTTTTTTAATCATTTTTCTACAATGAATGATTTTGATCAGAATTAAATTAATAAGAACAAAAAGAATAAAACATTTGCTTTTATTGTTTATATACATCTCATGTCCATGAATGAAAAAAAGAAATCAAATATGTCAACCAAAATTTGTTTTGGTGGTTTATTCTTACCTAACCAGAATGTTTACATTCTGCTGATATATATATTGATTGATAATTTTGTGTTATTGATTGATATTGTTAGTCCTTTTTGTTTCCTAATCCGTCGATATTGTTTCCACAAAAAAGATATCAAATAATCAAAAGGTTATTTTTATTTCCTAATCTGTCGATATCGATTGATATTAACTTTGATCTTTTCGTTTTGATTGGATTTAATCTAGATGGATAACTTTTGTTGCTGTATTCTGTAATAAATGTTCATCAACTTTGGGATTTAAAATGGCAGATCTTAAGTTTGGCTACCCTATAGTTTGTTAGCATATGCCAAGAAAACTTTTCACTTAATATAAACAGTAATATTGTTAAAAAAGCAAAGAGAAAATATAAACAGTATTAATATTGGGCATTATTAAAGTGGCATTGAAAAAGATAGGGTGTTCTGGCACTGAAAAAGAGAAAGTTTTCGACGGCAAAGTATCGAAGTAGTGTTTTAGACTCTAAAGTGCCCAAATATTTTATTTTGCTTTTTTAAAACATATATTACTTGGGCGTTATTGACTTCAATTTTGACGCTTTTAAATTAAACATTTATAGAAGTAACTTCAAAATTGGGTATTCATATTACAATATAGACAATATTAAAGCAAGTTGGATGGACATAGGCATAGTAAAATGTAACTTAACTTTCTTTTTATTTCAAATTATTGTGAACAGATAAACTTTTTTAATGTCCACTTCCTTACTTCATGAACAATTTATTTTTATTTATTTGTTTTCTTTTTTTTAAGTCAAGAATATTATATTATGTCAATGCGTACACATGAACCTAGGCATGATATATAAGAAAAGCAGCAAAAGATTCCATGCATCACTCGACCAATTATCAAGATAATGCATAACATATGTAATATGCATATTTATGACATAATTATACACGTTTGATTTATACATGTTTATGGTTCATAAGTTCATTATAATGCTGCATTAAGAAGAATACCTTTCTTGTCTGAAGCTATCTGACCTTCTATCTGGACGACATAGAAGGGTTATAAATTTTGTACTGTAGCTTTATCCCTACCTGCTAGCTTTATCCCTATCCCTGCAGAACCACAGCATAATTGCAATTCCCTGCCCGCCAATCTGTGCTTTGGTCATGTGCCAGCCTGCCAGTTTGTGTCTAGTGCCTCCCAGTGTTGCAGCTAATTGAGTGATCATTTCTCAGTTTACATTTCAGCATACTAAATTACGTTTGCATCTTACAATTCGACATTCAAGACTGATGCCTGTAGTACACTTGCGACATCCATGATGAGCTTCTCGACAACAGATGCAATGTCCATTCACACCTGCCTGAATCTTTGTTCAGATAGCTAGCTGTTGTGTTCACCTGTCTACACTCAACCATGTTCACTAAGCAGATGCAGCTGCCTACTTCTATCACAGTTAACCTCAACTACCATTTCACCACCTGCTATTCACAATGCACACGGGTCCATGCACTTGCCTAGTTAGGAAAAAATGATCGACTGTGCATAAAATTTAGAAAACTGAAAATAAGGGCTGAGTTAGACAGGTGAAAAAAAGACTCTTTGTCATGGAGCAAACAAAGCATGGATAAAAATTTACAAAATAACTAAACTGAAATAAATTTTGAATCGCAAACATAGTCTTCCAACAATGTTTTTGAATTGCAAACATAGTCTTCGAACAATGTTTTTGAATGGGTAAAAGAAGCAATAGCAGTCAATCAAAATGGCCTAGCAGCATAACTACACAGAAAAACCCTATGGAAACATCGAAGAAAAACCAAAGGCAAACAGAACGAACATGGACTTACCAAAATCCATTTTCTTACTATCTTCTAATTGTAAATTACCAAACCAGTCTTGTATTCAACTTATCTACTTATTATTCAAGGAAAGGTATAACCTTACAATCATTCGTATTCTTATCCCCCTCACATGAATCACAGCAAATAATAACAATAAAAATTTCATCACCACCCAAAAGAATAGAAATTTCGAAAGTGAATATTTTGAGATATAGGTTTTACTCACATGTCCTCAAACATGAGGCACCGTTGAACAACATCCATGCTCTCATCGTTGGCGGAAACGATGGAGGTGGCAGCAGCTTCTTTTTCCATGTGAACCGAGGAATCAAATCCGAGGGTACGAAAATTGGACTTTGAATGAAAATTCAATTGCAATAACTGGGGATTATATGATAATTAAAATTGTTGAAGAATTGTTGCTGAGAAAATATTGCGCATCTGGTGAGCGAAAATAGCAGGCATCTGAAGCAGTGATCCACTATAACTTTTATATGAGATGATGGAATAATTTTGGTTTTGGATTTTGGCTTCAGATTATTCTAGCGACAGTAGTAGGAGGGAAGAAGATTGTGTTGGAGCGGTGGTAGGAGGGAGGTGGAAGGTGATAGATTGGAAAAAGCATGTGAAATTATTATCTGGGACTCAGAACGCGAGAGAGGTCGAAGGAAACAGAATTTCGGTGACACTTTAGTTCAAAATTGAATAAATAATATAGAATTGGAGACTGTTCAGTTGTCAAATTTCAAGAGGGTCTGGGTGAGCTTGAAATTCAACTCACTAATAATAATATAGTATAGATGACTTATTAATCTTAAATATTATCATTACTGATTAATTAACCTTAAACCTTTATTAAATTAGTTAATTAACTTCAATCGCTTTTATTAAATCAGTTAATTAACTTTTAAATACTTTTATTAAATTAGTTAATTAGCTTTAATCTATTTTATTGAATTAGTTAATTAGTTTAAACACTGTTAATAAATTTATTAATCAACTCTATTATAATTAAATAATAATAATAAATATTTAAACCATCAAAAAAATTTCAAAAACTTGTACAATACATACAACCAAATCTGAAAAGAATTTATAAAATATTTAAGGTAAATAGCCTTTATAAATTTTAAAAGCATTAATTATCCTAAAAGATAATTAAATCCAATTTGTAATCTTTTATAAATTTAAACAACATTAATTATCACAAAGGACAGTAAATTCAATTTATAATCTCTTTATAAATTTTAAATAGTGTTAATTATCCTAAAAATACAATTAATTAAATTTATAACTTCTTTTTAAAATTTTAATCAATACTTATCCTTTATTTTCGAAATTCTCAAAATATTTGAAAATATAGTTTGAAAATTTTTCAATGTTCAAAAACACGACTAAACGTTTATTTTGTAAAAATACAAGCTCAAATGCAAAACATAACAATAAGGGTTTAAGGGGATGATGTTTCATAAGTAACAATACAACCATACTTGCTGTAACAACATTTTCATAATCAAACAGTATGTCATAAATATTCCAATCAAACAATAATATAAACAACATAATAATGCAAGTAGATAAATAAATGTTGGCGAGAAACCCCTTACGGTCTCTCTACAAAAGTTCCCTGTAAATTACACACGTGAATGTGTTTTTTTGAAGTGTTCCATAGGTACCTACTCGCTACGTACACTCTGAGTTTCCTTTTTTTATTTATGTCCCTTACAATACTGTAACGAAATGCAAATTTATCACTTTGATGAATTATATTATTTTTAAAATATTCAAATATAAGCTTTTTAAGATAGATCATGTTGTCTTTTACAACAAATAGTTATGGTAATCTAATTTTGAATAAGTATTTACTAAAATTTATACTTTGGAAAAATATCTATAAAATGGTCGAAAATCGCTATATCACTAAACATCTCTATAATTATCAAAATTCATGCATGGAGCTGAATACGTACACTTTTTTATCCGTTTAAACAAGAATATAAAATAAAATTATTTATATTATTTTTTGAATAAAATGTATTTATGACATCATCAAATAATAGATTTATGAATTTGAATTCAGAATTAATGATTCAAGAATTATCATAATTATTCAAATAATTGTTTTAAAACGATAATAATTCATTTTAATTAGTTATATAGTGATGTTAAATCATTCATAATAGTTTTATAAAGATATATTCTTGATTTGAAAATTTATGAAAACTCGTATCGCTTTACCAATATAATAACACTTTTTGTAAACAATTGTTTAATATTATGTGGTTTTATAATTCAAATGAGATTGTTTTAATTAATTAATAATGATAAGAAATTATTTTTCAAACTTCGTTTATATTTACATGTAAATTAATTTACGAGTGAAAATGTGACTGGGAATCGGCTTCCCGATTTTCAACGGTTTAACAAATGGAAATTGTTCAAAGTTGTTGCAACCTTGTTTATATGTCATATGCACATATATAATTTACACATGCACACCCTAGCATATACATGAACATATATACATACATATAAATATACTTATACACTTAAATACATACATATATATACATATGTATTACAAAAATATTCAAGATATTTTTATTTACTTCATCCTTAAGCCAATCAAAGTCAACCTCTTTCATCCAATGTACTAGCATATGGAGTGGCCACATGGGGGGTTGTTCGGTCGAAAGGTGATATGAGGAGATGAGGAGGAATGGTGATGCAAGCATGCGTAGGTAAGGAGAAAATATCATGATATTTTAGTGCAAAACTTTCGTATAAATACCCACCCACATTCACATATTCATTTACAATCCACTTCTCCTTCCTCCTTAAAGCTCTAAGTTTGATGACCCAGAAATTTGGCAATAATAATTTGATAATCTTTATTTAATAAACTAAAGTGGCAATATTGATTGATAATCTAATTATTTAATTTAACATAATTTATCTTTTTAAAGCTAATAAAAATGTTTTCTACTTATCATAATGTGTATATATATATATATATATATATGTATATACATTGTGAATAGAAAGCTTTGGTTTGAATTTAATATAATAATTTTCAAAGGTTATTTAAAGTTAAATTAAGCATCTTTAGAACAGTATAGATAACATATATATATATATATATATATATATATATATATATATATTAAAAATATTTTAGCTTGAGTTTGAAATAAGATTTAAAAAAGGGTTATGTTCTTTCTTTTTAAATTATACATATTTTGTATATATTTATAAATTTAAAACATTATTCATAGATTAATAAAATCATAAACATAAATATTAAAACATAAGTACTTTATAAAATAAGGGTTTAAACATAAAGTATATTATTTTTGACATTTGTATTCATGCATTAAACATGTGTAAACTTGGTAGCATGCAAATTAACAAATGGCAACATATGTTTCTATTAAAAATTTAATTATATAACTAAGTGTTTTAGAGAAAAACCAAGCTATTTGATTTTCAGTTCAAAAATTCTCAATTCTTTCTTCTTCTTCTAAAAAAACTGAAAACCAAGGTCAAAATAAGAATCAAAATAATAACAACAACGGCTTCTTTTTATCCTGAGCAAGCAAAATAAATTCAAAGATAAAGCAAAGCCGTTTCAAGAGAATTCAACTCAACTTAAACAAGCAATTCAACATTAAGTTACAGATCAGTTTTCTAAATCAATCAATTTCCAGATCAAATGAAGAACAGAGCCTGTTTCTCTTTTATCATATAAGATGAGTAAACATTTTGCTTGATAACTTAAATATGGTTGTATGCTTTGATGCTTGTGATGAATTTTTGTAGTAATATGATATGCATAAGTGTATGAATGTGAATGCATGTATGTATATATGATATGTCTATGCAATGTCTATCTAAATATATATATATATATGTATATATATATATATATCTGTGTGTGTGTGTGTGTGTGTGTGTGTGTGTGTCTCTGTTATATGCCAGGCTCAAACAACCTACATAAATTTGATTTCTCTTCATAGAAACATTGTTAGGTTATGATCTCTAAATGAATAATGATTTCTGTAGTGTAACATTATTTTTAAAAATAATTTCAAGTAAAATATTAAGTAATTATTTCAAAAATACTAGATTACAGTGATGTTCATATATATGCCAGAAATCGATCTTCTTAATTTCATGATCTGATTACACAATCCGGTTTGCATTAGAAATAATGAATTTTGATATAAATATCATGATTTTTAGGCCTGTAATTGTTGAGAATTCATGAGATGATCGATATATTCTTTATCGTTGAATTCTGACGATCGACGAGGGGATTGTTGTCGTGATCAGGCTGGAGGTAGTGTGGAGGATGGGGATCAAGGCTTGGGGACGGCGATGTCGGGTTTTTTGAGCTGTTATTGTCGAGGTGGTTGTCGAGGCGATCTCGATGTCGATGGTGAACCGGAATTGATTGGACCAAGGGGAATCGTTGCGTCATGTCGTGGAGCAGCTCTGGATGGATGGGCAAGTTTTCTGGTGATTGGGATCGACTTGGCGTGGCGATTTTGTCGATCGAGATTGGTTCCATTTTGATGCTGTCGTGCTCGATTTTTGATTCCATACGAGATAGACGGAGCTGGGTGGTCGGGACGTTAGCAAGGGTCGTTGACGACCTGTAGGCATCGGCGAAGGTGATCGAAAGGCGTCGGTGATCCGTGCATGGGCACGTGTATCTTCTCGTATCTGATGTTGGGTGTGTTGATTTGGGGAAGAAGAGTTTTTCTCGGGAAGGATGATGTTGGGCTCGAAGTCTTTTGTTGTTTGTCTCGAAGTAGTGGGATGGGAGCGAGTGACTCGGGTTTGAGCTCGAGAATCATCAGTGTGGGCTCGGGTTGTTTATTTTTGTTAACAGGTTTTAAAATGTGAAGTAAATGGATACCATGTTTTAAAATATAAAGCATGAACAAGATTTTAAACAAGTTTTAAAGTATGTTAAAATAAATAAGTTTTCAAACAATTTATTAAACCGAGTTTTAAAGTATACTAATGTGATCAAGTTTTTAAAGTCTATTAAAATAAATAAGTTTTCAAAAGTAATGTTACCAAGTTTCTAAAGCAAAGCATTAACAAGTTTTAAACAAGTTTTCAAAGATTCAAAATGTTTAAAATTGTTTGTTTAAAAGTAATTATACAGTAGGATAATTATGTATTTAATTTCTAAATTTTTTTCGATTGTGATTTAATAATGTAATTAAGATGTGATTAAGGTAAGAGTATTAAATTTTAATTAGTAAAAATATTCTCAAATGTTTTTGTATAAATTGTTTTCAAGCATCTAATTTAAATAAGTATAAATGATAAGTAATTGTTTAATTAAGGTAAATGGTTTACCTAAATTAATTAAGGTCTTATTAATAAAAGTGATTAAAGTATAATTACTTAATTAATTAAAGATAATTAATTAATGTACTTAATTTAAGATGATTAATTGGGTTAATTAATTAAGGATAATCACTTAATGAAATTTATTAAGTATAATCACTTAATGAAATTGATTAAGTATAATCACTTAATGATATCGATTAAGTATAATTACTTAATGTAATTAAAGAATAATTAATTAATGAAACAATTAAGGAAAACTACTTAAGATTACTTAATAAAAGTAATTAAAGGATAATTACTTAATGAAAGTAATTAGGGATAATTACTTAATGGAAGTAATTAAAAGGGTAATTAATTAATGAAATTAGTTAAAAGATAGTAAATTACTCAATGAATTAATTAAAGGGTTAATTAGTTAATGTAAGTAATTTTAAGGATAATTAATGAATGTGATTAATTAAAAGATAATTAATTAATGTAAATGATTATGGGATAACTAAGTAATTAAGGATCGTTAATTAATTAAGGAATTTAAGGTTAACTAATTAATGTGAATAATTAAGGGATGATTAGTTAATTTCGTTAATTGATTAAGATACATGGTTTATAATTAATTAAGATGGATAACTAAAGGATGATTAATTAATGGCTTATAATTAATTAGTGTTAAGTAAGCAGGATTTAAAAGTAATTAAGATAATTAATTTAATTTATTTGGAGATTAAATTAAATTAATTAGAAATAATGTGACTAAACAATCTTGCTTGTGGATGATTGGGTTATATTAGATGTCTTGGATTATTTGATATCTCTGATATGTGATTTGTGATGCTCTGTGATATGAGATGCTTGATTGAACTGTGATAATGTAAGTTATCTATCTACGGTAGAGTTGTTGTGTGAATATACTACTTTGAATATAAATTGAATTGTTTAAACTTAAACAACTTGGACTTTAAGACAGCATTTTGGATTTCGATGAGACGGGGATCAGATTCCAAATTAGATATCCAAAAACCACATCGATCCAAATTAAACGATAGGTCGTGAAATCTCAAGTGAAGACCAAGATGAAGAATTCAGGTGCAAGGGCTATTTGTCGTTAACTCTGAGGGTGATTCCAAAACGAGTTTAACAGAGATAGTGCCTTCGATCGAGATGAAGATTCAGAGTGCAAGGGCTATTGTCGTTAACTCTAAGGGTGATTCCAAAATGAGTGTAGCGAGATAGTGCCTTCGATTTCGTTCGAACCCGGAATGGACTTATATGGATGAATGCTTTCAAAACATCGTCATTGGAGGACGATGAGCATTCCAAGATATATATTCTGAAAAGGTAATCGTAGCATCTAGCCTCATCAACTAGGAATGGCTAAAACATGGGAGGTGCAACAAGGCTAAGGGGGTAGCACCTAAGTAGGATGAGATTTTCCCCTGTCTAGAGGTCCCTTTTACTCGGCTGTGTGGGCGGTTGGTCGCATCAACTGCGGGGTTGTCTTATTCGGGATTATCCAGTAAGGGATTGTTCCACTCTTGTGTTGCATGGGATCAGGGTGGATCCTCGGTACTCTGATCTAAACCAGGTATTGTGATGGGCGGTACCCCAGTAGCCCTACCATTGTATGGAATCCAATCTCCAATAAGTGCCTTACGTTTTGATTGTGCCCAACTATGTTGGAACGTGAGATGTAAGCATTCTAGCTATTTTCTATTTTACTTGAAAACCCTAGACACTATTATAATATCACTGGATTTCCTATCAAATGTTTTGGTTATCGTAAGGTGAAAACCCAACATGTTTATTTGTGGCATGGTCTTACGAGATACCTTTGTTTTCAAATAATTTTCAAAATTAAAGAACTTTAACCAGTTTACTCACACCAGACCCATGTCTGACCCAGAGTTATTCTTCTATTTCCTTAAACTCTTCGGTACTCAAATTTTTACAAGTAGGCAAGGGATTCAGGTTTGCTTTGACGAATTTTGTGGAGGAGACTTGGAGTATGATGCTTCAGCATATATAGATATTGTGGTTCTGCTGTGTTAGTAGCTCTGCGTTGTATTTTGAGATGTACAATAGACAGGTCTTCACAATTGTCTAATTTGTGATGTATTAAGTTGTATGATTCTGATGTGTATGACTATTATGTAAATACTTATGTGACGTAATATATTTTATTCGTCCCGCTGTGAGATTCTGATACTGTTTAGTTCTTTCTTTCCTATCTTTTCTTTTTTCTAACCCTTTCTTTCTTAATGATGATACACCTTTCTGTGGAATGAGAGGCGGGTCGTCACAGTTGTTATCAGAGCTCTACGATGAGATAATACCTAGGCTTTGAAGTGATATCTATCTTGAGATAGCGTACTTGTATTTATACCCACACACACACACACCCCTACCTGCTTTGCTGGGTTACCTGTTCGGGTTTGCCAACATGAGTTCTTTGGTTGAGGGGCAGTGGTATGAGTAGCATGACGATCACAGACGAAAGAGGCCCGAATGTTGAAGGAGGAAGAGTATCTGCCGAGGCTGTAGACCCAATACCGCCTCGAGTAAGGTTTGTCGCATTGTGTAAGGATTTCATTAATCTCGGAGGAAAGCCTTTTAAAGGTACGGAGTCCATCATTGAAGTGCAAGTTTGGTTGCGCTTGTGTGAGCGAAGTTTTCAAGAGTTTGGATCTATCAGATGTGCAGAAGCGAGTGATGGCATCTTGGCAACTTCAGGAAGGAGCAGCTGCGTGGTAGGACGCTGTAATAATGGATGTTCCTAAAGATATTTTCTCTTGGAGCAAGTTCAAGGAAGTATTTAAGGAACAGTTTTTACCCACTACAGGGAATTCTCGACTGTATAGGAATTTTCTAGATCTCTAGCAAGGGAGTTTGTAATTTGAGGCTAAGATTCAACGAGTTGTCTCTATGGGCCTAGTCTTATTAACACACCCCCTTAATAAGAACGAGATGTTTGTGTTTGATTTAAGGCCCGAGTTTCATGAGAAGATGACTGCCCACCTCCAAGGTTCATTTGTGGAATTGGTTGATATGGCTTTGTGGTACGAGGATCTTATGGATAAGAAGTCTTTGGCATGGGTGACAACGCCGAGTGGGAATTCTTCTAATCAGGACAAGAGGGAATTCAATCCAAATAGGATTGAGGCTTTTCAAGAAGAGGCAGGAACTATCGAAGTTGTCAGAGATTTTTCGGATGTCTTCGAGGAAGTCAAAGGTTTGCCGGCATCGGAGATTGAGTTTCGTATCGACTTGGTTTCAGGAGTGATACCGTGGTTCAACCCAGTAGAAGGATGGCTCCTAAAGAGAGAAAGGAATTGGTGAGATGGCTCGGGATTTCTTGGAGAAAGGATTGATCGGACCTAGTTTTTTTCGTTAGAGTTTTGTATTTTCTCTTAGTTATATCTAGTTTTGGGTTTTCACCAGTTAAGGGTAGCTGTAGACAGTATCCCCTTGGCTGCATTTAGAGAACCCAACCGTTTCTTTAAGTGGTTGGTTACTTCTGTTTGGGGTTAAACAACGCTCCAGCTTATTTTGTGGATCTAATTAACCGTGTTTTCTGGGATGTGCTGAACCAGTTTGCACTCGTGTTCATCGACGACATTCTCATCTACTGCAAATTAAAATTGCGCAACAGAAGCATCTTTTGGAGATAGTATTGGAAACTTTGAGAAGACATGTCCTGGAAGCTAAGTTTTCGAAATGTCATTTTTGAAAATCGGAAGTAAGATTTATGGGACGTATTGTATATGGAGAATGTATTTCTATGGATCTGGTCAAGGTAGCAGCTGTTCTAGAGTGGAAGCAACCGTACACTCCTAAGTGGAAGCAACTGTACACTCCTACGGAAGTTTGTAGTTTCCTTGGATTAGAGGGTTACTACAGGAAGTTAATCCAGGATTGTTCTAAGTTTTCTTCTTTCTCGACAAACTGTCAAGGAAGGGAGCGAAGTTCAAATGGACCCCTAAGTGTGAAGATGTTTTTTAGGATCTGAAGGCAAGGTTGTTAAGTGCACCTATTGTGGCTATTTCGGATGGGAGAAGTAAGTTCAAAGTCTACGAATGTTGTGGAGTAGAGCTTGTGTTCTAGATTTCGATGGATCTTGGGAGGACCATCTTGTTGGATAGAATCCAGAGATTTGTATTGTTCTTGGTCCAGATTTTTTGGAGGAGCTTCTGGGAAGGTTGAGCTGATTAAGAAAGGATGAAGGCAGCCCAGGATTGTTGGAAGAATTATGCGGATAAGAGATGAAGGAAATTGGAATTCGAAGTTGGAGATTTGGTTTTGGTTAAGGTTTTCTCCGATCAAAGGAGCAATCAGTTTTGGTAAGACTGGGAAGTTAGCTCCAAGGTATATTGGACTTTTCCGTGTTCTCGAAAGGATCGGTACTTTGGCCTACAGGATTGGATTGCTAGTCCGAATGGTTAGAATTCACAATATATTTCATGTATCTCATTTGGAATGTACGTGTACGATCCATCACTGGTTGTAGAACCATCACTTCAAGAAGATTTGGAAGTTGAGCCGGACTTGACTATGGTCAGACATCCTATTCAGATTGTAGATCAAGATGAGAAGGAGCTCAAGATCAGAGTGGTGTAGCTTGTTAGGATTCTGTGGAGCGAGGATTCCAGAATTTGTACCTGGAAAACTCTAGATAGTATTAGGATGGCCTATCCTGAATTATGTCAGGATAGCTAGATTTGTTTGTTTGATTAAATTGGTTGTTATGTTTGTTAGTATATGACTGATATGTATGCTTGTTGTTTGAATATAAATAAGTTTTTGATGGATTATTAAATTATCTTTGCTTTTAAATTTCGAAGAGAAATTCTTTTAAGGGGGAAGGATTGTGATGACCTAGAAATTTGGCAATAATAATTTGATAATCTTTATTTAATAATCTAAAGTGGAAATATTGATTGATAATCTAATTATTTAATTTAACATAATTTATCATTTTAAAGCTAATAAAATGTTTTCTAATTATTATAATGTATATATATATATATGTATGTATAAACATTGTGAATAGAAAGCTTAGGTTTGAATTTACTATAATAATTTTCAAAGGTTATTTAAAGTTAAATTAAGCATCTTCAAAACACTATAGACAGTATCTCTCTCTCTCTCTCTCTCTATATATATATATATATATATATATATATATATATATATTTATGAAAAGTATTTTAGCTTGAGTTTGAAATAGTATTTTTTTTTAAAAAAAAGGGTTATGTTCTTTCTTTCTTTTTAAATTATATATAGTTTATATATATTCATAAATTTAAAACATGATACATAAATTAATAAAATCATAAACGTAAATATAAAAACATAAGTACTTTATAAAATAAGGGTTTAAACATAAAGTATATTGCTTTTGACATTTGTATACATGCATTAAACATGTGTAAACTTGGTAGCATGCAAATTAACAAATGGCGACATATGTTTCTTTTAAAAATTTAATCATATAACTAAGTGTTTTATAGAAAAACCAGGATATTTAATTTTCAGTACAAAACTTCTCAATTCTTTCTTCTTCTTTAAACCGAAAGCCAAAATTAAAAGAAGAATCAAAACAATATATAACAACAACGGCTTCTTTTTATCCTGAGCAAGCAAAGTAAATTTAAAGATCAAGCAAAGCAGTTTCAAGCAAATTCAACTCAACTTAAACAAGCAAAGAAACGTCAAGTTACATATTAGTTTTCTAAATCAATCAATTTCCAGATCAAATGAAGAACAGAGCCTATTTCTCTATTTATCATGTAAGGTGAGTAAACATTTTGCTTAAAAGCTTAAATATGGTTGTATGCTTTGATGCTTGTGATGAATTTTTGTTGTAATATGGTTTGCATAAGTGTATGAATGTGAATGCATGTATGTATATATGACATGTCTGTGCAATGTCCATCTGAATATATATATATATATATATATATATATATATATGTGTGTGTGTGTGTGTGTGTGTGTGTGTGTGTGTGTGTGTGTGTGTGTGTCTTTGTTATATGCCAGGCTCGAACAACTTAAAGAAATTTAATTTCTCTTCATAAAAACATTGTTAGGTTATGATTTCTAAATGAATAATGATTGTAGTAGTGTAAAATTATTTTTGAAAATAATTTCATTTAAAAATATTAAGTAATTATTTCAAAAACACTAGATTATAGTGATGTTCATATATATGTTAGAAATCGATCTTCTTAATTTCATGATCTGATTTCATAATCAGGTTCGCATTAGAAAATAATGAATTTTGATATAAATATCATGATTTTTAGGCATGTAATTATTGAGAATTCCTGAGATGATCGATGTATGCTTTATCGTCGAATTCCGACGATCGGTGAGGTGATTGTCATCGTGATCAAGATTGGAGGTAGTGTGGATGATGGGGATCATGGGAAAAATGATTCTGGAGTATTTATAGGTGGTCGGAGCGGCTTGGGGATGGCGATGTAGGGTTGAGCTGTCATTGTTGAGGTGGTTGTCGAGGTGATCTCGACGTCGATGGTGAGCCGGAATTGATCGGACCAAGGGGAATCGTTGCATCGTGCCATGGAGCAGCTCTGGGTGGATGGGTAAGTTTTCTGGTGATCGAGATCGGCGTGGAGTGGCGATTTTGTCGATCGAGGCTGGTTCCATTTTGATGCTGTCGTGCTCTATTTTTGATCCAGACGAGATAGACGGAGCTGGGTGGTCGGGATGTTAGCAAGGGTCGT
Organism: Allium cepa; assembly: GCA_030765085.1. NCBI lineage: Eukaryota > Viridiplantae > Streptophyta > Magnoliopsida > Asparagales > Amaryllidaceae > Allium > Allium cepa. Next base: position 918,971,702 of record CM060931.1, on the reverse strand, counting down.
CGGCGACCTGTAGGCGTCGGTAAAGGTGATCGGAATGGCGGCAGTGATCCATGCATGTGCATGTTTATCATCTCGTATCTGATGTTGGGTGTGTTGATTTGGGGAAGAAGAGCTTTCTCGGGAAGGATGATGTTGGGCTCGAAGTCTTTTGTTGTTTGTCTCGAAGCAGTGGGATGGGAGCGAGTGACTCAGGTTTGAGCTCGGGAATCGTGAGTGTAGGCTTGGGTTGTTTATTTTTGTTAATAGGTTTTAAAATGTGAAGTAAATCTGGATATCAGGTTTTAAAATATAAAGCATGAACAAGATTTTAAACAAGTTTTAAAGTATGTTAAAATAAATAAGTTTTCAAACAATTTATTAAACCGAGTTTTAAAGTATACTAAAGTGAACAAGTTTTTAAAGTGTATTAAAATAAATAAGTTTTTAGAAGTAATGCTACCAAGTTTCCAAAGCAAAGTTTTAACAAGTTTTAAAAAAGTTTTCAAAGATTCAAAATGTTTAAAATTGTTTGTTTAAAAATAATTATATAGTTGGTTAATTATGTAATTAATTTCTAAATGTCTTTCAATTGTGATTTAATAATGTAATAAGATGTGATTAAGGTAAGAGAATTTTATTTTAATTAATAAAAATATTCTTAAATATTTTTATTTAAATTGTTTTCAAGCATCTAATTTAAATAAATATAAATGATAAGTAAGTGTTTAATTAAGGTAAATGGTTTATCTTAATTAATTAAGGTCTAATTAATAAAAGTGATTAAAGTATAATTACTTAATTAATTAAAGATAATTAATTAATGTAATTAAATTAAGATAATTAATTGGGTTAATTAATGAAGGATAATCACTTAATGAAATTGATTAAGTATAATCGCTTAAGGAAATTGATTAAGTATAATCGCTTAATGAAATTGATTAAGTATAATTACTTAATGTAATCAAAGAATGATTAATTAATGAAAGTAATTAAGGAAAATTACTTAAGATTACTTAATAAAATTAATTAAAGGATAATAATTAATGAAAGTGATTAGGGATAATTACTTAATGGAAGTAATTAAAAGGGTGATTAATTAATGAAATAAGTTAAAGGATAGTAAATTACTCAATGTAATTAATTAAAGGGTTAATTAGTTAATGTAAGTAATTTTAAGGATAATTAATGAATGTGATTAATTAAAAGATAATTAATTAATGTAAGTGATTATGGGATAATTAATTAATGTAATTAATTAAGGATCATTAATTAATGTAAGGAATTTAAGGTTAATTAATTAATGTGAATAATTAAGGGATGATTAATTAATTTCATTAATTGATTAAGATACATGGTTTATAATTAATTAAAATAAATAATTAAAGGATGATTAATTAATGGTTTATAATTAATTAATGTTAAGTAAGCAGGGTTTAAAAGTAATTAAAGTAATTATTTTAATTTATTTGGATATTAAATTAAATTAATTAGAAATAGTGTGACTAAATAATCTTGCTTGTGGATGATTGAGTTATACTGGATGTCTTGGATTATTTGGTATCTCTGATATGTGTTTGTGATGCTTTGTGATATGGGATGCTTGATTGAACCGTGATAATGTAAGTTATCTATCTGTGATAGAGTTGCTGTGTGAATATATTACTTTGAATATAAATTGAATTGTTTAAACTTAAACAACTTGGACTTTAAGATGGCGTTTTGGATTTTGATGAGATTGGGATCAGATTCCATATTGGATATCAGAAAACCACATCGATCCAAATTAAATGATGGGTCGTGAAATCTCAAGTGAAGACCAAGATGAAGAATTCAAAGTGCAAGGGCTATTTGTCGTTAACTCTTAGGGTGATTCCGAAACGATTTTAGCGGAGATAATGCCTTCAATCGAGATGAAGATTCAGAGTGCAAGGGCTATTATCATTCAATCTGAAGGTGATTCCAAAATGAGTGTAGCAAGATAGTGCCTTTGGTTTCGTTCGAATCCGAAACAGACTTGTATGGATGAATGCTTTCAGAACATCATCATTGGAGGACGATGAGCATTCCAAGATATATGTTCTAAAAAGGTAATCATAAGCCTCAAGCCTCATCAATCGGGAATGGCTAAAACGGGGGAGGTGCAGCAAGGCTAAGGGGTAGCATCTAAGTAGGATGAGATTTTCCCCTGTCTAGAGGTCCTTTTTATTCGGTTGTGTGGGCGGTTGGTCGCGTTAACTGCGGGGTTGTCTTATTCGGGATTATCCAGTAAGGGATAGTTCTAGTCTTGTGTTGCAAGGGATCAGGGTGGATCCTCGATACTCTGATCTAGACCAGGTACTGTGGCGGGCGGTACCTCAGTAGCCCTGCCATTGTATGTAATCCAATCTCCAATAAGTGTCGTACGTTTTGATTGTGCCCAACTATGTTGGATTGAGATGTAGGCATTCCGGCTATTTTCTATTTTTCTTGAAAACCCTAGACACTATTATAATATCACTGGATTTCCTATCAAATGTTTTGGTATCGTAAGGTAAAAACCCGACATGTTTATTTGTGGCGTGGCTTACGAGATACCATTGTTTTCAAATAATTTTCAAAGTTAAACAACTTTAACTCGTTTACTCATACCAGATCCATGTCTGACCCAGATTTTTACGAGTAACCATGAGATTTGGGTTTTCTTTGACGAATTTTATGAAGGAGACTTGGAGCAGGAGGCTTCAGCGTATATAGATATTGTGGTTCCACTGTGTTAGTAGCTTTGTGTTGTATTTTGAGATGTATAATAGACAAGTCTTCACGATTGTCTAATATGTGATGTATTAAACTGTATGACTCTGATGTATATGGTTATTATGCAAATACTTATGTGATGTAATATATTTTATTCGTTCCGCTGTGAGATTCTGATATTGTTTAGTTCTTTCTTTCCTATCTTTTCGCTTTTCTATCCCTTTCTTTCTTTATGATGATACATCTTTCTGTGGAATGAAAGGTGGGTCATCACACTAAGAGTCCTTCTTTAATGATTTCCATGCCTTGAAAAAATATATTAGCAAAGCTACGACAAAATATTCCAAAATAAAGTATACACATGTATATACCATCCACTCTAAAACCAAGTCAAAACACCTTCTCTCCACCTTCCAAACTCACGGTCACCACCTCCATCACCAAGGCCACTCCCATCTCCACGTGCATGCTTAGTTTGTGGCTATCCAAAGGTCTAGGGCACGATTCCATAAGTTTTGATTCGATTGTAGCGAAGATATAGTTCGTTATCCTAAGTTTAATATCCAATAAAGGTGAGAAACTATATATATATATATGTATGTATGTATGTGTATATATATAAAGATGATGATTTTATATGATTGCTACGGATGTTTACAATGCGTTGATCATCAAGTCTGGTTGTTTTAATATAGTTGTTTAATTGTGTAAACAAGTCAAGTTAAATACGCGTCAATATTGCATAAGGAAATCACTTTTCAAATCAAGTTATAAAAGTGATATGGAATCATTAAACCCCTATTAAATGATTTAAAATTAGTTATAAATGTTTTATAAACACAAAAAATCCAATTTGGTGAAGTATTGATACGTTATGAAAATTGAGTCAAAAATAGACGCATCGCGTAACGGTAATTCACGATTTTGCACCGTAGAAAGTTAAATCCATGTATAGATGGATTTGAAGTTGGAATTCTTTGCAATAATAATTTTCCAAACTCTTATAATCATAGTTTTCAACAAAACAAATGATTGAGATTTCGTTTAAGCAAACCATGTTTTCAGAATAGTCGCAGTTTGACAGTTCGGAAACCAAAGCGACAAATCCTTTACAAATGATATTTTTTATTATTTAAAAACATAGAGTAAATTCTATAAATATTTTTAAATGCTTTAATAGAGATTTGAGTGATAAAATGGATTTAAAATGATATAAAAGTTGTTTTAACCAAAAAAAGCCTTAAAAGCGCTATTCGCAGCACTTTTTACAGCATTTTTAATAAATTTTGAAATGTGGTTTAACTTAAGTATTCTTTCCCAAATCTTTGATTAATGTTTTAAAATAAATAATTAAGTATTTTAAAGGCGATTTGGAGGTTTTATAATTTATTTTAAAGATTTTAAATAAATGATTTAAAGTAAAGCTGTTATAATCAAGTGATTTAATCTTGGCTCTAAAAGCTGATGAGTAGGTTATATTTTTCTATTTGTGAGATTCAAACTGAAGATGCTTAAGCTAAGGGGATACCCAGAAGCAACCAGTGCCCTGATTCATCTGACCTCCTTCCTAGGCGAGGAATAGATAAGGTTGAAATATCGAAAATGAGGTAAGTATAAAAGGTTTAATTTTTCCAAATTTAATACAACCTGGTTTGTATAGAAATAATCTTCTTATACTTGGTATTAAATTCCAATAAGGGAACCCATACTATCCATGTGAATTTCAAATTTGATTTTACCACTTTGATAGATAGTGATGGATGAATACGGAAATTGATGTTTAGTAAAATTAGTATATTCTTTATGAGGATCCCCTTTACTTGAATACCAATTAATTTGGATTCACCATCTTACATAACATGGTTTCAACATATTAAAAGGATATGTATTGGAAATAACAAATCTTTAGTAAAAATTTAGATAAATGATTTGGAATTAATTTAATTCCTATACTTAAAATTAACAGTTTGCGGTTCACATTAATGATGTCTTAAATAAACATTGTTTTTGATTCGTTTTAAAAGATATGATTTGGAAATATTTTCCTAGGTAAAGAATGAAATTATTTGGAATTATTTCAAGATGTAGAGAAAGGTTTTAATTAAATAAAGATTTGATAAAGGAGGTTTAATGATTCCGTATATACCAGAAAGAAATGTTTTAAAGATATATATATATATATATATATATATATATATATATAGAAGATATTTTTGATAAAGAGAAAGTAATTAATCAAATGATAAACACCTGTTTACTTAACATATTTTTATTAATGATTGGTTCAAAGGAACCGGGGTCGGATTTGGATAATTCCTATTTGAAAATTACTTCAAACCAATTTACGAGTTCAAAAATGAATACATGTTAAAGATAATGAAGTTGAAGGCGGGGATCTTCATAACGGAAGGACTGCTTGTTGATAAATTCAAAGTACCTCTCGAGATAAATATATAGCAGTGGTCCCTTTGTTTTGGGATCTTCATATGCAAAGACTACTCACTGCTAATTCTAGAAGTAATTCCTGACAGGATGTGGTAGGAAAGTGCCTTCGGTTTGTCCAATTCTTGGACAACTTGTATAGATGAATGTCTAACATTGCATTTCTAAGAATACAGTACATTGATCTCTACAAATATACATCTGTTTGGTGTGTAGGGGTAATCCGTCTTATAGTTAACACTGTTCTATAAGATGTACGAGCAATGTGGCATTTTAAGTGAAAATGTTCTAAAAAAGGTGAACGTTACCTCAAGCCTCACACTAGGGAATTATGAAACAGGGGTTTCTTTAAGGATAAGTGGTTTGCTACCATTAGGGTATAATATCACCTTTTTGGATTTATTTATTTCTACCCGCTATAATGTCGATTTAAATTATGTGGTGTATGCTATGAGACATCTCAGATAGGTCAAGAATAGCCGAGGTGATATCATATTCGGTTCTATCCGCCACCAGATGGATTTGCAGGTAGGCCGGTCTTAATTCATAGAGGCTTCGAAGATGTCGATCCTTGTTACATCCCTCTATAAATGTACTATACAAGAGGTAGTCCCGTACCTCGCTATTAACTGGAAATCCATTCTCCAATAAGTGCCTTTGGACTAAGTTGTAAATCTATTATGATGGGATTTAAAAATGTAAAAGTTTCGGCTATTTGAATATGTTTATTTGAAAGGTTTTCAAAGAATGCCATTAAAAATAATATCACTGGATTTTATGTTGAAATGATTCGGTTATCATAACATAAAAACCATTTCGTGTTTATGTGCGACATGACCTTATATGATACCCTTTGTTTTCAAATACTTATATTTTTTTGTTTCTCACACCAGTCTCATGACTGACCCGAAGTTTATTTTATTTCCCTTAAACTCCGGGTGCCCCTTTTATGCCAGGCAGCCTAGTGGTTAAGTTTAGTTTGGAGCATTTTGAAAGAGCTCGGAGCATAGAGCTAGAAGATTCTTCTGAAGATTGTTATCCATTTCCACCACACTTATGTACTATTGTATTCCTCATTCATAGGGACAGAGATTTATAACTTCCATGTTGATGTTAAGTTAAACTCAACTGGTAAATGTACTTAAAATTTTCCACTGCAAAATTTTTTGTGATTAATAATATATGTTATGACATTCATGTGAGATTGTATTTTCTACTTTATTTTTTTATTATTTTCTTTTCCCACTAACTATCTGCTGTTTCATTCAAATTACGTTGGGCATGTGTGGTTTATTATCAACTTAAAATGTAAGGAATTGTGAGTCGTTACCAACATAATGGTTATTTATTCCATCCACTTGTCAAGCGGAAATTTAGAATCCAACAAACAATCAAACAACAGTACAAACCGTCAACTAAGCATTCAACAATAATCTATAGCAATAAAGATATTATATAACTTGAGATGAGTAAACTTATAGAAATTTCAACGGACGCTTTAGCGTTAAGTTTCGATCTAAAATCGAAGGTCCAATTTTATCCCAAAATTCAACTAGCTCTAAGTTTGACCAACTAATTCCATTACAAAGCTAACGTTCTTACAAGTCCAATGCAACTAACCACATCCGAATTCGACCTTGTATAAGCAAGATATGATTTTTATAAGGTTTTGAATTAATTAAATATAAATTAATTCACTAATAGATTATTTAAAATTTAATTATCCTTAAAATCCCACTTTAAAACTCTCCAATACTTCTTTTCCCTCCCATTTACCTATGCACAGAGACTCCAAGATACAGTCTGCATGCACGCATACTATCTCCATCACCTCTAGATTATATCTAATTTCGTCTTCGTTGTTGAACTCCTCTCCACGATCTCCACCTCCGTGACCAAATGGTTTAAAGCTTGGCACATCTACCACAAACGCGACATGATGCCACTAAATGTGATAGTGCTAAAAATCATGGTTCTTCGTATGGAATCGCACTCCGCCAAACTTAGCTCTGAGATGCCATATGCCAAGAGAGACTCGAATTCACGCAACCTAACTCCTCCTTCGTCAATCAAAATCTGAAGCCGTAGATAATTTTCTAACGTTGATCGTCACAAGGTGAAATGGCACCCTATGAATCATGTAAAGATGCGTAGATTAGCTTACAACAGTTTCAAAGATATTTGTTTTAAGATTTTTAGATGAGTATTCGAATTGTTCTTGAGTTTTGAATGGCATGTTTGTTCTTTTTCACTTACTGGAATGGTAGAAGAAGGTGAACAGGAGGGAAACGAAAGTTAGAAGAAAAGAGAAAATGACCTAAGTGTTTGGTTTTTTTATCCACCTAATAACCAAAACAACCCACTACTTTACATATAAGATAAACATGATTTCTCAAGTTAAACAATGTTTATAGGCAACCCAATATTACTAATCAAATATCATATCTTAAGATTGACCAAACTTTTGAAGTTTTATTTCTGACTTAAATTAGCTTTCAAAAAGAAATATTTACGGTACTCCACAACATAAATCCCATTCATGTGCAAAACACGAATGACAAAACTAAAAATATGACCATGCTTAGAAATGCGATACGATCATAAAACAATTATACAATACATTGGTTATTTAATTCTATGAATTACAAAAATACGATCATTTGTCGAAAAATCGTCAAATGATAAATTCAAATATTATTCATATTAAAAATTATGTAAAAATCAAATAAATTTAATTATAAAGTACTATAATAAAAATTAAGTCATTTTTTTGATAATTGATTTACTTATTATTTATTAGAACTCTTTATTATTGCAAATTAATTTACGAAATGAATTTAAAGTTATTATTTATTAATTAAAAGGAAATAAAAAGGCTATTAAATTCATTTGATTAATATTTAATTCACAACATAAATATTTAATTCTTACTTCAAATATTTAAATAATACCTATATTTGAATATAAGTTGTTTAATTCCAAAATCAAATCATTTAAATTTTAAAAGTATTTAAATATTCGAAATCAAAATGATCAAATTTCAGGGATGCTGCATGTACCCAAAGGGATATGATCCATCAGCAGCAAATGTGTCTCTGAGAAGAAGACCGGCACTGTTTGAATATGGTAAGCTACGTTGATAAAATAACGTCATAAATTTCAACCATTAAAATTAACATAACAAATTCGTCATTCAACATATTTAAGTTAATTCGAATAATACTCGAAAAATTAACGATGGATATGATTTTGACTTTTGGCATCTATATGTTGAAATAGGAATTCTAAATAATGATTTTGAGTATGTAATTTTCACTTAATGACCAATCTCAAAGTCAATGGAAATGATTCAAAGTTTGTGGGTTATTGGATGAGATCTAAGAACCGATCCAGAAGTATAGCAATGAGCTTCACATTTAAGGAAATATTTTAACAAAGAAATCAAACAGTTTGAATTTCAATCAAAATGCAAAGATAGTGTGTTTATAAGAAAGCACTATAAGGGTATTAAAAGATTTAAAAACTATAAGTAAACAACAAACTTATGATTAATTAACGACGTATTCATGTTAAAATTATTTTGTTTTGGTTGTTTAATGCTTGGTATAAGTTTTGAAAATACATCTTTTATAGTCAGTATAAATGGATGTTGGGTTTGTCCCAAAATGATATAAACAAACTACAAAATAAAATGTTTAATACAGAGCATGTAAGATGAATTTCTTATGAATTGGCAATAGAAAGTACTGTACATGTTGTATCGTCTACAACATTGCATTTTACTTGTGTATTTGATGCATATGCAAAGTATCAAACCCAAATTAAGATTAATAAATGTAAGTTTAAAGTGCTCTTGATTATTTATGAAATACTAGGAATTTTTGATAGAAATAACAAACTACTTATTTATGAGTGTGCGGACTCGAACATCATGAGTGATATCAAGTATGCATGTCAATACTAAATTCATGTTCAAATTTAAGTTAAGAACATTAAGTTAGAAATGTTTCAAATAATAACTAGTGGTTGATTCAACCAAAGACCAAGTACATCGCCTTGAATAGCGCTGTAATATATTAATAAATGCACAAATTTTAAATGAGGTATGGTGATTCTAAATGTTGAAATTCTCATGACATTGTTATACAATAACTACACTGTGATATAGTTCATAAAAGAACCTAAAGATCACTAGGTCAAAAAACATACTCGAAGGGTTCCACGTGATAGGCAGTTTATTAGGATCAGAGAGAGTTAATTGATAAAGGAGATTAATTAAAACAAAAATGACATACCCGTTCACTAAGGGACCGACTTGGCTAGTTTCGAGAAAATCATTCATAGGATTTGGAATAAGATTCCATAATTGATCTCAAGTGTAAGTAGGAGATTGACAGAGTTTGGGAAACGCTGTGTTGGAAATTATATAATTTGTTACATATATCTAACTCAATAACCAACCTTGTTCATAATAAAGGTGTTGATAACTATTATATACTTTGTTATATTGTGATATATAATTAATTAAGTAATTAATTTGTAGTATATAAATAGAAAATTATTAAATGATATGTTTTATGATAGCATTTACAACGTGTTGTGATCATGATAATTTTATTACACTAAAAAATAACATGTAGTTTTAAATATTCATAGTCAAGATATTTCGAAAAAGAATATCGAATCACCCGTTGAGACTAGAATATGTAACGCTTTCAAAATGTTGGGCAATGTATTACTAATAGTCGCTATGGGAACCAAACGGTTACGTACTTATAGTTACTGGATAATTATGGAATGACTTACTCGAGAGTTCTCTGTTGGTTAATATAACTAAGATCAAATAGACAATCTCAAAGTGATAATAATGCATAGTTCTCTCGACTTGAATATATTATTGAACATCAGTGTGGATACTTCACTTTGAGTATAGTTAAACTGTGGTAGGACATCCATTTAATAACTGTAGTTTGGTCCGAATTGAATCATTGGAAGTGAAACACTATTGCATAAAAGATTCATTTTCTCAATTATATGAGTTTAATACTATAGTTAACTATAGTTCGACTCAAAGTCAAAGTATCTGGATAGAGAAGTATGGCTATAATAATTGTTATAATAGAGTCAAGGATTTTTTGTTTTGACTAATTAAGGCTAATGTGGACGATTTTGGAATTTTGACTTAAACCAAATTCCATCGTAGTAATGCGATACAGTGTTGACAAAGAGAGTTGGTGTAAATAATCGTCACCACCTAAAACCACTTATAACAGTAAAAATTAATTTTACCGAGAAAATGTGCAAGTGATAAATTCAGTTAAGATGCCACACTACTAGCTAAGGTAAGATGTGGACAATAATATTCAAATTGCTTGATATTAATTGCTGACCAAGTTTACACATTTAAGTCGCACAGCCGATGAACACCCCAAAAAACGCACAATTTAATTAATTTATAATCATTCAAAATTAATTAATTTATTTAATATCTATGAAATATTAATTATTGGATTTTATTTTAAATGTTTGAATGTCGTTAGTATTTAATAAAGCTCACATATAAATGTTATATACACATGTACTGATATGCGATATGGATAGAATATTTAAATTGGATTTAAATAGATTTTTTACTAAACGGTTTTGGAAACCTTTTAGGCCTACATAGCCTCCATCCATAGCTATGCATGTTAAGATGGGATTTTATACGATTAATCAAGATTTAATGAAGAATTAAAGAGGGAAGGTTTTATGGCAGGAATTGGATGTTTTAATTGTTTCTTTTAAATAATTTTTTTTTCATTCATTCATTCACTATCTTAATAATTCATTTGTCTTTCTATTCTCTCTTTTCCTCTCATAGTCAAAATTCCAAGGCTTCCATATAGGAAAAATTCCTAAAACAAGTTCAATTAAAATTAAAATAAAATAAATAAATTATGGTGCTTCAAATTGTTGCAAAATTTGGGATAATTCAGTCAGATCTCAGAGTTCTTTTCTTCACTCTAGTTGTGATCTTTTTGGTACATCTTAATACAATCATACAATCTCCACTCAAAAATATATGACATCATATTGGATTATTTTAGATCACCTTATATATACATCTTATCATGATAATATGTTTTATCTTGTCAACATAGTTTAGTTTTTATTTCTCATAAATTGAATTTATATGTGCATATGTGTTCAATATATTAATGGCTATTGTTTAGAAATTATTATTTTTTAGAAAAAAATTAATTTTTTTCAAAAAATGGGGAGAAATTTTGATTGAAAATAATTGATGTATATATTTTAAATTGAATATGTTAGTTTTAAGACTTGAAACTAACTATTGTATATTTTAAATTGAATTTATTGTTTAGATTTAAACCATAATTGAAATTATTTCACGAAATAGTATGTAAGATTCATATATAATTTAGTTATTTTGATTACCAATTAGTATTTTTTAATTATTTTGATTACCAATTAGTATTTTTGTCATTTACATTACTTCAATTCAAAATTTAAAAGGGACTAGTGTAATATCACAAACCTAAAATTGAATCTCTTTCCAATTTAAAACTAGATTTCAAGTTGTTGATTTTAAATTTTAAACATATGAAATTGTAAGCTTTACATATATATGTTATTTTGAATTCAAATATAGTTTGTCATTATGTTCATGTGTGTGCTTGTGCGCGTGTATAGAGCCTTAATTTAATTTCTATAATAGGACATTTTATGTAAAATTACAGAACTTATGTTCAACTCTTTCCTAAGTTGAAACTTGATTTCAATTTGTTAGCATTAGATTTCAAAACATGTAAATAGTTAAAAACAATTTTAATACATATATATATATATATATATATTTGTGTGTTTATATATATATATATTCAACTGTTATTATATATAATTTGAAATAAAACTATACATAGATATATTTGCATATAAGTTTGAAATGCTTTGGAAATAAACTAAACAGGTGTTAAAAAAAGGCCAAAAGATTTCCTTATTTACCTCTCATTAAAATCCTCTTAAATACCTTTTACCTTTTCTTTTAATGTTAAATGCACTACCATCCATTCATATTTTAATCCTTTTAGTCACATTCATTAAGTATTTTATGTTATTTCTTTCTATACATAAGTAGATACGTATGTGTGTGTGTGTATTTATTTGTGTTTAAACTTTCATATATGAGTAAAATACTTTGTGACAACCATTGCACATATAAATAAGCAGTGTATACATTTTAAATGCCAATCCCAACATCTATATACAAATACATTAACTACATACATCCTATGTTATGTTTCACTTGCACTATACACACGAGATCTTTTTGGCACGTGCAACGCACTACACATATAAGTCCCTTATAAGATTATTAAATTTCTATGTAGCTTGATAAAAATAAACTAAAATATTTAAAGGAAAAAATGTAACTTTTTGATGGAAATTAGGTTTTGAACTTGTAACATTATTTATGTTTCGAAATTCATATCTGAAGATAGATGTTAATTTCTGTTTATAGTATGATTCAAACTTGCGACCTCTTATTTCTATATAAGGGTATTTTTAGAACTTCACGATCAGACCAAAAGAATATGTTTCTATTCCAACTATTAATAAAGATATAATCGTATTTGATATTCTCATTATCATATGCTTAGTATAAATCAAATTAAGACTTATTTTTAACCAATTTAAATAAAATAAGATTTTATTTGAAACTTTATTAGATTGGATACAATAAATCTTTAGACTTCATAGGCCTAGTAGATCCAAAATAGGATTTTTTTTTGAAATCTACCTATGTCACCCGTTCCTACTGACCTAGTTCCTTCAGCCTTTTTCCTTGGTTCATTACGGACAATGGCCTCTTGCTCTAAGGTGACTGCTCTAAAGGGATTTTGACCTGAGATATTGAATCCTCTAATGTGACTGTTGATGAATTTGCAAAATAAGAGTTGTGATATTGTGTACACAAAAAGAATACATTTTATGAACAGATTGAATTATTAAAAAAAAATATGTTAATCAATTTATATAAAATGAAAAAGAAACTCAAAATTTCGTTGATAATTTTGTCGTACGTTGACTCCTTTAATAATCAGCTTTACCTTGTAGACAACATTTCTCTAACTCAATTATGGAGCTGTAAAGTCCACAATTAAAATATGAATTATTTTGGAGAGCTAGAATAAAATTTCGCATCATTAGAATGAGGCTTCTAGACATATTTATAACACCAATGGGATATGTAAAATATCTTACCTATACCACACTTCAAAGTAAGAACCATTATAAGTGAGATTTTATCTCACTTAATTAATTAATCACATTTAGTTAGCTCATACCCGTACATATTTAGTTCGCCTTTCCTGAAAAAAATTAAAAAGTTTCGGCTACCATAATGATATATGTATGTATGTACGTATGTATGTATGTATGTGTACGTACGTATAGAATGTTTGTTATATTTAAATTACTAGACTTGCTCAAAAATAAATAAATATATAATAATTAAATATTTTATTAATTAATTTTTGGTCCTCTAATCCTTGAAATTTGTTGAAACGAGAATCTTCCATCAATAGAGACGAGGGTTTCTCTCCCTTTTTCAGCAACTACCACTTCTCTTCCCCTTCTACAACTTTTCGTTTATCCTTTTCCATTATAGATTCCTTTCTACTATGTTCCCGATCTTCCTTAGGTTTTCCTAGTGCTCTAAGAATTTTTGGAATCTCCCGCTTTCTTTATTTTCATTTGCTTGAGTTTCGTATTTTGCTACTTTTTCCTTTGCCTCGCTCAATTTAGCATCTTGTCTTAAAGTTTTGATTGTGCTTCGACGTTATTTCTCTATGCGGTGGCAGAAGCTGCTTATGTGTTGCTTATTCTATGGGGTTGCTAGGAGATTTTATAGAGACAAGATCTATCGTTGATGTGTTTCCCTGGTGTAACATCCCCTATTTTCAAATTTAAATCTTTTTTCCATCTTTCCTTAATTTAATTGTTCCATAATCACGTGTCCAGTTCGCATGTTAATTTATTTTTGCTAATGCAAGCCTTCGTGATATATATTCATTTGCATTTGAACCAACCCGTAATTTATATAAGCCGTTATTGCAAATAAATATACCAAAATTTTGTATCATCACAAAGAATCCATGAGATGTTGCGAAAAATTATATATATATGCCATATCACCATAAATTTTGATGCTAAAATTTATATTTAAAATACATTCCCCATGCGGTGTCCACCACTCTTATTATAGCTTTCAGACATGGTTTTTCTTTACTTAATATAAAGTTTATCCTTGAATGATTAGTTTTACTTGGTCAAAAATGGCTCCATGGCAGTCTTTTAATTAAATTAAAAACTAATTCATTACCTCTTTAGACCAATTCTTTTCTATCAAACCCAATTTATTTTTGACATTCTATTGGCTAATTAACGTTTCTCAACTTTCCAAAAAATGTTAGCCATATCCAATTAACTAAATAACTAAATAATTAATTCTTCCATAATAGTTAGCACTTTCCCTCACTAACTAATTCATATAAAATACAAATTAATGGAAAATTTTCAAAAATTCATCAAAAATAGATTATACCTTTTTATACCTTCTATAAAAATTTTGGACTAAAATAATTATTTTTCTTATTTCTAATTATTAATTTTTAAATTTTAACTATTTTATCACTTAAAAATTTCATAAAAGATTCGTATAAATTTCAAAAATTATGAAACTTAAAAACCATCTACAAAATAATAATTCAAATATCATATCAAATTTTTTGATCATTTGAAAATTAAAAATTTAGTTTTTCACATTAAAACCCTTTAGGAAAATTTACAAAAGTTTCTAAATTATAATCATTCAATCTTATACATGATTATTCGTTCAACAAACATGATAAATAATCAAATCCAATTTGAAATCACATCAAATCTGAATTAAAACAAATAAAATCTGGTAGTATATTTTTCACTCAAACCCCTGTTGAAATATTAAGATTTGCCTTAAGCTTTCTTTCCTTCTTATTTTCCTCTTGAATTCCAAATGGCGGTCTTATCTTCATAGTCTTTGTTTAGTTTGCTTTAGGGAATGAAATAAAAGTGAATGATGGAGAGGGGAGAATGATATGTTAATCCCTTTTCCTCCTTTACCCTTCCTCATCATATTTATTAATATTTTAAACTATTATATTTATTATGGCCGGCCTACACTAATCAATTACTTATTTGATTATTTTTAGCAACCCCCATTATTTTAAGTTTCATTTAATTCACTCGTAAATAAATATTTAAATTATATGCCATATAAAAATTAGGGGTGTTACACTAGGAATATTGTGCTACCTGATCTTCGTTCCCCATTTTGTCATGATTTCCTACAAAAGAGTGAGTCCTTTGTGATTGCTACTGTAATAGAGGAGTCTTCCTATGTCAAGCATAAAGTTTTATTCTTTGAAAGGACCTTCATCTAGACCGATTGCCTAGAAGAAGGGAAAGAGTGTACTTGAGGTATAATTCTGATTTTTAGTTTGTCAGTTAAAGCTTTGTTTGATACAGGTGTTATGCACTCTTTTATTTCAAGAGATTTGCTTGATTGAGTAGAATTAGACACCACCTATTTAGTTACCCCCTTGCATATATTTAATACGATTGGTAGGTACGCCACTCTTGGATTAAGTTGCACTAACCTTAAGTTTAATTTGTGTGGATACTTGTTTGTTTGCAACCCATATGTGTTTGACTTCGTAGGGTGTGGGTAATTTTAAGCATGGATTGTTTGATGTGTAATGATAAGAGAATCTATTATGTAGACTAGATTATCGCCATATGGAATCAATGAAGAGGAAAGAGAATTACGATAGCTTTGGATGAAATGAAGGAGACATCAGATTTGATGTTGTATGCTATGAAAGATTATGATGAGATCAGTAAAGTACATGTGGTTATGGAATTCACATATGTTTTAAACTATAACCCGATTACCATCAAGGAGTGCAATCGAGTTCTAAATAGACTTGATGCCAGGGGCATAGCCTATTGGAAGACCGCTTAGTAGAATGCCACCTAAGGAAATATTGGAATTGAAAAAGCAGCTAGTGAAACTTGAGGATAATAATTGCATTAGACCCGGTAGTTCGTCGTGAGGTGCTTTTGCGGTATTCATAATGAAGTGAGATGGATCTTTATAGATGTGAATTGGTTATTGAAAGTTGAATGAGTTGATCGTGAAGAATCATTATCTGTTGCACATGATACATGACTTATTTGATCAACTGAGTGGAGCTTGAGTTTTCTCGCAGCTAGACTTAGTGACGAGTTTCCATCAACTGAGAGTAGCGGAAGATAGTATTCCATTGACTGCATTTCGATCAAGATACGGTTCATATGAATGGTTAGTGATGCTATATGGACTGACCGATGCCTATGTGTTCTTTGTTGACCTCATGAGCCGTATCTTTCACGATCAATTAGATAAAATTTTGTTAGTCTTCATTGATGATATTTTGGTATAATCTAAGGATGAGGGAGACCATGAGGTTCATCTTAAATTTGTGCTGGAGAAATTAAGACAACACAATTTGAAGGCAAAGTTTTTGAAATGCCATTTTTGGAAATGAGATTAAATTTCTTGGACATGTTGTATTTAGGGAATAGATTAGCAGTATATCAATAAAAGATAGAAAATATTAATGGTTAGAAGAGACCAGAGATGGTTATAGAGACGAGAAGATTTATGGGTTTGGCTGGCTATTACTATAAAATTGTAAAGGATTACTCACGTATAGCAGCACCCTTGACTATGTTGATAAAAAAGAATGAGAAGTCTGTATGGACCACTAAGTGTTAAGGGTCATTTCAGGATTTGAAGAAGTTATTGACGAAAGAATATGTCTTGATCGTGCCTGAAGAGAGTCGGGAGTTGGTAGTGTACATTGACATGTAAACATGTTTAGCAGTAGTATTAATGCAAAGAGGGCAAGTGATAGCTTATGCATAAAGGAAATTGGGGCTACATGAGTTTAGATATCCTACTCATGACTTAAAATTGGAAGCGGTGGCGTTTAAGCTGAAGATTTGGAGATATTACTTGTTCAAAGAATGGTTCGAGTTGTAGATAGACCACAAATCTCTTAGATATCTATTCTCTCGAAAGTTGTTGAATATAAGGTGATATAGATGATTAAAATTCTTGGCGAAATATGACTTCGGAATAGAAGATACAGTAGGAAAGGGGAATAAGGTCGTCGATGCTCTGAGTAGGAAGCATCAGAATGGAGTGTTAGCCATGATCGAAGAATGGAAGATATTGGAGATGTTAACCTCTTGTGGAGTGCATTATAGGTAAAATACACAATTAAGTACGGATTTGGGTTTGTTGGCAAGTTTGATGGTACCCCAACACTTATATATAGGATCGCTACAAGGAAGTACATAGGATTAGGAAACTAGAGATAGGGGAGAGGTTGAAGATCTGAAAGGATTTGAGATAGACTCGAATTGATGGCTTAGTAGAAGACTATGTGTTCCAGATGTAGGAGAACTTCGAAAAGACGTTTTGGAGGAAAGTCAGCGGTCTAAGTTTACTACTCATCCCAAGGGCACAAATATGCATCATGACATGAAGAGAGTCTTCTTTTTCCAAAGGGATGAAGAGAGATATAGGAGAATGTGTGAAGAAGTGCTTCACCTGTCAACAAGTGAAGTTTGAGCAAAAAAAGTCGAATGGTTTACTACAACCTTTGGAAGTACCGATTTGGAAGTAGGATTCAATGTCCATGGATTTTATTGATGGGATGCCTAGGTCGAGAATGAGAAATGATAGCATTTGTGTGATAGTCGATAAATTGACTAAGAGTGGATATTTTATATTGGTGAAGTCTATAAGGATGGGAAAGACATATATGAAGATTGCAGCGAGGATGCATAGGATCCCGAGTAATATTGTAAGTGATAGAGATCCTTTATTCACCAGTGAGTTCGGGAGAAGCTTGCTGAGCGCATTGGATAAAGAATTGAGCATGAGTACGGCTTACCATCCACAGACTTGAGGTCAAACGGAAAGGGTGGACCGTATGTTTGAGGATTTGCCGAGGGTATGTGTTTTAAATTTTGGAGGATCTTGAAAAGATCATTTGCATATGGTAAAGTTTATATAACAGCATTTAACAGCCGAGTATCGAGATAGCTCCATTTGAAGAGCCTTATGGAAGACCATGTGAGTCACCAGTTTGCTAGTTGGACATGGAAAATAGACTTATGTTAGGACCCGCTTTGATAAGCGATGCTATTAGAAAGTTATAATTGATCCGCATTAGGATAAAAATAGCGCGATCAAGGCAGAAGAGTTATGCCGATAAGAGAAGAAAAGGTTTTGAGTTCATAGTAGGCGACTATGTGTTTGTGTAGATTTCTCTGATGCTTGGAGTTATGCGCTTTGGGAAAGCACGTAAATTGGCCCTTGATATGTAGTACCATTTCTAACTCATTTATAAATCATCATTAAAAATTTCATACAAAAATATTTTTGTTTGATGGGTTAAATCATAATATTACAGCAGGTGTTTTTAGACAGTCCTTAGTGCGAAAATCTGCACTTACACACCTCTGCAAACAATCGATTCCACCTATCAAATCTGATTATTTTTCAATGAAATTTTTACAGACAATTCTAATATCGGTTATAAACAACATATTTAAATTTCAAAATTTTACAATTTTTTCTCTAATTGTTATGAATTTCGTATCGACAGCCACTGCTGTTATAAAATCTAGGCAAATATAGCATTATAAATAATTGATTTCACCAATCAAAACACAATACTTTTCAGTGAAATTTTTAGAGGATATGCGCATACATGTAGACAATAACATATCAAAAATTCAGAAATTTATAATTTTTTTCTCAATTTATTATAATTTCCGGATCAAGTGTTTTTCAACACTATAACAATCAAGTTCCCCAAATATGTCTAACAGGTGATCAAGACTCAAATTTGGATAAGAAGAAGATTATAATAACAACAAAAAAAGAGAAGAAATACATATTCATTCAAAGAAAAAGGCTAGTTCAACCATAGGAATAAGGATTTCATATCACTCACCTTTGATATTACCAAATTGGTTATAGATTATCAAGCATGCTCATATCTCTTAACTTTACTGGAGAATCTTCCTCTTCTCCTCCTGTAATTTCATGGAGCTAGCTTTCTTCTCTTTTGATTTTGGTTGAAAACGGCAAATTTTACTTTAATCTTGGTTGAGAGAATTGGATTTCTAGGTTTTCTATTTTTTCCTCTTTTTTCCTGCTTTGAGAATTGTCTGTAGTGTCCAGAAAACATGTCTGGATAGTATATTTTCACCTCAGTCCCTCCTTTTAGAATTCTCCTCATAAATATCTCCATTATTCACTTTTTTTTATTCTTTTATTTTATTAAACTCATGATGTTCTATTGTCCTATATGGAGATATTTTCCCATTTTATTGATATTATATTGTTTCTACACTTCTCCTACATAGCATAAAAAGGAAATACATATTTTATTTGTTGATCATTATATTTCTTTCCCTTTTTTCTCCATTCATATTAGAATTTAACATAGAAATCAGAAAAATTTCACATTCTTATTTGGCTAACATTTTGAACACTTTGTAAAAATAATTTTTTTTCCTAGCCAAAATTACATTATAATGTTTTAGCTTTATAAATATGAATTTCTTAATAAAAGTTCCAAACTATTTGCCACTTTTTGTTAACAATTTATTTCACTATAAAGTAAAGAAAAATACTTTCCAAAACTATATATATAAATTTTATACCAAAATGAACAATTTATCGGCCATTGCTCATTTTTTACACATAATCAACTATTAATGTTGAGGAAAAGAAAAATCTAGAACAAAAATAAAATAAAATGATTACACTTTATTAAAAAAATAGAGAAATAATAAAATAAAGGGGTTATTGAGAGAACATTCTAGAGGAGGGGTTTATAATAAAAATACCATTTCCTCTCCTCTTTCCGTTTACAGTACGTACACCAATTTCAGAAACAGAAAGAAGGGGAAAAAAAGAGAAACCTAAAACCTAATTGCTAACCCTCTCATCCAAATCCAAAAAAAAAAGCTACAATGAAATCTAAGATTCCCAATTCTAAAAGTAAGTATCTCTAAATCAATCCTTTTCTATTTCATTCCTTTTGTTTTATGAGTAGCTATTTAAGGTTTTCCTCTTTTGTTAGCAATTGAAAGGAGAAGCTTCAGCAATCAAAGGCTAGCTGATTTAGGGCTTGAAAATTGCTAATTGGTGTTTAGGAGAGTGAAGTTATAATTAAATTTTATTTTCATGTGTGCATGCAAATATGATGGAAATTTTTGGATAAAAAGGCTTGTTTGCTTATTCCCTGTAGCATGTTTGTTGATTGAATCATTGGATTGGAAAGAAATAAGAATCAATGCATACGATTGCAATGCATGTATGGTGTTTGCATAATTATCACAACAAGTTTCAGGCTTCTTCATTTTGAAAATGAAGAGAGAGAAAAATTCTGATTTGCAGGTACAGCCTAGACTGGAGCTGCACCGAGCAAAGGTGCAGCCCAGCCATGTGCTGCACTGTGCAGCCCAGCCAGAGGGTCTTGAGAGTGCAGCCCGGCCATGGGCTGCACGGGCAGCCCGGCCATGCTGCATGTGCAGCCCGGCTGCACAGGGAGCCCAGGCTGCACAGGGAGCCCAGGCTGCACAGGCAGTCCAGGGTGGGCGGCAGCCCAGCCCAGGGCTGCAAATGCACCCCAGATGGGCAACATTGGCCAGGCTGCACTGTACAGCCCGGAAGAAGAAGAAAAAAAAAGGTTTTATATTTTATTTAAAAAAATATAATAATCGACTATTAAATGTTTTCAAGAAAAAGAAAATTTATTTCAAACCTTTTGATAGCATTTTGCATAACAATGCATGGGTTATTTTGTTTTAAAATTAAATAAATTGTTATAATGTTTTTTTTACGAACTTAAATAACTTTAATTCAATCAATTAAGCTTTTATGTTTCGCCTTGATACATAAGTATCATAGGGTACTTGTGCATTAATGCGAAACGAAGATGTACCTATTTTCTTTTTTTTTCTACAGACAATGATTTTGCTAAATTTTATTTGCTTTTTGAATATTGTACTGGGTTTATTAATGGGATTTTTGGAAAACGATTGTCATCGTTGACTTTTATTTTTTAGAAGTGTTTCAAAATTACAAATACTTTGATTTTTGGGTCGGGATAGATTGGACTCTGTTGTATCAATGGGCCAAAACTCCACCTTGGCCGATCTGATTCAGGATCGCTACCTGAATCGGTGGTATATCACATGCCCTTTTACCACCAACGGTCAACGGTCTGCTACATAGGGCTAATCTTATTTTTGATCGGGATCTCCGATCGGCGGGTCACGGACTATGATGGATGGAGGCGTGGGGGTCCCACGTGTAGATCCGTGAATGGGTAGCATACGGCCTTTGCCTTAGACTGTCTTGGTTATCCTGGGTTGATCGTCAGGTGTATTATGGCGTTATGAGTAGGTTACGGGGTTGATGTCTCCACGCGCGCTTGCGCTCTACCGCTGTGATTTTATAATATTAGCGTCTGTTTATTTGGTATATTTTATGAGTCGTGTTATATTTATCCCATAATTCCCATAATGCAATTTTCTTTATCTATGATTTTTGGAAAATATGAAAGTTGATTTTAAAACCCAGTGTCTTTAGAGAATGTGTGTATGAACTTATTCATTGTGTTACATATGATGATTGGGTTGGTATCGTATTGGACTACATACGATACGTTTGGCCTAAAACCATTGTTTGATTAAATGAATTGTCTATGAAACCAAATTGGAATGTTGGTTCACACGCACAAATATGCCTCATGTTGGTTTATACATGCGGCGCTTTCATTCCTTTTTTGTTGATTGAGGTAATTATTGTTCATAGATCTTACTTCACTCACACTAGAAATAGTCTGACCCGTGTGATTTGTTTTACAATCCTCGGGTCAGTCTGAGGATTGTGGTTGCAGGTTAGGTTGCTTGGACTGTAGCATCATTCTTATCATTTTCCACATTTTGGGGTTTTGGACTTTACAACTTGGACTTAGGAGTAGTTAATATATGTATTATGGTATGTATGTTATTATGTATTTTGGAAGTGATATGTACTATGGACTATGTATTGTGGACATTACTATTATGACATGTATTATGTTGTTTTTGTGCTGAACTGTACATTCGATTATATTCTGTACTATGTAACCTGGAAAAAAAATTATCTTGTACCATTGCTTTGAACCAACACTGTGCATGAATGGTAAGTTGGAAAAAAAGTCATAAAATTTCTCGTGCCACTGTTAGTTCAAGGGAATGAGTACAACATTTAGCCCTATCGAGTCCCATTCTCCGTGCTTTCTGACAGTAATACTTCGTATTGCTCTTGGTTGGCATGGGAATAGGGGTCGGGCGTTACATTTTTGGTATGAATCGAAAACTCATATATCAGATCGAGTTACCAAATAGTTTAGCAGGTATGCATAAAAATTTTCATGTTACACATTTGAGGAAATGTATGCACGATCTGAATTCAGTGGTGGAACTGAGGGCAGTTTAAGATTTATTTGTAGAACCAAATTTGACGTATGTTAGAGGATCGAAGGGAATAGTGGGTCATGATACGATACGAAATAGTTAAGGAACAAGATTAACAAATTTGTTTGCGTCCAGTGGAGTGACAAAGTTGATTCTTATACTTGAGAGGTAGAGGATAAGAATAGAAATATCTAACCCAATTTTTTGACATGTATGATTAGACATATATGTTTTGATGTATAAACTAGTAGTGATACTAGTATGATATTATGATATGATAATAGTAGGTGTTAGCACTAACACTTATACATTATGATTGATGATTTGCATTAGTGCGGAACTAGTGTAAGTATTGTGCTATGT
The DNA here is from genome assembly GCA_030765085.1 of Allium cepa. Classification (NCBI taxonomy): domain Eukaryota; kingdom Viridiplantae; phylum Streptophyta; class Magnoliopsida; order Asparagales; family Amaryllidaceae; genus Allium; species Allium cepa. The sequence continues at coordinate 918,948,545 of CM060931.1, read as the reverse complement.
GTACGTTTATTGATGACGATTACTTTATCCTACCTTCTTTGAATTTCGTGGATAAATTTCCTATAAGGTGAGAAGACTATAACATCACATATTATGAGGATACCATAATATGGGAAAATTAATTAAATAAACAATTAGTCAAATTAACTTATGAAATAAAATGACAAGTTGATTAATAGAGAGTGAATGAATGTAGGATGAGGAGTTGAGGATTTACTGAAAATAGGCTAGAATAAGGTTTTAGGCCAAAGTACAAATTACTAAACCCGTATACTCCAATCCCTCATTAATTCTCCCATTTTCCACAAATTAAAAGAAAAAAGGAGCTTAGGCTAGGCATATTTTCAAGGGGGGGAAGAGGAAATCAAGCTAAAGGAAAGGGGAATTCATTTCTAAGGAAAACAAGATACTTGGATCAAGTAGAAAAGTTGAGTAATTCTTTCTCTAAAACCATCTATACCCATATGGACTTGGATTGTATGCGTGTATGTTGTTTTGATGATGAGGAACACATAAATGAATATTAAATAATATTTATTCACGTTTGATAATTTTAAAGATAGTGATTTCTGATGTGTTAAAGACTAAAACGTGAATCAAAGCTTGTCCAAATCACTTGAGATCTTTATGGGATGTGTAAAATAGTAATTTGGTGGTGGTTTTTTAGTTTCATAATTTTCTAAAATTATATGGAATTGCTATGAATTTTTATACGGAGAAAAGGCCTAAAATAGGAGATTAATTATTTGAATTATCAAAATAATTAATTTAGCCTCGGAATACTATATGAGATAGAATATTATAATTGGGATTTTTAGTGAATTTTTTGGATTTTTCCATGCATTTTGGAACTTATGATAATTAATTGAGAAATAAAAAGGGTTGATTACATAAGGGTAGTTAACTATTTAGTTAAGGAGTGAATTAATAAATCCTAAATAGAAAACCATAAACGCCTGTGTGACTAATGAGTATTCAACATATATTAATGGATTAATTGAAATGTAATTACTTGAAATGAAAACAAAACAGTTTTCTGTATAACTACAATACCGTCATGGTCAAGTTTTGATGGCTAAGTTGGAGTCAACATGAAATAACAACGTTGGAACCAACTTGGGTTGGCTAAGTTAAAACAATATGAAATAGCTATTTTGGGCTCAACCTATGATGGATAAGCTAGAATCAACATGTAATAGCTATATTGGGATCGACTTATGATGGCTAAGTTGGAATCGACATGCGACATATATGTTTGGGATCAACTTGTGATCGTTAAGTTAGAGTCAACATGCGATTTCTACATTGGGATCAACTTGCGATGGCTAAGTTGAAATCAACATGTGATAACAATGCTTGGGATCAACTTGCGATGGCTAATTTGGAATTAACATGTGATAGCTATGTTTGATATCAAATTATGATGGTTATGTTAGACTCATATACGATAGATACGTTGGGATCAACTAACGATAGCCCTTATATGTATCAACCAACGATCGCTGGGGAAACGTCAACATGTGACAGGCCTTGGATGTGCCAACATGCGATAGCTCAGAAAAGTTGAACATGCGATGGCTCTTGGATACTCAACTCACAATGGCTTATAAGACTAACTTGCGACAGCTAGTGAAGCATCAATGTGTGATAACCTAACGTCAACATGCAATAGACATGTAATGTAAATGGGATGGCTAACAAAGCTAAGTAATTCCTAGTAAATAATTAAACTTTTGTAACACATTGGAAGCCATCTTCTAAGGTAATGATTGAGAGTTTCAAAGGGAATAAAATGGCCATAAATAATAATAAGCTAGGAATAAATAACTTATTTAGGGAATGAAAACTGAGATTGTGCTTAATTAAGCCGTGTGGTGATAAGTGAACCATTAAAGAGAATGAAATATGAATATGAGGTCCCAGTGGCAATAATATGTCTAAACATGACATTATATTTGGCAGCGTTGATGGAAGGTCTGTATGGCTGCCAAATTTCTAAAACATGACCTTATATTTGGTAACATTAATAGAAGGCCTATGCGGCAACCAATTGTCTAAAACATGACATTATATTTGGTAACATTAATTGAAGGCCTTAGTAGCAAACCTTTGTCTGTTCATGATGATACAAGGGAGTGATAGTGTAAGGCTTGCATAGACTCCAACTATCTATTCATGACAATATATAAGACCAAAGGAGTAAGGCTTTTGTACCATCCAATTGTCTATTCATGACATTGGATTTGATGATTGTTAGTGTAAGGCCTGAGCAGTAACTGTTTGTCTAAACCGGACATAATAAATAATGGAAAATGGTGTAAGGCCTTGGTGGCAAAATAGTTATCTGTTCGGGATAAAATCGAGAGAAGACAAGTTAAACACCTACGTGGAAATCTTAACTGTCTAGTACAGTTATTGAACTGGTAATAATAAGGCTTGCGTGGTAATTTATAATGAATTGACTATAGAAACTAATCGAACATGTATACAAAAAAATTCACACTTATGGGAAATTAATGTTTTATGAATGCTCGTGACGTGATTTATTACATAATATGAAGTAATGATGATGATTGGAATAATGAGGGGAAAATCCATTCCATACTTTAGCGGTGTGGTCTCACTATATGATTGTTTGTTTAGGTTAAAGTATTACACATACCACGATTTATGTCTAATTTGTGTTTTATTATTTCTTATAAACTCACCGGTACTCATTCGAGTGAGTTTATGGCTTAGATGTGTATCATTTGGAATGGAAAATAAAGATCCCGAAGATGAAATAGGAGATTTGTTTTTCAAATAAAAATTCTTTGAAATCTCACTATGTAAAGGCAGGAATTATAACTAGTTAAGTATCCTTGTCGGCATCTTCATAAGTCACACCCTATTTATGTTTTTTTATATTTACCCCTACGTGGGAACGAAAAGGGTGAATGATAATGTAACGAATCATGTAAAAAAATTCAATATAATGGAAATTAATTCAGCCGCACTATTTACCTAATGTTGTGAAAATAATACTACACTCACTTTATCACTTGAAAATGATTTTAGTGACGACTGCAGCATCATCGACGTCCAATTTTTAGTTCTTGAAGTGGTGGATGTTACATGGAGTGATCATCGCATTTAATACACCTAAATGGTCAAGATTTGAGGTCGATTCAAATCCCACATGGAGATTGGGGATAGGTTTATAAAACCCTTCCATCTGCTTTCTTTTCATTCTTTACAAAAATTCAAATGCCATCACAAAAACTTGACCACTCTCTAAACCTTGAGTTCTTCAGATCCTCATTCTACCTCCGCCATAGTTAGCGCCTTGGCTGGGATGAGGGAATTCTCCATTTCTATTATTCCATGCTCTTTTTTTGAAAGCATCTTATGGCCATAAATGCCGTAGAATTATGATGCATGGGTTCTCTTCGAACAGTGGTTTTAGAAACTATCTTTTTTGGGTCCCTTTAACGTTGATTAACCATCACCACCTTACCAGTAGTGGTTGATCGATGCTAATGGGTTTGAAAGGGCTTGCAAGTGAATAAATGATTTTTATGTAGTATTTTTTTGATAATGGACCATGAGTTGAGCATAATTACTGAAAGAGAGTGCGGATTAAGGATCTTAAGGCTAATCTAACACTAAAGGGGGGAGTGAATAGTGCTTAATGGATTCTAAGACTTATATGGACTAATTTAAAAATTATGATATAAACAAATGCAGACTTATGATACTTTTATGAAATGCATAAATTCAAACTAGTATTAAGAAAATTTCCTAAAAATGCCATTTTTAATTTTTCAAGTTTTAGATTAAGAAAACTATGAAAACCTGGCTCTGATACCAATTGAAAGGGAGTGCGGATTAAGGATCTTAAGGATAATTTAACACTAGAGGGGTGAATATTGTTTAATGGATTCTAAGACTTATATAGACTAATTTAAAAATTATGATATAAACAAATGCAGAACTTAATCACAGAACAATCACAGAATCAAACACAGATGCAGAAAGTAAATAAAAGCAGTAAAAGAAAAGAACACATTGGATTTTATACTGGTTTGGAGTTACCCTAATCCGGTCCTGTACCAAGGCAAACATCTCATACTGATTTTTATTATACCAATGCCGAGATTACAATCCTCAATTTCTAAAGGCCTTGAGGTACCCTCCTGTCTCACGAGTTCGGAGAAAACTCTCTTGATTTACGGGACACAAGATCACCCAATTGATTTTCAGGCACAACCACACCTTATAGAGAGACTCGATAAACTTTTGATTATAAATTGATCATATAACTCTGAATAGCACTTTGATCTTCGAGAGAGGACAGAGAATCAAACAAGAATGAGATTCTAATTTGATTTACTTGAGAAATCGGCAGAATTTCAGCACAATCTTAAAAATATGAAAATTTTAGATATGGATTTGTGGAGAAGAAGGAGTGAAGAAAATAAGAAATTAGTTAGTTAAAAACTTTGTTTATGAAGGCTATTTATAAAGCACCAACGGTTAACACTATTCGTGAAGAGATTTAAAAAAATAAACACTTCTTTTGAAAATTGAAACTTTTGAATTTAACGGCCACCATGTCGACATGAGGTATCCCATGATGTCGACATCCCTAGTTAAAAAATGTAAATTTTGTTTTAAAAATGAAGGTTAAACAAGAGTTTATTAAAAAAACAAAGAATATTTTGATGCTAAAATATCTTTTTGAAAATCATTTGAAAAGATAATTTTTAAGGCTAAAATATTTTGAAAAACATTTTTGAATATCATTTTGAAAAATCATTTTGAAGTAGTTTTGCAAGCTTCTTCCTATAGAATATCTCATCACATAAGGAATCGAGAACTTGTACAAAACCAGGATGTTCGTGGGTTTGTAAGCCACTTATCGTAGGTTTATAAGCTGCTTATCGTGGGTTTGTAAGCCACTAAGAAGGTAGAAATGGGTTACATCCAAAATTAAATTTGGAATGAAGATTTCCATGCAATTATGAAGTTTTAAAAAAAACTAGACACATGTCTTGAAATCTTGATCTTGATACTCATGAGTCTTCAAACTTGATTTCTTCATTCTTGATCTTTATACTGTACAGTCTTCAGTAACCAATACTCGCCTTATATATATCCCATGTAATAACATTCATATATATATATAGACAATAGTGTTAGTATATAAGTTATAATATAATAAGTTACAAAGGTTATTGTCATCAAAACCACTATCTCCAATTCCTAACAATTACAAGAGTATGGGTCTTAGTCATTTCTCAAGACTGGTAGGGTCGTAAGGCCGAGTAATGTTCTCAAAAAGGAGACGAAGAATAGCCTGCATGGGGCATCTATTATAGATGCGCTATAGGGATGATCATTTAGAGTCACAGCCTATCAAGGGTTGTTCCCCTAGGTTTTGCTGGAATTTTGATCATTGTGTTTATATGACTTAGTCGCTTGTATTTTAGATGGCTGCTTTATCTTCCACCTCTGTCAATGAATTTCCTTCAATGGGGGGTGCCGCCCTCAGGGCTTCTGTACTCGGGTCGGATAACATTGGCTTGGCTAAACTATTGGTTGGTCACGGGGTAAACATAGTGGTGGCTTATTATGCCAATCCAGACGAACATCCCCATTTGACCCTGTTGGGTTACTTTGCATTCTCAACCAACAATCTTAAGGTGGGGGTTATGCTACACCTCCACTGTTTCCTTATCTCCATCCTTAACGCATACAAGTTTGCCCTCGGGCCATTGACACTAAACAATTATCAATTCCTGTTGGGTATTTACGCCTGCTTATGTCTCTCTTGGTCTTCCACGGTCCAACGCTTACCTTACTGAGTTGGGCTTCAGGTTGCAGAAGGAGGCCAATTATCTTACTGGCATCTTTTATCATTTTTAGGCCATCACTAGGCCTGCGATTTTTTGGGCATCCTTAGCAAGGCAGCTCTTGGCTAGTCAACGAATTACTTTGTACCACATAGGGTTAATCCTGACTTGGAGAGTATCACTATCCTCTCCCCTTATAAGTCCGCCTTATCATTTTCTATTTCCTCTTTTTGATGCATTCTTTGTTTAACTCATCTACTGATAGGCAATGCTAATTACCTTGGCATCAGACTCTCCACCTTGACCTTAAGCCTAGAGTAGTTGAAGGTGGATGGACCTTAGATTTTAGCTTGATGCTGCTGTTCTTAAACAACAATCTTCAAAGGGTCAGGCTGTTGAGGCAAGGCCAGAAAATGGACGAGAAGCCAAAGAGGAGGAAGCAGTCCAGAAAAACTATTAAGAAGGGGAAGTCGACCATGTCGAAGTGGAACTGGTCCTATATCAGGTTCAATAATCCTGACTTAGAGTTAACAACCAATGCTAACCGGAGGTGTGATGACAGATACGGGTGAGGAGACAGAAGAGTGGTAACACGTAGACCTTGATAAGTTAGTTGATGTAGTGTCGTGGTAGTGGGAGGAATTTGACCCTTAGCAGCTAGTTGACATCCATGTCCCTCATTGTTAGACGATGCTTATAAATTAGGACGACATTGTTTCTACTTCTAGCGGAAGTAGTTCTAAGAGATAACAAAGGTAGAGTTTCAGCATGGATTTAGGTCCTTCACTTAATCCAGTTCGAGCGTATAATCCCTCACACCTCAGATACAAAGAGGGGGCTGTGGGTGAACATTTGATGGGGACTGATGTGACTTGTGCCTATAGCTTGGCCACATCATGCCCACCCCTTTTAAGAAATAGGTGTCAAGTTGATAGAAGTACTAGTTTTCTTGTACTTCAACTTGGTTTTTCTTTGAATTGTGACTCAACCTTTTCTCCTTTGTTGATGTAGTGTCCAGGAAGTTTAACTTTAGTGCCTTCGATCAGTCTGCCTCTGCCCCTATGGCTATCGTGACCACCATTCCTTTAGTGGAAGGGAAGGAGAAGGAGAGAGAGGAGGATGGCACATAGTCTCTCCAAGCGAGGAGAAATGTCCCCAAAATTAAGGGTCCAAAAGGAGGAAGGGGGTTAAGAAATCGAAGAGCGAGAGTCCCCTTGTCACCTTTGCCAAGCAGGAGCCCATTTATACTACGGAAGGGCTCTGTCGAGGAGATAAGAGGAACCGGTAAGGCAGGTGTTGCTGGAGATTGACGTCACTCGGGATCATTATGACTTAGACCTCTTGCTGGGGTCGTTTCAAGAGATATAGGTGGAGCGACTGGGGTCTTCCCATCATGTTCGGTCTTGATGGGGCTTCCACAATGGAGAGGAGGTCATGGACATTCATACTAGCAAGCTTTGTTTGTAAAAAAATTCCCTCCCCTTCTATTTTTTGAAGCCTTTACATTATGTAGGATTTTATAACATGTTTTCTTTTGTAGGCTACCTATTGCTCGATCTGCCTTTAGGACGACTTTAAGACACTCAAGTATAGAATATAATGTGCAAGCAAGTTCAGGTGTCGACCGAATAAATGGCCAAAGAGGCAAAAGAGGTGACAAAGGCGGCGACGACCTATGCTAGGGAGCGGGCGGAGAGGGAGGCGGCAAGCATCAAGGAAAGGAAAGAAAAGCTTAAGGAAAACCTTGCCTGTGATACTACAGAATGTATGTACGATGCAGATGTGGACGCCGCATAAAAAGTAGAGGACGACCTATAGCAAAATTGGTTAACTAACATAATCAAAGCCCTGTTTAGGGGGAGAATAATATCTACTAATTTCCATAAGCCGTCTGGATGTTAACCTGCTTAGGGCGACATGGGATGAGGTTGTGAAGGAGATGGGGAATTCTGGGAAGTTGTGCTTGTCATATTGAACGGGGATGACTCCTTACGCCGATCAGTTGAGGATCCATACTCGTAGATATTTCTATCCACTTTTGTGAGCTTATCAGGGCATGCTATATATCCCCATACTTTTGGATATGAATATATTCCCGTTTTTTGAAATTAAAAACATTGGATGAGTCTTTGTTTGCTTAGCTGGTGAGGTACATGTGAAGGACATTTTGAGTGATTTGGTATCTTCTTATGCATGTACTTATGTTTTGGATGGAAGATGCCGACTTGGGTGATGGATGCCAGTCGTGGCTCATTATTTTATATCTTCTGATGAATCCCCTAATGTTGTTGTTGAGGCATTAAGGCTAATGTTTGAGCATTGGGCACTTGGATCAAAGCGAGATCGCCTTGAAAGTATCTTGAGTGCGGTAAGAATTGCGGTCCCGACAAGGAAATGAATGCATGGTAATTCATCCTCGTCGATAGCTGGCCAGCAAGAGGAAGCATGACTTGTTATGCATTTGGCAGAAGAGGTTGGCGGTCCCAACAAGGAAAATGAGCGCATAAAAACTCATACTTTATTGGATAACCCGTCTGTGGGTGGGGAGCATGGCTCGCAACCACTTTGCGGCAAAGGTCGATGGTCCTCAACAAGGAAATGAATGCATGGTAATTCACCCTCATAGATAGCCAATCGGCAAGCAGGGAGCATGGCTCGCTACACACTTGGTAGCAAAGCTCGACAGTCACTAACAAGGCAAATGAGCATATAACAACTCATCCTTTATTGGATAGCCTAGAGGCATGCGGGGAGCATGGCTCGCTATGCACCTTGTGGAAGAGGTTAGTGGTCCTCAATAAGGAAATGAATGCATGGAAATTCACCCTCGCGGATAGCCGATTGGCAAGCCTAAAGCACGGGTCGTTATGCGCTTAGCAGGAGAGGTCAACGGTCCCCATCAAGGCAAATGAGCACATACAAGCTCATCTTTTATTAGTAGTCTGGCAGCATGTAAAAAGCATGGCTCGCTATGCATTTTGTGGTAGAGGTCAGTTGGCCCCAACAAGGAAATGAATGCATGGTAATTTACCCTCATGGATAGTCGGCTAACAAGCGGGGAGCGTAACTCGCTATGAACTTGGCGGTAGAGGTCAATGGTCCCCAACAAGGCAAATGGGCACAAAAATTCTTTCCTTTTTAGATAGCTCGGTGGTAGGCAGGGAGGATGGCTCGCTACGCACCTTGCAGCAGAAGACGACGTCCCTAACATGGAAATGAATGCACGACAATTCACCCTCGTCGATAGCCAACCAAGTGCTAGACAATGGGCTCACGGAATCTTCAGCGTCTTCAGGGTAATATAGGGTTACATAGGCTTATAGTCACGGCCGGTTCTCATATGTGGTAGGCCCAAAGATGAATGGGCTTCCAAGATCGGGAGTCGATTTCTCCGTACGAGTGAGAGAGATAGTAACCCCCAATTTTTAGGACTTCTAGATGATAGGCTAAGGACCCTTCGGTTAGGCCCTCTGTATTAGAGAACACCGGACATTGGACTAGGTCATTGATATTAAAATGATGAAGTTTTACACTTGAGTTGTAGTGTTTAGCGATCTTCCTCTTGTATGCTTCGGTGTGAAGCTTAGCCTTGGCCCTTCGTTCTTCTATAATGTCGAGCCCGAGCTCGAGTAACTCAATATTTTTCTCGATCTTGAAGGTTTGATGCTAAGGTGATGGATGTCAATTTTGGTAGGTAACATGGCTTCATACCTGTAGAAAAATGAAAAGGGAGTATGGCTGGTTGACGTGCGATCGGAAATGCGATAGGAAGAAAGGACCAGTGGTAGTTCTTCGGCCTATTTCCCTTTAGCTTTCACGAGATGCTTTTAAGTGTGGTCTTAATGGTTTTGTTGACAACTTCCACCCATTCATTGGCCTTAGGATAGGTGATGGAAGAGAAGCATTACTCAATTAATTTTCTTGCGCAAAAGTTGTGGAAGAATGCTTCTAAATTGAGTGTCGTTATCGGTGCTAATCTTCTTGGGTAGGCCAAAATGGCAAATAGTGTTCTTTATTGCAAGTTCTGTATTTCAAGAGCGGTCACCCTATTTAGAGGATCATCTTTGACCCACTTGCTGAAGTAAATGATGGAAACTATAGCGTGATTGTAACCTCCTTTGGCATTTGACAGTTTTCCTATTAGGTTAATTCCCCAAGTATCGAACGACTTTGGGGAGATTATCGAGGTGAGGCTAAGGGACCTTGGAAAACCATTACCACTGGTCGCATTTTTTATGTACTCTATAGAATCGTTGATCATAGTAAGCTAATAGTAGCCAATCGAGCAGCCTTCTTTGCTAATCTATGCCCCTAGCATAGTCTCCATGGAATCCTTCATGAAGTTATTCCAGGATCTGGATGACCTCATTTACTGACACAAACCATTAGTGGTATGGAATACCTACGCTCATAGAGCCTTTAATTCATGATCATATAGGCAGGGGCTTGGTAAAGATTCTTCTTGGCTTCCTTGCGATTAGCAAGAAGTTCTTCATTTACTAAATATCTGACTAAAGGTGTCATCCGATTGTCCATAGAGGGTCCGTCTATTTCCATCATCATTGTTCCCGACTCATAGCCAGGGATATAATATTTCTAATAGGACCTAAGGAGTGATATCTACTTTGGGGTTGCCTGCCGCTTTGCTGGTTTGGTTGGCCTTGGCATTCTGCTCTCATGATATATGTTATAGTATAAACTCTACAAAGGTGTTGATGATCCTTTTGGCGTCGGCAACATATAAGGCCTGTATTTTTTTTACCTGGAAGTGTTCGTCAATCTGGTTGACAACTATGATGGGTCATTGAAAACAAGCACAAATTTCATGCATAGTTCACTCGCCATCCTGAGTTCGGAAAGGGAAGCTTCATAATCAGCTTTATTGTTGGTCACCTTGAAGGTAAGGCGGATCGTAAAACATAATTATTTCCCCTCGGATGTGAAAAGGATCAGGCCAATCGCTGCCCCTTTCTTGATTGATGCTCCGTCAACATATAGGTGCTAATTTGGTCAATCGTTGATTGCTTCTTCTTCCAAGCCTTCCGACTCTAAACATTAGATAATGAAGTCAACAATAATTTGATGCTTAATGGAAGTGCACAGGTGGAACGAGATGTGATGTTGTCCAAGCTCGATGGGCCATTTTAATAATTGGCTCGCTATGTCGGGCCAGCTGAGGATTTGCTTTAGTGGTTGATTTATCAGGACTTTGATGGAGTGAGCCTAAAAATATGGTTGGAGATTATGGGCCACCATGAGTAGGAACAACATGAGCTTTTTTAGCTGGAGTACATAGTCCCAGGACCACTCAATCTTTTGCTGACATAATAAATTGACCGTTAGATCTTCTCATCTTCCTTGATTAGGGAGACTCTGATCGCATGGTCACATATGGCTAAGTTTAGATAAGGATCCTAACCGTTGACATGTTTGGATATCACGGAGGGAGTAGCCAAAGGCTGCTTAATTTCTTTAAATGCCTTGGCATATTCCTCGCTCCAAGCAAAAAAAAAATCCCTTTCTTAATGAGATCGAAGAAAGGTAGACAATGATCGATTGATTTTGACACAAACCGACATAATGTTGGCAACATTCCATTCAACCTTTGCACTTGCTTCAAGGTTCTGGATGTTGGATCTTATGTTTTGATTAATGACAATAAATTCAACCGACACTAAGATTCATGAATATACGACAAAGAACTACGAAGACCGGACTCTACATTTTAAAGTATGGTTCATATATATATACATATATATACACAAACACACATATATATATACATATATATATATATATGTTGTTTAGAGTCTAAGTCTAGTTTTAGCTATGTTAAAATCTTTCCTCAAGTTTTTCACTCTCCACACACATACACAGATATATATATATATATATATATATATATATATATATGTTTTACTACTTTTTAAATCAACTTCTAAACATGCCTTCGAAACTGAACCTCATAAAATACTCAGTTCAGTTGACTGAACTCATGCACTCAGTCGACCGATCCTGTGCATTTTTTTTTTAAAATACACAGACCGGTCGACTGAATCTGTGCACATTTGAATGCACATGGATGATTTTGATTTCAGTCGAATGAATCTCTTATAACAGTTGACTGAACTATTTCTAAATGCCATATTTTATGAAAAGACACTTCCCTTCCCGAAAGGTTTTCTTCCTCGCAGAGAGTTGCGGCCATTTTTATCCGTTAAAACCTTTTCACCGGAACTAATAACTTTCTGTCTACTATATATATGCATGAATTTCAAGGATCAAATAACTTACTTTCTTTCTCTTACTTGAATCATATTTTTGAATCTATTGCTCTCTTGATTTCAAATATCTATTGCTTACAAACATAACTCTATATTTTTTAAGCAATCTGAAACTTTCTATTCTTCGTATACACACATCTACACACATTATACTTGAGGAAAAGATTATAGGAAGGGTGTACTACAATTGACAAATCTGGATCGATAAAAGAACACAAAAGGTCAAGACAACCAATCTAATTTGTAACTCAAGTCATGTTCGGTTGCTCAGGTGTTCGGTTGCTCAGGTGGTCAAGTCCTGTTCGGTTGCTCAGGCAGTGTTAAGCTGTTCCTCTGGGTTAAGTGAGGGCAGCTAGTTTAAAATCCAAAAGGAGTCTGGGACTGGACGTATAATGGAAGTTCAAACTAGTATAAAAATCCATGGTGTCATTTACATTACTATTTACTTTTATTTTCATTCAGCACCAGTAGATATCTTAGTTACTATTCTATATTGCACGATCCCATAATACATTAACTTTCATTTTGGTATCAGAGCAAGGTCATCTTATAACCGTAACATAGTTATCTGATATTTTAATATGGAAAACAACACTAGCAAGTTTCATAGAAGGTCAATCTACTGCAAGGCCACCACCATTTAACGAATTGAACTATAACTATTGGTCTACTAGAATGATAATTTATATGCAAGCTAATAGTTATGAAACATGGAATATTACTCAAGCAGAATATACCATACCTACTACAGAATATTCATAATGGTCTAACACACAAAAACTGGATGCTATTATAAATGCCAAAGCCATGAATATGTTATATTATGCATTAGACAAAAATGAATTTAATAGAGTAAGCATGTGTAAAATAGCTTATGAAATTTGGCATACACTTAAAATTACACATGAAGGTACTAACAAAGTAAAGCAGAGTAAGATTTCTATGCTCAAAAATCAGTTCCAAAATTTCAAAATGAAGCAAGATGAGACAATAAATGAAAAGTACTCCAGATTCCAAGACATATATCATTCTCTTTTAGCATTAGAAGATATAGATTTGATATTGTTTCAAAAATTCTCAACTATCTAACGGATGAGTGGGAACGAAAGGTCTTAGCAATTGAAGAAGCTGACGACATTTCAACCATCAAACCAGAGGAGTTGATAGGAAATCTAATGTCTTATGCAAGATAAGAAGAGTATAGTATTCCAACCAGAAAAGGATGAATCAGATTCAGATGAGGAAGATATGGCGTTCATTGTTAAAAATTCCAAATTTTTTTTGAAATTCAAAAGGAGCAACAAATTCAGAAACAACAAGAACAGCTTCGGCGGCAATAACAGCAACAACAAACCATCATCTTTTGCTCTGGAATGTTATGAATGTCACAAGAAAGGTCACATCAAGAAAGACTGTCCTGATCGAAAGAGAGACAAATTTAAGCACAAGAAAGACAGATTCAAAAAGAAAGCTTTACATGTTACATAGGATGATTCTGAATCATCTTCGTCATCAAAGAGTGACTCGGACAGCGATTCTGGACAAACCAATGTCTATTTTATGGCCACAAATGACGAGGTGACTGATCTAACTTTTGATGATTTAATGGAAATAAGCTTTGAATTACTTGAAAAGCTAAGAAACGTCAAAAGAAAGTATAAAGAAACTCTAGAAAAATTAAATAGGACTGAAATTGAGGTTGACATGTTAGGAGATGAGAAACAAATTTTAGAAGAAGAACTTGAAACTACCCAAGAATATTGTTCTAATATAGCATCTCAACTTTCTATGTTAAGTCAAGAAATAGAAACTCGAAAGGAAAAGAATGATGCTCATTTATTTGAAAATCATGACCTTAAAACTAATATTAAAATATTGAAATTAGATATTTCTAATCTTAAAACAAAATTAAATGATATTACTAAGAATGTCTCTAATTTTAACAAAGGAAGAGAGAATCTTTCTGAAATTAAAGAAAATTATCAGGCAGTTTCAAGTAAAAAGGGACTAGGATATAAGCAAGAATTAAAAAATATTCCTAAGAAAAGGAATTCTTTATATGGTAATTTTGAAATGAAAAATGATAATATTGCCAAATTTGTTTCACTAACCTCAAAATATTCTAAAACAATTAAGACATGGGTTCCTAAAACCAATAATTCTTTAATTAGACATAAATATATAAAATCCTTTTCAGAAACTGTTCACAAAAATAAAGATTTTGTTTTCAAAAGGAATTCTAAACCCTCTTGGGTTTGGTTTCCAAAGACCTAATTTTTTAGGACCCTAAAAAAGGTGGGTACCAATGTTAATTCTATATTTTGCGGATACCACTTAGAAAGAGAGAAAATGGATATTAGACAGTGGTTTCTCAAAACACATGACAGGAAACCAAAGAAATGTTAACAAACATTACCTGCTCAGATGGAGGCTCTATCACTTTTGGAGACAATTCCAAAGGACACATCACCGGCAAAGGTGATGTGATCAATAACGGTATATCTAATTTACCTCTTATCATAAATGTTCTATTAGTTAAAAATTAAAACACAATCTACTTAGCATAAGCCAACTATGTGACAAAGGGTTCAATATATCTTTTTCTGAAGCTAAGTGTATTTTGATCAAAATAAAAATCTTATTTTTGAAGGTTTCAAAGATATGTATGTATGTATGTATGTATGTATGTATGTATGTAATTATGTATGTATGTATGTATGTACGTATGTATTAAATATGAATATAAATTACAATACTAACATGTGTTTGATAGCCAAAGAAAACGATCCTTGGTTATGGCACAAAAGATTTTGTCATATCAATTCAAAGCTATAAACAAATTATCCAAAAATGAATTAGTAAAAGGTTTACCAAAAATGAATTTAAAGTAAACAATATTTGTGATGCTTGTCAATTGGGTAAATTATTAAAATCATCCTTTAAATCAAAGAAAAATATTTCTACTATACAACCACTTGAACTATTGCATTTGGATGTTTCTGATCCAACTCAAGTTCAATCCATAAACTATAGCAAATACGTGTTTGTTATAGTAGATGATTTTTCAAGATATACTTGGACTATTTTTCTGAAAAATAAAAATGACACTTTTGAAAATTTCACAATCTTTGCTAAAAGAATTCAAAACTTCAAAAATTTAAAAATTAAGAATATTAGAATTGATCATGGAGGCGAATTCGAAAATGAAGCTTTTGAACATTTTGGTAATAAAAAGGGAATTTATCATAATTTTTCTTTTCCTAGAACACCACAACAAAATGGAGTTGTAGAAAATAAAAATAGAACGTTATAAGAAAGTCTAAGAACTTTATTAAACGGAAGCACTCTACCAAAAAAATTTAGGCGGAAGCTGTAGCAACTGCCTGTTATGTTTTAAATCGTGTTTCCATCTGACCACCAACAAAACACACTCCATATGAACTGTTTTATGAAAGAAAACCAAATATTTCATATTTTATAGTTTTGGTTCAAAATGTTTTGTTTTGAACATAAAAGATCAGCTTACAAAATTCGATCCGAAAACCGATGAAGGAATTTTTATAGGATATTCATAACGTAGCAAGGCATATCGAATATTTAATAAAAGAACTAAAGCAATCGAAGAAACTCTTTATGTTTCTTTCTATGAAAATTTTAAGTTAAATAAGAATTTTGAGGATGGTGAGATAATAATTAAGACGGTCACAAATACAGTTACTCAAAATAATTTTGAAGAAGATGAAAACATTGTTCATAATTTTGAAGATGAAAACATTGTTCATAAAGAAAATGAATTAAGATCTCCTCCTAGGATTTCACGAGATCACCCGGTAGAAAATGTCAAAGAAGAAATTGATTCACATGTCAGATTAGAAATCAACTTAATCAAATGGACCATGTAGCATTCCTTTTGAATATTGAACCTAAAAATGCTAAAGAAGCCTCTACTGATGACTATTGGATTATAACTATGCAAAAAGAGCTAAACCAATTCGAACAAAACAAAGTATGGGGATTAGTTCCTAAACCGAGTGATCAAACAGTCATTGGTGCTAAGTGGGTTTTCAAAAATAAAGCTGATGAACAAGGAAATACAACTAGAAATAAAACTAGATTAGTTGCACAAGGATATAATCAAGAAGAAGGAATTGACTATGAAGAAACGTTTGCTCCTGTCGCACGACTAGAAGCAATTCGTATCTTACTAGCCTTTGCATGTTTTCGTAATTTTAAACGTTATCAAATGGATGTTAAAAGTGCATTTTTAAATGGATATACAAAAGAAGATGTTAGTGTTGAACAACTTCCACTATTTTTTCATGAGAAATTTCCAAACCATGTCTACAAACTTAAGAAAGTTTTATACGATCTAAAACAAGCACCTTGTGCTTGGTATGAACGTCTTAAAAGCTATTTTATAGATTCTGGTTTTGAAATTGGGAAGGTTGATCAAACTCTTTTTATTAAACGAATTAAAAAGGATATTTTAACTATTCAAATTTATGTTGATGATATTATATTTGGTTCTACAAATAATAAGTTATGTCAGTAATTTTCTAACATAACGACCAAAGAATTTGAAATGTCACATATGGAAGAATTATTTTATTTTCTTGGATTATAGATTAAACAATTAGATAATGGAATTTTTATTAATCAAGAAGTTTTTTGTAATAATCTAATTAAACGCTTTTGGTATGGAAAATACTTCAGCCAAACCACTCCAATGAGTAAAACAATACATCTCGGTAGAGATGAAGATGGAAAAAGTGTTGACCAAAAATTATATCGAAGTATAATTGGATCATTACTTTATCTATCTAGTAGTAGACTTGACATAATGATGAGTGTTTCTTTATGTGCTCAATTTCAAGCAAATCCGAAAGAATCACATATGCGAACGGTGAAATGAATATTACGTTATCTAAGCAAAATCAAAGATTTCAGACTTTTCTATCTGAAAGAATGTCCTTTCGAGTTAGTATCATACAGTAATGTTGATTTTGGAGGATGTCAGACAGATAGAAAAAGTATGAGTGGAACTTGTCATTTTATTGGATAATCTCTAGCATCTTGGTTTATTAAGAAACAAAATTGTGTTTTCCTCTTGACTTATGAAGTAGGATATATTTCAGCTACTTTAGCATGTGCTCAAGTCATCTACATGCAACAAACACTTTAAGATTTTGGAATAAATTTATCTAAATCAACTATTTTTTGTGATAATACAAGTGTTATTAACTTATCTAAAAATCATGTAAATCATTCACGAACAAAACATATTGACATTCGTCTCCATTTCCTTCGTGATAATATTGAAAAGGATATTGTCAGATTGGAATTTGTGTCTTCTGAAAACCAGCTGGCTGATATATTTACAAAAACCATTAAAGGAAAATATTTTTATAAAATTAAGAAGAGAATTAGGAATTTTATCATTAAAAGATTTATAACTAAGTTCTCTATTTTATATAAGATTTCTTTTCATTTTTTTTTTCAAAAGTAGAGCTAGTAAAACTCAGTCTTTGGTCTCTCACTTACTGGTCTCATGCATTTCCATTCTACTACATATTGTTTCACATCTGAACCTTCTTTTCAATTCCTAGTATATTTTTATTTATTCTTATCTCAAATTTCAACTTTACACTATTTCTTTCTTTTTACCAACCATTTATTTCACATGGAAATTATTTTCACCACTAACCTACTTTCTATTTCTGAAACCTTTGGTATTATAAAAGTCCTCATTTGTTAAAGTTTATATATTATTTTTTCTATAGTATTTTATCAAGCTCTCATAATCATGTCCTCCAATGAAACATCTGAATACGCTTCCATCTGTTACTCTTCTCCTAGGTCCGGCTCAATTAATTTACCCATGCCTACACCGATCTAATAACCTATTCAAATTGTTCCTCCTGGTTATCACACTAGGCATACACCTGAATCAAAATGAGTTCATAGGAATCTAGGCTTCGGCTCTCCGTCTATTGCTCGTCAAATAGACGATATACATTACTGTCAACGAGAGTCGTTAAGTATTCAAAGGGAAATATACTATGAGCAGAAGAATCACAGCAGAAGACTAAGCTTACTCGAGAAATTTGCTCTCAAATTTTGTGGCTCACCTTTGTCAAATAACTATGTGCACTAACCATCTCCCCAAAGGCCTCCTTATTCTCTGAATATATGGGATCGTTCTACCATTCAACCGGCATGAGAGATCACCAAAATCGAACCGGAAGATCGTTCTATCATTCTCGAAATTTTTTAGTTTATTTTTTGGTATTTCTGTCGGCTAAATTCTATAGTCGGTCGACTGCTATTGAATTTCCAGTCGACTGAAACTGTTAACCGGGTAAGTTTTGTGCCAAAGGTCATTTCATTTTTCATCTAAACATACACTATCACACAACTTTTCATTTCAATCAACTATTATTTCGTTCTCTCTGCGACTACTTCACCAAAAACCCCCAAATTTCCACATCTATTTCATCACATTCCTTCAAAACCCTAACAAAATATGCCTCCAAAAAGAGCAAGGCCTTCAACTTCCACTGTTGGACCATCCGAATCTCATATTAAAGGTTGGCTACACAATGATAAAGCAGCACAACGATTTGACAAAATGAAGAATTCAAGAATTTTCGAAGGCTGTTTCATCAAATACCCCGATTTCTCATCCTATGTAATCCAAGATCTTGCAAGGAGAAGTGGTTTAGAATCTTTGCCTACAATGCTCATAGTTTGAAGACCAATAATCTTCTTATTAAACTCTTCTACGCAAATCTAAACTTGAACCACCATAACATCCATAAGAATCTAGATAATTGTGTATGGACCATTGTATGTGGAGTTAAAATATTTTTGCCTCTTACTCGTCTTGGAAGGATTCTCCAGTACCCATTCAATGGAGAAGAATTAAGTGACATTGCAGTAATTATGGATTCTCGAGATAGAGTTAGCCATCTTTTTCTCTCCGACGACTTGACGGAACTCAAAGCAGTAGCGCTTCGGCCCAAAGCGAGAATTATGCATCGGGCTCTAACTCACACCATTAATCCCCAAACCGGTAGCTGTGAGAAGGTCTACAGACGTGATTTTCAGTCGCTTTATGCTATTTGGGGACAGCGTTCCTTAAATTGGGCTAAGGTAATTCTCAATGAATTCCAAACTTTTAACCAAGGCTCTGTTTGGTTAGAAAATGAGCTTTGTATTTTGCGTTTTTAACATGCATTTCAAAATTTGAATGCAGACGAAGTTAGAAAAATGATCAAGCTTGAAGTGGTATTAACATACAAAACCGAAAAACCACTTTTTTTTCCTTTTTACTTTTGGAAATTACCAAACTACCTTTTCCCCTTATCCTCTCCTTTGTTACTGCAACGACTATGATATTTGATTCCCTTCTCTTTCATGTCATTTGAAATTGATATTACAAATACAAAACAAATAACTCGCTTTCAAACCAAAAAGACCCAAAGTAAACAGCCAAAACTCATTTTCGAACCAAATAGACCCTAAACAAATAGTCCACCATACTATTTTTATGTAAACACTCAACCAACTTTGAGAAAGACAGCTGAATGGGCAATATTCCATGCTGCCAAACCAACTTGTAATGCTGCTCTAGTTGCAGTTGCTCCAAAGATATCGACTTCTCTTGGGGTAGTTTGCATATAACCCACCCTTGCACATATTAACCAAAACTTTCATGAAAAACATGCCTGTATGAAGAGAGGAACCGGTCAATAGCCCCTTATTGTTCCATATGATGAAATAGACAATTCAAATTCAAAATGTTATGAAATTTCGAGAATTCTAACAATAGTGAATCTTTGTCAGCCATCAAAAAAAACAAAATAACTGAAATTACACAAATAAAAATACGGAAGTGAATGTTACGAAGATATGTGAACTGCTTAATCCAAAAATTATAATAAAAAATAGACACAAGAACAAGCTTTGAAAATAATTTAAACTGAAACACAACAATTTTCATTTCTGAACTGAAGAAAAAACTTAAAAAAAATTAGACTAAAAAACAACACTAATTGAAACTTGTTGTCCTTCTTAATTTCTTTAGAATTATAATGCTAAAAATATTATATGAAGCACAACTATATTTTTGAACATCCAGCAAGGTTATGAGTCAGAGAAACCAACAATACCATAAACAATACTGCAGATAGAAAAATAATACGATAGTGAAGTTTGATTATGACAAATATAAGCAATGTCTTCCAATATATATCTATATACACAAACCTTAACCAAAAAATAACGGTTTATATTAACCAACATTTCATATAAGAAATTTAACATCATCGCCACTTTTGTAAATCAAGCAGGCACTGCAAAGCTCCTCTCCATCCAACGCGATTGATCAACCACGAGACATGGGTCTGATTTCTCAAAATCAGCGACCTGCATGGCAATCAATATATAAATACAAAATTAAGTTTAAGAAAAATAATAACAGAGTTTTCATATTTAGGTTTGGTATGGTATATTAGAAGACCTTTTGCTGGCAATTAGGACAGTAGTGATATTTATGCCAGAGACAATCCATAGAAGGGCAAAGAAAGCAGACGCCGAGCATAAATGGCATCATGCATCCAACAATCGCTGCTACACTTAGCTTTGATCTGCACACAGAAAAGACTAGTTTAACATTTAACCTCTGTGTGTGTATGGGCAAGGATCGGCTACACCTCAAATTCCCCTGATTTCCACATGTTCCAATTGAAATAATAGCATGAAGCGATGGGAGAGAAACTATTATTAAGATGCAAACATGTGGTTGAAATCAATGGGGTTTGAGGTGCAGGCAAAATGAAGTGTAGCCGAACCTTGCCATGTATCTTATATGTAAAGCAAATACTTGGTCAACTAAGCCAAAGTGAATACTTTTTTGTATTTTCCAGAGGTATACATCCGTATTCATAGTTTGATAATGTCCGTATTGAGGACAGAATCATTCAGTATAAAACGTTCCTGATCTGTCACACTTTCCCGATTCGTCATGTCTCACATGTGCTCAAATTTCCTAATTCTTCTTACTTCTTTTGCCCTCAAATCAACGCTTGCTACATTTATTTTCTAATCAAATATAACGGACTAGTTTGTAATTTATTTATCCCGCTACCCCACTATCTCTGTCTCTCTTCACAACTTGATAGCTGCTCTAAACCATCAATCTCACTAAATTCTTTTATGCCAATGGCGTTGGAAACCGTATTTCCACATCTCGCCATCGTCGACCTTCAGATTTTTTTCTCTGAAGACTCCACTTTCTCATGTATAGCGCAAGCGCCTATGAATCCTATATTCAGGTTAGTTATTGATTCCTAACAACCTAGAATTTCTATTTAATTTTAAATTGGGAATTTTGTTTTCTGTAGGTAATAGTTGCTAAAAGCAAGGATCCAAGCCACCTTAAGGTTAAGTTGGGGGTCATAGTTTATCGGTCTATCGGTCTATCGGTCTATTTCAGACTTCAGTTTGCAAACAAAATAATTACCAAACCAAGGTTAGATTCAAGGCTTAAAGCTCGTTGCGAAGCAAATTCATTGCGGCTGGAACTATTTGATCCTAATTTGGTAGCTTTATTTCTAACATATATTTTGGTTTTTCGGTGTATGTGTATATTAGTTGTTAATTTTAATAATAGTTCATATGCTATATGTTATTGTTTGTTCAATGGTTTTGATAGTTTAATTCATAAATTGTGCTTGTACAGTCAAATGGAAAATTTCACACATATAACATATTGAATTTGTAATCAATGTATGAAACAATGAAGAAGTCTAAAGTGCAAAGAGCAACATGTGAAGATATGAAATTTTTGAACAATAGAAATGTAAAAGAATATCGATTCAATCATAGTTCTATTATTAGTCTCTTCAATGTTTTTTTTGGAATTTGTTTGGACAATATGGCAATTAGCTCAAAAGAGGGAATCAGATAGCCTGCGTCTTTATATTTAGTTCTCACTAGATTTTTAGTCCTTCAAAAATGAGTTTTAGTGAATACATTTCATGATTTCAAGCAACAGTTCAAAATTTCTAAGAACCTCTTCATGCTTCAAAAGGTTCTACTACAATTCCGTTAACAAATCGCATACATAAAGCAATATCCACTCTTTTCAATTTCTAATACACAAGAAAACCAAAATGTAAAATGATTTCCATTGAATGTTTCATGAAAGCTCACCAAAATATTAGTTTTACCAACTAATTATCAATTTTCCTATGTCTGTATAGGCTTTTATAGTTAATATCCTTATTGCTATAGTGTTTAGCAAAGTAGATTCTTGACTGCAAATTCTAAAAATGAGCTCAATGTGTTGTATAACTCAAAAATATTTCAAATTAATCGAAAATATTTATTTGAATGCCTTTAAATATGTATGATTTATTTTCATTGATTCGATAGAATAATTTTCATTTATTGTGCAAATTTGTAAACCAAAAGATCCTTAATTGATTGTTTAGTATATTAATTAATTGATAAGAGGCATGTTATAGTTGGAATACATGCACATTTGAAGAAATTGAAGATTAATATATTTGGTTAAAAATTAATAAATATTCCTTAATTGACCAAGTCATGTTAAATTGTAATTGACATTATTTACTTTTATATCACCCACCAAATGAGTTATATGCAATTGTAAGATAGCCTATATCATTATATTTAGTTCTCACTTGATTTTTATCCTTAGTACTTCAAAAATGAGTTACAATGTATACATTTCAAGCAACACTTCAAAAGTCCTCTGTACCTCTTCATGCTTCACCGGTTCTACTATAACTCCTATTGCCAAATCATATATATCAAGCAATATCCACTTTTTCAATTTCAAATACACAAGAAATCAAAATGTTAAATGATTTTTCACTGAATATTTCATGAAAGCTCCAAAAAATATTGATTTATCTCAAGTTTTATACGTTTTCATAGTAATAATATCATTAGTTCCATAGTGTTTAACAAAGTGGATTCTCGACTGCAAACTCTGGAAATGAAGCTCAAGATGTTGAAATTTTATAACTCAAAAAATATTTCAATTGAAACTTTGTTTGCCTTTAAATATGTATGATTTAATTTCATTGATTGGATAGAAATAATTTTCATTAATTAGATGCAAATTTGTGAACCAAAAGATAATTAGTTGATTACTTGATTATATTATACATGTATATTTAAAAAACTGAAGGTTAGTAAACCTCATTAATGTTGTGAAATATGTGATTGCATATTAAATTGATTATCAATCAATGAAAAATTAATGGGATGTTTATTTGAAGAAATTGGAGATTAGTACACCTCCTTAATGTTGCAAAATAAATGTGATTACGTATTAAATTGATAATCAATTAATAACAAATCAGGGGATGTTTATTATTATTATTACCATAAATAAATGTAACTTTTATTGTAAATAAATAGCTATTGAAACTCTCTTTTTGTTTGCGTAGTAGGGGAAGAACTATCCTAATTTGAGGCCTACAAGTTGTTAATCCAATTCCTGTATTTTTGTTCATGACATATATGTTTAATAAGTAGTAAATCCAATTTTTGTATTTTGATTCATAACCTAACGTACTAATATGCACTTCAATTTTTTTTCTAGGTGGGTTAAAGTTTCCTGACAATACAATAGTGAAGGAAGCGCCATAAACAAATAAACAATGAAGGAACAACACAATTTTTAGTCCAAACACATTTACTAGAATGCTATGCATGCATGGAGAAAGGAGTAACTACTTGCCATTGAGGCTCATTCACAAAAATTAAAAGCCAAAGCATGATCAAAATTCATCCAAATACAAATCAATCAGCCTAAGAACCTTCAACCATCACTGGCAGGTGAGTGTTTAATCAGGTCCTCTATTTTTTCTAAGGTATCATATTTACATCTCATCCTCTCTTTTTTCTATAAAATATATATATATATATATATATATATATATATATATATAGGTTCAAAATTCCGTTTTCCGTTCCGTCAATGGTATTTTTAAAATTCCCAGCTCCGTTCCAGACATTCCGAAAGTTCCACTTTCATTCCGGATTTCTAATTCCGATAATTTTTTGCTTTAATTTGCTATATACGCTAATAAATATCCAATATTGTCATAAATTTATAGTATGTTTTTTTACATTACATATAAAATACATGCTTTAATTAAAAATCCAGTGTGTAAGATTTTGTATTATTCATTTGAGATTTTAAAACTTGGATCAATTTTGAAATTTTTTATTATATTACGATGTAAATTAACAAAAGTATAACAACTTTTTTTATGAAACTATATGATTTCTTCTCTTTCCTTTTTTTAATTAATATATATTTGTTGTATTTTTTTAATTTTTTATAAAAAAAAATCAATATTTGAAAAGCAAATCCGGAATTTTGATCGGGTTCCGTTCCGGTTATGAATGAAACCGAAACGGAATCACCAGAATAACCGGAATTTTGAACCATGATATATAATATACATTTACATCCTATTCGAATATTTGTATTGGCTCCATCTACCCCCCCCCCCCCACCTTTCTAATTGCTTTTCCCATCCCAGTGCTTTCAAAATAAAATTTTCACCTCGCTTTTTCTTTAATCGCCCTTCTTATTCCAAAATTGCCCCTTCCTTTTTACTTACTTTCTTTTCTTCTTCTTACTTTATTTCACTGCTTCAATATTTTCCTAAACTTTTCCACGTTTACATACAATGCTATACATACAAATTCCATGCTAGTCTACAGCGTTATTTATATGTTTTCAACGCCAGCCATCAGTTACATTTTCATAGTTTCCATGCTTGCAGTGGGTGGTCTTTTTTCCATGTTCGCCTTCATTGTCGTCTATAGAGTTTGTAGTCGATTCACTGCTTCTCTCCTCCATGAAATTTTTAGTTATCTCTTTCAATAATTCATTTAGTAAAATGTGATACATGAAAAGATGCATTAGAAAGAAAAATCTAATCAATTGTTTGAGGTAAAAATGAAACTAAAATTTTATTGTTATAACTAGAGGGTGAAAAGCAATTACAGGGGTGCAAATAGACGAACCCTTTTGAATTAGTTTGCTAGACTAAAGGCCATAATTAGACTTGACCAGGTGGGTCTCGATTCTAAACCGGTCGAGTTTTCTCGAGTCGGTTCGGGATGCAGTTCTCAGTTCTGATTGCCAGCCTTATGCTAGACTTATTGCATTATTGAAATTCATTTGGTATGCTATTATATGACCAGTGATAATCATCAAAATAATTTAAGAGATTAAATATCATATAAGAGACTATCATATGAGAATGATAAAATATATTTGGATTACATTAAATTAAACCACTTAACAAATTGATTTTGATATGTTTGCTAAGTTAAAAATCAAACTAAATAATTTCATATAATCATCATTTATGAAGAGAAGCTTTTGATAGTTTTGTACCCAATGCTTTAGATTCAAACTAAATACAAGAAACTCATAAAGCCTAAACTCATAGTCTATTTGTACCATTCCTTGCAGAATTTCTTTTTCGACTAGCATTTGGTTATGTGATGCTGTGTTTAGCTTATTGTAAAGGACGGTGTAATAAAACTCTCTCCAAAGTTTAATTTTACCACTATTATTGAGTTTTTCTAGTTAATAGGTAGTAGGCACTATATCCAAACAGGAGGTTTTAAAACAATTTGGTGTTTGAAATTAGGTAGAAAATAATTTAAGTATGATATGCTTAAAATGGACAAGAATTGATATATCTAAATTTAATTCTGTATATTCTAATTGTACAACACTTTATTCATTGCAATATATTTGTAGATTAATTGTTGATATCCTTATCTTAAAACGTTTATTTGCTTGAAATTTTTTTCGATTCCAAGTATTAATGTTGCATATAGTTTAGAAACAAATTAATGGTACACATATTACTTTTCAGTAACACACATTATTGTTAACCACAGATAACACCTTTTTCTT
This sequence comes from Allium cepa, assembly GCA_030765085.1. NCBI lineage: Eukaryota > Viridiplantae > Streptophyta > Magnoliopsida > Asparagales > Amaryllidaceae > Allium > Allium cepa. Next base: position 918,922,443 of record CM060931.1, on the reverse strand, counting down.
CATATAGTATACTATGTTTTTAATACATTATTCTGTAACCTAAATATGAATATGTAGTTTGAATTAAAATAAACAGAAGCACTGTTATTAATTTTATCCAAATAGTGCTGCAATTTGTGAATTATACTAGATATGAAAAGAACCATATGAGTTCAAGAATAAACATTTCAAAAGCCAATTACATCTGAAATTGGCTTCTAAAATTGATGGTGTGATGTTATATAATTTAGCATGTCCGCCTCAAATTTATACAGATAAACACAATACATACCTATTAGTTAACCAATGTTATAAGTATGATGAGCACAAAGACACATATAAGGTACACATATATACCTATCGGTTCACTCAATTTTGGAATTGTGCTAATTTTGCTATAGATCCAAATGATCAAATCAACCGTGTTTGATCTCAGTGTTCCTGTCATGTTAGAAGGTATCCATAGGTGTGGGATGTGTGCTTATTCTATTGCTCTTCTACGATGATTCATTTTATTTAACATTTGCATTGGTGGGAGCAATCATAACGGACTGCAAATTTTTGTAGCGTTTTTATTTCAATTTGGTTGATGATCACTAGATTAGTGTAACTACAGGAGTAATAAATTGTACAATCAAGGTCAGTGGCTCTATTCACTTTGTTACAGCAAGCTTACATACATGTGTATAATAAAATATTGCAAGGATGATCAATAATAAACAAAAACTTGATGCACTTTGTTACAGCAAGCTTACTTACATGCGTATGATAAAATATTGCAAGGATGATCAATAATAAACAAAAACTTGATGCAGGGCTTGTATAAGGAGGAAATGTTTAGACGGAGTATTGGCTTCACATTTATAGTTATGTTTATTACAAAGTGAAAATGTTTTTTTTTTCCCATTATTTATGTTTATACCAAGGTTTAAGACCTCGGTTTCGGCCTTTCGAATTTTATGAATTTCGGTCAATTTCGGACATTTCAAAATTTTCGTTATGGATTTCGGTTTCGGATTTTGATGCATCTTTTACAGAAAGCATGTCAGTAATTTAAAAGTTGTCAAATTAAATAACTAAAAATACGTTTATCTCATTACAATTATTCTTGTAGCCCATTATGAACAACATGCAGGCCCACAATGTCAAACAAGTATACAGTATACATATAAATAATAGCAATTGTGTCATTAAATTACTAAGCATGCAATAATCCAGCCCAACCCAATAAGCAATCATAAACCCTAGTTCTCATTTCAAAGTCACGAACCACACAAATCATCAAAATCATCCACATCGAGGCATTTTTTGAGTTCGAATCAAAACAACCAGATAAAAACCAACAAAAAAAAGATTGGTTACTGAAATTGAAAGAGAGAATTGGGGTTTGCAATCGAATGAAATTGGGGTTTGTCGAACTTGACTGCAGTATGGTCGAACTTGAATTTTTGCACTTTTTCTTATAATTTCTTCTTTCTAAATCTGTTTTCTCATATTTTCTTCGATAAAAATGTGATTTTTACGACGAAACCCTTGTATTTTGTCTAAAACCACGGTGGCAGCCGGAACCGAACTGGGATGGTCGGAATTTCGAGGTTCCAGCTGGAACCTCGAACATTGGTTTATACCATATGATATATCAATCATTTGTTGATATAATGCACACTTAATAGATGCATAAGTTCCATTATGTTACAGTTCATCTAGATATGAATGCACTCTTAATGGGAGTATAAGTTCTATTATGTTGCAGTTCATCCAGATATATTATACCAAAATGGACTATGATATAAAAGAACTTATAATCCTATTAAGAGTGCATTGTTCAAGGTAATTGCAAAGTAGTTGAGGTATACATATGCAGTGATGGTTTTAAAGTTTTGTTCTCTTTATAGCATTTTGAATTCAGTTTGATGTGATTTATTATGATATGAGAAAAATAAGGGCAGAGGGTAAGTATTTCTTTTTTACTCCATACATGCAATGAAAGCATACATTTTGTTACAAATGTTACTTCGTTTACTTTTTTTGGTATTGGACAAATTATAGTTTGTATCATGCACACAATCAATCATCTAAAAAGGCCATCTAACTTAGAATTCATCAATGTATTTTAGTTAGAAATAGTAAATATAAGTGCAGGCCAAACAAAATCTATATGAAACTTGAAGGCCCAGATATTGTAAGTATTTTCGAATTGTTTTTTCATGTGTGTGTTTTCATAACCTACTCTTATTACAAATTTTATTGAGCTTCTTATGTGGTGTGATCAAGTCTCAATGTGGAAACTTAAACCTGGCCACATTGTAAGAGTTTCTTTGCTGATTTGAAATAAAATTGATAATGTTAGTCCAGACAATTGTTAAAGTAATGAGAAATGAGTTAAAGAAAATTAATGCAAGCTATTATGGATATGGTTTCATGTGGGTTATATATGTAGGATATAACTCTCTTTTCAGCACATACAACTGCTTTTAGTGTAAATCTATACCATTAAGGTGAAAAAGAACAAATTATTTGTCAATTACGGTTTTTCATTCTGTTTCCTTCTATCAAATAGTTTGTCAATTACAATTCTTCCTTTTGTTTCCTTTTCATCGCAAAATGCTAATTTTCTATTTCAGATCAACAACTATATTTAATGAAGAAAATCTTCTTCTTTTTGTTAGGAATCCATGTGGTATTCTGTCAACTTCTCAACTGTGCAGCAGAGAAATTCAAAGATATGATTATACGATACTTCTAAGTAGAGTTGTAGTTTTTTGGCATTGAAGTTGTATTAGCAATAGTTCGAGTATGTTAATATTCTCTCGTATTTGTAACTACCAGCTTCGTTGCATCTCCTATAGAGGTTATTGGATATGTAATGATTTTTGATTCAGTACTATCACATTATTTATGGTTTCTTATTTGATAAAATAAAATTAATGTTTTGTATTCTTTCATATTTTAGTTTGCTACATCATTATCCAACCATGTAAACCAGGCATCCATAATTTCCATAGACATTATTGTTAATACAAAAAGGTCACTTCTCAACGTGATAATTTTACATTTGTATCATACTACAAAATATTACAAACACAAAGAATGACTTAATAGATGCTTGCTATTTGTTAGAAATATAGTATCCAAAGAAGAAGAAATTTCCTTGCTTATTTTGAACAATTAAGATATGGTTAGGTTAAGTTTTTAGTTGAACTTTTATCCAAATTTTGTTGTTACAAAAATATTCCTCTGCTCTATTAGAAACAAAATTATAGCAATTTATGACTTTTTATCTAAATTATCAATTACGAATTTAAAAATCAGTTCTGAAGATTTAATTTTTGATTCACTAGTCTAGTAAGGTTGTAAATTTTGATAGGAGCGATGATGCAATGTTTCCATATTCAAACCGCCGGAGGCAGTAATTTTTTATGTTTTTTGCATTTTTTGAGATATTGGTATAGTAGTTGATTAACTTCTTTGCTCTATTTTATTATTTTCTAAAAATTAACTAAGTCTCATTCGCATTTCAACAAACACTTGATTTGTGCATTCATATAGGCAAAAGCATACAACATTATGTATACTTTAAAGTTGTGTTATAAGATCTAAAAATCTTTAAAACGGTGTTTGTTAGTACCAATTTTTTCATGTGCACGTGCCAAAGTACTCGTGTGTATACACACACAAATGGCAAAAACATTCAAGAGTTATAATATACTTCATAATGCTAGATAGATAGATGAAAGCTTGAATTTTTCTTTTACAAGTTGGATGTGATTCCTGAATCAAAAAACAAAGCCTAGGAATGCTAAAGGATTTAAGTGTGGTCATATGTTTAGTTTATGACACATGAGTTCAAATGGTAGCTCCTCGACATCGTGTTGCTAAACATGAATGCAATAATTGATTCCCAATGATTTCAAGATGCTTACCTGATAGCTCAATGATGCTAACGGGCAAACCTCTTTTCTTTTTCTTTTTTCTCACAAAAAAAGAGAGTTTTAATCTAGTTAGTAGTCAAAATCCAGATTGGTGGTTTTGGTGGTTTTAAATGTTTAGGAAGAAGCATTTGGTTAGCATTCACTTATAATGAAAATATACTTGAGAAAGCATCAGTTTACTGTTATCAGAGAGCCAATATACTGAGGAATTCCATGCAAATTACTATAAAAAAGAACTGAATAACTCAATCAAGTAAACATTGGTATGTTCTGTTGAGAATGTTCTAATCTAGTAGATTGACAGATTTTCTGTCAAAGGTTTACAAACTTATCCCTGCCTGAAATAAATCAAATATTTGGAAGGATTGAACAACCATGACTTGCTAAAACTTTCGCCACTATAAAGTGGTAGACAAAGATTTATGGGTAGAATGCTATTTTATATATAAAATTTATTATCATTCTTTTCTCTTTGGAAAACAATTTTATATCATTCTTGGTCGATGCATGTTACAGAAGAGGTGGAAAAAAACAAGTTTTATATAATGACTAGTATGTTTATAAATTTTTACTGCATCTTTGTCCTCAGAACCAAAGGGTTTGAAATAGCTAGAGATGATAAAATCCCATTCACAAAGGAGAAACGATAAAATATTGCAACAATGTAACAATTGAAGTCTAAATTCAACCATTTGATTTGTCTTCTCGCTCTGTGGTGATAACAATGATATTCAAAATTAAATACACATAAATTCTCTGAAATCCTTAAGCACCTAAAAGCTAAAGGTGATAACATAAAAATGTAATACGCACACGATAGCAACTTTAAAATAAAGTCCTAAGAAAACTACAGCTATCATAACAATTATTCGATATAGTGCATAAAAATTGGGGGACAATTGGAAGGAACGCCTATGAAGAATACACACACACACACACACACACACACACACACACATATATACATATATATATAACACATCAAATAAGTAAATTCAAAATTACAATCCATTGTAATTACCTGAAACTGAAACTAACTTTCTTTCTCAATAAGGGGAGACACGGAGGCAAAACTTGGCGTAGGCCAGGGTAGGGCCAATGCAATCAGCCACAGAAAATCAAAATTTAACACTAGGTCCTACATGAAAATATATTTGAGCTGTATCTGGAAATGAAATTTCAATACTAATCCCATATTCATTTGGCAAAGCACAACTGAAATTGAGAATTATAAATCCACTTCCAGAATTGCAATACGATGATCTTTCTATTCTGATTTCTTTCTTCTCGCTTTTGTGTATTCTCTGTAACCCTAGTTTTACAAGGAATTTAATTCACTTCAAATCTACAAGATCTCAAACACCAATTCTCTAGCGCAAATTTTTTTTTAGCATTTTATCTTTAAACCTCTATTCGAATTTAGTTGTTCACTTTTATTAAGTTTATTTATTTTTTAGAATAAGAGTGGTACTTCATTCAAGTAGAGCACTAATTTTTGTGTTCATTAAATCTTGAATGCAATGGTGAATGATTATTGAACTTTTATTCAAAAGTGCGTTTTATTTTATTTATTTATTTATTTAATTCTACTATGGTAATTCGCTTTTTGTCCAATTTTTAGTTCAATTAAAATCCTCTGATTGGTGCTTTTTAATTTTTATCACTCAAGATGAAATGCTATAATAAGGTATTTATTTGTAGGCTTTCATATTTGGATCGGTGATTCAAATCACAAAAGCAAAGGGGAAGAACTAGATTAGCACAATTCCACGCATGCATTTCTTTAGTTCTTCTATTATTGGTTGTATTTATATCGTTGTATATTTCTAATTGGTTTTTTTTTCATAGTTCAATAATTGTTAATGTTGATACAAGAATTAGGAAAATATGAGATTCACTACCTTTGTTCAAATTACGCATTGTACTTTTCTAGAAATCTGTCAATTCCAATGCAAGATGGAGATATTGTAGAATCTTCCTCCAAAAAAGCTTGCAAAGAGTTTGAGATAGCTATTCCAAATCTTCCTATAGACACTAAGAAATAATTTGAATTTCTGAATAAGGTAATTGCAAAGAAGTGGTCCAGAAAGATTTTCTATTAGAAGGCCCTTATAAACCTTTAAGTCATATATTTCTATAATTTACAGACACATGATAAAAAACGATTCAACTCGTATTGTATTCGTCAATTTTCATGATGGTTAGAATATAGTATCAAAGAATATGAAGCATATTGTTTTCTTAGTTATTTGTTTAAGCTTAATCATGGTAATTAAGGAGGAGGTTGATTTCAAACGAAGGGTTTGCGATCTTGGAAAAATAGGTCTCTATTAGATGCACGTGTTAGAAATCATGGAAGTTAGCCCAATCAAGCTTGTCATAGACACAAGGCTCTTATACGTATATAAAGTAACATGTTAGTACATTACTTGATGGATTATCTGATCTAAACTTAACAAATACAACATTCAATAAAAAGCATCTCTTCATTGTGTTCAATCCAAGGTTCAAAATTCCGTTTTCCGTTTCCGTTCCGGTCAATGGTATTTTTAAAATTCCCAGCTCCGTTCCGGACATGCCGAAAGTTCCGCTTTCATTCCAGTTTTCTAATTCCGATAATTTTTTGCTTTAATTTGCTATATACGCTAATAAATATTCAATATTGTCATAAATTTATAGTATATTTTTTGCATTACATATAAAATACATGCTTTAATTAAAAATACAGTGTGTAAGATTCTGTATTATTCATTTGAGATTTTAAAACTTGGATCAGTTTTGAAATTTTTTAATTTTTTATTATATTACGATCATGGTTTAAGGTATCGGCCGGTACCCCGAAATTTCGGGGGTACCGTACCGGTGCCGACCATCAACGAGTCGAAACTAGGGCTAAAAATCGGTTTCGGCTATCAGCTCAAAAAAAAACGTGGAGCCCTAAATTAAAACCATCGACACCAAAAATCATGGGATGAAAAGGAAAAATGCAAAAAGCAATAGCAATTCGAAAAGATTTCAATCGGCAATAGAAATAGTCGACTGTGATTATACAGGGAAAAGATTTGAATTTCCATCTATACATTAAATCAAAATCAATGTAAGAAATCACATAAAAATACAGCAGTACCTTGATTTCTCGAAAGCGAAATCATCGAAATCAGCGAAGTCATCGGAAGCAGCTTGATTTTCTAGGCGACAATCAGCGAAGCGAACTAGAACAGCGAAGTTTGTTTTTTTAATCTGCGTGGTTTTTTTTTTTTTTTGCTTTCGATTTTCAAACTGCCCTAGTTTGCGTATGGAAAAGGAATGGACAATGTATACGGCTGCAATTGGAATTACAGCAGAGATCTGTTTGTGTCCTCTAATTTGGGCTGGGTTTTTTGGGCTTTCAGCCTTTAATTTAAGGTAATAGGAATGAAAAGTAAATTAGGGCTAGTATATGGCTTTTTATTTTAGATTTTAAATTATGTTTATTTACAAACTACTAAAAATCAAAATCTGGAACGAAACCGAAACAAAACCGAAACTACCGAAACTTACGAAATCATCCGAAACTAACAAAATTTTCAATGACCGAAACCGAGTTTTCATACCTTGATTACGATGTAAATTAACAAAAGTATAACAACTTTTATGATTTATTTTTTTTAATTAATATATATTTGCTGTATTTTTTTAATTTTTTATAAAAAAAATTCAATATTTGAAAAGCAAATTCGGAATTTTGATCGGATTCCGTTCCGGTTATGAATGAAACCGGAACGGAATCACCAGAATAACCGGAATTCCGTCGGAATTTTAAACCATGATTCAATCCTTACAGTAATAAGGATTAGGATATTGGGGACATGATGAGTTCTGTGAATCCATTGACCGAGGTATGTTTTTTTAGAATTTTTACAATTTATTTTGATTCATAATGAGAAATAAAAAGAAGGTAATGCTACAAAATGCCTCGGCTAATAGTAAAATGACACCTTCAAAAGGACAACATATTAGGTTGCCGAGAAGACCACAAGTGTAGTCATCAAAGACCTCAATTATACTTTTTTCCTTTTCTTTTCTTCTTTTTTTTCCTTTTTGTTTTTGTTTTGCTTTTATTTTTCTTTTTGTCCTTTTTTTTGCGCTATTTTAGTTGATGAATAAAGAGCTCTATTAGTCAAAGAAAAATTAGCATCAGTGACTCACTATGTTAATTCTCATGGATGTGTGGTGGAGTGGTTTCTAGGCGTCGTTCATGTTGATGATACAAGAGCTTTGACATTAAACCTTGAGGTTGAATATTAATTAACAAAGTATGGATTATCAATGTCCGGAATTCATAGTCAAGGATACAATGGAACCAGCAACATGAGCAGTTTGTTAAATGGATTTAGGACTCTTATTTTAGAAAATAATCCCTCCAGTCATGAGAGGACCTTTTCGGTAATGACTAAATTGTGAAAAAAATAATCTATGGGAGATTAATGGTTAAGTGATAATATAGTTGGTTACACAGGAAAAGATATCTAAATAAGACGATGATGATGCTAAATTGTGAAAAAACAATCTCAGAAACTCTATGGGAAGTTAATGGTTAAGTGATAATATAGTTGCTTACACAGGAAAAGATATCTAAATTGGTCAATGATGATGCTATAATACAACGCTTTCGAGCGATGAGAAATAGGCGTTTGTAAATAAAATGATTTTAATGCATCTTGATGGTAATTGCATACTTTTTGTGTTAACTGTATATTTTTTGTGATATTTGTGTACTTTTGGTAGTAGTTGTTTATTAGTTATAAAGTACTGAAGAAGTTCATTTTAGAAATCATATCCACAATCAATGTAATATAAAACTAGCGCTTTACTTTATCCTCTTACGTTTTTACTTTATTCTCTTAGGCAGTTCAGTCGGTGGTTCAGTTGGCGATAAAAGAGCTTTGACGTTAAAGCTTGTGGTTGAATAATTACTCAAAGCATGGATTATCATTACCTAGAATTCATGGTCAAGAATACAATGAAATCAACAATATGAGCAGTTAGTAAAGTGGACTTGACTCTTATTTTATAAAATAACCTCACAGCGTATTTCGGTCATTGAGAGAGCCTTTTCTTGCAATGAGAATTGTGGAGAAGAAAAATCTTAAAAACTCTACCAAAGATCAATGGTCAAATAATAATATATTTGTTTACATTGGAAGTGATATATGCTATAACAATGATTTCACATGATGAAAATACGCCGTTTGTAAATAAAAGACTTCATGATGCATCTTGATGATGATTGTATACTTCTGTGTTAATAGTGTATTTTTGTGATAATTGTGTACTTATTCAGTAATTGTTTATCAGTTATAAACTAATGTACAAGTTTATTTTTAAGTATCTTGTCCATAATTGGTGAAATGCAATGTAAATCTAGCACTTTCACTTCATCCTCGTACATTTTTCTTTAATGATTGATTATTTATGTTCTGAAATATTGCCTAGGATGACTTTCCAATGAACCGTGTATTGTTGTTGCAAGTAGGAAAACAGGGGACCGTAGGCGTTTCTTTTAACTTTTTTAGTGTAGTATATTAATGAAAATGTACTAGCTGAACTTCCAAGCAAGCTCCGCCACTAAGGGGACATCCTACTTCAAGATTAATGAACCATACACTGCGTGCTTTGAGGGTGGGGCTGAAGACAATGTTCGACATGTCATTGACTCTGAATTATTGCACAACACATAATGTTTTCTTTTAAAATGACAGCTAGAATTATTTGAAAGTGCCTCCAATAACAAGATTCAATTGTGGTAACTTCGTCATGGTGTCAATGTGTAAACTGCATGTTTCCATGAGATTTATAAAGCATCAATCTTTTAAAGAATGACCAGAACCATGAAATATGAGGGTAAACAAAAAGTCAAAATAACCGATGACTGTAATTGAACATCAAGCTCATTAGGGTTCCAAATTAACAAGTACCTAGGTTATGCATGCAATTGCAACTAGCGTAGTATTATTATATGTTTAATGTTTAATACATTATAGTATAAAGTATAAACAAGTTTAGCTTTATATGTGTCTATAGATAATCTAATGGAGGGGATTCTAGAACCCCCTTGTTTCGTTTTAACTCTCCCTCAAACCCCTGCATTTGACACGTCTAAAAGATTTAAATCAAGTCAAAATTTTGTAAAATAATCTTACTACTGTCAACAGACCACTAACATAAAATTTGGAGTTATTCCAAAACTTTCATCAAAATCAGTAAGAGTCGTCGAAAAAATCTATTTTACCAATCAATTTGAAATATGATTTTGAATGCGTCTTTTTTTTTTTTTTTGATATATATGGTTTTGTAGATGATCTTTGTTGTAGCAACACTACATCTACAAAATAATTACTTCACTTTGACACTTCCAGCTGCACCAATCATTGGAGGGATTAAAGTAAATTTATAAGGCGGAGATGTAGAACTCCCCAACATATATCCATCACCCTTTAATTCCATCAAATTCATTTGTTGACTTTTTATTATTTGCATACCTTGGACAAAAATATATTTTTATACATATGACGTTCTTATAAGTATATAGAACATCCTAAAAAAAAGTTAGACATTTCTAACTCTTTAAAACTTACATTTTAAATATTTTTGCAATCACACAAACTTAACAAGGACATTAACTTACATTTTTGAAGGGTTTAAAACTTTTGTAATAGTCCAAAATTTTATGAAGATATGTATGACACATCATCATATCCATAAAGAAATTAATCTAATCGAAGATGTGTATATGTAAAAATGGAAATGAGAATTCTAGGGAAATAAAGGAATAAAGTCAAAAAATCTCTTGCATGTAACTCCATGGTCACATAGATATATACACAAGGGAGTATTTTGGTTTTATTTCTTTCTTCCCTATAATTCTTGTTTCCATGTGTGTATATGTATGGAAAAAACACAAAGCTTATACTTAAGCTAACACATCTTTTGAATTGCCTAATATAACCTTAATACATAAAAAAAAATCCATACTTGCTTGAAAATTGCTTCGATTCTATTTAAATTTAAAAATTTATTTTCTCATCTTATTCATTCTAAATCAAAATATGATTCATATTCATTCAAAACCATGTGAAATCATATTTTTAATTTTTGAAAAGTAAATAGTTACTTCATTAAAAAAAAATCAGCATCTATACTTGTGCATGTTAATTATTTCACACACACATATGTATAATTTACATGTATATAGACATTAACAATGACGTCTTCAAATGAAATATTTCATCTCTTCAAAAAATTAATACACACACATTTCAAATCTCGGATTTCAAACGAGATGTCAAACTGACATCTTGATCCATAAGTCGGGTAGAAATATGAATATGTAGGATATTATGAGTGTCAAACAAGCTAAAGTTAGATTTGAAGTTTTGTTTTGTCCAAGTGCGAAGATAAGGAATATTTAAGGCTTTTGTGTGTGTAAACACAATGAAAACCAACCAAACTTTCAAAAGAATTAGGATTTCAAAACTCCATTTCTATGTTCCAGTCAGAACCACAAGCATTGTTTTTACCATTTTCTAACAATTCTAACCATTGGAGACCGAAAAATTATGATAGTTTCGGTTCTATATCCATCGAGAATAAACCACACCAATAAAATCTCCAAAAAAAACTAGCCGAAACCTCATGATATGGGCGGTATATATAAAGAAACATTAGTAACCACACCTAATACATCATAATTTGTCCATTTCACTGTGCATTTAACCAGGTCATTTAAGCGAATCATTCCAACATTGATGACAAACGGTGAGCCACAGCCAGATTTTAATATTTAAAAATCAACTAGTGAAGAGAGAATCAATAAGATACTGCTATTGTTACTGAACAATCACCATAGATGGTATACAGACAAGCTTTCAGTATAAATCACACAACATAACACCCGGGGACATCCGTCAAACACTGTACTGGAAAGCACACAAATAAAACATGCCAAAAAAAAAAATTGAAACTTCAGTCATCATCCAATATGTTCTACTAACGTTCGTCACAACTACAAATGACACAGTGGTGCTATACATCTTTAATGCTTCATCATGTCGTTTCAGAATCAGATCTTCCTTTCGGTTAGTTAGTAATTAGTAAACCAGCAACATAAATTGTAATGATCCAAAAAGCGAAAGAAGAAAAAAGAAAACTATAACCTGACAGTGGTGAGACCAGAAGATCCACAGTAAACGCAGTTGAAAGGCGCCGGAGTGTCTTTGAACATGGTCTGCTGGAGCGGGATTCCCTTCGGGTCGACGTCGAACAAGGCGTTCGGCGGAATCATTCCAGCCTGGTGAGGATTTGGGGCCGCGTAGTAGGCCTGCTGCGGGTAGGGAACTCCTAAGGCTGGTTCGTTCTTGCTGAAATCGCCGGTCTTCATCTCCATTATTTTGCTGACTTTGTTGAATTGTTTTGTCGATTTGGGTTAAGATCGCATTTAAATACCAGTGTAGACAGCTGAGAAATTTCGTATACCGTGTTCTTTGATTGAATTCTCCCATATGTTATACGACTCAGGCCCGTTCTTGGTCGAGCAGTGTGGACGTGTGACGTTTTTCATGTTACGTAAGTTTAGACCAAAAAGAGTGTCTTTAGTTTCTAGAGTAGTTGGGGGCGCCTTTAGATATTGTTTACTGGAAACATAACGTTTTCAAACTCAAAACTTAAAATCTCTGACTATTTCCAAAAATAAGTTTCAAGACACACTTCTGTCTTTATGATGAAAATGTGAATTTTAAACCGTACAAATTTACGAGTAGAACTGTAAATATTTGCAGTTCAAAATACAAATATGTGTAGTTTAAAATATTTGTATTTGTAAAATAAATATTTGCGGTGTGGACAGCAAATATTTAACGTGTAGAATGCGAATTCTTGCAGCGTAGATTGTAAATTTTCATTTACAAATATACGCTATTACAACTGTAAAAATTTCAATGTAGATGAAAATATTTGCGTTTTTAACTTTCGAATTCTTGCAGTGTAGATTGTAAATTTTTATTTACAAATATACGCTGTTAGAACTGTAAAAAATTCAATGTAGAACGAAAATATTTGCGTTTCTAACTTCTAATATGTGCAATTTATAATGCACGTTTTTTTTGGGAACTTCGACAGGGACGTTTCGTAAAATCCGTTTTTGAGAGAGACGGATGTGAATTTTGAAACTTTTGAAAGATGTTTGGAAAAAAAAACATCCTTATTAGTTTGCACCAGTTCCCAACAAGCGGAAATGGATAGTCCACGAGTTGTGAACTTGTGATGGTTATCTTCACGGATCATTGAACTTCCACCTAATATAAACACTCGGATCACAAATTCAACACAACTTTCAATCTTTGAAAAAATTCACTTCGATGTGTAGCGTGACATATGGCCTGATTTGAAGCATTAAACCTATGTTGACATGTTGTATGTCAATAACAAAAAAAAAGTTCAACAATGGTACAAGGAAGACGACAATCAAATGAAAATCAAACTTAATGTACATCTGAAATTTCATTGCGACACAACATCGATACTGTCATAATATATTGGACAACATCAGTGGTATTGGAGGTAACATTACGAAGAATGAATAACGAGGCAAAAAGAAGGTGAAAATAGGTTCTCAGCTAGTTAATCATCGGCATAGCTTTCATTTTTACATAAGAAACTATCGCTATAAGAATGTTATAAAATGGTACCACGATTGATTTACATAATGATCATATTAGAATCGACAAGTATATTGCAACTAAAAAACTGAAATAGTTTTGTGAAACAAGCGATTTTGTGAAACAGTTCTCACCATCTTCGAGGAACAGTACCTTAAAAGGAATAATCAACAACTGTTGCAAAATTGTTAGTGTTGAATAATAAATTAGCCAACTTCGGAATTAGACTGATCTGTTTATGAAAACAAAAGTTATTCGGTAACACTAGGCTTAAAAATGAGGAGAAAACAAGCAAATTAAAGTAAATGACGCAAATACATAGAGTGGTTCAGATAAGTCTGCCTACGTCCACCATGAAGATCTTTTATTGTGTTTATCTCTTATTATTACAAGAAATTATAATAGAATAGAAATTAAACACTTAAGACTGCAGAGTTACTATTCTTAAAAGCTTTAGCTTTAGTTTGCTGTGAAGAGTTGATTCTGAGCATAAAATCAACCCCTTTGATGTTGTATGACATATGGTATTTATAGAAACTGATATAGATGATTGAGATCGTGTGACGACTCGAAAATTAATTGTTATTTAAATGAATATTTAATTATATTTTAAATAATTAATAAATGGATTTTATTAATAAATAAAACTATTTTAAATAGTAATTAATGATGATAAAATCGTTTTCAAAATTTGTTTACTAAAATATATAGTTCATAGAAAATTAGAAAATGTGACTGGAAGTTATTTTTCGAAATATCTTTCAGTGGTAAAAGTTATTCAAAAGATTATAACACTATATTAAACACACATGCACACATTACAAACTACTTTAACTTGTTGTGTACATGCATATGTACACGTTTATACACTTAAACATATTAACATATAAGATCTTATTTAATAAAAGTAAGTATATATACATATAAAAATGCACTTCTTTCAAATCAAGCACACAAGAGAATGACATGAATAGTGGAAAGCATGAGGAGAGGGTAGTATGAACTGTTTTGAAGGAGAGGAGGAGGTATGGTAATGCATGCATGCATATATCTTAATATAAATCACTTATATACCCCTTTATCTTCATATTTTTCATTCTACAATCTTCTTCTCTACTTTTAAAATTCCTAAGAGCTTGGATAAACACTTTCATGGTTTCTCTTCATTCTTCTAATTTGAGAAAAATTCACTTCTTTTTGCAAAAATCTCTTCTAAAGTTTGCTAAAACGCTTCTACAACTCATTCAGCATCTCTTCTTCCAAAATACAACACTCCACCTTCCAAAACCACAAGGGCTGAGCCCAAACCTCCCAAGGCCGAGCCCAAGCTTCAAATTGCAACACGCTTAAGCATTTTCGAGTTCCGACAAAAGTTTGCTTTGATTTAGAAAAAATTTCGGTGGGTATAACTTTCGTTTTTGGAATAGAAATTAATTTGATTTTTATGGACTACATGTTGTGAAAATATGGTGATTGTTATATTGAATTATCATGTCGTATTGATGACATATGAAGATATGTTTATGTTTGAACTTGGATTAGGTGATTGGTTGATATGTTGATATGTTTGGATATGTATATGGATATGGACATGTGATATTAGGTATGATATTATGGTAGTATGTTTACGAAAACAAAACCATGTGTATATGATGTAAATGTTGTGAAGTTTGCATCTTGAAAAGTCGCAAAAGACTTGAGATCCGATTTGAAAATGAAAGCTGTTTTCTAGCTTTGGATTTTTGAAAATGTTTTTTCAAGTTTTTATCTTTGTTTTAAGTTTTCAAAACTTTCTCACTTGTGTTTTCAAAGATGTAGTGGCTAGAGTTAAAGTGAAGATCTCACCTAGAAACCAATTCTAGCGAATTGCGTTTATAGCGATAGTCGCTATAGATGCAGTTCGAAAAATTTCACAATTCCAAGTTTTAAGTGATTTCTTTTGGATTTTTTTTAAAACGCATTTTGAATTAATTAAGTAAGTTAAAAGTTTAAGTTTTTAATTATTTAATAATTTATTTATTTTATTTTAAATTAATTTGGGTAATTCTTAATTAATTAATTAAGTAATTATGTTAAATAACTAGAATTTAAGAATATTTAAGTAAGGTTTAAATAATGATTAATTAAGATAAAAGGGAATTTGTTTTATTTAATAAAGTTTATTTTATTTTAATTAATTATTTAATTAGAGTTAATTATTTAATTAATTTTTGTTTAATTAAAGGTTTGTTATCACTTAATTAAGGTTTAATTTCTTATATAAACATCATTTAATTAAAGTACAATTAAGGTTTAATTATAAACAAAATTGGGATTGTTAATGATTTAATTTTGATTTAGTTAAGGACTAATTAAGGTTTAATTGAGTTTTAAACTTATGATTCAATTTAAGTTTGTTTATTTTAAAGTTTCGTTTAAAACTCTATTGATTATTTATTTTAACCACTTTTCTTGTTTAAATAAATTATTTTAATACCAAGGGGTGTATTGTCCTTGCTATTAAGTAGCCAAATGAATTACAATAGTTGTAATAAAACGATGATGCGTTTTATTGAAAGTAAGTCGACTTGTACTTATCACAAATACCGCACTTCAGGAACATGATGAATACAACGGGATTAATTTCGATAAGTGGTCATGATAATCTGAGCATATGGAACGTATGTTTATGTGTAAATCTTCGCATCTGATAATGGGATACTCCACTATAAATAACTTGATCTTTTAAAATTATCGAAGGTTGGTTTAGAGAGACCGGGATCTGATATTAGTTGTTATCCGAAAACAACTTCAAACCAACGTAAACGTTAGAATTGGAAATAGTCTAGGCAAGATCCAAGATGAAGACTATAAAGCGCCTGCGATTCGTTCATCTTCTGAACGACTTGTGTGGATGAGTGCTGACATTGTGACAACATATGGAAGGCAATGTTAGCATTCCAAGTGGCAATGCTATAGTAAAGGTAAACGTAGCTTAAGGCCTTATCAATCGAGAATGACTAAAACATGAGAGATGCAGTAAGGCTACGTGGGTCGCTCCCATGAGGGTAAGGTCATCCCTATCTAGAGTCCCTACTTTTAACTCATTTATGCTTCGGTATGGTTGCTGATCCCAACCGAAGGGTGATCTTATTCGGTACTATCCAGTAAAGGGTAGGTCGTCTTGTATTGGCAGGGGTTGATAGGTTTGACATTAGTGTTATTTTATCTAAAGATGCACCATGACGGGCAGTACCCCAATAGCCCAATCGTTGTATGGAATCCATTTTCCAATAAGTACCTTCGATCTTAGTTGTATACATATTATGTTTGTATTTAATTAATGTAACAATTTCGGCTATGTGAATTATTTATTTGAAAACCCTAGACATTATGATAATATCACTGTATTTATATATAAAGTATTTTGTTTATCGTAAGGTAAAACTCGTCCGTGGTTATGTGCGGCGTGGTCTTACGAGATACCTTTGATATTCAAAATGTTTTATAAAAGTAAGAATTAAGTTGTTTGAGTTTACTAATACCAAACCCATGGCTGACCCGGAGTTTTATTTTCTTTTCCTAAAACTCTTGGGTACTCAAATTTTCATGAGTAGCCAAGTGATCCAGGTTTCTTACGGAAGCATTTTGAAGGAGCTGGAGCAGGTCGCTTCACCGTAGCTTATTATATTTATTTCCGTTGTGTTTATGTATGATCCATGTATTTTGTATGGACGGGTAGTTATAACTGCCCAGTTGAAGTTGTAATGTAAAGACTCTGATGTATTATCATTACGGAATGAAAATGTAATATCCTATGTTATTTGTTATATGTTGTTCTGATTCGTAGTGAAATTCTATGATTGTTTAATTTCTTCTTATCTTTCTTTTTCTTCTACCCTTAATGGCCCGTATTTCGGTTAAAGAAAGGCGGTCATTACGTATCGCGCAGTAAAAACAAGCGAGAAGTGCTCCTAGCCTTCGATCTAGTCACATAGGTCGATGGAGAATAGCTGTAAAGGCAAAATAGAGTGTTTGGCTAAGAAGTATGTTGGCTGTCACTCCGTACCAGGCACGTGCTTTGAATTTATTGTGACGGTATGGTACAGGAGTAGGCATGCATTTGGAAGACTTGCTGCAATACCTAGTACAACCGGCTCTACTACTTGTCATTTACTTTTGCACGTCCAGGCGGCAAGGCCGATAAGAAGCGTCTCACAAGCAACGACAACTAGTTGCTTATTATTGAAGATTGTTAAGGAAAGTTGAATATTATGAAGGACCAAGTCATAAGGGATGTGCCGAGCCTACAATGGGATGAAGAGACTGGCTGATTGAGATCGGTTAAAGGCGGTGTAACGACTCACCTTTTTGACTATCGAAAGTCGACACCAAGCACTACCATTGCGTCTAGTGTCATGCATCCAATCGACAAAAGGGCAGATTGTTAGGGTAAATAAAAAGAAAAGAACATAGAACATAGAAAAATAGAATCTCACAGCAAAATTGACAGTATATAATATAACAAGAACAGTAGAAACTATCACTCCAAACATACAGAGTATATCAGAGTTACAAAAACAAACCTTATCAGCTGGATGGTTATAAAATTCTGACCTTACAAATGCTTATAGGTATACTATATAATACAATGGAAAATTAAAAATACTAAGATAGGTGAATCTCCAGCTCCCCTTCAAGACCTAACACTATGGACAACTCAAAAAATACTCGGTCTGACCTGGGCATTATAAATAAATAACACCCGGATCAGCCTAAAAATACCAGCGTGAGATAACTCAATAATGGGGAACATACACAAAAGTTCCGTGAGACCACACCGCTAACACGGAATGGGTTTTCACCTCATAATAATAACATCCATACAGGCAAGAGCAGAAATAAATATCAAGAACAAATCTAAATATGAACGAGCATAAATAATATTAAACCAGACTTCAAAGAATGGAAATAAACCGAGTAACATCCAAACTGGACGGAATGGAAAGAACAAGGAAAACAGTCCAACAAAATAGAATGGACTGAATAAGGTATTGATCTAAACTTGATAGAATGGACTGAATAAGGTAACCTCCAACTTGATAGAATGGACACTGTAAGGTAGCAATCCAACTTTGATAGAATGGACTAAATCAATATTTAAATGTCGTGATGAGGAGTTGACTCTATTTGTAGCAATTTAAAGCTAAACAGATTCAGGGATATGAATCAAAAAGGAAAGGAAAATTTCCAACAAATGACTAGGAAGGTGCATCCCCTTGAAGTATACCTCTAGTAATATACTTCTGAGAAGTTCATTTACTCTATGACACTTCTCGGACTATACGAAGCCAGACCCCGCCAGACCTTACTGAGTATCCAAATATTTCCACATGCACAACCGAATCCAAACTAGACGGGCTGTGAAAATATCCTGATGGGAGCAACCCCACATATTTGGCTTCCTCTCGTGTTTTTTGGTTTAGTTATTTTCGACAAAGGATAGCAATGCTCAATGGAGCAATAAATCGTCTTAGAATGACGATAATAAAGTAGTTGAAGTAACCGATAGCTGAGATACCAACTATTGAGGATATAAAACGATCATATATGGAAATTAAGTCTTGTATACTTATCACCATTCATTGAATTCAAACATGTATCTTTTCTTGGTTAACAATAATATCAGACAGGTCAAGGCAGTGTTACTTCAAAGTCATGTCCAACGATTATTCTTAACTTTTGAAATAGCGACAAGTTTACTTCTTTGTTGTTTAGTGCTAATTATACGAATAAATCGTTTTTATATAAGTAATCCGCTTTATGGAAATAGTTCATTTTCATAAACAAATCAAACCTTTTCTGTTTTCATATAAGTGATCCGCTTTACGGAAATAGTGAAATAGTTCATTTTCATAAACCAATCAAACCTTTTCTTTAAAAAACGAACTGGACTTGTGCTTGATTTCCATATTTCCATATTGGTAAAATACCTTTAGAATTAGTTCCTGATTGTTAAAATGTTAAGAGAATAATTTTTTCCCAAGAGCGCGACCCCGAAGGCCTAAACCAACATTTGACCGAACACCCGGCATGTTATCCAACTTAACATCCCAAAAATCGAGTTTCAATTTTTTTTTTAATAACTTTAAACAATATTAGTTATCCCAAAAGATAATTAATCACATTTAAAATCTCGTTTAAATAGACAAATTATCTATAATAAAATAGATAGTTATTTCCAAACACTAATATAACATTGGTAAATTAACTTTAAAATCTTTATTAAATCAGTTTATTAACTTTTATGTCAGTTAACTAAAGCAATTTTATTATTATACAATTTACTTAAATCACTTTTATTAAATTGATTAATTAATTTAAATGTCAATAGTTAGAATGAATAAGTCATCTCAAAAATCATTCATTAAAATGATAAGTAATATCAAATCTCACTAATTAAAACAATTAATTAAATCATAAATTAATTGGATTAATTAAATTCAAACTTCATTAGCTAAAACTATTAATTAAAACATCACTTGTTAAAATTATTTATTTAATTATAAAACATCACAAATTAAAATGATTTAACTAAATTCCAAATATTATTAGTTAAGACAATTGATTAAATTTTTAAAAAAAACATTAATTAGAATGATTTTTAAAATTCAAATATCCTTATTTAAAATGATTTATTACTTTTAAATACCATTAATTAAAATGATTATTAATTTCAATTATCATTAATTGAAATAATTAATCAAGTTCAAATGTTTGTGCCAAAATTGGTTATAAACACCCAATTGTCGATGAAAGTACCAATAAAGTATGAAGAACGCTCAGAAAATTAAAAGAAAAGCAATAGAATCACACGATTTATAGTGGTTCAGCTATTTCTGGCCTACGTCCACTTTGAAAAATTACTATTTTATTGGTTGCCACTTGCTGGTTACAAGATTATAGATGATAATAATCGAGTTACAATGGAGTTCAGCAGAGTAACGGCGTAGAAGAACCAAAAGATCCCTTTTTGAAGCTTTTGGATTGCTATTTACAGGTGTAGGCTGCAAATATCTCGCTTAGATTTCGGTAGACTCCTTCTCTCACGTTGGTTGGGCCCACATGATCGATCCCTGGTTGTTTCGACTCGATCCATGATCGATACGAATGAGATTCGTACCGATCCAAACCTTGCCCAATTGAGCCGAAATCGATCATGAACATTCCTAAGGTTGTACGTAAGCTCATGTGAAAATTTGGTGGCATTCGAACTCGTAGATTGTGCGATACGATCGATGCAAGTTTGGGTTTGTTGGTTGGATGTTACGTTCGTATCGATCAAGGCTCTATATACGTTACTTTTCGTGTCCATGCAATTCGCATCCATGGCGTGGCCCAAGAATCTAATGAAGATCCACTTTTTATGCTTATTGACTGCTTCTTTTTGTCTGACAATGCTTTTCATACCCATCTTGTGTCATTCATTTCGAATCGATGTTGGTGCATACATTTCGTATAGATCGCCTGGCATTGGTTTCGTATCGATGGAAAGTGATAGTTTCGCATCGACCATCTGGTTGATCGATACGAGATATATATCTACGTGTACGAAGCAGATAATTATAGGCTATTTCGCATCGATAGGAAGGGATGGATTTCGTATCGATCATTTGGATGACCGATATGAGACATATATTAACATGGATCGACACGAATGAATATCGATACGAAGTGAGTAATCTTGGTCGATCTGAGAGATGTAGTATATGAAGGATACGAAATGAACGAGTGCAAACTTGATGGATACGAATAGTATGGATACGAAATTGATGAGGACCTAGGTTGCTGATTGATTCATGGCTATGACTCGAAGTAATCATCTCCTTGGCCCAAATTAGACCCTCCAATGAATAGAAGAAGGTGCTGCGATGACTCGAAGTAACTTGCTAGTGTTCTAACTTATCGAAGACTCGAACCAGACCTTTCCCTAACCCGAAGCAAACTGCCTGGAAACTCGGAGTAAACAGGATAGTGACTCAAAGCAGATTCCAAGCAACCTGAAACGACTCGTTCTTTGTTGAAACCGTATTTTAAACATCTTGTGATGCATGTTCATCGATATGCTACATTTTTGGCTTCATGATCATGTTTATTATCTATGAAGATCTAGCATTGATCATTGTGCGGTTGACTAGGTTAAATCCATCTGTATTTTCCCTTGCCTAAAGGCAGGTTAGCATCAATAAATTAATTAAACTCCATTATCCTTAATTAAAAGAATTAATTAAACTCAAATAATCATTAGTTAAAATGATTAATTAAGTATAAAACATCATTAGAAAATGATTAATTAAATCTAAAGATAAACCAATTTTTAATCATCACTTATTAGATTGGTTAATTAATCTCAAATTAATTAATTAATCAAAATGATTTATTAATTTAAATTATCATTAATCAAAATGATTAATAAATGTTTAATATTCTCTTTAGCGGAAACATAAGTTCAAGTTCATACGATAGAGTTTTGGGGATGAAATTTAATAAACGACAGTATAGCGGAAATCGCTATAACAACATTTAAACTATTAAATGGAATATCAGAAATTAATGTCAATTAACCATCGACAATAGCATATGGATGTGAATAAATAATTTATAGGCGAGAAACCCCTTTTTGTCTCTCTATAGATATTTTTTTCTATAAAACAATGGTTATGGATAATATATTATTAATCATATGGGTTTATACCGATCAAATTAATATATCGTTCATTTTCCATTTAGAAATCCAATCAAACAAGCAATCAAACAATTAATTAACACTCAAGCAATCATTAAATGTTTATAATATCATTGATATGAGATAATAAAATTAAATGTAAGCTAAACTCACATTGATTTTCATTTTCGTCGAAACGTCCCGATTTTGGACTAAAACTGAACAGTCGTCTAATTTTAGCCTAAATTCCCACTTGCTCCAAACCCAACCAAACTAACTCCATTGCGTAGATCTCGATGGCACGAGTCCAACGTGAAAAATGACGTTCTAATCCAACCTCATACGTGTGAGATAAATATTTTATAAGTTATTGATAATTTAAATTTATAATTAAACAACTTATATTGAACTACAACTATGCCCTCCCCTTCACTACCTTTCTTCCTCAAATGCAAATGGATGTGCATGCAAAGGTCCCCAAACGCAAATGGCTGTGAACGCAAAACACTGACATGGGGTTATGGTTATCCGATTGAAGAACTGACAGCGTCATTGGGCTCCTATCGACGAACTCCACTCGAATGACATCACCACGGCGCCTCCTCTACCCTCCAGCAAAACACGACAACCAGCGTTTTCCCTCGACCTGATAACAACCGTGCTACCTTATGGCGCTGAGATGCCATTCAACCCCAAAAATCCAATCCATACTTCAATAGCCAAAACAATGCCTAAATCATGATAATATCAAAACCCTAGCATTGCTTGCTCCTCGTATATGATCAGCATCCGCCACTGCGACCTCCCATACTCACATGGATCGAAGCACTCAACCAAACAAACTCGATGCACTTGGTTTTACAATTTTTCATTGATTAAAACTTTTTGTTAGTCCGTGAGATAATGGTTTTGATGACAACAACCTTAGAATAGATTATAAAATATAAATACTAACATTATAATTTTAGATATATATATATATATATATATGTATATGCAGGATTTAACCATGCAGATACCAAGAATGAAGACTGTACAGTATAGAGATTCAAGATATCAAGATTGAAGACTTATGAATATCAAGATTATCAAGAGTTCAAGACTTCAAGAATAAGTATTTTAATTAGGAATTTTGTTAAAACTCCTAGAAAAGCACTAGCATCTTAAAATCCAATTTATTCGTGGAATGGAATCCACTTTGAGCCTGTTAAAGGGATGGAACCCTAAGTAGGATGGAACCTACAAAAAATCTAGTGGAACATTGTTTTGTATCCGCTAATTTTTATTAAAATGATTTTACAAAAATTATCTTGATTTCAAAATTTTCCTTTTAAAAGAATCAAAAACCTCTATCCTGATTTTAAATAATTTTAGCCTCAAAATCATCTTTAAATTCGAAGTCAAATTACTCCTGATTTTAAACTATCTTTTAATATAATATATTTAACTTTTAAATATTTATACTTAGATTTAAATATAAAATTATAGTTAAATTCTATATATATTATTCTCTATAGTTACTTATGAGTTCTAACTATAGTTAAATATATTTATAAAGTTTAAATTAGTTTTATTATAAGATAATGGTTATTTTCAAAGAAAATCAAATCATTAAAAATTGCCTTGGAATGTCGACATACTCATGGTGACCATGTCGATATAGTGTTAGTTAAGTTCAAAATTTAAATTTCAAAAGAAGTGTCTATTCGCCATAACTCTTCACGAATGGATATGGCTGTTGTTCTTCTATAAATATGGGTTAGTTTCAATGAATTTTATATCAGATTTTCTAGTTTTTCTCTCCTCTTCTTCTACTTTTCTTAATACATACTCTTACCATTACTCTGCCGAAATCAACATTGAATCGAACTTGATCATTCGTAGTTTGATTCTCTATCACTATCTCAACAAGATTCTCAGTGCTATTCAAAGTTATAGGCTTTTTGTAATCAACTTAGCGAGAAAAAGTGTGATTGTAGCCTTGAAAATCAATCAAGCGTGATAAGGTGTGATTGTAGCTTTGGGAAATCAATTGGGTGAACTTGTTGCCCGTAAAATCAAGTCGGTGAACTTGTTGCCCGAAAAATCAAGTATCTCTACCCAAAGGATTGTGATTCTGGAGGGTGTACCTTGTAGCCTTGAAATCGAGGGTGTAATTGTAAAGATTGCTTTTGAAAGAAAATCCGTACTTGTGTTGCGGGACTGGATGTACGGTGACTCCGAACCAGTATAAAATCCGGTGTGTTCTTTCATTTATGCCTTTTATTTTATTTCTGCATCTATGTTTGTTTCTGTGGTCATATCTGTGTCTTTATATTGCACACATCTGTGTTTAAATTAACATAAACTTAAAAGATTTAGTAATTCTTTATAAACACTATTCACCCCCCTCTAGTGTTAATCCCAGCCTTAAGATCCGTAATCCGCATTTCTCACACTTTTGGTTTCAATTTCAAAGTAGGCAGTCATTGTTTGTTTTCACCTTGTTTGGTTTTCTAGAAAGTGAACGAAATGGAGAAAAATGAAGTAGGTGTTAAGGTTGCCTATTTTTATAAACAAGGAAATTTTTCTAAGTTTTTATAAACGAAGATAAATTTTCTTCAGCCACCATATTGTCTAAGCAAGGACAGACAAGCAAAATGAGTATGTTGCTTTGTTGTTGACTTATAATTTATTTTGCAATTTTCGGTGCATTGTCGCACAGAATTTTGTTCGTATACGGATCGCGAACGGGGAAAAAAAGGGTCATGCTCAGACCAGTGATGCGATCTCAAAACAATAATTATACACACTAGTTTTCATATTTTGTAAAATCACAAAAGTACCATTGTTTGGCGAAATTTTTTAAACAACAGTTTAAATACTTTTCAAATTAAAAAATTATTGAAAACTTTTAAAAATACGTCATCAAAATTAAGTCGTTGTATTGCAATTTGATTTTCTTATTATCTGTCAGATTTGAATCATTTGTTATTGTAAATAAATTTACAAAATGATTCGCCATTATTATTTATTAATTTTAATGGAGTTAAATAAAATGATTAAATCTATTTAATGAACATTTCATTCACAATTCAAATATTTAAACAATCACTGTATTTGAATTCAGGTTATTACATACCATAATCAAATTATAATAAACATTTAAAATTAACTAATCGTTTAAAATTCAATAACCAAAATTTTGGGTTATTACATTCTCCCCTCCCCCCCCCCCCCCAAAAAAACCCTCAAATGAATTTCGACTTCGAAATTCCTAAGAAAGAAAATGTTTCCAAACTCCTAATTTTAAAACTATTAATTAAAATGAGTTATTAAACTTATTTTCAAAACCAATTAGCTGGAATAGATCCTAAAATTTCCAAGTCCTTTTAAATTCACCGACCAATGCCAACTAATTCCTTTCCATTCATTCCAAGATATAACTCAAAAGTCAAATTTTAGTTGTCATAAATTTTTCAAAATTCATAAAAAATTCTTACTCTTAAATTTATGGAAAATTTCGTTAGCGCCTCCTTTATGCGGCTGATCGGTACAACTACAAATCGCCTCTGCGGCTCCAAACCAACCAAAAGAAAACAAAAACCAAATGGCATCTCATGTCTGGGCCATAAAATATCAACCAATTTAAGTTTTATAAATTTATTACGTACCTTTTTTGCATTTGATTTATATTTTGGCAATGATGTGCACGTAAATGTGCATATTTTTACCACCATATTTATTCTATTTGAATTAAATAAATGATCATATCGGGTATTTTAACTTGTTTAAACCACAAATTCAAATTATTCCAAATTGTCACATATTCATCTTCATATATGGGCAAAACGGTCATTTGTGTGCATATATTTCTTTGAGAAAAATTAATTGAAAATTTATATATATTTTTGTAGGAAAATGGTCTCAAATAGGAGTGGTTTCATGAAGAAATATGCATGCACAAAGAATATAAAGGAATGAAGATGGAAATAATTCAAAGTGAAGATCATGGAGGACCCCACCTACCCACCTACCTTAATGTACAAATTAAAGGCTAATGCACATGCTTTTGGACTTAATGGTTTCATGTACACTTAATGGGGGATTAAGACATGTTAATGGTTACTTGGCCTCCACACTTCCTAAGGGGCATTTTGGGTATTCCCCAAAAATATGAATTAGGGTTTTAACACTTGTATAAATACCCCTTATGTTTCATGTAAGAGGATCCCTTCTCTTAGTCTCCCTTAGGCAATCTCCTCATCTCTTAATCTCTTCACTTAGTCTCTCTTAGGCCTCCTTCTCTTTAGTTTAGTTTAGATCAAATAAAAGAAAGCTCTCTTTCTCTTTTCATGGCTACTTAGCCATTTTTATTTTATGTAATTTTCTTTTTATTTTATGCAATGTTAATTAGTGTTTCCTTTTACTTACATGTTCATTTCCTTTCATGCTAGTAGTGTAGATTTACTTTTATGCAAGTAGAATAATTTTTCCTTTCATTTTGCTCTCTTTTTCTCTTCTTGTTTAATGTTGTTTTCTACATTTGTTCATATGATAACAAATATGAAAGCTTAATCCCTTCAATTTAGGGGTAATGAAGCTCTCTAGTATGTAGATGCAACATTTTGATATTTATACTCTCTTTTTGTGCTTTAATGGAAACACTTGAAGTGGTTTAATGATGTTAGCTTTGAATTTGATAGTCTATGTTGTTCATAACAAATAGGCTATGCTTAAACAAACATAACACAAATTGCCTCTTCATGTAAATATGATTATGGCAAAGAAGTGAATGTTGAAATTGAAATTTGATAGCCTATATTTCTAAACAATAGTTAATAGGCTATGCTTAAAATAGATTTTTATTTCAACTTTGTTGTCATATTTCATGAGAGTCAAATGTGTATTAGTGGTTGTGTTATAGTTTGATGGTTTATATTGAGCTAATTAATAGCACAAATATACCATACTTATGACAAGCACATCAACTAATTCACTAATGACAAGAAAAGAGAGATCATAACTTCATTTTGTTGATTTATATGATCTAAAGAGTGGATTTATCTCTAAATTGTTCTTTTAACTCTCATATTTTTATCCATTTTTCTTTTGCTAGTTTTTGTTAGTTTCTTACATTTTTAGCTAATCACACTTTCAAGTTTGGTTAATTTGATTGAATAGAATTTTAAAATCATCAATTCCCTGTGGATCGACCCGTATTCGCCACGTGCTACATTCGTACACCGTGCGCTTGCGGTTATTTTTATCTCTAAATTCGTTCGACGGTTTTCTAAACCGATAGAATTTCCGTCGACGAACAAGTTTTTGGCGCCGTTGCCGGGGAATTGTTTTGATTTCAATTTTCTATTCTTCGAGTTATTTTTGTTTGATCTTTGTGTGTTTCATTTTGTGTGTGTTTGTATTTAAAACAAATATTGTGTGTTTGTTTAGTGTTTGTGTGCATTTGTTTGTGTTCTTGTTGTTTTGTATTTTCATTTGCTCTTCAATTATTAAAAAAAAAAAAAAGAACATTCACAATTTCAAAACAAAAACATTTTATTCCATTTTGTATTGTACAATTTACATTTCATTTTTGTTTGCTTTCCAAAAAAAAAGACACACACCCAATTCACTGTTTCCACTCTGTGCACATTTCTGTGCACTGCCATCACTATTGGCTCTGTTACAGCAGCCATCACCACTGCAGCATCTCTACTCGAACCACAGTAGTCTACTGCCCTCTTCAACAACTTGCGTGAACTCCATACTTCACCCCTGCTCTTCACCATCACCACTGACCTACAGTATCACCAACAATACCCATACGAACTCCCCTCCTACATCCAAAAGCATCATCTTCTTTTCCCACTAACACTTCACAACTACCAGCTCCTCTGGCCTCATCGACTACTACAACCAGCAGCCACTTGCACCCCCATTCACTACAGCGAACACCATCAATCATTACCACTTTCCCTTCCCACATTCATCTTCACAAAATTCCAACCTCTTCAAACAATCTGTCTTCAATACTAACCAGTGTCTTCTGTCAGCAATCCCACTTCGGCCTCTGTTCATTGACTTCACCACAGTTTCACAACTTCCCTGCAAACAGACATCAACCACATTACAATCTCCTCACATATTCTCAACATCCTGCAACATCTACTGCCATAATCACCTTCCACTGCTCTTCCTGACTTACTGCTAATATCATCAACACAGTGTCACTTCCATCAACAACATATACACTGCTCCCTTACCTAGAACTGCTCCTCCACATAATCTCCCATCTACTACCTGATACCGAAACTACTACCGACCACCTGAACAACCATGTCCAAATCTCAGACCACATCAACCATTCCCCCCCTTCCAGCCATCAAAAGTTTCTCTCCATTCACCATTTCAACATCTCACAACCAAACTTCAATAGCACACACACCTTTTTGACCACCTTTCAACCACCTTTCTGACCACCTTTCTGCTTTCAACCACCTTTCTGACCATTTCCATACAAAACTACCAACTGTGCCACTATTCCAGTCCAAACCACCCACACCTGACAACATCTACAATCAACATTCTCTACATTTCTTCAACTTCCTCGCCATCAAACACGCGACTTCCAAGCAAAAGCCACCTTCAGTTGCTACAACAAACTCACTGTCACGTGAACACTGCAGTTTCAATTCTCTCCTCAAAATCCTCTGCCTCTACACACAAATCTGCCATCCCCTTCCTTCTTACTGCAGATCAACAACCACTACAACATCTTACATCTTCCATCCTGTCACATACAACACAGCACAACATTGCCATCGTTATCAACCAATACTTAACCACTCCCTCTGACCTTCTCAAATAAACTGTTGCACAACAACAAAACCTCTTCCATTTTACCACCCTTCTCCCTTACCACCAAACAACACAATCCCGACATGGCCACACAGCAGCCAACTTACAACAACACAGCGCAGCCTCACAACCATCACTTCCAAGTCGCCACCGGAAAATGAACCACCTTCGCAAATCATAACCCAAATCGCCTAAATTTGCAACCACAGAACAATTGCCTGCAGTAATCGACCGAAATTCCAACCCATTTGAACACCTCATCGGCATCCAAGCAACCACTACTCTGCGCACACAACCCGACATCGACTCCAGACCTCCCTCCAAATCACCACGACCTGAAGCCATCAACCACAAACTCCTCGAACCCAAATAGCCGCAACCAAATCCCTCATCGAACAACCCATAACCAATCACGATCTTTCACAGCAACATCACCCTCTTCCCAAACCTCAACAGATAATCGCGGCCGAAATCCCCCACTCCAGCACATCTAATCCCCCATTCTCCATCTTAGTCAAAACAATTTGGGTTAAAATAGCCATACCGTTCTCATATTCCAGCTCAGCCTTCCTCTTGTTCTGACCGGCGTCGACTGGATCCAATTGCTACGATTGATCGGGATGGCATTTTAATTCGTGGGATTTGGATTTAGGAAGCTCTGAATTTTCGTTTATTGAATTTGGTTTTGTTTTGTTGAATTTGTTGAAGACAAAGGGAAGAGTCATTGTGAAATTTGTTGGGTTGCGTATGGGCTTATGGACAGAGTTCTAATTACATTTTCTTTTTAAATTTTCTTTCGGTTTGATTAAAAAAAAAACAGCAAGTGTTTGTAAATTGTTTTAGCTTTATTTGTTTTGTTTTTCATTTGTGTAGTTGCTTTTCTCAATTTTTTTTTTTTTTTTTTTTTTTAAGTAAAACCCTACTTTTCAATTTCCTTTCCAAAAAAACTAAAAAAAAAAAAAAACTTAAAAAAAAAAAAATTGTATATATCTTTGTTTTTAATTTTCAGGTTGCCAAAGCAGGAAATAAAGGAAGAATAGCTTGCTGAAAATTGCTTCCTTCGCTAGCCAAAATCAATTGCTCCGCTTGTTAAAAATTCTGCTTTCATTTCTAGTTTTATTTGAATTGCATTGTACATTGTTGCATTTGCATTTTAAAAAATAAAAGAAATTCATTCGTAGTTGCATCGTTAATACACGTTTAATTTATGTTATGCATTTCATCTTAGATTTTGATTAATAATAACGGTTAGACATCGATAACACTTAATTGTATATTGATAATTTGTCTTTTTTTTGAACAATTTAATTTCTTGGTGTCTAGGCTACGGCAGAGTAATAACCATTTATAAATATTACGGTGATTCGTAAATATTATAGTGGTTGTTCCTCTGAAGGTACTTAAACCTTCGGCTGCATTGCTACGGTGATTCGTGGTGCACCGATAACCCCTGTCCGTTACCTGGCTGAGAACTATCTTGTTTATCAAAGACAACTTGTGAGTATACAATTTTGTGTTAATTTAGGATAAATAATTCATAATTAGGCCCTTGCATTCATTTAGTTGCATTAGTTCATGCATATTTAAAAAAAAAAAACAAAAAAAATATTCAAAATCCAAAACTAAAAAAATTGTTAATATTTCTTAACTTAGTTTTTCCTTTTCTTTTGAAAATTTTCAAATCAAAATTCCAAAAATCCAAAAAAAATTTAAAATCAAAAATCCAAAAAAATCTTTTCAAAAACAAAAAAAAATTGAAATCCAAAAACAAAACAAAAAAATATTTTTCTATATAAAAAAAAAACGAAAAAAAATTCTTGAAAATGTCCGAGTTTCCTCCCTCTTACTCACTTGAATTTAGTTGTGAAAATCAATATAATCCATATGAGTTCACTCCAAATTCGTGTGGATATTTTAACAACAACAATTGCGTAAATAATTCAAATTTCGAACAACAAAATTTTCAAAACAATGACCAACCTTCAACTCTTGAAAATAGCATTGAAATGATTTCATCTTTACTCGAACTTTCTACACGACAAAATCAAGAGATAAATGATTTATGTAATTCTTATTTGTGTAATAACTCGAGTCAAGGATTTAAAAATTTGAATCCACTTCAAAATTCAAATGACTTCGAGTGTAACCCATGCCAACTCAATTTTGAGCATCAAAATGAATTTCAAAATCAAGACGAAAATGTGAACCATTTTTCAAATAATTTTGGCAATGGGAATAGTTTCAATAACGATACGATTGAAAACTTTGGTTATCAACGAATTCAAAATGAAAATTTTCAAATTAATAGTCATGAATTTGATTTTGTTGACCAAATGGAAAAAGACAACGGGGATTTATTACTTGAGAAATACAAAACTTTTTGTGAAAATCATAATCAAATCCCAACTTCCGAAGAATCAAATCCACCATTTATTGAAATTGACAATTCTTGTTCTCAACAAGTCCAAATCAAAAATTTTCAAGTTAATAATTACAAATTTGACTTTGTTGAGCAAATGAATGAAATTTATGAAATTTACGATGATCACACAAATTTGTTGATTGAAACATTGGAAAATTTTCGTGAGAAACAAAATCAAATTTCAATGTGTGACGAGTCAAACGATAATCCATCTTTTACCCAAATCGATGATTTTCAAATGACAGCTTTTGAAATTGATAATGACGATCTTAATCATGTTGTTGAAAATACGGTAATTAAGTTGGATTTCAATTCTTTTGAGGGTGTGGAACCAAATTTAAAATTCGATCTTCCTTTTCACGATTTTGAAAATTTAAATACAACAACTTTGAATTTTGAACTTGGGACATGTAATAAAGTTGTTGATAATCCAATAAAGGAAGTGGAATTTAACGAACACGAATTTTTTGGACTTTTGGATGACGAGTTGTTAAATTCCAACGGGGAAGATTTAAATCACCACTTTGATTTTGAAATCAATAATTTTGAAGAATTTTTCAATGATAAACTTGAATTTCAATCAATTGTTTTATCAACCCCAAAAATCATTGAAAATAAAACAACTCGTTCAATTTTTAATAAAACAAAATTCGTTTTTCCAAATCGACAATCAACTTCGAAATCTTTTACGATTTGGTTTTTCGTGCTTAAGCTGTGTCTCACACATTTGACGAGACAGATGAATCGGTCCTTAGAAGACCGTTTCATTTACTTTTTGACTGTATACTTTCTCATCTCTTGTAAATAATAATCTTTCTTGTAAATATAGGATTTTTATTTTATTTTTCTCCTTCCACTTGGGTTGACTGTGGGGACACGGTCAAAATCAAGTGTGGGGGAGACTCGCCTTCATTTTTTTTTTTCATGGTTTATTTTTGCTTTAAAATCACAAAAAAAAAAATCCCAAAAACAAATTTTCTTTTGATTTATTTTTAAAAGAAACACTATAAGATAAATATATGGCTCTGGTTTATTAAATTGAAATTTTTGAAAATTTATTGGTCTTAACAAAAATAAAAATGAAGTTTGATTACAAATAATAATGGTTTAACTAGTATATAGGAAGATTCATACGTGTTAATTATGAAGTACATCCTAATTGAAAATCTTTGTTTTAAAAAGTGGTTGATTTAAAGTAAAGGATATAACATTTTTTTTGTCTTCTAAGTTAAATGGTGCTAAGATGATTTTGCAAAACTCCCACTCAAAAAAATATAAAAATAAAAAATAATAACATCCAAGTATTCACTCTCATTTAAAAGTCCTCACGGTTATGCATGGGTGATTACTTGGAATTTTTGATTATGTGCTTTCATACTCATTTAAAAGTCCTCACGGTTATGGTGTATGGAACACATGTAAAAATAATAATAAAAAAGACTTAATAAAAACCACCTACGGTCGATAGTGTATGCATAAAAGTGTGTGCACTCGCCATGCTCTGTACTCCCCTCACATAAGCCCGAAAGGCAGTGCATGGGTGGTATATCTGGCCTCAGTTTACCTGAGCTAGGTGTGTAATTTTTCTTGCAAATAATGAGAGAGCAAGCAATTGAAATCCTAGCACCATTTTTACTTATTTGATTTGATTTGTTATTGAAAAGAAATGAAAATACTACTTTGATAAACTTTGATAATCAATTAAGGATCCATTTTATAATTACACTTTGTTATCAACCGAAACAACAAGTTAAACTGTTGTCTATTTGTTATGATAACTTGATTTTTGTTGGAAATTTTGACGAGTAAATGACATAAATTTTCAAGATAATAACCAAAACCTATATTTAACTTATTCGTGCCAATTTTAAAAAAATTAAATCCTTCATTTGTAAATATTTTCAAAAATTTCCATTCATCTCTTTGTAAATAAATCATGTGTTTTGTAAATATTTTCATCCTGCATTTGGATTTTGTGGGTAGTATCCGCTGAAAACCCTCACGAGACAACACTCGTCCTACTGGGGACACCCAGAGGTTTAACGGCTTGTTGCATACGCTAAATGCAATCGTGCTCCCTACGAAAACGGATTTATCTTAGTTTTTTCTTTATTCGAGGACGAATAAAAAGATAAGTGTGGGGGTATTTGATGTGCACGTAAATGTGCATATTTTTACCACCATATTTATTCTATTTGAATTAAATAAATGATCATATCGGGTATTTTAACTTGTTTAAACCACAAATTCAAATTATTCCAAATTGTCACATATTCATCTTCATATATGGGCAAAACGGTCATTTGTGTGCATATATTTCTTTGAGAAAAATTAATTGAAAATTTATATATATTTTTGTAGGAAAATGGTCTCAAATAGGAGTGGTTTCATGAAGAAATATGCATGCACAAAGAATATAAAGGAATGAAGATGGAAATAATTCAAAGTGAAGATCATGGAGGACCCCACCTACCCACCTACCTTAATGTACAAATTAAAGGCTAATGCACATGCTTTTGGACTTAATGGTTTCATGTACACTTAATGGGGGATTAAGACATGTTAATGGTTACTTGGCCTCCACACTTCCTAAGGGGCATTTTGGGTATTCCCCAAAAATATGAATTAGGGTTTTAACACTTGTATAAATACCCCTTATGTTTCATGTAAGAGGATCCCTTCTCTTAGTCTCCCTTAGGCAATCTCCTCATCTCTTAATCTCTTCACTTAGTCTCTCTTAGGCCTCCTTCTCTTTAGTTTAGTTTAGATCAAATAAAAGAAAGCTCTCTTTCTCTTTTCATGGCTACTTAGCCATTTTTATTTTATGTAATTTTCTTTTTATTTTATGCAATGTTAATTAGTGTTTCCTTTTACTTACATGTTCATTTCCTTTCATGCTAGTAGTGTAGATTTACTTTTATGCAAGTAGAATAATTTTTCCTTTCATTTTGCTCTCTTTTTCTCTTCTTGTTTAATGTTGTTTTCTACATTTGTTCATATGATAACAAATATGAAAGCTTAATCCCTTCAATTTAGGGGTAATGAAGCTCTCTAGTATGTAGATGCAACATTTTGATATTTATACTCTCTTTTTGTGCTTTAATGGAAACACTTGAAGTGGTTTAATGATGTTAGCTTTGAATTTGATAGTCTATGTTGTTCATAACAAATAGGCTATGCTTAAACAAACATAACACAAATTGCCTCTTCATGTAAATATGATTATGGCAAAGAAGTGAATGTTGAAATTGAAATTTGATAGCCTATATTTCTAAACAATAGTTAATAGGCTATGCTTAAAATAGATTTTTATTTCAACTTTGTTGTCATATTTCATGAGAGTCAAATGTGTATTAGTGGTTGTGTTATAGTTTGATGGTTTATATTGAGCTAATTAATAGCACAAATATACCATACTTATGACAAGCACATCAACTAATTCACTAATGACAAGAAAAGAGAGATCATAACTTCATTTTGTTGATTTATATGATCTAAAGAGTGGATTTATCTCTAAATTGTTCTTTTAACTCTCATATTTTTATCCATTTTTCTTTTGCTAGTTTTTGTTAGTTTCTTACATTTTTAGCTAATCACACTTTCAAGTTTGGTTAATTTGATTGAATAGAATTTTAAAATCATCAATTCCCTGTGGATCGACCCGTATTCGCCACGTGCTACATTCGTACACCGTGCGCTTGCGGTTATTTTTATCTCTAAATTCGTTCGACGGTTTTCTAAACCGATAGAATTTCCGTCGACGAACAGGCAACTAACTTTATTTTCTTCTATGCAAATGCAGGTGCACAAGAATCAAATGACAATCCCTTACATAACTATACTTACAAAATCTAAAGAAAATCAGGCTGATAAAAGTAGTGTGATGTAACTCTACATGCAAAAAAACTAGTCTGGTATAAATCTACATCCAACCAGCAACCAACAACCATATCTCAATCATATGCAACAAGATACAGAGAATATTCTGTAATAGATGATATGCATCCAATTATTTCAAATGATAAAGTTAGATCTAAATACCCGGGTTTTTCAATTCAAAATTTTATTTTCAAATTTCCCCGACGAGAAAATCAAAGTCACCAGGAGGAGATTCCTCCAAATAAAGTATGGTGAAACTGTAGAATCAAAACAACATGCAGCGTCCAGTGGTATTCCGGTTCCTCTAGGAATATCAACTAAAGTGACTGAGTATCATTCCTTTCCCAAAATCTTCAAAAATTTCCTTTTCAAAATCACCGGGATTATGGTCCTGATAACAACAGTTCAAAATCCTTTATCTATAGATTTAACTTTATGGACAACGGTATATAAAATCACATAACCAATCAATCCAATTCAATTAGAACAAATCAATAAAATTTCACAAGGGAATTTTTTTTTCGCTTAACATTGTTTCAAAATGTCAAATGACCAGCAAACAAATCTTAACTTATGTTCAAAACTTTCATGATTGTCCAGAAGTATAGATAAATATTTAAGCGTACCATTCTGCCCATTAGTCTTTGGTTATTGCTTAGAATATTATCCAAACTAACCTGGTCAAAATGGAAAGTTATACTCTATATTTTATTAGTTTCTTAATTATATTAAAAAAAATTGAAATCACTTATATTTTTACTTAGTATTTTATTCAATACTAAAATTATTTATGAATTATTTTATAAATTCTCAACCAACTTTTTTTATTTTAGAAAGTTATGTCTTTATAAAACATGAAATAATATCATATTCTGCTTTATTTACTTGTATAATACTCTTTTATATCCTAAGAGTATATACAAATTTTATTTTAACTTTTTCAAAGATCTTGATGGGGATCAAATCAAATTATGGTTTCTTAAAACCGAGTCAACCTATTAACCTTTTTAACTTAGAGTGTTGAAATGAATAATATTTACTAGTGACCCAATCAACAAATAATTTACACTACTTAGATGTTTAAATAATTATCTGGTTTTAATAAACCAATATTTATCAAAAGCTTCTTATTTAACTTAACCTATTTAAACTTGTGTTAAATTATCCCCTATCTTATCTAAGAGAAAAATCTTATTCATCAAAACAATATTTTATTAGAAATACCTTTTGTTTTGAAACTAATTCCCTTTTTGGGAACCTAAAAATAATATACTCGATTTAATTTCAAAAATTATCTTTGAAAGCATACTTCATATGTTTTATATATAATAACTTCAAACAACTTATTTATTAAAACTCACTTTTGATTTATTCGGATTTGAACTCTTTTCGATTCCACAATGATAAAGAGAATAATTTACCAAGTACCCAACAACTTCGCCAAAGAAAACAACCGATCGTCGCTTAAAAGATTATTCGGATTACCACAAAGCCAATCAAAACGGCTTCCTCCTAATTATGCCAAAAAAATGCGTTCCACTTAAAATTTTACTTCCCAGTACATTGTTACCTTTAAATACTTTCAAAAGTATAGCTTTTTGTAGCTTTTTTGTAAGCTTTCTGTAGCATTTTCTAAGTGATATGTTTTGTTTTTTTAGCATTTTTAAAATTTTCTACATCTAGGTAAATCAGGATATTCAATGCATATTAAAATTCTACATTAAGAGTATTTCTAAAACATAAAACCATTTAAATAATGAAAAATCATGGAAAATATTAAACATAAAGATATAATACATTGCATTAAAGATAATCAAATATTCATGCACATAACATCCTATATTTTTAACCATATATCCTATTGTATATGTAAGCAAAACCATAAAGTAGTAGCTAATGTTACACCATAAACAAGTAGATAGTTGTTTTGCATTAAAAAGAAGAAATACACAAAATCTTTCATTTTCTCATCTGCTAATGAAACGAATATATATATTAGAAATAAATATAAATATTAATATAAATAAAACTGAAAATTGAAGTATCTACATTATAAGAAAAAAAAATTGCTAAAGATTTCTTGTTAAAAATAATCTAATTGCCTAAATTTCTAAAAAAATCCGCTAGAGTCTCCTTTGCACAACTAGCACCGAGAAAAATCCCAAATGCAAGAAATAGATACACATGATCGAAACATGATCCGAATTTCAATATATCAATCAAAACATCCGCACAAGTAAAATATCCAAATATTTACTTATATATCTTATAAAGTGTGTACGTCACACAAAATACGCACCTATTAAACATTAAAACGTACCTTTTAGCAATATCAACGAGTTTGCTAACTTTTCCAAAGAAACATGAACATGAAAAGAACTAAAAGCGAGTGCAGAGCCATAAAATACCTACACTTAACCCAAAGAAGAATATGAGCACATATATAAATGAATTTATACAACTAAACCCATAGAAGTAAGACTGCAACTTTTAAACAACATACTAATTTTGTAGGTAAATAACGCAAATTCAAAACAAGAGATAGTTTCCTAATAAAAGCAGTGAATCAGAATGGTCGTATGCATAATCTAGCAGGTAAGGTGTCACAACCCACCCTTCATGACCCTCGAAAATGGACATAAATACGCCCATTGTATAACATGTCGAATGATCGGATGCCGAAAAGACAGATTGTTGAGGGAAAAGAAAGGAGGTCGAAGAAGAAGAAAACTAACACAAAACAGAATCTCACAGCGGACATAACAATATATAATATCAATAGCTCTCTAAACAAATCAAACTGTAACATACATATCTCACATCAGTGTACACAAATCAATAATTACCAGCCTGGATAGTTATAACATCTTGTCTTCACAACTGCTGGTAATTTCAAACAACACTGCAACGGAAATAAACAAGTATGAGAATACGTCTCGGTCACCAGCACGTCTCCTAAGCTCCATAGTATCAAAACCTGAACCTGTAATACTCGGTCTGACCCGAGCATTATAATAAAATAACACCCAAGTCAGTCTAAAAAACCAGCATGAGAAACCACACTCAATTTGAATTATTAAAGTTTCAAAATCCTTTGAAAATCAAAGGTATCTCATAAGACAACGTCACAAATAAACACAACGGGTTTTTACCTTACGATAACCAAAATATTTCATATCAAAATCCTATGATATTATAATAGTTTCTAAGTACAAATACTTATTCAAATATATGAAATTGTTATATTAATTAAATTCCAGCAATACTAGGCTCTACAATCAAAACCGTAAAAACATGTATTGAAGAATGGATTCCGTACGAATGACTAGGCACTAAGGTACCAAAAGTCACGGTACACGTCTAGAACAACATACTAAGGACCATGCCGGGATCCCCTACAACACAAGACCGGTCTACCCTTAACCTGGATAAACCGAATATGCTATCACCCAGGGTGTTCCCACCGTCTCCGAGTGCCTCCCACACGTAGTAGTAATATCTAAGGTTATCTAGAAAGGTGATAGACATACCCTACTTGGGTGCTACCCACTTAGCCTTGCTGCATCCCCCTTGATTTTTAGTCATTCTCGGTTGATGAGGCTAGAGGCTACGATTACCTTTTTAGAAATATTCACTTAGAATGTTCATTGCCCTCCAATGGCAAAGTACTGATGGCATTCATCCACACAAGTCCGTTCCGGGTCCGAACGGAACCGAAGGCACTATTCCTATAACATTCATTTTGGAATCACCCTCGGGATTAGTAGTGATTAGCCCTTGCACTTCACTGCTCCATCTTTGACTCCATGCTCTTGTCTTCGTTTCGAAAACGTGCTCGTTTGATTGAAGTGCTTTTCGAATAACAAATCTGATACTGGTCTCTTCAAAACAACGTTTGATATTCTTCGGTAAACTCAACCCCAATTTTTTAGGAAATAAACAGACGAAGATAAGATCGGAGTTCGTCTCCAAATCTTTTGTGGACGGATTTCCTTATAAACATCCTAGATGAACGAAACAAGTTCATACGTACAGTATAACGCCTCGAACGGTAATTGTACCATATAATTCTCGTACTTCTTCTAGATATTTCCAAAGTTATATTTGGGTCTATATTTGATAATCGTTTATTTAACTATCAAATAAACAATCAATTCAACCAAACACTTCTTTTTTCACTTAAAAACATTAAATCTCTTTTTAATTTAAAATTAAATACATTAATCTCTTTATTCAAATTATACATATTTATCTTATCGAATTTAGTAAAAATTAAAAACCGCCTTTCAAAAATATTTGAAAACCTTTATAAAATAATGTGGAAAGTAATATTGCGGCATCAAACTGTGGATCACAGCTCAATAGTTACATTTCTATCCCAGAGAAATCTAAAACTTAATTGCAGGCACTCACTGCCTTCGATTTTCGCCACGCGAGTATACCATTACTTTCCGAAAACTTTATTTAAAAATTATCTCAAAATAGTGCTTGTAAATCTTAAATAGATTTCAAGTTAAATCTAGTCAAATATACTTAAATAAAAAGTTATTATACAAAGCCATATTAATATTTAATAATTTATCTTTTTAAAACAAAAATGCCCATTAGTTTTTAAATAATAATATCTTTAAAAATCATTATAAGGTATCTATTAATAATTAAATATGCTTTAAACAATTTAAATTAATTAAACAACTAATTTTGCAGAATATCTTAACACTTTAAAATCACCCGGTTAATAATTAAAAATCCTTTATATATTTTTGTTCCTATAATCTCTATTCACCATAATCCGAAATAACTACATTACAATTTCAAAACTATTTACTTTAGCCAATAGATTTACCCAACTCTATATAGACATTTTTACTTCAAAATTCCCACTTACAATTCTTTACCAAATTAAACCATATTTTTATTAGTATTTAAAAGCACCAAAAATCCAGGTTACTGCCATAACATCCAATCAATTTAAATCACGCCATAACCTGTCACGGAATATTCAACAAAACATATATCGCTATATATGAAATTAAATTCAACATTTTTGAGGACTCCAGTTGGATCCATCCAACCCGTTTCCCAACAACCACAGATGTTAACACAACATAAAAATATCAGTTCCACTTCAAGATGGAATATCGCGGTACATAGGGTCATTCGCTATTATACGGGACGCATAGGTCTCATGCGCTATATATATGCGGGAATATCAATCACTCCAATATATATATATATATATATATATATAATACCATATCCAACTGATCAAAATGCATCAATTTAACCAATCAATCATTTATTAATTTTAACTACTTAAGTTTAAAGCTAGCAGCTCAAAATTGAGTGAGATTAACTCACCTTGATTTTTACACTGCCAAACGTTCCAATTTTGAATTAAATCGAGCACGTTTGATTTAACCCAAAATTTTCACTCACCCCGATCGACTCCAGATCTGCTCCACAGCGTAATGCTCATCGCTACAATTCCGGCACTACTTGTTTCATCCAATTCTTACAATGTATGCAAAAGTTATGCATTTTCATAGGTTTGAATATAATTATATATATATATAATTTAACTTGTCCTTTTATTTTAGTTTGAAACCTTAGATCATGGCCGAACATCTGCTAAACGGAATCCAGGACGCACCTTTCTATCTCTTTCTTCGTTCGCACGTTCCACCAAAACCCATCAGCCATCTCAACATCAACAATATTCGCGACTAACACGATGCTCCAACCGATGATCAGGCTTCGCCAAACGAACGCCCATGTGTGCCTGCCTCCATGCCTGAAGCACCATTGAACTTGGCTCTTGGCCATGAATTTGTCGTTCGAAACGAAGATGGATGTGGCTTCGCTACTACTTCTATGGTCGACAATAACCAAAACCAACCGTTGGATAGGTAGAGCTTGGAGCGCTCTATAATTTCTTAGTTGGGAGTTTTTGAAATAAATGAGTGGATTGAGAGATCAGAGTGGGTGAACACAGGGTGTTCTCGACCATTAAAATACAAACGGCGGTTGCTCAAAGGAATTAGGGTTTCGTCGCTGTTTGATATATATTTATATGCATACATACATTATTTTATTCTTATTTTCCAAAATTACAAGCTTTTTTCAAACGAACTCCAAATGAAGCATTCCGCCTGGCGTTTATAATGTTTTAACCCTATTTCGAACATAACGGAACATGTTTCGAGGCCTAATTCGATTGTATGTGGAAGAGGCTTTTCGAATCGAGTTAAAATATTAAATTTCGATATTTATTTCAACGCGTTTCTCTCCCGTACGGCTAAACGTTATTTCCAAGCGCAACGAAATTTGAAATCCGATAATAATACACTATTATGGATCCAATGGAACTGGTTTCGTCGAATTTTAAAACTGTACCCCGGAAGGCTATTTTAACTCGTCGATTAAATTAAGCGATTTTCAAAATCATCGAAATCATTTAAATTTTCGATTTTTAAAACTTACTAACTTCATTATAATTAAAATATAATTTATGTTCATTTTAGAAATCATTCCCATGTCCAAAATCAACACTGGATCCATATATTTCCAAATTTCAAATATTAATTTACTATTTACCAAATACAATTAATCGCCTTATTTGGAATTTTAAACCATTTCAAAGATTCTTCCATATTCAAAACCAATTAATAATTCAAATTAAACAATTAAATATAAATTAAGTGTTTGAAATTAAACGACCAAAATTCTGGGTCGTTACATTTTTCCCCCTTATAAAAATTTCGTCCTCGAAATTGCTAAGGTAGGAAAAATGCTCCCAAACCCATTTACTTACCGAACCCACTTAATTGAAATCCTATATTCACTTTCGTAAACTCTTTTTTTTTTATCCAAAACAATTAGCTTCATTTCTATTTTCAAAAACCTTGATTTCTAATACAATTCAAAAATCCCCTTTTCTACTTAACAAAAATCTTCCAAAAAATTTCAAAATAATACTCTAAATTTCCGATTATTTTTGATAGAGTCTTCTTTGTATGGAGAGCCTTTTACAATATCACAAAAGACATAAATATACATACATCGACCCACACGGTCGGTAAACAAAATAAATATCAATATATTATCATATCTTTATTTTATTGCATAGGCGTACCTCAAATTAGCGTTTTTAAGCTAGCAGGTTATTTTGTATGCATTTACGAAACCAAAATTTACCCAACAGCTTCCCGTACCTGTACTTACTCAAACAAGCACGTAAGTTTTCAAAATCATGAAATTTTATAACATTTCATTTATTTAACTAGCTAAAGATATAAATTTCATAACCTAACATGCCAACCATATATTGCAGGAAATTATAAGATTCCAATACTAATTTATCCCTTTCCATGGATTCATATATCATTTCATTCAATTCGAAATGATTTACATCCAAATTTATTACATTCAATTCATATTTACAACAACCAACCTCATATTCATCCAATGTGATTTATATATGCTTTACTTGCATAAATTCACCTTTATTCAATTTCAAATTGATTCACAATCAATTTAATTCCATTCCATTCATTATTCACTTCCATTATATGCAAATCCATTTTATCCAGCTTTAATTTTACCCCTTTAAAATTGACTTTTAATTAATTTATCTAATTTTCATTTGATTCCCATTTATGCT
The DNA here is from genome assembly GCA_030765085.1 of Allium cepa. Classification (NCBI taxonomy): domain Eukaryota; kingdom Viridiplantae; phylum Streptophyta; class Magnoliopsida; order Asparagales; family Amaryllidaceae; genus Allium; species Allium cepa. The sequence goes on along the minus strand of CM060931.1, from coordinate 918,879,329 downwards.
ATTTACCGAACCTCTTTTGCTTTATGTTATATTAAACAACATTCCACTCCATGTTAAATTTATTTATGAATCATTTCATAAATAATCACTTAAGTTAAATTTTCATGGCAACCAAATTCTAATTCCTTTTAAATTGATCCATTCAATTTATTTGCTTTCATTTACTTAGTATATCCAATCTATACTATAACACTTGGGGACCATTTCATATAATTATGTCTAATGTTTATTATAAACATTCTATATCATTACTTAAGTTATATTCAGCTTTAGAACTTAAGTTCACACTCAAACTTATCCAATCCATATTCCAAAATCATATTCAGTTTATTTATTCCTAAATTGAATTCATTTTTTTTGTTATCAAATACTTAACCATTTTAACTTGGTTATACTTTTTCACCTCCTCGGTTTAATAAGTTATATAACTTATTTATTCCACAATTCCTTGAATTTCCTACTTAAGTTTAGTCACCTTCAATATTTATGACATATAGTTATATAACCACTTCACCATTCATATTATATTTTATTTACTCAATTTCAATTTACTCCCAATAAAATTCAAAATTTTGAATTTTCATTCTTTGCTGTAATATCACCATTTTCATTTAGTCTTTACCATTTCATTTCTCAATTTGAAGGTTCAAGGACTTATTTACGTAAAATGTCATTTTGCTTACTGGAGTCTATTTATATCTTATAATCATAACTCTGGATTGTATATATCATTTAATAGCTTAAGCATATCCTTTCATTCAATAATTATAACTTATAATTATATAATCATCTTACAATTCAACTTTATATCCAATCCAATTCAAATCCTATTTCCATTTTATTCGACTTATCTTAAGTTAAATTCCAACATTTCTTATTCACTTTAGTTTACTCAAGTTAAATTTTGATTCCAGGATTAAAATTTACATTTTCCTTTATTATCTGCATCAACACCAATTTATAAATTCAATAACTGATTCTCCTGACTTCACAAATCTTTTAAATAGAAACCCTAGAATTCAATTACCCAGTTTTATTTCAAAACATATTGAAATCATAAACATACATATATCACTTTGGTATATCAAATCATACCTTTGAATCTAAAACCAACTTGGTTTTACCCAAAACAATTTCCCTTTTTGGAATTTCTAAAAAAAAGTTTACTAAACAAGTCCAAAGCAAATACTCATAACCAATCACCACAGTAGCAATCCATCACTTAGAAACTTGAAAATGAATACTGATGATGTGGCCATCATCACCAAGATTATTTTCCAACGACCGAAACGAGTTCAGTGCTTCCTTACTTTCAAAACCCATTTTAAAACAATTTCTTTTCCAAAAACATCTCAAAATAATAATCCATTATTCTTTTCAAACCACTTTGGAAAACATTTCCAAAATTTCCAAGATTCATAAACTCTCAAATATTTAGTTCAAGCCCAATTTAAAACATTTTTCAAAATTTCCAAGATTTAAATTCCGGTTTAAATCAAATTTTAGTTATGCTCATTTTGTATAAATCATACTTATAAATTTCTATTTGGTTATATATATATAACCGTTTCAAATTTTATAATCTGTTTTGATTGTAATATTAATAGCCAACATCCATATATATATATATATATATATATATATATATATAATTTCATAAAATTATTTCGTTTATATCAAAATATAACTTTTTGGTAAAATTATTTCAATTACCCACTTTAAAACAATACTATGTCGGTTTACCTTCTTTAAGAGTTTAGAAACCCCCTATAGATACGGTTGTACTTCCCGTACCGATCAGAATTCATAAACACTCAACTGATAAGTCAACACAATATAAAAACATTTTATATTCACTAACAATTACGCGCTCATATTTATGAATACACTCAAACTCATTCTAGAGTACTACTGGCTCCATCTATAATGAGTAATGCCCACCAAAGACTAGGTATATTGCCAACCTAAGCTCTGATACCCCTGTCACAACCCGCCCTTCACGACCCCCTAAAATCGATATAAATACTCCCATTGTATAACATGCCAAACAATCGAGTGCCGAAAAGACAGATTGTGGAGGGAAAAGAGAGGAGGTAGAAGAAGAAGAAAATTAACATAAAACAGAATCTCACAGCGGACAAAACAATATATAATATCAATAGCTCTTTACACAAATCAAAATTGTAACATACATATCTCACATCAGAGTACACAAGTCAATAATTACAGTCTGTATACTTATAACATCCTATCCTTACTACTGCTGGTAATTTCAAACGACACTGCAACGGAAATAAACAAGCGCAAGAATACGTCTCGGTATTTAGCTCGTCTCCTAAGCTCCATAGTATCCAAATTTGAACCTGTAATACTCGGTCTAACCCGAGCACTATAATAAAATAAAACTCGAGTCAGTCTGGAAAACCAGCATGAGAAACCACACTCAACTTGAATTATTAAAGTTTCAAAATCCTTTGAAAATCAAAGGTATCTCGTATGACCATCCCACAAATAAATACGATGGGTTTTTATCTTACGATAGCCAAAACATTTCATATCAAAATCCTCTGATATTATAATAGCGTCTAAGTACAAATACTTATTCAAATAGCTGAACTTGTTACATTAATTAAGTTCCAGCAATACTAGGCTCTATAATCAAAACCGTAAAGGAACGTATTAGAGAATGAATTCCATACGAATGACTAGGCACTGGGGTACCACTTGTCATGGTACACGTCTAGAACAACATACCGAGGAACACGCCGGGATCCCTGCAACACACGACCAGTCTACCCCTAACCTGGATAGAGCGAACATGCTATCACCCCAGGTGTTCCCACACTTTTCGAGCTCCTTCCATACGTGGTAGTAATATCCGAGGTTATCTAGAAAGGTGATAGGCATACCCTATTTGGGTGCTACTCACTTAATCTTGCCGCGTCACCCCTGATTTTTAGTCATTCCCGATTAATGAGGCTAGAGGCTACGATCACCTTTTTAGAAATATTCACTTAGAATGTTCATTGTACTCTAATGACAAAGTACCGATAGCATTCATCCATACAAGTCCGTTCCAATTCCGGACGAAACCAAAGGCACTATTCCTACTATATCCATTTTAGAATCACCCTTAGGATTAGTAGTGATTAGTCCTTGCACTCTACTGCTCCATCTTCGACTCCATGCTCTTGTCTTCATTCAAAAACATACGCTTTGGATCGAAGTGGTTTTTGGATCACAAATCTGATCTCGGTCTCTTTGAAACAATGTTCGATATTCTCTGGTAAAATCAACCCCGGTTCTTTAGGAAATATAAAACGAATATAAGATTGGAGTTCACCTCCTAACTGGTTTGTGGACAGATTTCCTTATAAACATCCTAGAAGAACGAAACGAGTTCATACGTACAGTATAACGCGTCGAATGATAACTGTACCATATAATTCCTGTACTTCTTGTAGATTATTCCAAAGTTATATTTGGGTCCAAATTTGATAACCCTTTATTTAACTATTAGATAAACAATCAATTCAACTAAACACTTCATTTTTCACTTAAAAACATCAAATCTCTTTTTAATTTAAATTTAAATACATTAATCTCTTTATCCAAATTACACATACTTATCTTATCGAATCTAGTAAAATTTAAAAACTATCTTTCAAAAATATTTGAAAACCTTTTTAAAATAATGTGGAGTACTATTGCGGTATCAAACCATGGATCACAGCTCAATGCTTATGTCTCTATCCCATAGAAATCCAAAATTAACTCAGGCACTCAATGCCTTCGATTTTTGCCACGCGAGTATACCATTACTTCCTGAAAATTTTATTTAAAAATTATCTCAAAATAATGCTTGTAAATTATAAAATAAATTCCAAGTTAAATCTAGTCAAATATACTTAAATAAAAGTTATTATACAAAGCCATATTAATATCTAATAAGTTATTTTTTTAAAACAAAAATGTCGATTAGTTCTTAAATAATAATATCTTTAAAAATCAATATAAGGTAACTATTAATAATTAAATATGCTTTAAATAATTTAAAATAATTAAACAACTAGTTTTCTAGAATATTTTAACACTTTAAAATCACTCGGTTAATAATTAAAAATCCTTTATATATTTTATTCCCAAAATCTCAATTCACTATAATCCGAAATAACTATATTACAATTTCAAAACCATTTACTTTAGCCAATAGATTTACCCAACTCTATATAGACATTTTAACTTCAAAATTCCCACTTACAATTATTTACCAAATTAAACCATATTTTTATTGGTATTTAAAAGCACCAAAAATCCAAGTTACTGCCATAACATCCAATCAATTTAAATCACACAATAACCTGTCACAGATTATTCAACAACATATATCACTATATATGAAATTAAATTCAACATTTTTGAAAAATCCAGTTGGATCCCTCTGATCTGTTTCTCTGCATCAACAAATGTTAGCATAACACAAAAATACCAATTCTACTTGGAGGTTGAATATCGCGGTATATAGGGTCATCCGCTATTATATGGGCGTATGTGGTCTCATCCGCTATATGTATGCGGGAGTATCAATCACTCCAACATATATATATATATACACATGCATATATATATATATACATACACTACTATATAATATCACATCCAACAGATCAAAATACATCAATTTAACCAATCAATCATTTGTTAATTTTAACTACTTAAGTTTAAAGCTAACAGTCCAAAATTGAGTGAGATTAACTCACCTTGAATTTTACGTTGCCAAACATTCCAATTTTGAATTAAATCGATCACGTTTGATTTAACCCAAAATTTTCACTCACCCCGATCGACTCCAGATCTGCACCACAACATAGTGCTCGTCGCTGCGATTCCGGCACCTCTTGTTTCATACAATCCTGACAGTGTATGCAAAAGTTATGCATTTTCAAATGTTTGAATATAATTATATATATATATAATTTCACTTTTCTTTTTATTTTAATTTGAAATCTTAGATCATGGCCGTACATTTGCTAAACGAAATCCAGGCCACACCTTTCTATCTCTCTTCTTCGTTCGCGTGTTCCTTAGGGTTTCTAAAACCCATCGGCTATCTCGACATCTACAATATTCGCAGCAAACACGATGCTCCAGCCGATGATTAGGCTTCTCCAAAATACGCCCACGCGCGCCTGCCCCCATGCCTGAAGCACGGCTGAACTCGAAACGAAGATGGACGCAGCCTCGCTGCTACTTCTATCGTCGGCAATCACCAAAACCAAATGTTGGATAGGTAGAGCTTGGAGTGCTCTACAATTTCTTAGTTGGGAGTTTTTGAAATAAATGAGTGCATTAAGAGATCAGAGTGGGTGAACGTGGGGTGTTCTCGGCTATTAAAATACAAACGGCGGCTACTCAAAGGAATTAGGGTTTTGTTACTGTTTAATACGTATTTATATATGCGTATACACATTATTTTGTTATTATTTTCCAAAATTACAAGCTTTTTCAAACCAACTCCAAATGAAGCATGCGGCTTGACGTTTATAACATTTTACCCCTATTCTAAACATAATGGAACATGTTTTAAGGCCTAATTCGATCGTAGGTGGAAAACAGCTTTTCGAACTGAATTAAAATATTAAATTTCCGATATTTATTTCAACGTGTTTCTCTCCCGAACGGCCAAAACGGTAACTCCAAACGCTACGAAATTTGAAATCCGATAATAATATACTATTACGGATCCAATGGAACAGGTTCCGTCGAATTGCGAGACTGTGCCCCGGAAGGCTATTTTAACTCGTCGATTAAATCGAGCGATTTTCAAATTCGTCGAAATCGTTTAAATTTTCGATTTTTAAAACTTACAAACTCCATTATATTTCAAATAGAATTTATATTCATTTTAGAAATCATTCCCATGTCCAAAATCAGCACCACATCCATATATTTCCCAATTTCAAATATTAATTAACTATTTATCAAATACAATTAATCGCCATATTTGGAATTTTAAACCATTTCAGGGATTCTTTCATATTCAAAACCAATTAATAATTCAAGTTCAACAATTAAAAATAAATTAAATGTTCTAAATTTAATGACCAAAATCCCGGGTCGTTACATAAAGACTCAAGGCATTATTATTTTTATTATTAACTTAGTTTGTTTATTGTTATTATTATCATCGTCGTTCTTGTTCTTATTATTATAAACTTGATTAATTTTTATAAACTTAAAGTTAATTATTAATACAATTATTAGTATATCATCATTATTATTGTGAAATCTTAGTTATATTTTATAATAATTGGTCAACTTGGTTAGTATTTTGGGATTAATCGCTTTTTTTAGAATTTCGTACTACTACTTTATTGCTTCGAAAAGCAAGCTTACAACTATATAAATCAATGTACAAAACACTTCAGCCCTGTTTAATAATGCTATAAGACCCGACCCATTTGCTTGGCTAAAATATCTCAACCTCTCATGTATCTCGAGACTTACATCATTTACGCTTCATTGATTTTGTCCTCTCTAAACTAAGATTTTACCAAAAATGGTGTATCTCTAAAATTCTTTTTCCGCTACCTCTTTCGAAATTTGTTAACCTAATATAGCGACTCATAATTTTCGTTAATTGAAAATATTAAATTAAATAAGATTTTGAAATTTAATATTAGGAGAAATTAAAATTTATGATTCATAAATAGAATGGATTATTAGAATTTAATTTAATAATGTTAATTTAATCTTATTAATAATCATTTCAATGTAATTTCAAATGATTGAAATAATTGTAAGGTTAAAATTGGTTATAATTGTAAAAAAGGAATTAAAATTGGTAATTAATGGAATTAATAAAATTGAAATATTATAAATAATGTGGTAAAAGACGATAACTGTAAAAAAATATGTATGTAATACAATGTAAGTTAGTGTTAAATGAATATACATGGTATTGAATGATTGTATAATAAGAGTGAGAATCTAAATAAAATAAGTTATTTGAATTTAAATTATAATTAATGGATTTATAACAAATTGTAATTGAACGCTGTAATTAGTACAATATTTAAATATTGAATTTGACATGGAAATTTATTTTAAAAGATTATTATTTTCTATGAAATCAAGAATGATAAATGGTTAGCTTTTAAACTTGAATTTAAAAGTGATTTAATCAATTTAATAATAATTTATTTAATTATTGTGAAAATTAGCCATTTTGGCCACTGTCTTCGATTTCAACAAATCCAATTTCATCGGATCCGTAACCATGAATTATTATAGGATTTTAAGTTTCGTAGCGATCGAACTTGTCCTTTGATCGTGCGAGCTCGAAATGCATAGAAATTGATTAAAAGAATTTAAATGAATACAATTTGATTTTGAAAGCTAACTTCTGCATACAATGGAATTGGAGCTTGAAACAAGTTCCATCGAGTTTAAAATTATCGAAAACCGTATTTCGATATATTGGATGACCTACTTTCGTTTCGAAAACAAAACGGGCTTGTCGGGTCGTCTTATCGTTTCGACCCAATTTGATTTGTCCATTCTTTCTTATATACCTTTGCCTATATATAGGATGTTATAAACCCTAGCTGTTTCTCATTTTTGATTTCTTTATGTACTACTTATCTCCATGTAACAATCCAGATATTTTAACGGTTTTAATGTAATTTTATTAACCGAATTTGTGCGAAATTTAATAAAAATATAAAAATAAATTTTGAAATATAAATTTGATATTTGGAATACGTCTAGTTAAATATACCAACTGGTGAATTTTCGTTCGAAAATATGAAAGTTTATTTCGCGCGTAAATTTACTTCAATTTAATCAGTTAAAAAGCGATGAAAATAAAACGTTTTCGAAACCTAAATATTTTTACATAGGGAAATTCAGAAACATCTTCTGAGCAAGCCGTCAGTTTGTCGTTTTTTCAAATTCGGACATTTTTAGCTCCGTCGATCTTATTTTTCTATGTTTTTCATGCATTTTCCGCTAGTATAAAAATTCAAATTTTTGTAATTCAATCGTACCACTGATATCCGTATGCCGTTTTGATCGTCTCGTCGTGCTGATCTTCGCGGTATATTCGTATGGATGTTTCGACGTCCGGTGGACGGCGAAATCTGTAAACGTTGAACCGTATCGGCACCGATTTCGTGCCTTTTTGGTTTCTAGTTGCCATTCAATTTCCACCGTTGTGAATGCCAATAGTCTTTAGCGCTTTTTTTTCTTCTTGAATTCAGATACTTAGTTTTTACTTTTCCATCCGTTCAAAATACACTCTGCAAAGAAGTAAATATAACTTTGCATGTTTCTTCATTTACCTAGGCACGCATACTTCTTCCTCCCTGAAACCTTGTTTTCCTTCTTTCTGCTGTGCTTTGAAAAAAAAATATACAAGTGGTGAAATGGAATGTAGGGTAACAAAACATTACAAATTTTGTGACATTTACATATCACGTCCACTAGCCTACTCTCTCAACAACATCCACTTCATCTTCTCACGCAACCACTGATACCTTCTCCCATCACGGCTTACACGTTGCCGCAGTTCAACCATCCACTCTCCCTTTCCACTTGCCTCCTCCTCCTTCTTCTTCTCATTCTTTTACTGTAAATAAAAAAAATGCACAGCCGAACAACCCTACGTTGGCCACCTCGTGTTGACACTGCACCATGCGCGCAACCCAAGGTCGGAGCCGCCCTCTCCCCTCACTGGAAAAAGCTCCGCCCTAGGCCTCCAACCTCCAGACCCGAGACCCATAGCACCAACCCCAAACGCCTCTCCGTTTCCCGCTATCACCGCAAGCACAGATCTGCCTCTCACTCCACCACCTTCCGTTCGAGCCTCGTATATGTGTTGTGCCTCACTTTCTGTGGGGTGAGGTATATACGTATTTCTAATATGTATAACTTGTATATATTTTTTTGATTATGAAAGCTTAAGTACATTTAAATAATAAGTATAGTATATTTTGTTTATATTAGTTGCGTATATAGTAGTATACAATTGTTATTTTATGTATAATATATGTTGTAATAGGTAAGTTATATGAGAGTAGTTACGTATATAGTATTATACAATTGTTATTTTATGTATAATATATGTTGTAATAGGCATGTTATATGAGAGTTCGAAAGGTATCACTGTATAATATAAAGTTTTGCCAAGTTTTGTTTTTCCAGAGATAATAAAGTTTATATATGTTATACGTGTAACACATCATTTGTATATATAAATTCTTTTATACATGCTTTGTTTGAGGTTTTGTATAGGGTTGTTGATTTGAAATGTAAACATATGATATCTATAATATATTATTTATATACGTTAAGTTGCTTAAACATCTGTCATGTATACAAGTTAAGATAAGTATGCTATATATGCAAAGCAGAGGCTTCATTTTTCTTTTAGACTTTAGTTCCTTGTGAGGTATGCTATATATGTGGCTATTTCTAGTTGTTAGCTGTATCTATATTTTTGTTGTTTATACATATATGACGCATAAGGATATATTTTAAAATATAAGTATGGTTTTATATGTGACAAATGAAATTGTCACCGGTAAGTTTTGAGAGTTGCAGTGGAGTCTTCCCTATACTTTATCAATGCAACTTTTCATAGTTATATATGTTTTTTTTAACAGTTGCATAGGCTGTAATTTATATGGGTACATATACATTTTTGTTTGTTTTGAGATAGCGTCAAAGTATAATATTTTGGTTATATATTACAGTTGTATTGTGTATTCGTGATTGTTATATAGTATAAGTTATGTGTTAAAAAAAAATCTGTAGCTGCAAATCATATCATTTTTTATAAGTTCCCAGTTTAACACTTGAGTTCATATATGGTTTGGAAGGAATTTAAGTTATTTGGAGTTTTAAAGTTATTGTTTATTATAACAGTACGGTATAAAAGCCTTTATAGGTTATTGGTTATAAAATACATATAATTGTTGAATGCGTGTATTATATAATAGTTTATGTAAATTATACTATATTACAATTTTAACGTGCTATCAAAACTTATAGCAGTATGTGTTTTAAAGTTCGTTGGTTCATTGATGTTGAAAAATAGGTTCTATTTTATATATGGTTCATATTTTCTTCTAACAATATAAGTGGAGTATTTTATTAGAAAATTTTATGTAAAGTATATAAGTTCCACGGATCTTTACCTTTGAATATGACATGGTCGAGAGTATATATATTTTCATTTATTTCAAATTTTATTGTAAAAATAAGGTTTGTTTCGGAAAAAGAAGTATATTAGTTTATGTGTGTATATATATATATATATTAATTAAATGATATGTATAGTATGTAAGCTGCATCGTTTATGTATGTTTGAAAGTTAAAATATGACTTTATATATATAGTTGTACATCGGTACAGTTATACCAATTTACCGTCATCAATCGAGTTCTAATTCAATTTCATCAATTCATTGTCATTAGCTTTGATCGTCAAACTCGTGCCATCGTGCTTGCTTTGAAATTCGAGTTTGGATTCGTAATTCGTCGCGTGGTCTAATCTCTCTAGCCTCCAAAGGTGAGTAATCACTCACGATTAATGTTCTTTTATTTATTAAGTTTGATTCCAATTGAAATGACAATTGAAATATGCTGCCGTTATTTATTGCACTGTTATTTATGTATCAGTTCACCTTTGACATCTGACACCATTATCTGTTAATTATATGATGATAATCCTGTTTGGTCGATAAGCGATTGATTGTTTGTTGTTTATGTTGGATGTTAAATTGTAATGTATAAAGTGATAAATATTGAACAATTGAATTGGACGTAGGATAGTAAAAATTTGAATCGACATATGTGTTGAATTTGATTAGTTAAATTTGTATAATATGACCCCTTAAATGTTTAATTATCTGACACGTAGAAAAATGTTTAATTACCCCTGAACTATTTAAAATTATGTTGTATTAATTGGTGAAGTATGAAATTGAATAATTGATGTCAAGAGTAGAATTTCATAGAATAATAGTGAAATAATCTTTAATCCACATGAAATGATAGTGTAGATTCTAGAAATAATTATATCAATTTGCACAAACAACAATGTGAATTGATACGATTATTTCGGGATTATTTGAATTAATTATTGGATGGTTATTGATTGTTGAAATTGCTTGTTTATTTACTTTGACACCATCCTAATTATCACTTTGCAAGTTCCCTTTGCTATGTTTTGATTTTTGAATTGAAATGGAATCGGGTTGAAATGATAAATACCCAAATGAATTTGACTTAGGATAGAGAACTAAATAACCGATTGATCAAAATTTGATTTAAAAATAAAATAAAGATTTTTTTCGAACAAAGAATAAGTTTTCGAAATGAAGTTGGAATTTGAAATCTTAATGAAAGAAATAATGTTAATATTTAATAAGCTGGAACAAAATATTAGCATAGTAGTTATTGAAAGAACGTTGTTTTAAAATAAATTACTTGACAATGAATTTGGAATTATTCATTGAATTAAGTTGAAATGATTTGATAATTAAGTTTGAATTTATAATTAAGTTTGAAATTATTTAATAATTAAGTCGTGAGATTATTTAATAATTAAGTTTGAAATTATCTAATAATTAAGATAGGAATTATTTAATAATTGAGTTTGGATTTATTTAATAATTAAATTTTGAATTATTAATTAAGTTTTGAAATTATTTAATAATTAAATAAAATTGAGTTATTTGATAATTAAATAAAGATTCGTATTCTTTGATAAGAAAAATTGAACCTTTGAATAGGTAAATTTGAACTTTGTTAATAAATGAAGTTTGGTTTCTTTATTAATTAAGCTTTGGGAAAATTTAAGTAAGTTAATAGGTGAAATTGAAATTCTTGAATATGTGAAATTGAGTTCTTTATTAATCGAGTTTTGGAAATTTGTAACTAATTTAATGAATAAGTGAAATTGAATTTCTTTAACAAGGAATAAATTGCGATTTATTGAAATTAATGTAGGACTTGGAATTTAAAGAAATTGATTTGACGAATCTAGTTTAATTAAATTTGTAAGTTGACATAATGAAGTTGAACTTAAGTAATTGATTAAATGAATTGAAAACTTAATGGAAACTATTGCATGATAAATAAACTTAACGAATATTGAATGAAATCGATAAATAGAAATTGTTTTGAATAACAAATTTACTTAATGAATATTGAATGAAATTGGTCAATAAGTTTAAATTGGTTTGAATGTTAAATTAAATTAAATAAGTGATTTCGAAATGAAATTTATATACGAACTTGAATCAATATTTGAATTGTTTAAATAAAAGTTGAAATCGATTTATAAGATTTTGAAATGGTAATTTGAAAGTTTTAAAACGTAAATTTTGAAAATTGATTTAGAAAGACAAATGAAATGTTGGTTTATGAATTTAAATTGAAATTGAATTTGATTTGGTTTGATATATTTATAAATGGCCAATCAGTGTAATAATTACGAAAGTTATTAAAGAGACCGGAATCGGTTATGGACATACTCTCTGTCTAAACCGAAAACCACTTTAATAACTATACGCGGAGTGCGATCCAGAATGAAGTGGTTGGAATGATGTACGTGATGGCTGAAGAAAGAGAACGATAATGGATAGCCTTAACACTTGTGTCAAATTGGAAATGATTAAAACAGGAGCCGTGCCGAGCCAAATGGGGTTAGCCAAATGTGCCTTGTCATACTTGTATCCCTATGTACGCGACCACTACGAATTTGTTTTGTGTTATACCTATGGAGTACTCCCTGATATCCCACTAGTTTACGGTGGAGTTTACAGATAGACTATAACGCTTATATAAAATGTGTTAAGGGGGATAACGGTAACGCCTTAACACTATTTTGATATTTTATATTGCTGAAAGACATTATCTATTTAGCGTATATTACTACATAGTAGATAGTTTAACGGATCCTTAGAGGACGGTGATCCCAACGTCCTTTGAGTTATTTGTATTTCAATTGTTATTTCACTTGAGTTGGATTTATTGATATAAGAATGTTAATCCTGACTCGAGTGTTTTGTGTTTTGTGTTTTGCTTTACGCTCGGGTCAGACTGAGTGTACCAGTATTCGAGACTCAACTTTGGAGTTGGAGCTTCGCCTGAAGATCCAACTATCCATCCAGCTTTCAGATATTCAGTTGATTCCAGTGATGTATTCTGATTCTTGTATTTGACTATTGTATTCTATACTTCTGTTGTAACTTATTTAACTCTGTTATATATATAGTAGCTTCATGAACTACTATCTTTTACTTCCGCTGCATATTATTACTCTGTTTCTGTGATTATGTGATTATTTATTTACCGTATATCTGAGTTTTGCCAAATTTAAATTAACAATTCGGTATTTTGAATTATTCAAGTCCGACATGTGCGGATGCGAATAGTCCAAAATAGCGGGTCGTTATACTCCATCTGCTCCTTTCTTCCGTCCAATGGCAAAAAAACTAATTCTCAAATCCAATTTCAAATCAAATCGAAAAATTTAAACTCCTCAAACCATGTCATATGATATATCATTGGAAAGCTCTCGACGAGTGTAATCTACTGCAAAAATTTGTTTTTTGATTTGATGCATCATTAGACCAAAAATATATGAAGAACCTTGGCCATCCATTTCTATGGTTTCCGATCCAACGGTGGATCGTCGATTTTACGACGATCAAAGGGAATGGGTTTGTAGAGGTCGTTGAGTAGTGTGCATCGGTGCGGTTCATTTAGGTTGCAGCCTGTCTGAATCCGTGGGAACCGGTGATCTTTGTCGGCGGTAGCGTGGAGGTCTAGAGGCGGCGGAGCTCGGCGCGAAGCCAGGGAAGGTCGACCTGGTTCGAGCTTTGCAATGGAGCTCCCAGATCTGGTCGTAGGCGGTTGTAGGAGGCGCAACATCAACGTTTAGGTGGCGACTGTTTGTTTTGAATGCGGGTTTGTTTTCCTGTATCGGCGTATAGGGTTTCCACATGATGGTGACATGTTCTGTTTTTATTTTATTTATGTAATTATTATTATATTTAAAATTCAAACTTTCTAACTTGAATAATTTTTGCACACTTGCTCTAATTGACAAGCGGTTTTCTCCATTACGATCGCATCGAAATTTTAGATGGAATGAAACTAGTTTGGCTGCATTATAAGGCTGTTAGATTTTTGGGCTTTATTTGGATTTTTAATCGACTAAAAATCAAAGGTTGGTGATTTAACCCACTCACAACTACTAAATTGTCTTATGTTAGTTAAATTAAATTTATGGTACGATCAGAATTTTATTGATGGTTGTTTGGTATTTTTTAAATTATCATTTAAATTAAATTTGAATTTATATTGAATTTAATTGCTATTTGAATTAATATTGAAATTAAATTTCTAGTTAAATATCTGTTAATGATAACAAGTTCATTGTTATGATTTATTAGTTGATTTGAATGATGATTGCGATGTATGTTTAATTGTTGATATTTGGATGATTGGATATTATGTTTATTTATATGTTGTTATCACACTGCAAGTTCCCTTAATTATTGTTAGGAAAATCACTATGGGTCGAAATGGTGCATACCTGAATGTTCTTATAGATTAGGAAAATATTATTATGGGTTGAAACGATAAACACGAGTGATTTTATGCACTTACTCGGGATTGTGGGTAGAAATGATATATATCCGTAAATTTAAATTATTGCGGATTGAAATGATATATATCCATACCACTTGACCATAGGGTAAAAATTATATATGGACACCGGATTGGTTAAATTAAATTTATTTAAATCCTTAATTTTTGAATCCAGTTGCATGATATTATGAAATAAAATTTGATTTATATGAATTGAATTATATTCAAAATCCAAGCTTTAAAATGTTGAAATTGAAATTGGTTTAAATAAGTTGTTTAAAGAATTTAAATTGAAATCTTAAAGTTGGATTTTGAAATATAAATGACATTAATCAAAATTGAGTTATTGTAAATGTTTGAATATTTAAACTTTGAAACCTATTGAATTTGAAGTGGTTTAAATTTATAGTTCAAACATGGATTTGAAATCGATATAAATTGAAATGGTTTTAATGAAAATTTGATTTGAAACCTTTATCCTTTTGAATGGAAATCATTGAATTGAGATTGATTTAATTTGAATTTTTGGAACTAAAGTTGATTTGAATTGATTTTTGAAATTCGAAAAAACAATTCTAGTTTGAAACTATTTTCGATATAAACTCTTTTAATATACAAACTTTTTTAACCTATAAACTATTTTCTCGTATAAACCATTTTAATATATTAATAATTTTTTTATACATTAACTACTTTTTGTATATAACCTACTTTAATATATAAACTATTTCTAATATATAATCTACTTTAATATATAATATATTTCTAATATATAAACTATTTCTAATATATGAACTATTTTAATCTATAACGTATTTTTAAAATATAAACTATTTTAATGTATAATTATTCCAATGTATAAAGTACTTTCAATATTCAAACTTTTGAAGTTGGAACTGCTATGGTTTAGATTTAGTTAAATTAAATGCGAATATTTTGATACGATGGTTTAACCTATTTGGTGGTTTTGATTTGAAAATGAATATGATATGCAGTGAATAATGATTTCGAAAGTGAATATGATTTTGAAAATGATATGATTTGAATTGAATATGTTATTTTGATATCAAATATGAATCAGTTTTAGAAAGGTAAAAGAACAAACCGGTGTGAAATTGGTGTTTGGTTGTTAAAGAGACCGGGATCGGATATTTTCATACTCTCTACCAATATTGAAAACCACTTTAACGACTATGAACATGGTGGAGAATCCCGAACGAAGTATGATGGTTTGGCGAATGCCACTGCATGAGGCATGAATGCACCCCTGACCCCCGTGGGTCAGCTGTATGAGGTATGAACGCAACCCTGACCCCCACGGTCAACTTGATGTAACTAAAACATGAGCTATACGTAGGCCAAGTGAGGTCGCGCTAAAAGGGAGTGTGGAACATTAGAGGGGGTGAATAGTGTTTAATGAATTCTAAGACATATATGGACTAAATTGAAATTATGACACAAAAAAATGCAGAATTTAATCCCAGAACAATCACGGAATCAAACCAGATGCAGAAAGAAAATAAAATGCAGTAATAGGAAAGAACACACCGAATTTTATACCGGTTTGGAATTACCCTACATCCAGTCCTGTACCAAGGCAAACATCTCATACAGATTTTTGTTATACCAAAGTTGAGATTACAATCCATAATTTCTAAAGGCCTTGAGGTACCCTCCTGTCTTCGAGTCCGGGGCAAACTCTCTTGATTTACAGGACACAAGATCACCCAATGATTTCCAAACACAACCACCCCTTATAGAGAGACTCGAAAAACTTTTGCTTACAATTTGATCCTATAACTTTGAATAGCACTTTGATCTTCGAGAGAGGGCAGAGAACCAAACAAGAATGAGAATCTAATTTGATTCACTTGAGAATTCGACATAATTTCAGCACGATCTTAAAAATATAAAAATTTTAGAATATGGATTTGTGGAGAAAATGGAGTGAAGAAAATAGTTAGTTAAAAAATTCATTTGTGAAGGCTATTTATAGAGCAGTAATGGTCGTAACCATTCGTGAAGAGATTTAAAAGAATAAACACTTCTTTTGAAAATTGAAACTTTTGAATTCAACGGCCACCATGGAGTATCCCATGATGTCGACATCCTTTGTTAAAAGACAATGCAAAATTTGTTTTGAAAATGGTATTGAAAGGAAAACAAGATGAAATGATTTTGGAGTAAAATAAACTAATTTTCCTATGTTTTAAAATAAAGAAGAGTAGAAAAATATTTTTTTAGAATGTATATATAAATTTGATTTTAAATCTCAAGTGTATATATATATATATATTATAAAGAATATTTAAAAATTAGAAAATAGTTTTTAAAACAAGAGTTTATTTAAAAACAAAAACAAAGAATATTTTATTGCTAAAACATCATTTTGAAAATCATTTGAAAAGATAATTTTTAAGGCTAAAACATTTTGAAAAGCAGTTTTGAAAATCATTTTAAGAAACCATTTTGAAGTAGTTTTGCAAGCTTCTTCCAGCAGAATATCTCATCACATCAGGACTCGAGAACTTTTACAAAACCAGGATGTTCGTGGGTATGTAAGCCACTTGTCATAGCTTTGTAAGATACTTGTCGTGGGTTTGTAAGCCACCAAGAAGGTAGAAATCGGTTCCATCCCAAATGAAATTTGGAATGAAGATTTCCATGCTATTATGAAGGTTTAACAAAAACTAGACACTTATCTTGAAATCTTGATCTTGATACTCTAGAGTCTTCAATCTTAATATCTCCATTCTGAATCTTGATTCTTTATGCTGATCAATCTTCAATAATCAATACCTGCATATATATATATATCTGTGTGTGTGTGTGTGTGTATCATGCATATAGATATCTATCTAGACAATAGTGTTAGTATATATTTTATAATAAGATAAGTTAAAAAGGTTGTTGTCATCAAAACCAACATCTTAGTTCCTAACACGCTCCTCCGATCAGACATGCTTCTTCGATACCATATTTATTACTTTGTGATTGATTTGGTGGCCACCCATCGATTTGATTATGGGAGTGTGTTTCGAGGTGGGCGGTAATAGCTGCTATGCGTTACCACCAGCCCGGTTTTGCAAACAGTAGAATCCTACCCTAGCATTGCCTCACATGCCTTGTCATATGCCATATTAAGTCCACTATGAGTTTGGTTTGTGTCTTACCTATGGAGTGCTCCCTAATAGCCCACCAGTTTATGGTGGAGTTCACACTACTGTATAGACTATGACATTTATATAAAATGTGTTAAGGGGGATATTGGTAACGCCTTAGCGCTATTTTAATACTTAATTTACTATAGACTTATTAGAATAGCGTATTGTACTATATACGTATATAGTTTAGCGGATCCTTAGCAGATGGATTCCCGAACATCTCTTAAGTTATTGATCTTAGACACTAGATAGGAAATGTGAAATCTCATAAACATCTCTGAAGCCGTTACACTCATATTTACTTATTTTGATTTAACTTACATAAGATCTTTTAGTTTTGACTCTTGTGTTTTTTTTTCATTACACTCGGGTCAGCCTGAGCCTTTCAGTGTTGAAGACATTATTTCTGAAGGACGAAGACGGAGTTTTGGTATTATATTATTAGTATTATTCTACTGCGCCATCACGTTGTTCAGCTGCATTATTTATTTATTCCTGCTGTATGTATAACTCTGGTATATTGTAAAGTATAATCAAATGTTATTTGTAAAACAGCTTCAAGAACTGTTTATTTGATTATTATATTTTATCATTCTATTGTGAGATTCTGTACTTTATTTTTCTTTCTTTTCTTTTATTTTCTTATTTACCCAATAACAATTCTCCCTTTTGAATGGTTTGAGTTGACATGTGTGGTTTATTGTCGATTTAAACCGTTGAAAAGGGATGGGTCGTTGCACCTAAAGTCCCCACATATATCTTGTCACCATTTCTGCTCCTAATACTGAGCTATTCTGAGGATTTAGTTTCTTTACCTTGAGCTTACGTACATTATGAACTCCGATCTGACTCAGATTTGTAATGATGTTTTCAGATCTAGTCGTTTACTGATGTTTGCAAGCTAAGATGTCTTCTCGAAATCAATTCAAATAAGTTATTTGTTGTTACTACTTTCTCTATGTCTTCCATATATTTGCCTTTATTGATAATAGATTTTCTCCTTTGGTATAAGGACTCTGACTCTACAAGAACTTCCAAACTGGATATGCACATGTTCCTTGATATTTCCCTTATATACGTAAGTAAATTCACGCTCTATAACAGAACGTTAATAGGAAATGTAAAGTAAAACAAGAATCAACAATAAGGATACTAGAAATAGGAGAAGGAGTGCTGCTTTGGATTTGCATGAACTTTTGGAACCGTAAGGAGGCTACAACCACCCACTTCAGGTGGTTGGTGAGCTACTTTATTCCCGATTTTTGCATATTTCATTATCATTTTGGTTGTTTGAGAGGCATTTTCATATGCAACTCTTATTTTGACCGTTTCTCTAATCTGTTGGCACATGTACTTTTCTGATCTCTTGATTTGGTTGAAAACGGGACAAGTTCTCTCTTTCCATATAAAGCATACACAAGTTGTACGCATATACTTGTTATATCCCTGCTACTACTACACTTCTAATTGTAACACAAGTTAGTTTTTTCAACTTCGTTGGCAATGTTAAGGATTAATGTGTGTGATGCTAGCCAATTTAGTGTTATTCAACACCATTTCCAAATGTATGCACTGTATTTGCATCCAAAAGATAAGTGAATCACATCCTCCTCATGTCCCCATGCTAAACACATAGTTCACAAATTGTGTTGATATTTAATCCCCTTTAGTTCAGTCCCTTTTTGGTTGGCAAGTAATTACTTATCACCTTGAAATCGCATACTGCTATTTTAGGACTATTAACTTTTTCCATATTAAATTTTCCTATGGAACCGTATAGAATGTTGTTCCAATAGACTGCCATATTGCCTTAAAATTTTATTTGTTGTGTTTACTGCATGCCCATTCCAATAATTTTGTTCTCTACCACTATGGATCTTAATATTCTCAATTTCCTCTTTGAATTTCCCAGATAACTATATCTCAATACCCTCCATTCACCATTCCTAATAATTTCTTTCACCATCAATTCTTCCCCTCTCACTCTCTCTAATGTATCAGCTACCAAATTGTCTATCAGCATACCCCTTCTAATCCACGGGTCATACGACAAAGATGTAGTTTGACCATCAATAATCTTACTCCCCGTACATTTTAGTGCCTCATTCCTATTCCTCAAAGCATTTTTCGAAACCCTCGAATTAGCTTGTCTAACTTTAATTTCCCAAAAAGACTATTTTTTTCAAGTATCTTTCTCTCATCCATTTCGCTTAAACTCCTTCTCCATTAATGATCTTCCATATTGTTTTAATTGAAAGGGCCATTTTAATCTCTTTGAATCGTCTTAATCCTAGACCACCCTCGTCTTTGCTTCCGCACATTACTTCCTACGAAATTTTACTTAGTCCATCCTTCCATAGAAAATTGAGAAATAAATGCTAAATATTATTGACAACAGATTGGGGAAGTTCAAAGCATTGTAGCCAATATTGCGCCATCACGTAGATAGTTGATTTGATTAACTCTAGTCTTCCTACTAGACTAAGAGGTTTTGATTCCCATCCAACAATCTTACCTTTAATTTTGTCGATCAAAATTTGACAGTTCGAACAGTTGATATCCTTACTAAACAGAGGTATTCCCAAGTACCTTATCGAAAGCTCGTCGAGACCTATGCCCAAAAGATTGATGATCTTATCTTTATTTCCCACTCCTTCCTCGAGAAAACACTTTCGATTTTTTAATGCTGATAGTAAGTCCCATATGTTCTCTTATCATTTTGAACGTCTTTAATAGATTTAGCTCCTTTCTTTTCTTCCTTTACATATATGACTATGTCATATGCATAGATAAGGTGAGTAATTTTACCCCCCGATCCTTGAGATTAGACTAATTTTACCCTCTCTTACCTTCTCCTCCATTAGTAGGGTGAAAAATTCCATAGTGGTTATGAACAAATAAGGTTATAACGGGTTCCCTAGCCTCAATCCTAATGTACTCTTGAAAAAACCATGCGGACTACCTCATGTTATTATAGAAAAACTTGGAGTGCTTATCATTCCTCTATTATTCCAATCCATTTACTGGCGAAATTCATTTCTTGCATAATGTTAATGATAAACTTTCTACTAATAGAACCATAGGCTTTTCAAAGATCCACCTTAATACACATGACTTTATTAGTACCTCTTTCCATCCCTCTAGTAAATTCACGGGCTAATTATATTTCATCTCCGATAGATCATTTGGGCATGAACTCACATTGATTTTTTGATACCAGATTATCCATTAATATCTTCATTCAGTTACACAACACTTTAGCTATAATCTTGTACGTGTTGCAGATCTCCTTATTACTACTACTACTACTACTACTACTACTACTACAAACTTAGTTAATTTTCATAAACTTAGTTAACTTATTATTATTATATACTTAGTTAAATTTTATAAACTTATTTAATTTTATGAAGCTTAATTAACTAAGTTAATTTTATAAACTTAGTTAATTTATTTTTTTCATTATTATATAAATTTAGTTAATTTTTATAAAACTTGGTTAATTTGGTCAATACTATATAATTTCTAAAAAAAAATTAGTTAACTTGGTTAATACTTTATAATTTATTATTATTATTCTCAACTTAGTTAATTGTTATAAAACTTCATTAATTTTTTATAAACTTGGTTTGTTTATTGTTATTATTATTATAACCACTGTTGTTGTTTTGTTATTAGTGTTATTATTATAAACTTAGTGAATTTATTATTAGTAGTATTATTATTACAACAAACTTAGTTAGTTTTTATGAAACTTATAGGTAATTTATTATTATTATTAACTTAGTTAATTTTTTATTAAACTTATGACTTATTATAACTTAGTATAAAGTTTGTTAATTTATTATTATTATTATTACTACAAACTTAGCTAGTTTTTATAAAACTTATAGGTAATATATAATTATTAGTAGTATTATGATTATTGTTGTTGTTGTTATTATAAATATAACTAATTTTCATAAACATCGGTTAAATTATTATTATTATCAACTTAGTTAATTTTATAAACTTATTGAATTTTTATAAAACTTATTTAACTAAGTTAATTTTTATAATCTTAGTTAATTATTATTATTATTATTATTATTATTATTATTATAAACTTGGTTAATTTTTATTAAACTTATAACTTTTTACTTATTATAAACTTTGTTAATTTATTATTATTATTATTATTACTACATACTTGGTTAGTTTACATAAAACTGATAGGTAATACATTATTATTAGCAGTATTATGATTGTTGTTGTTGTTATTCGTATTATTATTACAAACTTATTTAGTTTTCATAAGCAGTAGTTAAATAGTTATTATTATCAACTTAGTTAATTTTATAAACTTATTTAATTTTTATAAAACTTAATTAACTAAGTTAATTTTTGTAACATAGTTAATTTATTATTAATTAATATAAAACTTAGTTAATTTATATGAAAATTATAGTCAATTATTGTTATTGTTATTATTATAAATTTAGTTAATGTTTATAAGCTTATTTAATTTTTATAAAGCTTTATTAACAAACGAGGATAGTAATAGCTTCCCAAATCAAATTCATTTTGATTAGTGTAGTAATTGATTATACTATGCAGATCGTAATGGCTTGAATATTTGTTAATATAAAGTTTATTATTACTATTATTATTATTATATATTTTTGATTGATACTTGTCTCTTTATAAATTTAAAGTTCCTATTTATTTTCATGGCAATTATTAGCACCGCAAGTATTTGGACTTCGATATTTGCACTATTAGTACTCCATGCCAAAAATAAATAATCATTAAATCACTTTTATTACAAAAGCTTAGGAGTTTGGATAAGGAACAACTTTGAATGTATTTTTTAATTTTTACTTAATTAAATGGTTGCACAATGAACATTGAAGTTGCAAATGTTAGAGGACAAACATGCATCTCGTGTATTCTTATTATGCCATAAGATATATTTCTTAACTGGTGTGGAAGTTACGATGGAAATGAATGATAATGTGATACTCTCTCAAAATCAAAGTTACAAGAGAGGTAACACATTATGATATTGGCAAAAATATCACATAAAGATACAGGAGTTTAAACACAAAGTACATAACTAGAGCTCAAGAAGAATAAAAGAATAAGAAACTTGATCCATGATTGGATTAGTTAATCTAGCAATAAATGGTTCAAAAAATTCAACACGCTGCGCACTTTGCCTGAAGTAACAATTCTGAAGAACATAACGACTGTTCAAAAAATTAGTGGATTTAGAAATAAAGGGATACTATAAGAACCATGATTAAAACCATAATCTCTACTAGAAATAAACATCATTCAAACCGGAATTAAATGTTGCCCACCATAGTTTGGTACACTTTGATCATGGATCCTAGGGAGAAGCTCCTCATGGATGAAATTATATTAGCAACAAATCATTCAAGTCAGATAAAATTGAAGTTAAGGAAAGACAACTATAAAACTAAAGCAAAAGCTAAAAGGCAAAAACCTTATGGAGGTATCATGACCTTGTAACACACTTTCAAGTTGCCCTATGAATATCTAGAAATATAACAAAATCAGCAGAGCATACATTATATTGAAATTTTCAAGTTTCCGTGAATAAAGGCTAATATTTAATTTATTACTAAAACATTAGAGTTTTTGATTCCAATTAATAAATTTGCAGATTAGGTGTTGTTTTAGCATCACGACAAGACATTATAAGATAAGTTATAAATTTTTGATTGATACATACCTCTTTATTAATCTAAAATTTCTAAGACCGCCTCCTTAGTGGCCTGTTTTCATCTAGTAAAGACAGGAAATAAATAGTATGTTTGATCTAAGAATAAACCTTAGTTTTTTGGTGCTAGGCTTAAGTACTTATTGAATCTATATTTACAGAACTTGCACCATTTATCAATTTACGTGATGTATGATTGTATTTCTTTACATTAAACTTTGTTTTCAGTTGATGTTAAATTATAAGTGAAACTAGTTGATAAGTAAATCATTATAATATGTATATTATCAACTTATTTTGTCAAAAAATAATACATATCAAAACCATAATAGATAACTTAAGGTTTAGTTAAGCAATTTCAGGCTACAGATATCAAGTGCCCTCTTAACTTAATAGCTCAACATGTCATTCTTCTATATGTTCCCACTTTGAATATGTTGTATGAAGAAGAAGGAAGCAGAAAAACCATTTTCCTCGGAAAGGGAATATGTTTAACAAGAAGAAATAAGAGCACCTCAAGAGACCACCAGATATGATATTTGCCATTGGAGCTAATTTTCCAGTCATCTTGTTGAATAAAATGCAGACAGTTGTCAAAACATGCTATACATAATTTTATGTTACCAATTACCATGAATGTAAAAGTCTTTATATCAACTTATAAAAATGATGGAGGATAAATACTTCTTGGAACATGATTCGTCTTAACCTTGAATTTACCTTGTGTTTCAAGAATATACTCATGTTTCCAAAAATCTAGAAAATAGAGTATTATTTTAGTGTAAATTTAATACATATAATTGAACAAATGTCAAATCATGATACCAAATAAGAGAATGTGAAGCTTCGAAAGAAACAATTCCCATCTCCCCTTGAGCATCATAAGCTATATATTACTCGCTAACCAAATGCAAATTTAAAAAAACAATATATCAACACTTTTTGGACTAGATAGTACGTGTTAACTATATATGTTTATTGAAATATATATAAATATGTGTGTGAGTAGAAAGAGATAGACCCACACACATGCACACATATATATATATATATATATATAACAAACACTCACATGCACGCACACAACGAAACGAATAGAACATTCATAATAGGTGTAAATCAAAAGGGGCTAGGAAATCCGACTATCTGTGTGTTTCCAGCAAACCTTAATCTTCTCTTGTAGAATTGGCTTTCTGACTTGAATTCCTAAATAAGGAATAGATAGGTTCCTGTATCACCGAACAACATCAATTTTGATTGTTCGTGGAAAAATTACAAGAAAATATAGGGTGGGCAAAAATTCATGTTATGCCTTGTAGCTAATAAACACATCATATAATTATCGTTACACTAATCTTAGTGACTTATATTCATATTGTTTATGTTATTACATTTGCACAGACCTACATTCATATTTAACATATGATTGTGAAATCAAAACATTGCGAATTTGAACTATTAGCCAAGGCAAACAATATGATCATACTGTGTATATTTGATTATTGATTTGATGGCAACCATTTCATTCGAATTCTTGTTATGTACATGCCTTTTATTCTACAATACAAATGACTAATATGACAATTAAACTTGCACACTGTAATTTACTGGATCCCATCAAGAACTAGTATAAACAACACAAATTTCAAATTAACCTCTTCAGTTGTTTTCATCACCAATCAATTACAGTACAACGCTCCACATCGTTAAATTCGATATATACATATAAGATTAGATGAAACTGATACACAATTCATCTACCAATAGTCAAGAAAGTAAATAAGATTTACATCTCATTTTGTGAAATTAATCTGGATTGACAAAAACATCATCCTAAATCTAAAAACTAACAAATAATCACAAACAAATAGAAACAAATTCGAAAATCGTTCACTTTATTCTCAACGTAGGGGAACAAATCTAAAGGCTCGGAAGATAAAATGCCAACTTCATTGTTGATGTCATCATCATTCAAGTGCGACCAATCATAGCAATCGGCGAATTCTTCAATACTACTGGGGATGTCTAGATTATTATTGTCACTGTCATTAATTTCAACATTAGTAGTAGGGTTCAAATTGAACCACGAAGAGGAAGATGCCAGTTTTTGCTGAGGAGTATTCCGAAGGAGTGATTTAGGATTTGAAAGAGAGAGAGAATATAAGATTATAGAAAAAATTGGAAAGAAAAGGAAGAGGGAAATAATTTGAGTAGAGGCGGAACAAAAATAATTGGGGAGCCCGCATCTTAATTGTTACAGAGCCAATTCTATATTAAATATAAAAAAATTAAACAAACAATAATGCTATGGAATCAAGTGTTATCTGTTGGCGTTATAAAAAACAACTTCTCTTACAATGGGGTGAAGTGACAGGGGCATTGATTGCATCTAGACGATCGAGATCTGATGACACTTTGAGTCCAACGGTTGTGATGATGGGGGTTGGTATTATAAATAGTCTTCATCTTCTTCCCTTCCATTTTTTACCAAAGCAACTTAAAATTTTAACTGTTAAACCTTAAAAAAAACCCTCTAATATTCAAGTTTTTTTGAGAAGAAATAAGCTTTCCTCCTCCTCCTCCTCCTCCTTCGCTTCTAGGAAAGTCGTGGCCATTGAAAAGCTTTGAGCTTTTGTAATTTTTATTTTCACCATTTAATTTTACTGTGTTTTTCTAATGCTTGAATTTGTTGTTGCTTTTGTGGGATGCTTCGGTCGGAATCCGCACTTTCTTAGCCATCCTTGGATGTCGATCGACCATCCCTGCCACTAGCGATGTTGGCGAACTTCACAATGGGCTTGTTATTTTTTAATCGTAATATTAGTAATAACATTAGTAATGGGTTATAGACTAAGGCCAATTCTATAGCCATGGGTTTTAAGTAAAAAATAGTGTGATAAGTAAGGGCCGTAAGGCCTATTTCTTAGCTTAGGAGTTTAAGTCATGAGCCAACCTACATAGGGTGCTTAGCTCGGATACATCATGAAGATGGTCATCCAGCCTCCACCTTGGGATTTTGCCTTCGGGTCCTGCCAAACAAGGATGTTGGGGAATCGTCTAAATTATGTCGCTTATATTTTATATGGTACCTCTAGATCAACCTCTACCATGATATCAACCTCTGCTGGTATTACTAGCCTTAATGCATTTGAGACGGTAGGCGAGAAAGTTAACTTGGCTAAGAGTTCGGTGGTCATGGATGCAATATAGGGTTGGTTAGATATCCCATGGTTATCAACTCTCCTCTAGGATTCTTCGAGCTTTATTTAGGCTACTTCAAGGTGGGAGATATGTTGCCTCTCCACCCCTGCTTCATCTCTATTTACAGTGCTTTTGGGCTTGCTTCGGTCAGCTCACTTCCAGTATCTATCGGATCCTCTACGGGCTTTAGGTCACTTGCACCAATCTCAACCATCTTGAGCCGATCGCTCCTTTGGTCAATATGGTTTTTCGACTGTAGAAGTAAACCAGGAATCCGAACAGGATATACTTTCATTCGCAGGCTAAGATCAAGCCTGTTATTTTCACGAGTGTTCTTAACAAAGCCGCTTCATATTGAATGAGGAAATACTTCTTTGTTCCTTCTAAGGACATCCCCGAGCTCCAGCACTTCGAGTTCCAAAACCCCCGACAAGTCTTCATTTCCTTTCTTTTTTCCTTTATCTCCTTTCTTTTGTTCCTTTTCTTAACTTTCCTATTGACTTAAGATTCTATTGATTTTATATGCATCGGCTACGGGATGCTAAGCGACTATGTTGATCGGTTGAAGTCGACTGGCAGCCAGATTCGGGACTTGAAGATCCTAATAATCGATACTAACTTTCACTAAATCAGGCTAATAAGGGGAGCCAAACAACAGTTTTGAAACTGTCCATCCCAATAAATTTGATGACAAAGAAAGTTTCTAAGACAAAGAGGGACTATTCTTAGGTCAAGTTCCAAGACCCCATGGCCGGGTTGATCATTGAAGTTGAAAGAGGAAATTATGACATTGTTATGGGTAATTAGGAGCTTGAGGAGTGGCAACTAGTAGACCTTGATAAACAAAGTGATGTTGTGCCATCGCCTAAGTGGGAAGTGCACGACCTACATCATTTGGTTGATGTCCTGATAATCCTTGTATATCTCCAGTCGTTTCTTGGGATATCAAGGAGAGCTTCTGAGGAAAGTATTGTAGGGGAAGGGTCAATAAAGTTGATTTGAATTGATTTTTGAAATTCGAAAAAACAATTCTAGTTTGAAACTATTTTCGATATAAACTCTTTTAATATACAAACTTTTTTAACCTATAAACTATTTTCTCATATAAACCATTTTAATATATTAATAATTTTTTTATACATTAACTACCTTTTGTATATAATCTACTTTAATATATAAACTATTTCTAATATATAATCTACTTTAATATATAATCTATTTCTAATATATAAACTATTTCTAATATATGAACAATTTTAATCTATAACGTATTTTTAAAATATAAACTATTTTAATGTATTATTATTCCAATATATAAAGTACTTTCAATATTCAAACTTTTTAAGTTGGAACTGCTATGGTTTAGATTTAGTTAAATTAAATGCGAATATTTTGATATGATGGTTTAACCTATTTGGTGGTTTTGATTTGAAAATGAATATGATATGCAGTGAATAATGATTTCGAAAGTGAATATGATTTTGAAAGTGATATGATTTGAATTGAATATGTTATTTTGATATCAAATATGAATCAGTTTTAGAAAGGTAAAAGAACCAACCAGTGTGAAATTGGCGTTTGGTTGTTAAAGAGACCGGGATCGGATATTGTCATACTCTCTACCAATATTGAAAACCACTTTAACGACTATGCACATGGTGGAGAATCCAGAACGAAGTATGATGGTTTGGCGAATGCCACTGTATGAGGCATGAGTGCACCCCTGACCCCCGTGGGTCAGCTGTATGAGGTATGAACGCAACCCTGACCCCCACGGTCAGCTTGATGTAACTAAAACATGAGCTATACGTAGGCCAAGTGTGGTCGCGCTAAAAGGGAGTGTGGAACACTAGAGGGGGTGAATAGTGTTTAATGAATTCTAAGACATATATGGACTAAATTGAAATTATGACACACAAAAATGCAGAATTTAATCCCAGAACAATCACGGAATCAAACCAGATGCAGAAAGAAAATAAAATGCAGTAATAGGAAAGAACACACCGAATTTTATACCGGTTTGGAGTTACCCTACATCCAGTCCTGTACCAAGGCAAACATCTCATACAGATTTTTGTTATACCAAAGTTGAGATTACAATCCATAATTTCTAAAGGCCTTGAGGTACCCTCCTGTCTTCGAGTCCGGGGCAAACTCTCTTGATTTACAGGACACAAGATCATCCAATGATTTCCAGACACAACCACCCCTTATAGAGAGACTCGAAAAACTTTTGCTTACAATTTGATCCTATAACTTTGAATAGCACTTTGATCTTCGAGAGAGGGCAGAGAACCAAACAAGAATGAGAATCTAATTTGATTCACTTGAGAATTTGACATAATTTCAGCATGATCTTAAAAATATAAAAAATTTAGAATATGGATTTGTGGAGAAAATGGAGTGAAGAAAATAGTTAGTTAAAAAATTCATTTTTGAAGGCTATTTATAGAGCAGTAACGGTCGTAACCATTCGTGAAGAGATTTAAAAGAATAAACACTTCTTTTGAAAATTGAAACTTTTGAATTCAACGGCCACCATGGGGTATCCCATGATGTCGACATCCTTTGTTAAAAGACAATGCAAAATTTGTTTTGAAAATGGTATTGAAAGGAAAACAAGATGAAATGATTTTGGAGTAAAATAAACTAATTTTCCTATGTTTTAAAATAAAGAAGAGTAGAAAAATATTTTTTTAGAATGTATATATAAATTTGATTTTAAATCTCAAGTGTGTGTGTGTGTGTGTGTGTGTGTGTGTGTGTGTGTGTGTGTATATATATATTATAAAGAATATTTAAAAATTAGAAAATAGTTTTTAAAACAAGAGTTTATTTAAAAACAAAAACAAAGAATGTTTTATTGCTAAAACATCATTTTGAAAATCATTTGAAAAGATAATTTTTAAGGCTAAAACATTTTGAAAAGCAGTTTTGAAAATCATTTTATAAAACCATTTTGAAGTAGTTTTGCAAGCTTCTTCCAGCAGAATATCTCATCACATCAGGACTCGAGAACTTTTACAAAACCAGGATGTTCGTGGGTTTGTAAGCCACTTGTCATAGCTTTGTAAGATACTTGTCGTGGGTTTGTAAGCCACTAAGAAGGTAGAAATCGGTTCCATCCCAAATGAAATTTGGAATGAAGATTTCCATGCTATTATGAAGGTTTAACAAAAACTAGACACTTATCTTGAAATCTTGATCTTGATACTCTAGAGTCTTCAATCTTAATATCTCCATTCTGAATCTTGATTCTTTATGCTGATCAATCTTCAATAATCAATACCTGCATATATATATATCTGTGTGTGTGTGTGTGTGTGTGTGTGTATCATGCATATAGATATCTATCTAGACAATAGTGTTAGTATATATTTTATAATAAGATAAGTTAAAAAGGTTGTTGTCATCAAAACCAACATCTCAGTTCCAAACACGCTCCTCCGATCAGACATGCTTCTTCGATACCATATTTATTACTTTGTGATTAATTTGGTGGCCACCCATCGATTTGATTATGGGAGTGTGTTTCGAGGTGGACGGTAATAGCTGCTATGCGTTACCACCAGCCCGGTTTTGCAAACGGTAGAATCCTACCCTAGCATTGCCTCACATGCCTTGTCATATGCCATATTATGTCCACTATGAGTTTGGTTTGTGTCTTACCTATGGAGTGCTCCCTAATAGCCCACCAGTTTATGGTGGAGTTCACAATACTGTATAGACTATGACATTTATATAAAATGTGTTAAGGGGGATATTGGTAACGCCTTAGCGCTATTTTAATACTTAATTTACTATAGACTTATTAGAATAGCGTATTGTACTACGTACGTATATAGTTTAGCGGATCCTTAGTAGATGGATTCCCGAACATCTCTTAAGTTATTGATCTTAGACACTAGATAGGAAATGTGAAATCTCATAAACATCTCTGAAGCCGTTACACTCATATTTACTTATTTTGATTTAACTTACATAAGATCTTTTAGTTCTGACTCTTGTGTTTTTTTTTTCATTACACTCGGGTCAGCCTGAGCCTTTCAGTGTTGAAGACATTATTTCTGAAGGACGAAGACGGAGTTTTGGTATTATATTATTAGTATTATTTTACTACGCCATCATGTTGTTCAGCTGCATTATTTATTTATTCCTGTTGTATGTATAACTCTGATATATTGTAAAGTGTAATCAAATGTTATTTGTAAAACAGCTTCAAGAACTGTTTATTTGATTATTATATTTTATCATTCTATTGTGAGATTCTGTACTTTATATTTTTCTTTCTTTTCTTTTATTTTCTTATTTACCCAATAACAATTCTCCCTTTTGAATGGTTTGAGTTGACATGTGTGGTTTATTATCGATTTAAACCGTTGAAAAAGGATGGGTCGTTGCACCTAAAGTCCTCACATATATCTTGTCACCATTTCTGCTCCTAATACTGAGCTATTCTGAGGATTTAGTTTCTTTACCTTGAGCTTACGTACATTATGAACTCCGATCTGACTCGGATTTGTAATGATGTTTTCAGATCTAGTCGTTTACTGATGTTTGCAAGCTAAGATGTCTTCTCGAAATCAATTCAAATAAGTTATTTGTTGTTACTACTTTCACTACGTCTTCCATATATTTGCCTTTATTGATAATAGATTTTCTCCTTTGGTATAAGGACTCTGACTCTACAAGAACTTCCAAACTGGATATGCACATGTTCCTTGATATTTCCCTTATATACGTAAGTAAATTCACGCTCTATAACAGAACGTTAATAGGAAGTGTAAAGTAAAACAAGAATCAACAATAAGGATACCAGAAATAGGAGAAGGAGTGCTGCTTTGGATTTGCATGAACTTTTGGAACCGTAAGGAGGCTACAACCACCCACTTCAGGTGGTTGGTGAGCTACTTTATTCCCGATTTTTGCATATTTCATTATCATTTTGGTTGTTTGAGAGGCATTTTCATATGCAACTCTTATTTTGACGGTTTCTCTAAGCTGTTGGCACATGTACTTTTCTGATCTCTTGATTTGGTTGAAAACAGGACAAGTTCTCTCTTGCCATATAAAGCATACACAAGTTGTACGCATATACTTGTTATATCCCTGCTACTACTACACTTCTAATTGTAACACAAGTTAGTTTTTTCAACTTCGTTGGCAATGTTAAGGATTAATGTGTGTGATGCTAGCCAATTTAGTGTTATTCAACACCATTTCCAAATGTATGCACTGTATTTGCATCCAAAAGATAAGTGAATCACATCCTCCTCATGTCCCCATGCTAAACACATAGTTCACAAATTGTGTTGATATTTAATCCCCTTTAGTTCAGTCCCTTTTTGGTTGGCAAGTAATTACTTATCACCTTGAAATCGCATACTGCTATTTTAGGACTATTAACTTTTTCCATATTAAATTTTCCTATGGAACCGTATAGAATGTTGTTCCAATAGACTGCCATATTGCCTTAAAATTTTATTTGTTGTGTTTACTGCATGCCCATTCCAATAATTTTGTTCTCTACCACTATGGATCTTAATATTCTCAATTTCCTCTTTGAATTTCCCAGATAACTATATCTCAATACCCTCCATTCACCATTCCCAATAATTTCTTTCACCATCAATTCTTCCCCTCTCACTCTCTCTAATGTATCAGCTACCAAATTGTCTATCAGCATACCCCTTCTAATCCACGGGTCATACGACAAAGATGTAGTTTGACCATCAATAATCTTACTCCCCGTACATTTTAGTGCCTCATTCCTATTCCTCAAAGAATTTTTCCAAACCCTCGAATTAGCTTGTCTAACTTTAATTTCCCAAAAAGACTATTTTTTTCAAGTATCTTTCTCTCATCCATTTCGCTTAAACTCCTTCTCCATTAATGATCTTCCATATTCTTTTAATTGAAAGGGCCATTTTAATCTCTTTGAACCGTCTTAATCCTAGACCACCCTCATCTTTGCTTCCGCACATTACTTCCTACGAAATTTTACTTAGTCCATCCTTCCATAGAAAATTGAGAAATAAATGCTAAATATTATTGACAACAGATTGGGGAAGTTCAAAGCATTGTAGCCAATATTGCACCATCGCGTAGATAGTTGATTTGATTAACTCTAGTCTTCCTACTAGACTAAGAGGTTTTGATTCCCATCCAACAATCTTACCTTTAATTTTGTCGATCAAAATTTGACAGTTCGAACAGTTGATATCCTTACTAAACAGAGGTATTCCCAAGTACCTTTTCGAAAGCTCGTCCAGACCTATGCCCAAAAGATTGATGATCTTATCTTTATTTCCCACTCCTTCCTCGAGAAAACACTTTCAATTTTTTAATGCTGATAGTAAGTCCCATATGTTCTCTTATCATTTTGAACGTCTTTAATAGCTTTAGCTCCTTTCTTTTCTTCCTTTACAAATATGACTATGTCATATGCATAGATAAGGTGAGTAATTTTACTCCCCGATCCTTGAGATTAGACTAATTTTTCCCTCTCTTACCTTCTCCTCCATTAGTAGGGTGAAAAATTCCATAGTGATTATGAACAAATAAGGTTATAACGGGTTCCTAGCCTCAATCCTAATGTACTCTTGAAAAAACCATGCGGACTACCTCATGTTATTATAGAAAAACTTGGAGTGCTTATCATTCCTCTATTATTCCAATCCATTTACTGGCGAAATTCATTTCTTGCATAATGTTAATGATAAACTTTCTACTAATAGAACCATAGGCTTTTCAAAGATCCACCTTAATACACATGACTTTATTAGTACCTCTTTCCATCCCTCTAGTAAATTCACGGGCTAATTATATTTCGTCTCCGATAGATCATTTGGGCATGAACTCACATTGATTTTTTGATACCAGATTATCCTTTAATATCTTCATTCAGTTACACAACACTTTAGCTATAATCTTGTACATGTTGCAGATCTCCTTATTACTACTACTACTACTACTACAAACTTAGTTAATTTTCATAAACTTAGTTAACTTATTATTATTATATACTTAGTTAAATTTTATAAACTTAGTTAATTTATGAAGCTTAATTAACTAAGTTAATTTTATAAACTTAGTTAATTTATTATTTTCATTATTATATAAATTTAGTTAATTTTTATAAAACTTGGTTAATTTGGTCAATACTATATAATTTATAAAAAAAATTAGTTAACTTGGTTAATACTTTATAATTTATTATTTTTATTCTCAACTTAGTTAATTGTTATAAAACTTCATTAATTTTTTATAAACTTGGTTTGTTTATTGGTATTATTATTATAACCACTGTTGTTGTTTTGTTATTAGTGTTATTATTATAAACTTAGTGAATTTATTATTAGTAGTATTATTACTACAACAAACTTAGTTAGTTTTTATGAAACTTATAGGTAATTTATTATTATTATTAACTTAGTTAATTTTTTATTAAACTTATGACTTATTATAACTTAGTATAAAGTTTGTTAATTTATTATTATTATTATTACTACAAACTTAGCTAGTTTTTATAAAACTTATAGGTAATATATAATTATTAGTAGTATTATGATTATTGTTATTATTGTTATTATAAATATAACTAATTTTCATAAATATCAGTTAAATTATTATTATTATCAACTTAGTTAATTTTATAAACTTATTGAATTTTTATAAAACTTATTTAACTAAGTTAATTTTTATAATCTTAGTTAATTATTATTATTATTATTATTGTTATTATTATAAACTTGGTTAATTTTTATTAAACTTATAACTTTTTACTTATTATAAACTTTGTTAATTTATTATTATTATTATTACTACTACATACCTTGTTAGTTGACATAAAACTGATAGGTGATACATTATTATTAGCAGTATTATGATTGTGTTGTTGTTATTCATATTATTATTACAAACTTATTTAGTTTTCATAAGCAGTAGTTAAATAGTTATTATTATCAACTTAGTTAATTTTATAAACTTATTTAATTTTTATAAAACTTAATTAACTAAGTTAATTTTTGTAACATAGTTAATTTATTATTAATTAATATAAAACTTAGTTAATTTATATGAAAATTATAGTCAATTATTGTTATTGTTATTATTATAAATTTAGTTAATGTTTATAAGCTTATTTAATTTTTATAAAGCTTTATTAACAAACGAGGATAGTAATTGCTTCCCAAATCAAATTCATTTTGATTAGTGTAGTAATTGATTATACTATGCAGATCGTAATGGCTTGAATATTTGTTAATATAAAGTTTATTATTACTATTATTATTATATATTTTTGATTGATACTCGTCTCTTTATAAATTTAAAGTTCTTATTTATTTTCATGGCAATTATTAGCACCGCAAGTATTTGCACTTCGATATTTGCACTACTAGTACTCCATGCCAAAAATAAATAATCATTAAATCACTTTTATTAAAAAAGCTTGGGAGTTTGGATAAGGAACAACTTTGAATGTATTTTTTAATTTTTACTTAATTAAATGGTTGCACAATGAACATTGAAGTTGCAAATGTTAGAGGACAAACATGCATCTCGTGTATTTTTATTATGCCATAAGATATATTTCTTAACTTGTGTGGAAGTTACGATGGAAATGAATGATAATGTGATACTCTCTCAAAATCAAAGTTACAAGAGAGGTAACACATTATGATATTGGCAAAAATATCACATAAAGATACAGGAGTTTAAACACAAAGTACATAACTAGAGCTCAAGAAGAATAAAAGAAAAAGAAACTTGATCCATGATTGGATTAGTTACTCTAGCAATAAATGGTTCAAAAAATTCAACACGCTGCGCACTTTGCCTGAAGTAACAATTCTAAAGAACATAACGACTGTTCAAAAAATTAGTGGATTTAGAAATAAAGGGATACGGTAAGAACCATGATTAAAACCATAATCTCTACTAGAAATAAACATCATTCAAACTGGAATTAAATGTTGCCCACCATAG
Organism: Allium cepa; assembly: GCA_030765085.1. Classification (NCBI taxonomy): domain Eukaryota; kingdom Viridiplantae; phylum Streptophyta; class Magnoliopsida; order Asparagales; family Amaryllidaceae; genus Allium; species Allium cepa. The sequence continues at coordinate 918,843,585 of CM060931.1, read as the reverse complement.
TTTGGTACACTTTGATCATGGCTCCTAGGGAGAAGCTCCTCATGGATGAAATTATATTAGCAACAATTCATTCAAGTCAGATAAAATTGAAGTTAAGGAAAAACAACTATAAAACTAAAGCAAAAGCTAAAAGGCAAAAACCTTCTGGAGGTATCATGACCTTGTAACACACTTTCAAGTTGCCCTATGAACATCTAGAAATATAACAAAATCAACAGAGCATACATTATATTGAGATTTTCAAGTTTCCATGAATAAAGGCTAATATTTAATTTATTACTAAAACATTAGAGTTTTGATTCCAATTAATAAATTTGCAGATTAGGTGTTGTTTTAGCATCACGACAAGATTTTATAAGATAAGTTATAAATTTTTGATTGCTACATACCTCTTTGTTAATCTAAAATTTCTAAGACCGCCTTCATAGTGGCCTGTTTTCATCTAGTAAAGACAGGAAATAAATAGTATGTTTGATCTAAGAATAAAGCTTAGTTTTTTGGTGCTAGGCTTAAGTACTTAATGAATCTATATTTACATAACTTGCATCATTTATCAATTTACGTGATGTATGATTGTATTTCTTCACGTTAAACTTTGTTTTCAGTTGATGTTAAATTATAAGTGAAACTAGTTGATAAGTATATCATTATAATGTGTACAACTTATTTTGTCAAAAAATAATACATATCAAAACCATAATAGACAACTTAAGGTTTAGTTAAGCAATTTCAGGCTACAGATATCAAGTGCCCTCTTAACTTAATAGCTCAACATGTCATTCTTCTATATGTTCCCACTTTGAATATGTTGTAAAAGGAAAAAGGAAGCAGAAAAACCATTTTCCTCGGGAAGGGAATATGTTTAACAAGAAGAAATAAGAGCACCTCAAGAGACCACCAGATATGATATTTGCCATTGGAGCTAATTTTCCAGTCATCTTGTTGAATAAAATGCAGACAGTTGTCAAAACAAGCTATATATAATTTTATGTTACCAATTACCATGAATGTAAAAGTCTTTATATCAACTTATAAAAAAGATGGAGGATAAATACTTCTTGGAACATGATTCGTCTTAACCTTGAATTTACCTTGTGTTTCAAGAATATACTCATGTTTCCAAAAATCTAGAAAATAGAGTATTGTTTTAGTGTAAATTTAATACATATAATTGAACAAATGTCAAATCATGATACCAAATAAGAGAATGTGAAGCTTCGAAAGAAACAATTCCCATCTCCCCTTGAGCATCATAAGCTATATATTACTCGCTAACCAAATGCAAATTAAAAAAAACAATATAACAACACTTTTTGGACTAGATAGTACGTGTTAACTATATATGTTTATTGAGCTATATATAAATATGTGTGTGAGTAGACAGAGATAGACCCACACACATGCACACATATACATATAACAAACACGCACATGCATGCACACAACGAAACAAATAGAACATGCAGAATAGGTGTAAATCAAAAGGGACCAGCAAATCCGACTATTTGTGTGTTTCCAGTAAACCTTAATCTTCTCTTGTAGAATTGGCTTTCTGACTTGAATTCCTAAATAAGGAATAGATAGGTTCCTGTATCACCAAACAACATCAATTTTGATTGCTCGTGGAAAAATTACAAGAAAATATAGGGTGGGCAAAAATTCATGTTATGCCTTGTAGCTAATAAACACATCATATAATTATCGTTACACTAATCTTAGTGACTTATATTCATATTGTTTATGTTATTACATTTGCACAGACCTACATTCATATTTAATATATGATTGTGAAATCAAAACATTGCGAATTTGAACTATTAGCAAAGGCGAACAATATGATCATACTGTGTATATTTGATTATTGATTTGATGGCAACCATTTCATTTGAATTCTTGTTATGTACATGCCTTTTATTCTACAATACAAATGACTAATATGACAATTAAACTTGCATACTGTAATTTACTGGATCCTATCAAGAACTAGTATAAACAACACATATTTCAAATTAACCTCTTCAGTTGTTTTCATCACCAATCAATTACAGTACAACGCTCCACATTGTGAAATTCGATATATACATATAAGATTAGATGAAACTGATACACAATTCATCTACCAATAGTCAAGAAAGTAAATAAGATTTACATCTCATTTTGTGAAATTAACCTGGATTGACAAAAACATCATCCTAAATCTAAAAACTAACAAATAATCACAAACAAATAGAAACAAATTCGAAAATCGTTCACTTTATTCTCAACGTAGGGGAACAAATCTAAAGGCTCGGAAGATAAAATGCCAACTTCATTGTTGATGTCATCATCATTCAAGTGCGACCAATCATAGCAATCGGCGAATGCTTCAATACTACTAGGGATGTCTAGATTATTATTGTCACTGTCATTAATTTCAACATTAGTAGTAGGGTTCAAATTGAACCACGAAGAGGAAGATACCAGTTTTTGCTGAGGAGTATTCCGAAGGAGTGATTTAGGATTTGAAAGAGAGAGAGAGAATTTAAGATTATAGAAAAAATTGGAAAGAAAAGGAAGAGGGAAATAATTTGAGTAGAGGCGGAACAAAAATAATTGGGGAGCCCGCATCTTAATTGTTATAGAGCCAATTCTATATTAAATAAAAAAAATTTTAACAAACAATAATGCTATGGAATCAAGTGTTCTCTGTTGGCGTTATAAAAAACAACTTCTCTTACAATGGGGTGAAGTGACAGGGGCATTAATTGCATCTAGACGATCGAGATCTGATGACACTTCGAGTCCAACGGCTGTGATGATGGGGGTTGGTATTATAAATAGTCTTCATCTTCTTCCCTTCCATTTTTTACCAAAGCAACTTAAAATTTTAACTGTTAAACCTTCAAAAAAAACCTCTACTATTCAAGTTTTTTTGAGAAGAAATAAGCTTTCCTCCTCCTCCTCCTCCTTCGCTTCTAGGAAAGTCGTGGCCATTGAAAAGCTTTGAGCTTTTGTAATTTTTATTTTCACCATTTTATTTTACTGTGTTTTTCTAATGCTTGAATTTGTTGTTGCTTTTGTGGGATGCTTCGGTCGGAATCCAGACTTTCTTAGTCATCCTTGGATATCGATCGACCATCGCTGCCACTAGCGATGTTGGCGAACTTCACAATGGGCTTGTTATTTTTTAATCGTAATATTAGTAATAACATTAGTAATGGGTTATAGACTAGGGCCAGTTCTATAGCCATGGGTTTTAAGTAAAAAATAGTGTGATAAGTAAGGGCCGTAAGGTCTATTTCTTAGCTTAGGAGTTTAAGTCATGAGCCAACCTACATAGGGTGCTTAGCTCGAATACGTATGAAGATGGTCATCCAGCCTCCACCTTGGGATTTTGCCTTCGGGTCCTGCCAAACAAGGATGTTGGGGAATCGTCTAAATTATGTCGCTTATATTTTATATGGTACCTCTAGATCAACCTCTACCATGATATCAACCTCTGCTGGTATTACTAGCCTTAATGCATTTGAGCCGGCAGGCGAGAAAGTTAACTTGGCTAAGAGTCCGGTGGTCATGGATGCAATATAGGGTTGGTTAGATATCCCATGGTTGTCAACTCTCCTCTAGGATTCTTCGAGCTTTATTTAGGCTACTTCAAGGTGGGAGATATGTTGCCTCTCCACCCCAGCTTCATCTCTATTTGCAGTGCTTTTGGGCTTGCTTCGGTCAGCTCACTTCCAGTATCTATCGGATCCTCTACAGGCTTTAGGTCACTTGCACCAATCTCAACCATCTTGAGCCGATCGCTCCTTTGGTCAATATGGTTTTTCGACTGTAGAAGTAAATCAGGAATCCAAACAGGATATACTTTCATTCGCAGGCTAAGATCAAGCCTGTTATTTTCACGAGTGTTCTTAACAAAGCCGCTTCATATTGAATGAGGAAATACTTCTTTGTTCCTTCTGAGGAGATCCCCGAGCTCCAGCACTTCGAGTTCCAAAACCCCCGACAAGTCTTCATTTCCTTTCTTTTTTCCTTTATCTCCTTTCTTTTGTTCCTTTGCTTAACTTACCTATTGACTTAAGCTTCTATTGATTTTATATGCATCGGCTACGAGATGCTAAGCGACTATGTTGATCGGTTGAAGTCGACTGGCAGCCAGATTCGGGACTTGAAGATCCTAATAATCGATACTAACTTTCACTAAATCGGGCGAATAAGGGGAGCCAAACAACAGTTTTGAAACTGTCCATCCCAATAAATTTGATGACAAAGAAAGTTTCTAAGACAAAGAGGGACTATTCTTAGGTCAAGTTCCAAGACCCCATGGCCGGGTTGATCATTGAATTTGAAAGAGGAAATTATGACATTGTTATGGGTAATTAGGAGCTTGAGGAGTGGCAACTAGTAGACCTTGATAAACAAAGTGATGTTGTGCCATCGCCTAAGTGGGAAGTGCACGACCCACGTCATTTGGTTGATGTCCTAATAATCCTTGTATACCTCCAGTCGTTTCTTGGGATATCAGCGAGAGCTTCTAAGGAAAGCATTGTAGGGGAAGGGTCAATAAAGCAGCGCGTCTATAGGGACGCTTATGACCCATTATATCTCAAATATAACAAAGTGCCTTTGTGTGAGTCTCATCTCGGGATTGATCAAACTAGTGTAGACAGTTCAGTCTCTTCATTTCCGCCTCTTGCTCGAAGATGAGGCTGGGCCGGTACAAATGTTAGCTTACATAAACTTGACTTTTTTTACTTTACACTTTGACTGACTCTTGCTTTTCTTGTTGTTGCAGTGGCTACAAAGCTAAGTTTCAATGCCTTTGACCATATGGAGGATGTCATCTAGACCATCGTGACCCATATGCCCACTACGTCCAATATGCCAATGGCACCCGAAGTCGGCCAATCGATCATCTATTTGGCCTTGAGCCCCGTGCGATCTCATCGACAATCCATCGAAATCAAAAAGAGGAAAAGAGAGGCAGCCAACCCATCTTTAGTAATTGAGGTTGCTACTCCTTATCTAAGTTCCTTCACATTTATGACATAGAAGGGCTGGCTATCAAGGATGAGATAGCGTCGCCGAGGTAGGTTTCTTTGAACATCTCCTGTAGCGAGCATACCGAAGACCTAGAACGCCAGATGATGGCTTTTAACTCATGTCCATGAAGACCCTCTTATACTTCTGGTTGTTTAGTCCAGGTATCGCTGCATTCGCATCTTAGATGATGTGGAGAAACTTTAGAAGGACCTACAAGCCAAGGAAGAATCCCTAAGGATGGCCAATGCCGAGGATGTTAAAACAAAGGAGACAATAAAGGCGACAAAGGAAGCAGCCGATGCGACCAAGAAATTGGTGAGGAAGGTGTTCTAGGCAAGGGGTAAGGTAGATAAGATTGCGACGGACCTCAAGGAGAGCCATGATAAGGCTAGGAAGGAGGCCGAGAGCCATGGGTTGACTTGGGCTAGCATATGGTAGGATGCTGGACGGTTATGGATGTGGATACCACTAAGAAGCGAAGGATGATAACTAGCCAAACTAGTTGAGGATCCGATAAACGCCATGCTTAGGGAGAGCTTCCGCTTCTCGATGTCTACCAATAGATTCAATTTTGAGGCCTTTGCCTAGGTCTGGTAGGAGATAGCCGAAGAGATACGAGCAGGTGGGATCGTCATACTAGATGTTCTTACACAGGAGTAGCTAACTCCTTAACCCGACCTGTTGATAAGCCGGTTGTGTAGATATTTTTTCTTTCATCTTTTTGTATGCCTAGTAGGGCACGTTGCTTACCACGCATTTTGTAGACGAGTGAAACTATTTCCGTTATGAAATTTGTCTAATTAGTTTATTGCTTTATTTGTATGTTGTTTTTAAGGTAGCATACTTTGAGTAGCCGATATAGTCCCTTTATATCTGCACCTTTACATTATCGCAAGATGGATAGAATGTCAGATTAAGGCAAGGACGGGTAGTAAGTATGGCCTATTCTTGCAAACTTTGTGTTGAATTTACTTAGTTAACCTGTCTTAATTGATAGGTCAGGTCGGTTAATGAACTCGGATGCAACCATAGTTCATGCAACCCGATTTTTTTCAAATAAGAAGGCTGACATATGATAGCTCGGCCTCACTGTATTTCTTTGTTATTGGGAATTCTCGACTCAAACCTATGCATCGAGTGGCTCGAAGGTTCTCTTGGGTGGCATGCAGCAATATTGAGTGGCAATCGGTTCTGGCTTAACCTTGAGTGCTAATTGGCTTAAAGGTTCTCCTAGGTAAAAAGCAGTATAATTGAGTGGTAGGCGGTCTCGGCACAAACTTGATCGCTGAATGGCTCGAAGGTTTTCTTGGGTGGCACAACCAGTTGATATTGAGCCCAACTTATTTCTATGAAGGTGTAATACCGACGTCGGACTTTGGCATCACTCAGGGTAACATCTCCAATCTCGACAATAGTGCCTCATCCCGCAAGGGGAACTGGCGACATCATGGGCTAGGGATAAGGGATGGTTATGGTCACATATCTAGTCACCGATGCATCTCAATATGAAGGGGAGAGACGTCACTCAAACTCATATGGTGGGCAGGCATTCCCAAAGCAAGGAAGTGAATACATGGCGATTTAATCTTACTAGATAGCTAGGTAGTCCCCAAACAAGGAAGTTAATGCATGGTAATTCACATTCGCGGGTAGTTGGCAGATAAAGAAGGAAGCTAAGGCTCGTGTAGTCCTTGATGGCAAAGGTCGGTAGTCTCCAATCGATGTCATAATCACATAATAACCCATCCTCATTGGATAGAATATAAAGATGGTGGGTGATCCTAGCTCGAACCTGAGCGTAGGCCTGAAAGTTCTCTTGGGTGACGTCATGGCCAGTTAGGCAGTCCTTAAGCAAGGAAGTGAAAGTATGGTAGCTCACCCTCGTTGGATAGCTGATCGCCAAAGGGGGTAGCGTTGAATGGCTGCGCAGTCCTTAGCAACGGAGGTTCTTAGTACCGAAGCAAGGAAGTGAGCAAATAATAACTCACTCTTACTGGATAGCTTTGGTGAACGTGTTGAATGAAGCTGAATCTGAAGTCTTCGATGTATTCTTCACAAAAGTTGTAATATATAGCCTTATAATTATGGTTGGTTTTCATATATGATAGGCCGAAGATGCATGGTGTTCCAAATGCAGGGAATATAGGTTCCATCTTGGTGAGAGAGGTGATAATACCATTTGTCAAGACAATAATTAAAACATACGACCCCTTCCAGGTTCGGTCGAGTACTCCTTCATCTTGGTTCTTTATATTTGCAAACATCCGACGCAGAACTAGATTAGTGACAATGAATTTCCAGAGCTTTACTCTTGGGTTGTAGTGCTTGGTTATCTTCCACTTATAGGCTTCAGTGTGGAGTTCCATCTTGGCTTTTCATTCTTCTACAGTGTCAAGCCCAAGCTTTTGTAGCTTATCATTTACTCTGGCTCGTAGGTAAGACATTGAGGTGAGGGGACACCTACCTCGATGGGTAGCATGGATTTATACCCATAGGAAAGCAAGAAAGGAGTATGACCGATTGAAGTGCTGTTGGAGGTGCGATAGGACCAAAGAACGAGCGATAGTTCTTCGGCTCAGTTCCCTTTAGCTTCTGTGAGGCATTTCTCGAGTGGTGATTTGATGATTTTTTGATAGCCTTGACTTTTCCATTGGCTTAAGGATGGAAAATGAAAGAGAAGCATTTATCGATCTCATTCCTTGCGCAGAAGTCTTGAAAAATACTACCCTTAAACTAAGTGCCATGATGATCTTTAGCAGGCCAAAACAACAGATGATGTATTTTATGATGAAGTTCAAGATCTTGAGGGCGGCGACCCAAGTAAGGGGCTTGGACTCGACCCATTTGGTGAAGTAGTCGATGGCGACTATGGCCAGATCGGACCCTTCCTTGACATTAAGGAACTCTAATATCAAGTCAATTCCTTACATGTTGAACGACCACGGGAAAGTCATGGGAGTAGGGAGAGTAGGAGAGGCTCTTGGGTCTTAGGAAACTATTGACATCGGTTGCATTTACTGACGTATTCCATAGAAACTTTGATAATAGTATGCCAATGGTAACTTTCCAGCCGACCTTTTTTGCTAGGCTTTTCCCCTCGACGAGATCCCCACAAAACCCCTCATGCAGCTCTTTTAGGATATAGCCGGCTTTGTCTTCAGACATGCACCGCTGAAAGAGCAACCCTGTTTGTAGAGCTTCCTACCTAAATTTGTGTGGTGGGGGGCCCTGTAGAGAATTTTCCTGACTTATTTGTGGTTAGTAGGAAGTTCCTCACTTGTTAAGTACTTGATAATGGGCACATTTAACTGTTCGTGGACAACACATCGATCTCCATGGTTGTTTCCTCTGGCTTATACACAAGGAATGACTCCTTATGGGTTGCTTGATACCTTAACCAGCTGATCGGCTTTAGCATTCCGCTCCTTGGGTATCTACTTTGGGTTGAACTCCGTGAACATGCTGATTATATTCTTAGCCTCGGCAACATATAAGGCTGGTTCTCATCCTTGACTTGAAAGTGCTTGCTAATTTGATTGACGACTAGTGACGAGTTATTGAAGGCATGATTGAAATCCATGTGTCACTCCCTTGCCATCTCGAGGGTGGTCAGGACAACTTCATACGCGGTCTTATTATTCGTTGCCTTGGAAGTGAGGTAGACTGCAAAACATAGTCCTCTTCCTTTAGGAGTTTCATGGACCAAGTCGACCCTTGCCCCCTTCTCATTTGACGCCCAATCCATATATAGGCTTGTTATTTATTGCTAGTTATAGTCTCTTCTTCACCATTATCCGGGATTAAGTATTTGATGCGAAATCCAACATGATAGGGAACTAGTGGCCATTTCCTCCGATGCAAAATCCATGCATAACATCCTAGTCTCTGGTGACTATTCACTTTTCTCATGCAAGCCTCCATGCTATGTTGTTACACTACCATGGAACATCGTATTTCGATGGCTTTGCTCTTTCTTATTCAAGCCTCCGAGACCTTCCCATTCAAACCATTGAGGGTCCAGACACTCCCGGACTGCTCCATCATCAATAAAACCGATAGCTTGAAATATATGTCTTGCAGACCATATGGTATCCCATGTCATTCCTGGGATGCGAGGCTCGTGAAATAACGCTATTCTTTTCGTAAAGCAATTCTTTGCTTTTCACAAAGCCACGCTTTGCAAAGAAAATTCCACTTAGAATGCCACATTGCCATTTCTAACAACACGTTATTGATTTCCATAAAAGTACAATCTCTGAGCTCGTACATCTCAGAGAAGGGTGTTAAGTATAGGAGGGGTTACCTTCTACACCACCAAAGAGATGTACGTTTGTAGAGATCAATGTACGTGGTTTTCGAAATGCAATGTCAGACACTCATCCATACAAGTTGTCCAAATGAAGGACAAACTGAATGCACTCCTCCTACTAGTTCATGTTTAAAAGTCACCCTTAGGATTAATAGCAAGTAGTCTTCGCAAATCGAAGATTTTTGTACGAAGGCACAACTGCCACCATATATATATGATATGAGGATTAACCCATAGGTTAGTGGCAAACAACCCTACATCATGAAGATCTTCGTCTTCAAATCATTGTCTTCAACATATCTTCACTTTGGAACACGTATATTGGTTCAAAGTGGTTTTGGAATAGGAATTACCCAAATCCGATCCCGTTTCTCCGATCCAATCATCGATAAAAAGATGTCAAGCATATAAGTTATTATCAAACAACATCAAATCAATTTATCAAATCAAATATCTTTTGGAGATATATTCTTTTAAACTATTCCTTTATCTTTTAAGAGTATATGGAATCATTAAGCCTTATTTATCAAATTCTCTGGTTGATTAATCCTCTTTAATCTTGGAATAATTCCAAATCATTTAACCTTTTAATTAGGAAAACATTTCCAAATCATTGATTTAAATCTTAACAAAGATTTCTTATTTTCATATTATAACCTTTAAATGGGTCAAAAACAATGTTATTCAAGACATATTTACTATAAACCCAAATCAATTAGTATTTAGTAGAAAAGGATCCATGGAGACTAGACTGATTATACTTAATACCAATTTCCATGTTCAACCTTTAGTATTCATCGAATAACGGTGGAATCACCTTTTAAATTCACACGGATAGATGAGTTCCCTCCTCGGAATTTAATATAGAGTTTAACTAGGGTATTCTCTATACCACCAAAATCATATTTTAAAATCTTGTTTAAATTTTGAAAAATTCCAAATCTCTTTTCTTCTAACTTAAGAAAATGTGGTTCGAGTAGATCAAATTAACTATCCCCTCCGTTGGGTCAGTTCGGATGGCCAAATCAGAATCCAGACACTGGTTGTCCAAGCTCGAGTCTAGAGACTATCTCTCTATCACCCATAAGGCGGTCAAGTTATTTGATCAACTCTAAATTCTTTATATGATCTTTTTTAGAGATGATGTTCATTTACTTAACACTATTCAAAATATTGCTTTAAAACAATTTTTACTTTAACCATTTATTTTAAACTCGTCTAAAATAATCATAAAACTTCTAAATCATCTTCAAAATACTTAATTATTCATTTGAAAAGATTACTAAAGAGATTGGGGAAGAATAATTTAATTCAAACCATGACTTGCAAAAGTTACCGAAAACCATTGCAAAAACCGCTATGAATAGTATTTTAAAGCTTTTTTGGTCAAAACACTAATTCCATTTCATATAAGTCTATTTTTATAACTCAGACCCCCTTTAAAACATTTAAATATATTTATGGAATTTATTTCATATTTTTAATCATTTAAAAATATCTATTTTAAAGAATTTACCACTTTAGTTTCTGAACTGCCAAAATGCAATATTTTTGAAATCTTGTTTGGACATAACTCAAAATCTACTAGATGAAATCTTGATTTCTCACTTTTAATTGAAAATTATATTCTAATGGGTTCAGAAAATTTTTATTTCAAAGAATTCCGACGTATATTGAATCCGACACATTGATTTAACTTTTAGAATGGAAAATTACGAACTACTGCTACGCGGCAAGCTCGATTTGGCTCAATTTTCAAACTTCATTAAACTTTGCCAAAATTTGTTAAAATGTTAAAATACCATAATAAACCATTTTAAATCATTACAAACTATTTCTTACTGCATTAAAAACTCATTTTCCACTTTATTCCATATTATATTTTTATAATATTCATTTTTCAACATTTTTGTATTCAAAACTATAAAGAGGCTTAATAAAATCCATACACATATTAATATAAATGTATTTTTCATGAATTAACTATGGTTAATTAATTAACCATTTCTATTTTGATAAATATTATTTTCTCATTATTTGTTATATTTATCATAACAAGGCTATCAACCATATAATCAACCAATTTTCAAACATCCATATAAATCATCCAAGATATATAATGGTCATGTTAACATACTAGAAATAATTATAGATGTTATTTAATAATTACGAATGTCGATACTCACTATTGGTTTCCACTCCACCAAAATTTTCTCGAAACTTCTTGAATTGATTCCGACGGAAAATCGACAGCACTTACTTCCCTTTTCTTTGCCCCGGATCGAATTTTCTCTTGCATCCTTAGAAGTGAACGACCTTCTTGGATGGAGGGATGGAGTTCGGCCTAAGGGGTGATGAAGAGTGCCTGAATGGATAAGAGGAGAAGAGGTGGAGTACGGACTCCTATCTCGACTTTAATAAGGTATTTCTGAGTATATGGTAGTTTTTATTTTAGTAGAGCTTCACTATGATGGAAGAGACTAAAGAAGCCATTAGAAAGCTTAGGAAGAAGAGAGAAGAAGATGATTTTGATGTGAGGATTTATGAGAAGATGGTGCATGTATTTATAAGAAAACTATGGAAAATATATTCCATCACATCTCCTTTCACCATGTGCCAACCCACTTCCCTTCCATCATTCATGACCGGCCATCCCCTCATCCATACCCCCTCCCATGTGCTACCAAGTGATGGTGAGTTTTATTTTACTTTGTTTAGGAAAATATCTAGATTTTTGTAAATAAATATCATGATAATTTGTTTAGTTTACCATTATTAAATACGAGATATAAATGGTAATTATATATGTAAATGTATGCGTGTTCATCTGCATGTGCATATGTGTTTATATGTTTACTTTTGACAAACCAAGTTGCAACGTTTTGATACTTCTATTTGCTAAACTGTTGTGAATTCGAAGTCCGAATTCCGGTCACAGTTTCACTTATTAATTAAATTACAAATAAATGTTAAAAAAAAATCTAAAAACTAATTTCTTATAATTAGTAGTTAATTAAAAAGGTCACTTTTGAATAATAAAACTATATAAATCAATATTAAACAAGTGTTTACAAAAAGTGCTATCGTATCGACAAAAGGTTATGAATTTGTTATATTTTTTAAACAGGTATATATCTTTATAAAACTATTATAAATGATTTATCATCCATATATAACTCATTAAAATGAATTATTATCTTTTTAAACAATTATTTGATTATTTATACTTTATTTAAAATTCCAGAAAATATATAAAAGCGATGATATCCGTGATGATGTCATAAAGACATTATATTTCCAAAAATAAAATAAAACAATTTTACTACATATTCTTACTTAAGTGGAGAAATAAGTGTATGTATCCAGTTTCGTTCACGACTTCTGACAGTTAAAAAGTTGTTTATCGATAAAACGATTCTTGATCATTTTACCAATATTTTTCCAAAAAATATAGTTTGGTAAACATTTTTCGAAAACAAGATCATCATTGTTATTTATCATATAAAACATGATTATTTATGTTTAATAATCCTGTATTTGAATATTTAAAATTAATTAAGTATTCCACTTAAAAGTGATAAAATTACGGATTGTTACAGTTGATAAACCAAGTTATCGCAAGTTGAAGGAATGGAGTTATCGTAGGTTGATGAAAATAAGCCATCGTAGATTGAGAAAAGTACTATCTGGTCTACAGCATGGCAAATCCTAATTAATCCAGTTAGGCCACATCGTCACAAAGGTAATGGAAGGAGTTGTGCCATGTGTCGAAACAATGATGTGCCACGACAGCAAAATCTAAACCTTTCATTCCTGTGAACGCCACATATCAAAGATATAAAGGTCCAAATTCTCTATAAATAGACATACACCCTCTACTTAGAGGTGGCGAATTTCAAATTATACTTCTTCCCTAGTTCATTTTTCTTGAGCATAAATAAAAAGCTTGACACTTAGACTCAAAGGCTGATTAGAAAAATTCAAATTGTGACTTTTTGACTTAGTACTTGAACAATTGCCTATTTGCATACTTGATTATTGTTGAATGTAACGACTAGCATACTTCCCCTAGAGTCCAAACTCGTGTCAGAGTATCACTAACTTCTATGAACCGAGCATATGAGTTAGGGCCAAATTTGACCTAACAAGATATAACTAATTCACTTGTTTGTTGACACCTCATTTGAATTAAGTCAGATTATACAACTAATTTGATTCTTAGCACCTTCTAGTTAGTTTCTAGAATATGTATTTAGCCTTGGAATCTTGTGGGCTTCTTAATGGCTCTCTTCGACCTTGTGTGGTGCTTTTGTGTTTCCTTGTGTATTTATGATGGTGTTTTGGTTATTGGCTTTTGAAGTGCTATGTATTATTTTTGGGTTGGGATTCTTATTAGATGCTATATATTTTCAAGGTTAAATTGTCTAACTTTAAATATGTTTATTACTTTTATCTTTATTGTTGATTGTTGATGTATTCAAAATTTTAGCCTTTAATGTTTTCACTTGTATCCAGAGAAACAAAATGCATCAACATTTGACTTATTACTATTTTTTTTTTCTTATTAGATCACTGGTTGTTTTTAGTTTATTCAGAAGAACTTTTATCTTCTGAATGATACTTTCAACTTTCAAGTTTTCACCTTTTACAGGTTTAACTGTTTTATACCGCCTATTCAAAACATACATGCATCAATTGGCTGATATTGATTAATGTTAATTTTATGTTCATCCACACGTCGTTAATTCATTCAAATACATCAAACATTTATTGATAAAAAAGAAGAAAAACGAAAAAGGAAGGAAAAAAGTGCTCAATTCTCCTACGCTCATGTGCCAACTCACCATCAACCATTGATTTCGATATGATAATAATTGAATTTGATTTAGTGGACCCATGTACTAATAAGATCACTCTCATCAATGGTTGAGATTTATTTGGGCACATAGGGACATGAAAAGGGGACCGGAGATTTCATCGTGAGAAAAAAATAGCGAAATAAATAAATAAAAAGATCCATTAACTTTTCATCTGCCAATTTGCATTAAAGATATACACTGAATATCATATTTTAGTTTGGCTGATAATTATAGTACATATATATGGTGCAACAGTTAGCAAAGATTACAATTTATTTATGTTTGTTTACAATTCCTTTGAGAAGAGTTAGGTAGTGTGCACAAGATGTGTCTGCGTGGGACAGTGTTGTATTCCTTTTTAGTTGACTTTCCCTTCTATTTTGAAGAGCTGCTTATTGAAAAAGTGCTACGCATATATACGTTAGAAAACAATAAACTTCTTATAAGTGAAAATTGTAAATAATTTATGAAGTTTTTAACAGTCAAAACATTCAGTGTACATACTACAACTATATAGTATATACCAACTAATAAATTTTCTCTTCCACAGGGTTACCACTTACCACATTATAACTAAACTAGTTATAAATTTTGAACCTTTATTTTTCATGACTAACCTGGCAGGATTTTCATGTCCTCCATTGCAAACCAGTTCCACCATAGAAGCTAAATCATGAAACCAACATGTTTTTTGTAGAGGATTGAATGCCTATAGGGTTTATTGTGGCACTTCTTTGCTTTTTAGAAGCATAAAAAACATGTTTCAGAAGGATACAGAATGGACTAGACTTCACTATGCTTAAACATGAGTAAGAAGTATCAGGTTTTGATGCACATCATAAATTTTACTATTATGTGCATGTCCACGATAGTTCTTAATTAGGATATCAATTGTATAAATGTAGAGATTTAACATAGCTTCTCTGCCTCTTTAGCTATGCTATTATCAAATTTATTTTAATGACTTGACTTATGTTTTGTAGCTTCTATGGTGAGAGCTGATTTTCTACCAGCTAAATGCCTCTGCCCCCAAGTTAGTCGTCTTCATGTACCCAGTCTAATCTGAATCATCCATAACATGATTTGTTCAATTACTGAGATTTACATTGCTATTAAAGTAACATGATAACACACAAATGAATGATTGTGATGAGCCTGACACAAATGGACATGACAGAGGAATTGACTCATTTTCTACCTTCTACTTGGCATGTCACACATTCCATGCACATCTTTTTGGAGTTTGGACATTATTCTCTTGTAAACCCCAAACTCCGTTAATTGCGAAATCTAGAAGCTTAGATAGTGTTTGGTTTAAAAATAATTTTTGTGATTTCCGTTTTCAATTTGCATATCAAATATGAGGAGAATAGAAGGACAACAGAAGGGATGAAAGAAAAATGAATGAGAGGACAAAGGAGATAAAAGAACGGCGGAAGAATGGATTGTTTCATGTGATTGTTTATTTTCCAAAACATGAAAAACAAAACAAAAAATTGTTTTCTATTTTGTATGTTAACTTCGTTTTCTAAATTCGTTGTTTTCGATAATATACATACGTAATGTGTATTTTTGTATGAACGAAAATACAAAACCAGAAACATTAAATCAAACACAACCTTAGTTATTTACTCCTTTGACATCTATTGTGAATGATAAAACATTAAGAACAAAACATGATAAATAGAAATGGAATGAACTAAACACCAAATCTTACAAGTAAAAAGAGCAGATAGAGTAAAATATCATTTATAAAATCAACCAAAACCACTAGCAATCGAAATGGTCTACACTAAAAACAAAAGCAAGATCATGCATGCTCTAAATTTCATATGGGCATGAACTCCTCAACCATTGGAGTCTCGTTATGATCAAAACTTGTCCTAGTTGGAAGTTGATCTAAACTCAACTGTGTATTAACTATTGGGAACAATGAATTTCGACTGAGTCGTATACGTTGTCACTCTCTTGAAAACGTTTCGGCGTTTTGCTTCGAAGGTGCAAAGCAGTTCTGAAAAGACTAACTCCGCCGCCTCTAGCTAAAATAAAACAGCCTTTTTAATCTGAAAAAAAATATCAACTTGTTTGCACTGACAAAGTCAATTCTGATTTGCATTTTGAAATATTGCTCAAGGTGTTTAGTTTTGTTGAATACAAAAAATGTTTGTTATTCTTTGTTGAAGGAAAAAGAAATTTTATTTCTTAATAAAAATTGTATATGTATTTTAATTTATTCTCGGTTAAAACAATATTGTAATACCGGCTCAATAATAATGTCACATAATATATTACCGTTATGCAAGTGTAACGACTCAATTATAACAATGATTCATAAATATGTTACCATTATATATAAACTTGAAACGGTTCAACTATAATAATGATTCATAAATGTATTACCGTTACAAGCTTGCAGTCGTTCAATTATAATAATAATTCATAAATAAATTACCGTTAACCTGTTTTTTATTTAATTTTTTTAAATAAATTCACTTCATAACAAAAACATTTTCAACATTAACATCTTCATCAAAACGGGAAGACAAACTTAATTTTTCTAAACTGTCCGTGATTTCTTTTACAACGTTTGCTGGCAAAAATACATCTCCATCATGCTTAGCTTACTTTTCTCTTTATAATGCTTAACTGTGTGTCCTCCTTTTGCATGGTATAGGGGCAGAAATTTCTGCCGCATAACCCTCATTCATCAATTTGGGTCTTTTTACTGCCTGATTTGAGAATTCATCAGGCTTCTGATCACTTTTTCTTTTGTTAATGGCTTCTTTGTGCACTGCTCTGAAGAAGATTCATCAGGCTTCTGATCACCTTTTCTTTTGTTAATGGCTTCTTTGTGCACTGCTCTGAAGAAGAACTTCATGTCTTCCACACCTGACATCATTTCTTCTTCTTCATCTTCTTCTTCTTCATCTTCTTCTTCCTCTTTCCTTTTTTGCTCAGCTTCTGTAATTTGTTCAAGCATGCTGCATTGCTTGCCAACGTTACCCATTTTCAATTATAATCTGCAAATTTTGGTGCAATAATGAAGTGAATTCAAGCTATTTAGAAAATTTTACTTAGATATAAAGAAAATGAGCATTATAACTGATCCAGAAGATTATTCCGAATCAATGAATAATTCTTTTACTGAAAATATATTAGAAGAAAATTTACCTTCAGTCAACAAAATACCGAGTAATGACTGATGGAGTTCTCCGTGATTTTTATTGTGCAATGAAGCTTCAATCAACAAATTACTGAGTAGTGACTGATCGATGGAGTTCTCAGTGAGTATCTGTGTTTATATGGTGAAAAGATATGAAGCTTCAATCAGCAATTTACAGGCTTATATTTGCTAAAGAATTTAAGTAATTACGGAAAGTTGTAGTTGGATGAGATATTAATTGTTTGTCATTTGGTTTATTTTGGTTAACGTTCTAGTTATATATTCGCTGTATATTAACGTACCATTTTTTATTTTTTATTTTTCAAAAACCAGGAGAACCCGAAGACCGTTAAACTCCCGAGAATGGTATAATAAAACCTTCTGCTGATCCAAGTCTTCGTACTCTCGGTAAATTTATATATGACAGGAAAGAGTATGATAGGAATCAAACCTGAATTTTTTTACTAGAACTCATGTCCTCTTTCCGCTGCGCCTCACCCACGGACTGTATATTAACGTAACATATGAAATTGTGTAACTAAGTTTTCGTTTAGTGGGGAAAAGCGTACCAAAATTCATCCATTCACCAAAAATTTTATCTAATTAAATGATCATCTATTCTATACTTCTTTGAGTTTGTGTGTAAGCTAAATCTTGACTAACCAATTTTTTTCTCTAAGGCTTTGTTTGTTTGGAAAAACAGAGGCTACATGGTTAACGAAAAAAGTGATCATAACTAAAAAGGTTGTTTGGTTAGAAAAATTGTTTTGAATAAGCTACTCGATCTAGCAAATTTGATTAGCAAATATTTATTGCCTTTTGTACTATTGAATGTTGATTAGTAGCATTTTTCTCATTTACATTTATTTTTGGCCATTTTTTCGAACCATTGTTTGAAAAAATAAAACGACCCATTATAAAGATGGGCTTACACTATAACTCTTTATGGGTATTGTTGGACTAAAAAGCGGCACAACATCTCAATCGAACAAAAAGGGGATATATCTATGGTAAAATCAAAGAGAAACAACAAATAACATATGATTTATACAGTGGTTCGACCAAAATTCATACCTATGTCCACTTTAATATTATTAGATTTAGATTCATTACAAGTATAAGCACTATTACAATGATTTCAGAACTTGAAAACAATTTACGGCCGGATTCAATAACACTCAGTGACAATAGTTGAAGTGGAGGTTAGCAGATGAAGAATATGAAGACCAAAGATCAAAAGTCCTTTCGATATTAATATTTATCGGTGGAACCGTCCGTCCTAGTCGCCAAAATCATGGAAGAATGGGTAAAACTTTATGTTTGAGAATTTAGGGACGAAGAATAAGTTATTTTGAAGAGAAAAATTATGTTAGTACCGACCACAATTATGGTCGTCCAAGCAAATTTAGCCACGTCATACTTTTACAGACTCCTCGATCTCTTGAAGTCCAAGGGTGGATCACCCTGAACAATCAAATCAGTACTGACCATAATTGCAGTCAGTACCGACCATGTATTTTTTGCCAAGCTGAATCCAAACTATCTGAGTTGCGTCATGTAGCCGTTCCAATTGTGCATCTAAGTTCTTGTTTCTTTCCGTCTTCGTCTCAATGTCTAGATCCACCTAGAAGCTTATCGATTCAAACGTTGGATATCACTTGCCCCAAATTATGTTTTCATGAAACAAAACGTGCTTTGAATCAAGAGTCTATGCAGTTAAAGCACTCATCGATTCTATAGCGGTGGATGTGCAAAATGTTATAGTAGGGATATAACGGAAAATAGCGAAGATGCAAAATGCTTCATTATGTATAAAACCAAATATTTAAAGTTAATTTATCTCGTTCTCATGTCTTTTGTATAGGAAAAGAAATATTTTTTAATCTTGTGTAATAAAACTTAAGGATATCATAATTTATGCATATTAGATTTGGTGACTATAATAGATTTTCGACTAATATTGAGCACTTGTGCCTTAAAATTAGGTCTTTAACCTAATTTTGTTTATTCAATTTAAAAGAAAACTACTCAAACCAACATTTGTACATTAATGTTGCTAAAGCGGATGCTAAAATGTCTTGATTTAGCGAGTGTGTTGGAAAATAGGGGGCTAAAACCGGATCTACTCTTTAATAGCGCTAAATTGAAATAGCGTAGCTGTTGAAGAGCGCTATGAGCTATAGCAGGGCTTTAACTGCACAAATCAAGACAAACGATATTATCTCAGTTACCCAAGAGTCTCTGGGTAGCCAATGGTTCACTTTGAAGCGTCGTATCTGTTCTAACGACAACCATTCGTTACTTCAAATTGTTAACGTACCATCTCTTTTCTTGCAACCAAGTGGGGGCTCTTATCAACTTGGAGATTGTATCATATCTTGATCACGTATATTTCTTTCTCCCTTTTCTCCTCACTTTCCTTTCTTTTTATTTTATTTTAAATTCATAAGCTGAATCATGTCGGTACCGACATGATTTCTAGATTTTTATTAACTTATATAAATAACTCAAGACTTAGCTTATTTTTTCACCTGATTCACATTTGCTAACACTGTCTTTTCCTTCGCACCTTTCAATTTCAGTCGCCGATCTCCTCGAATCTCTGACATCAATGTCGTCATCACCATTAATCACCACTAATATCGTTCCTAACACCGACCACCAATCTCCAGAGCAGCCTCCCCACCTCGGCACGGAGTTCTCCATCCCAAAGTGTTCTTTTCAGATCTATATCCTAAATTCAAAGGTGGGTTTCTAGCGTCATCGCGGGTGATGGTGATGCTTTAGATGTCATTGTCAATTCCTTTTCACCATCATTAATCTATGGCCAAGGAGATGACTGTGAGCCATGTCTCGTGTTTGATCAGAGCCAACATTCCACTTTTCAAAGAAAAATCACTATTTGGGTCACTTAGGGAAACTCAGGCCATACACGAAGCCAACATCAAGGTTCTTTTGGCTTACACCGAATTTCCTTATTTCTCCAATCACATGATGTTTGCTTTGTGTTATGACAATTCTTATCCAGGGTTTTTCTTTAGTTGGCTTTGCTTTACATTACCATTGATTTTCTACAAATGAAAGGCACTATGGTTGGCCTCATTGAGTCTTGGTCGAAAGTAAATCAATGGTTAGCCTTCAGTGAGACAGTTTTCAAGAAGGATCGTGTAAAATGCACTTCGGCATCCAAATTAGACATTTAAATTAATATTGCAAGTTACACGTCACAATCTTATGTTCCTGCAAAGAAAACTCTGTGTCACTTCGGACAATGGTTTTATTGTCATTTACACTACGATAATGGGTAAGATCTGACACATGGTTCCATCATGGGACGGAACTCGTTTGCCCGCTGGCTATCCTTGTAGAGTGTTTCGTACACCGTGCTTTGAACATAAGTTGCACATATCATAGACCGGCATTTTACACTACCCCGATAGATGTCGAAAAATTAATTGGTCAACACACATCGACATCCATTGGATTCTGCACATCGACTACAAGGGTTTTAATAAAGTAAACTCTTAAAGTAAAGCATACCTGACCGAGTTCACTATCAAACTTTTCAGTTTAGAATTACTTGACGTTCTTCTCGTCTTAAGGTCAATAACGATCCATCTACTCCTCTTGAGGTCGGTTCTTCTACCGCTCAGGCTTCTACGTCTACTTCGTCCAAAGCAAGGCGTACTATAACCTGCAAACTTCAAACACAAGTAATTCCAATAACACGGCCACAAGAGCAGCCTCCACTAAATGAATGACGTGCCCCAAGATTTTTGGATAACCCTTTAGATCAAGCTCTGTCTTTGTTAACTGCGGAATCACTTCATTCTACTGCTACCATCATGGGAGTCTAAAGAGTGATGTTCTACTGTCAACGATCGATCAATGAGCATACAACCTACCTCAGGGCCACTCTACGTGCAATATACATGTGCTTAGATGGAGCTGTCCTGCCATTCAGTAGGTCCCTTAAATTCTTCTTCACCAATTGGAATAGGGTTTATACCTGTGCAGTCAAAGCCCTACTATAGCGCATAGTGCTCTTCGACCACTACGCTTTTTCAATATAGCGCTATTAAATAGAAGATCCGCTTTAAGCCTCTCTACTTTCCGCTATGCCTGCTTAATCAGGACTTTTTACTACCCGTTTATCAGCATTAATATAAAATGGTTGATTTGACTAGTTCTTTTTTGAACCAAATCAACAAAGTTACCGTAAAGACCTAATTTAAGACATAAGTGCTAAATATAAGTAAGAAATCTACTATAGTTATCAAATATGGAATGCATAAATCATGATATTCTTTGGGTTTTTTTCTAAGATTAAACAATGTTTCTTTTTCCTGCACAAATGATGTGAGAATTAGAATAAATTAACTGTAAATATTTAGTTTTGCATGTAATGAATCTTTTTGCACCTCCCTATTTTCCGTTATATCTTTATTTTATCTCGTTATTTCTTTATTTTATCTGTGCTATAACTTTTTGCACCTCCACCGTTATGAAGCCACTAAGATATTAACTGCACAAGTGTGTGTGTCTATATATATATATATTAAATACTTGTCTTTCAACATTTCCCTTTTCAATATTTATATATATACAAAATAAATATATATGTTCACCAAAATTTCAAAATTTATTCTCTAGTCGGTGAATTTATCAACCATGAACCCAAATTTATTGGTCTCATACACATAATATGTCATCTCTAATTTACGCTATTTACATTGCTTTGCATTGATCGGTCTAACATTAACTAGATTACCTTTTTATAATAATTTCATAATTAAATTACATTAAATTTCACATCTTATTTCATTCAATTTCTATAATATTTTAGTAATTATCATCATAATCCATATTTTTTATTCCTTAGCCATAATTACTTAGAACAAGACAAGATTGAAAAGTGTATATTGCAAGTTATGCATAAACCACTCACAATGATCTGATTAGCCTCCAAATTCTTACTGACTGGAATTTGCCTTCGCTCTAAACTGATGAATTCGTAAATATAATTGATATGCCTTTGCCTTGTTCTTTGATCCGGTGGTTGAGTCGTTGATTTTTGTGAGGAATTGAGGGAGTAATTTGAGTTTGATTTAAATAGGTTTTCTGTGTTTTGAGGAAGTAGATTAAAAAGAAGATATGTACAAAAATAAATTGTTTTTAAAATTTCATACGAGAAGGAACAACTATACCAAGTGTCTGTTCAATTATGTTGGGCATGGCCTAATTAGAAAATTCAAATTTTCAAAATACTAAAACTTTGATATCTCTCATATATGGACTCCGATTCTGGAAAATGATTATGCGACGTGCATTAAAAAATGAGATGGTCATAATAGAACCAGTTTCATTTTCAAACTCAAAAGTTTAAAAAAGGACGACATTGCCCTTTGGTCAAACTTGTTGCATTTTATTTATTTTTAATTATTGTAAAATGTGGATTATTACACTCCCCTTTAAAAGGAATGTTGCCTCCAAAATTACTAATGTAGTATCAAAAATCAAACAATCATAACATTCATTTGAAATCAATCGAATCAATGCAAACATTAGCAGCCACATCTATACCGATCACATACCACTTTCATCACTAAACTTATATAGTAAAGATATACTTTGGCAATGAAATAGCAACATATATACATGTATGCATGCTCATGTCTTATAGGATACTAAGTTAATATAGAAATGCAACCCATAGTCGGCCTCTTGAACTTGTCGGTCTCTTGAATGTATGCAATACATATGACATATATGTATGATTCAATACATCATCGAGTGAACATATAATCTCTATATGTATGCAACAATCATTTAATGCAATATATCAAAACTAATATAAAAATAATCTAGTTATATAAATCAAAACATAGCAGCATATTCAAAGGTCAAGCAATCATTGCCTATAGCATAATGAAGACAATTAAATCAACAAACCAACAATTGTACCCTAAAATGGAAATAATTACCCATAGTTATCATACTTAGAAAACTTAATTACACCAATAAAAAATTAAATGGAAAAACATTCCGGAAAGGTGCCAATATGAAAAGATTGGATCCTCTACTCTCTTTTTTAATATTCCTGTCGGATCATTCTTCCTAACTTAACTTACTAAGCTTTACTATGTTGTGTGTGTATTTCAAAATACCACTCTCGAGTGTACGCGGACAACTATAACTTCTTCAATCCATGTTATCAACTCAGATAAATCGATGCCAAATTGCACCATGTCTAGTAATCTTGACATAATCATGCCCTAATCTGAAATGTAGTCTCATAAAATCCTCATAAGGCACATACACAACATCCATATATTCCCCATAGCATATACATTCTTTCATTTTTTGGATGCTAAGGTAAGGCAACTCAAAAATGGAAGGTGTCTCACCTAAGCAAACTAATACTTGGATCGCTATATGATTTATTCTTTCACTAAAGAACATTGAAATTGGGCAATATCTTAACTTGGTGGACTAGGATTAACTTATCTTCATATTTTCAATCCAATTTATGTGATATCATTTCATGTATGACATCATTCATCAAATAATACGAAGATCATGATACTGAAGTACCATGTCTTCAATCTACAAAAGTTTCCAAATTTTATTTCAAGTCCTAAAATATACACGTAAGAAATCAAACAAAGCAATCCTATTCTATTCAACCATTCAAACGTAGTAATCTAATCTAAGTGAAGTTCTAAACCTAAGTAAGATTGTAACCTAAAATTGAGTTTGTGTCAAAAGTGATACAACATTCATCTGTACTTGACATACAACATAGACTATGTACCCTTCGGTCGATGCTTGAATGCATAGTTTCTCCTCAATCCAAGGAATAACTGAAAATAATCTATCTAATCCTTTCTTCAGACCATATTCAAAACCATATTCTAAATTTTCACCAAATTTGCCTTCGTATTCACTACGTGCAAGTCAAGATATATTTTTCTTGTTCCATCAAATTAGTCTAATCCAAATAACTTAGGATTCTTTGTTCTACATCAATTGGTAATGCTTTCTCTCAACACCAACTCAATCTAAAATACCCTTTATGAATGAAGCCAAATTTCTATCAACTCTTGATTCTGTAAACCTAGGCTATCCATGTTACTTAAATTACATCATTCCATAATGCTAGTACTACATGATAGGGTTAGGGGTATCCCTTGAGGTAATTATGTAATTTGTTACATATATCTAACTCGTTGACCAATCTTGTTCGAAATAAAAGGTATTTTTTTTCCTATTATATTGTAATATCCCGGAATTTTGGACAATATAAATTTGATAATCTGTGTTTAAATTTATATTGAATTGATGATTTTTGTTAATAAATTTGGGAAATTATTTTTAATGAGTTAATAAATTGTTTTCTATTTAATAATGTATATGTATTTGTATATATTTTAAATAGATAAGTTGTTCTTAATTAAATTAATATAGCATATTTTTAATGTTTTGAAAATAGGAATAATGATTTATTTTTAATTTAAAACTTTTCAGAAATATTTAATAAAATACTATATGATTTTAAATATGTAGGATAATTGTTTTATTGGTTTAAAATCCATTTTTTATTTTAATTTTAAATATTAAAATAAGGTTCATAAATATTTGTGTTATTCTTTTATTAATTGATAATTTTGATTTGTAAAATTAATATGAAGTTTAAAATATAATCTAATACATGAAGCATGTAGTCATTAAGTTACAAACTCTTGTGTAAATTTATTTTAAATTGATTAAAAGTTTTTTTTTCAAAAGATTAATTTGTATGTTGTTTTATTTATTTTAATACTTTGCTTATTCTTTAGAAATTTATTTAAATACATAACTAAGTATAAGAACTAGTTAACTAAGTTTAAACATTCATTAAGCTTAATTTTTCTTTAACATTTAATTAAGATAACAAATCATTTAAAAGAAACATGTGTATATTTTGAGTTAACATGTGTTAAATATTTATGTGTGTAAATTTACAAGTGTCTATTTCTTTTACAAGTGTCAAATTTATATCCTTTATTTTTTCTTTGTTTTTAATAAATCATAAATTTAAATTTATAAAACATTTTATTTACTCATTTCTTTCCTCTTCTCATTTTTCATTCCAAAACAAAGAAATCTGAAAATCCTGCACAACAATTCCCTGCAAATCATTCTTTGTAAAATATTTTCCAAATGCAAAGCTTTTTCTTCAAGCTGTGAATAACTCCTCAAACCTGCAAATTCAAATGCCTAGCAAACAAACTTGCATTCAACTCCTCTTTTTCAAAAAAATATAAACATGCAATTGAATCTGGAAAGGGAAAAGAACTGCATTAATTCATTTTTCAAAATTCTGGAACATATAAATTACATCAAATTGAAGCCTGCATTTCAATTTTAAGCATGAAGGTCTGCATTCATGTTTTCAAGACAATCTGGATCTGAAACTACAAATACAAGTTGCATCTGCATTACAAACAAGCCTGTAGCTCCTTAAAATGCAAAATACTGTAGGATCGGTTTCACCCTAGAGGGGGGGAATAGGGTGATAGTGTCAATTATAAAAATTAATCGCGGAAGCTTATAAAATATTCAATTCAGATCACAGAATAGCAGCTCAGATATCGCAGAATATAAATAACAGAAAAAACAGAACAACACAAAATTTACCCAGCTTCGGCAAAACCCTGCCTACGTGCTGCCCCCAAGGTTTCTACTAGAAATTAGATAGTCCCTCGCTTACACACGTAAACTCGCTATACCCGCTATTGACTAATCTAACTCTACGCTCAAAACCTTGCCACAACTCAACCACCGAGTTGCGAATTCTCAAGCTACGCCACGTAGCTCGTGCCCTAGTCACACGACTAGAAATTCAAAACGGTTTAAAAAGAAAATACAATTAAAAACAATTTAAATAAAATAAAACCCTATTTAAAAATAAACTAAAGCCTTATAATAAAACAAGGCCGGCCCCTATTCACTTCTTCAACCCGTTCCTTTTTCTTTTTATTTGCTCCGTTCGTTGTTTTGAGATAGCGGCGGCTTTGTCCTTCAATCCAGATTAGGGCTTTCGTTCGTGATTCAAATTAGGGTTTTTTGCAAATTGAAGCGCCGACCTTTGATACTGTTCGACTTGGATGCTCTTTAATTTGTTCACCGCGGCTGCTTCGTTGATCGAATTTCGGTATGTAATTATATCCTTTTGCTTTTCTGATTTTGTGCTTTCTGGAATTCGATGATGATGCCGATGATGTGAATTTGATTATATAGGGTTTGTAACCCTAGATTTGCGTCGTATATTCTCTATTTGAATTTTGTCAACTGATTTCTCTAGCTGCTTGATTTTGTATTGATGATTGAGATGTATCTGACTTGTTCAATATGAATATGCTTTCGTTGCTTGATGGTCACGTTGTTGATTCGTGACTTAGTCAATTTGCTTGGCTATCACGGTGTAATATACTCGGCTTGAATTTTTCTCTGAGTTGATAAATTTCGTACAACTTGATTTTGATAATCAACGTTTTGATACGTGACTTGGTCATTATGTCTTTGATGTTTATTAATCTTCTTTGACTTCGATATTTTGTAAATTGGCTTCGGCCACTGTCTGCGTTCTTGTAGTAGCTTTGTTCAAGTTATCTTGGGCATTGTTGTATCCATTGCAGTCTCGTAATCTTCACTCTGTCCATACTGCACTGTTTCGATGTCATTGATTTGTTTAGCCTCGGCATTGACTGGTTTCATGCTTGTTTGTTATCTAGTAACACTTGCGTCTCTTGGCATTGCTGTTAGCTTTGGTGTATGGTCAGTGATGCACTTGGTTTGAGTTCATTTCTTGTTTTACTAGATTGAACTGCACTGATTGATTGTTAATGTGTACATGTTGCTCATGTGCTTGTTGTCATTTGCATCTGGTCTCTGTGCATTTTTCTGCGTTCATTTGAGTTGTTGATATTTTCTGATCAGTTGCATGGTTCATGTCATGTAGTTCATTTGTTCTATTCACATGTATCATATTGAGATTCCTTGGTGCCTTGGTTATTGTCGTTGTACACCTATTGCTTCCCTGACCTGTAGTCTTGGTTTTATTGCTATAGCATGCACTCGACTCTGTAGTTGTAACTGGACATTTGAGTTTGTTGCATTTAGTTGCTGTTGTCTGCACTTGCACACTCCATACTTTGGTATATTCCATGCTGTTACCTGGTCGAGCTGTGGTCTTGTATCACTGTGTCACTTAGGTGCATATGTTTGCACTGTGCATTGACTTGAGCTTCTGGTGTATGTGCATGCATGTTCATTCCAGTGAGTTTTGTTTTGTGATATCCATGTTGCAACTGTTTTGGTCGAGACTTGTTGTTTGTTGGCACTGGACCTGATCTGCATACATGATTGTTGCAGTCCATTTTGCTGTTGGTCTTCGTTGCATTCATGTCATGTTGCCTTGTGTTGAATCCAGTTTTAAAACTCGGATTTGACCTTGTGCTCGTGTCGTGATTTTCAATGTTATTGCACGTGAGTTGAACCCGGTTTTTCATTTGGGTTTGACCTGTGCTCACCTGTCCCTGTAAATCAATCAAGTGTATATCGGTGTGCACGGCCTTATGGCATATACAGTGATATACTGTGTATGTCACAAGTTATTCGTGTATGACGAATCAAATATGAATGATGACGAACAACCCAAATAACTGAGGCAAATTATATTTTCAAAAGTCATGTTTCATTTTATATTGCAAAATATTTCTTTTTCAATTTTGCTGCGTTAGTTTATATTTTTGCAGATTGCTCAGATGCTGGATTCAAACTGGAAGGAAGTTGAAGATAAATACGAGTGTGAGTGATATGTAGTGAGGTCAACTGAAAATATGAAATTGTGTAAATATGAAATTGTGATATGTTGTAATCAAAGTTGTATATGTATAGTGAGAGCTTGAATTTGTACTATTCAAAATTGTCATAAATATTTGTTTGAATAAAATATTCGTTTGAATTCAAATTCCGTGTTATTTATTTTATTCAGCAAATATTTATTTAATCTGTGAAAAATAAAATAGTATATTATCAAATACATTTAAACGAATGTATATATGTTTATTATCATCAAACAAAAATCATATAAGCGCATATTCAACAATCTCCCCCTTTTGATGATAACATATATTTAAGATTTTGAATATGTTAAATGTATTTGATCATAGATATATTCTAATTGCTCCCCCGATTTAAATGCTTCCTCTGTACACAAAGCTCCCCCTACAAATATGCATACAATTAAATAATATGCAAAAGAGCCTAGATGCAAATGGAAAATATTTGACCTTTGCTTGATTTTATTTGACAAAATCTTAACTTTTCTCTCCCCCTTTTGTTATCAGCAAAAGAATAATAGTAATGGAAAAGTAGAGATATAGTGATCGATATTAATTCAACATTAAAACTCAATTGAATATAAATATTAAATTTCAATAAAAAATCAAATAAAAATCATAAATATTTTGTTAGGCGCATATTCCACTTTTAGAATGATGGAAATGATGTCATCATATAAACCATGCAGTTGTGTCTATTTGTGACATATTTATATCAGGAATTTGAATATCTACTAACCATGCATAACCGTTAGGACTTTTAAATGAGATTAGTAATATTCCAATTTTATTTTAAAAAATGAATTCAAGTATCTTCTAACCACGCATAACCGTGAGGACTTTTAAATGGGATTAGAATCAACTTGTTTATTTTTTTTTAAAAAAACTTTTGATATGCGTTCCATACATGCATAACCGTGAGGACCTTTTAATGAGCATGGAAGCACATAACAAATTCCAAGTAATTCACCCATGCATAACCGTGAGGACTTTTAAATGAGAGTGAATACTTTGGTATTTATTTATTATTATTATTAATTAATTTTTTATTTATTTATTTTTTTTAAAAATGTGAAAATGAAAAAAACGAACGATTCCTGTTTAAAGTACCACATATTGACAAACTATATAGAATTTTGATGAGTGATGGTCGTTAGAAATATGATAGATATAGAGATGGTCATGGAATTTTTACCAACAAACAGTTTTATAACTCTTGTTTAAATTTCTAAAGAAATTTATTAATTATACCGTCTCGAGTCATAATATTTGATCAATATTAACACTCATCACTTTTTCAATCACTATTTTTCTTTTTGATAAACATCAGGGAGTCAGATTAGTCAAAATAGTCATTTAAAATCAAATTCAAAAATAATTATGAAATTAATTTTTCAAAATGACTAATCTGAAAATATGGTCAAAAATGATTTTCTCCAGGGGGTTTTAAAAAAAAAATTCTGCTATTTGAAAATTATTTGAAATGAAGAATATACAGATATTTTCTTTGAAAAAAACGATGCAGTTACTAAATGTCTCAACAAAAATCACGTTTCACTAGTAATTTTTCTATCAACTAGATTACCAGTGTAATCTGCATCTGAATTTCTCTTTCACTCAAAAATTATCATCAATTGAATTTGATTGACCAAACCATGAAGTGTGCACCAAAAATTTCAAATTCAATTTTAACAACAATTTAAATGACATTCTTTTGAAATTGAATTGAAGCCATGTAAATAATCAGAAAACCGTGAATATAAAGTCAGCCGTATTATAACCAATTGCATTATCCAACAAAACACTATTTTTAATCCAAACTGATATATATGAAGTAATTCAAAGAATCTAGAGAATTTTATAGTGTTTTTGGCATAAGAATATAATCGGCCAACTATTTTGAATAAGTCAGAATCATCATCTTTTCACCATCTCAATATTGGCTGATTTAATTCAGAATATGATGCAGAATATCACATTTAATATATCGGTCAAATCATACCATTACCTATTTTTACCTTTACGATATTTTTCGTCGTTGTCCATTGTGATTCTGTCACCTTTATACTAGGCTAAGAAACTTTGCTTCGTCGTCCGTTGTGTTTCTGGAACAGCCAAAAATCCAGAGAACGCTATTGTTGTTCCTTAGCCTGCCACCACACCTACACGGGAAAGATTTATGTGACCTATTTGTTTTTATAGGTCCATGGTTGTTAGTGGCAGAAAATTTTGAAAAACAATTTTGTAAAGACCCAAAACTATTTATAGTTGTTCCCTTCGGCACCCAAATTTGTTTAACTTTGAGATTTTTTATATTTGTGCCTTTTGGAACCCAAATCGATATAGTTTTCACATGTTTGGGTCTATACCAACAATTATTGTGATTGTGTCCATATTTTCTACAAATTGTGCATATAGAATTATCTTGCTTATTATTGCTTTCAACAGTTTTTGAATTATTATATCTAAGTCCTTGTCTAACCGTATTACCAGTTTGCTTTCCTAATAGCATATTCAACGTTTTTTCACTTTTTGAAAATTTATCTAAAGTCGTTGACAATTGTTGGACTTGTGTTTTGAGAGATTCATTTTCATTTAACAATTGTTTGCGCAAAAAATGGGCAAACACCTCAAAGTCGTACGATTTAGTTGATTTTATGTTGTTTTCAATGATTTGGGTGATTTATGCAAATATGTAAAAAGCAGGGACTAAACTGTAAAAGACACACGGATTTATAGTGGTTCGGCCAGAACGTGCCTACGTCCACTTTATATGTTATTCTCCTTTTTCTCTTCAGATTACAAGTACAAAGCTTTGTATACAAGTATATGAATGTTGTTTGAAAGTCCTATCCGTGCTTGAGCTCTCAAACTTGTCTGCCATTGTTGTACCCCTGCCCCTCTATTTATAGAGTGAGGCTGGGGGCAGGGCTCCTGGATGTCTATAGCTGCTGGTGGGTCTGGACTGAAGCAATCTGGTTTGGCATCATTCTGGTTCGGCAGCGTCTTGGCTTGGTGGAAGGTGTAGTATTTTGGTTCGGTGGTGATGTTGGTTCGGCATTGGCGTGGAGAGGTGGCGGTTCGGTAGCGGCTATATGGGGTTTGGACCGGTGGAGGTTGGTCCGGTGTGGGTACTACCGAATGGATCTTATACTGAGAATGCCGAATGATCCCTTGTGTTGGGAATGCCGAATGAGCCTTCATATTTGAGAATGCCGAATGAACCATGGGGAGTTCGAATACCGAACGAACTCAAACACTTGAACTACCGGACGAAACTGAGGGGTTTTAAGTACCGGATGACACTTATTACCGGATGAACTCGGGGAGTGTAGAGTCGAACGAACTCTTGCCCTGCTTTACCGAATGAACCTTTGTACTTGAATCATGAGTGAAATCTCAGACTTATGTACGCTTGCTTGCTTCTTCTTGTTCCGGTCGTGGTGGAAACGCACCCAACACTGATATTCCAGTTTTGACCAAAAATGGGATAACAACAATTGTGTGCACTTTTTAATAGAATTCTCTCTCCTAGTATTTTCATTCTCTTTTAAAATCATAATTTCATTTTCAAGTGATTTTATATTGATTTCTGATTTTTTAATTTCTTCTTCGAATGTTGGACACTTATCACACTTAGGGATCCTACTTTGATAGTTCTTAACTAATTGATCAAGTTGTTTATTACATTCTATCAAAGTATCCTTTTGAGATTCAAGTTTAACATATTTTTCCCTAAGTCGTTCATAACAGCCATTTATTTCATGAAAATATATAAGTAATTCAGAGTGAGTAAGTTTTGATACCTCGCTTGGCTCGTCATCGTCGCTATTAGTTATATTTCCTTGAAGACACATATCTGCTTTCTCACTCTCACTGCTAGAATTTTGATTATCTTCATCACTTGTATTCCACGTGGCTGCAAAACTTTTCTTTTTCTGTTTCTTTTCAAAGTCGCGTCGATTTCGAGGACAATTGGGCTTGATGTGTCCGGGTTGGTTGCACTTATGACAGATGATCTCCTGTTCTTCTGAGTAGTCAAGTGCTTTGCCTATTCTGCTTTTCAATTCATGATTTCGAGCTGGATTTCCGTGTTTGCGATTCCTTTTTTTGAATTTCCTTATTAACAACTCTAGCTCTTCTGCTCCATCATCATCATCGTTATCATCATCACTTTCGGTTGTTCCTTTGAGCGCTATTGATTTCTTTCGAGTATCTCCTCCATCACGCTCTTCCTTGAATTTCATTTCTAGCTCATAAGTGGTGAGATTTCCGGTGAGTTCTTCGATTTTGAGTTCTTTCAAATCTTTTGATTCTTGAATGGCAGTCACTTTTGCTTCAAAGCTTCGTGGAAGGACTCTGAGGATTTTTCGGACTATTTCCAATTCAGTGTATGTTTTTCCGAGAGCTTTTGATTTGTATACGATATTGGAAAGTCGTCCGTACATCTCTTTGACATTTTCTTCCTTCGCCATTGTAAAGTTCTCGTATTCGCTGCTTAGCATGGCAAGGCGAGATTCTTTGACTTGAGATGTTCCTTCGTGAGTCACTTCTAGTATGTGCCATATTTTCTGCGCAGTTAGACAATGTGAGACACGATTAAATTCAAATTGATCTAATGAACAGATAATAGAATTCATAGCTTTGGCATTAGTATTCTGTAATTTATCTTCTAGTTATGTCCACTTTCCTTTGGTTTCTCTATTTCCTGATTATCTACAGTTATAGTTGGAGTTTTATAACCTGTCTCAACAATATCCCAAGCGTCAATGGTTTTCAGAAAAATTTTCATCCTATTTTTCCAAAAAGTATATTCACCATTGAACATTGGTGGTCTAACTATCAACTGATCCTTTGCAAAAGCATTATTAAAAGAAGCCATTTTAAAAATTCAAATTTTTTCAAAACAAAACTGATTTTTTTTTAAAAAAATCGAATTTTTTTTTAAAACAATTTTGACTTCTATTCCTAGCTCTGATACCACTTGTAGGATCGGTTTCACCCTAGAAGGGGGGGTGAATAGGGTGATAGTGTCAATTATAAAAATTAATTGCGGAAGCTTATAAAATTTTCAATTCAGATCACAGAATAGCAGCACAGATGTCGCAGAATATAAATAACAGAAAAAACAGAACAACACAGAATTTACCTAGCTTCGGCAAAACCCTGCCTACGTACTGCCCCCAAGGTTTCTACTAGAAATTAGTAGTCCCTCGCTTACACACGTAAACTCGCTATACCCGCTATTGAATAATCTAACTCTACGCTCAAAACCTTGCCACAACTCAACCACCGAGTTGCGAATTCTCAACCTTCGCCACGTAGCTTGTGCCCTAGTCACATGACTAGAAATTTAAAACGGTTTAAAAAGAAAATACAATTAAAAATAATTTAAATAAAATAAAACCCTATTTAAAAATAAACTAAAGCCTTATAATAAAACAAGGCCGGCCCCTATTCACTTCTTCAACCCGTTCCTTTTTCTTTTTATTTGCTCCGTTCGTTGTTTTGAGATAGCGGCGGCTTTGTCCTTCAATCCAGATTAGGGCTTTCGTTCGTGATTCAAATTAGGGTTTTTTGCAAATTGAAGCGCCGACCTTTGATACTGTTCGACTTCGATGCTCTTTAATTTGTTCACCGCGGCTGCTTCGTTGATCGAATTTCGGTATGTAATTATATCCTTTTGCTTTTCTGATTTTGTGCTTTCTGGAATTCGATGATGATGCCGATGATGTGAATTTGATTATATAGGGTTTGTAACCCTAGATTTGCGTCGTATATTCTCTATTTGAATTTTGTCAACTGATTTCTCTGGCCGCTTGATTTTGTATTGATGATTGAGATGTATCTGACTTGTTCAATATGAATATGCTTTCGTTGCTTGATGGTCACGTTGTTGATTCGTGACTTAGTCAATTTGCTTGGCTATCACGGTGTAATATACTCGGCTTGAATTTTTTTCTGACTTGATAAATTTCGTACAACTTGATTTTGATAATCAACGTTTTGATACGTGACTTGGTCATTATGTCTTTGATGTTTATTAATCTTCTTTGACTTCGATATTTTGTAAATTGGCTTCGGCCACTGTCTGCATTCCTGTAGTAGCTTTGTTCAAGTTATCTTGGGCATTGTTGTATCCATTGCAGTCTTGTAATCTTCACTCTGGCCATACTGCACTGTTTCGATGTCATTGATTTGTTTAGCCTCGGCATTGACTGGTTTCATGCTTGTTTGTTATCTAGTAACACTTGCGTCTCTTGGCATTGCTGTTAGCTTTGGTGTATGGTCAGTGATGCACTTGGTTTGAGTTCATATCTTCTTTTACTGGATTGAACTGCATTGATTGATTGTTAATGTGTACATGTTGCTCATGTGCTTGTTGTCATTTGCATCTGGTCTCTGTGTATTTTTCGGCGTTCATTTGAGTTGTTGATATTTTCTGATCAGTTGCATGGTTCATGTCATGTAGTTCATTTGTTCTATTCACATGTACCATATTGAGATTCCTTGGTGCCTTGGTTATTATCGTTGTACACCTATTGCTTCCCTGACCTGTAGTCTTGGTTTTATTGCTATAGCATGCACTCGACTCTGTAGTTGTAACTGGACATTTGAGTTTGTTGCATTTAGTTGCTGTTGTCTGCACTTGCACACTCCATACTTTGGTATATTCCATGCTGTTACCTGGTCGAGCTGTGGTCTTGTATCACCGTGTCACTTAGGTGCATATGTTTGCACTGTGCATTGACTTGAGCTTCTGGTGTATGTGCATGCTTGTTCATTCCAGTGAGTTTTTTTTTGTGATATCCATGTTGCAACTTTTTTGGTCGAGACTTATTGTTTGTTGGCACTGGACCTGATCTGCATACATGATTGTTGCAGTCCATTTTGCTGTTGGTCTTCGTTGCATTCATGTCATGTTGCCTTGTGTTGAATCCAGTTTTAAAACTCGGATTTGACCTTGTGCTCGTGTCGTGATTTTCAATGTTATTGCACGTGAGTTGAACCCAGTTTTTCATTTGGGTTTGACATGTGCTCACCTGTCCCTGTAAATCAATCAAGTGTATATCGGTGTGCACGGCCTTGTGGCATATACAGTGATACACTGTGTATGTCACAAGTTGTTCGTGTATGAGGAATTCAAATATGAATGATGACGAACAACCCAAATAACCGAGGCAAATTATATTTTCAAAAGTCATGTTTCATTTTATATTGCAAAAATATTTCTTTTTCAATTTTACTACGTTAGTTTATATTTTTGCAGATTGCTCAGATGCTGGATTCAAACTGGAAGGAAGTTGAAGATAAATACGAGTGTAAGTGATATGTAGTGAGGTCAACTGAAAATATGAAATTGTGTAAATATGAAATTGTGATATGTTGTAATCAAAGTTGTATATGTATAGCGAGAGCTTGAATTTGTACTATTCAAAATTTTAATAAATATTTGTTTGAATAAAATATTCGTTTGAATTCAAATTCCGTGTTATTTATTTTATTCAGCAAATATTTATTTAATCTGTGAAAAATAAAATAGTATATTATCAAATACATTTAAACGAATGTATATATGTTTATTATCATCAAACAAAAATCATATAAGCGCATATTCAACAAATACAAGCCTACATGTTTTAAAAAGCAACATTCAAGTTTAAAAAGCATTCAAGCTACTGCATGCTAAAAATCTGGAACATGCAATTGGAATGGTGCTCTGCATTTTAGTCCAGGTGAGTTACTCACTTATAAATTTATTAAATAGGTAAAGTTGTTTATGTTTTTTAAAAATTTGATATGAAATTATATGAAATGGCTGTGAATTTTATACATGTGATATATGCATGTATACATGATTATGAAGTTTCATGTCCATGATTCAAAATTCCAAACTCATGTTTGATCTCTGAGTTCTTTCCTTTGACTTGTTTCTTGTTGTTGTTATTACTTAGCTTTGAATAAATCATGTTTGTTTTAGAATAGCATAAGTTTAAATTTTATATAAATTAATTAGATTGTCTGTAACCTGCAGAACAAATTAGCACAGAATAAAATTCAAATGTTATAATTTTTGTTTCAGGTTTATTACTAGAATCATTAAGTGAATTCAGGAATTCTAAAACAGAAATTTCAATTTATTGTGTTGTAAATATAGCGCAGTTTCAAAAACACTGTATTTTTCATTTTGGTCAAGTTCTGTTGAATCCTGCAATGGATTTGGTTGAAATTGTTTATGAAGAGAGTGTATCTATCAGGGATTATGGGAAAATTAGGAATTTGGGTTACTTGTCATTATTGGGGTTGTAATTTGGAATTTGCAGTAAGAACCCTAGTTTATATGGGTCACTGATTTTGTTCGACTGCAGCTTCATCAATGAATCGAGTTCAGAGATATTTTGGGTATTGATAGATGATGGGTTGATGGAGTTGTCACTGGAATATGGAAGTTGATGATGGTCGGGAAGGGGAGAAATTTGATGTTGACAGGTTAGGCAGTGGGAGGAAATGCTGTTCCAGGTTTTTGGGTTTTAAAACTTGAATTTAAATTCAAGTTGAATTCTGGATTTTGGAATGTTGAAGTGTGATGTGGGGATTGTGGTCGATGGGGGATGGCCAGAGATGATGGCCATAGATGGCCGGAGATTATGTGCAGGTGCACAGAGGTGATGAGGATATGTTGAAGTGGGTTTCTGGGTTTTGTCCTGGGATGGTCTCAGGTATTTTGCAGAATGACTCGAAGCAGGGAGGCTATTGTCTCAAAGTGATTATATGGTGGCTCGGGTTCATGAGTGTTTCAGGTTTTAGTTTTTGGACAGAAACCTGTTTTTGCAGTTTTGAAATTAAAAAGTTAAGTTTAAACATAAACTAAAAGTTTAGCTTAAGATTTAAACCTGAATCTAAAGATGAATTCAAATAGTTTGAATTCTGATTTGAAATAATTTGAATTAAGAAATTTAAATTTGGTTTATAAAAAAAAGGGAAACAGGAAACCTGTTTCCAGTTTTATAAAATTTGAAATAAATGCAAACTAAATTTTAACTTAGGATTTTGAAACTGAGTTTAAATATGAATTCAAATAAGTTTGAATTTTGTTTTTTTTGAAATAATTTAAATTCAGAAAAATTTCAAATGTTGGTTTTAAAATAAAACAGAAACTGTTTTCTGTTTTTAAATGTAAAGGTAAAGTTTAAATTGCAAGTGGAGATTTAAACTGAGTTTTTAATCTGAAATTTGGATATGAATTCAAATTTGTTTGTCAGAGATTTAAATTCATTTATGTTTTTAAATTTAAATTTGATTCCATACTCATAAGTGTAAATGCATATAGGTTATGTATTTGAATTGAAAGTTTAAATATTTAAATTAGAAATTCAAAATGAATTCAAATCTGAATTTTTAAATCTGGAATAAAATTTAAACTTCAGTTTTTAAATAAAAGTTTAAATTTAAATTGCTTTTGAATGATTAAATGATTTACATTTGAATTGAGGGTGTAGATTGTAGGAAGAATTTTAAAGAGATAAAACTAAAATGAGTTTGGAAGTTGTATTTCAATTTTGAAATTTTAAAGTAATTTTTAAATTGATTTGAATTAAATTAAATTTGTAATTTAAATTGTTTTAACTTATTAATAAGTAGATGTTTCTTTTAACATATATGATAAAAAGTTTTGAATTGTTTTAAAAATCTTATTTAAGATAAATTTGTGTCTTAAGTTTAAAATGAAGTTAAATAGAATTTAAAGTAAATTTAGAAACATTTTGGTTTTAAATGCTTGATTAAATTAGAAATGTTTATCTAAAAGATAAATAAAATTAAATGATTGGATTCATTTAATTATTAAGGTAATTATGATGAAAATTAATTATTTAATTCATTAATAATGTGGATGTTTAATTAAGTTAATTAATTAGATTTGAGATTAATTAATTAAGGTTAATAAATCTATAATTAAGGATGATTAATTAAATTTTAATTTATGATTAAGATTTATTTAATCAAGTGATTAGAGATAATTTAGTTTTTAATTAACACTTAATTAATTAATAATTAAAGATTTATTAAATGATAATAAAGTATTAATTAATTGATAATTAATAATGATTAATTTAAGTTAATTCTTAATTAAGTAATTAAGAAATGTTAATGAAGGTCATTAACTTAAGATTATTTAATAATTAATTAATGTGATTAATTTTGATAATTAATTAGATTAATTAATTAATAATAATCAATTGTTTTATTACTTATGAAGGTAATTAAAGAATTAATTACTTAGTGTAATTAATTTGATTAAGGTTATTAATTTAGATTAATTAAGTTTAATTAATTTTAAACATTTGTGGATTATAGATAATTACTTTATGTAATTTATGAATTTGTAATTACTTAAGGAAGTAATTAAATAATAATTACTGAATGTAATTAAGATATTTATTATAGAAGTAATTTAAATTTAAATTACTTTGAGAATTAATCAAGTGATTAATGAAGATCATTAATTAAGAATAATTAATTATGGGATGAGTAATTAAAGTAGTTAATTACTGAATGGTTATTAATCATGGGTGATTAATATATATGTGGATTAATTTCAGATTAATTACTTATGTAATTAATTTATATTTAGAGATTTATTAATTGTAGTTAGAATCATTAATTAATTAATTAATGATGTAATTTGGAATTGATTAATTAAGGTATAATTAATAATGAAAAATAATTAATATAATTAATTTTAGTTAATCAATTACAAGTTAATCATTTGCAAAGGGTTTAAGTAATTAACTCGTGTGATTAATTTATAAGCTAATTACTTATTGTAACTAGAGGTAGTTAATCAATGTTAATTGAATATTGAGATGATGATTTATAAATTGATTTGAAATCAATGGATGGATAAGTTAAGCAGAATTTTAATGATGAAGTAATTAATTTAATTCATTTTAAATTAATTAGAGATTGAGTAATTAATTTAATTCATTTTAAATTAATTATAGGAAGTGTGATCATTATATCATTGCTTATGTTTGATGATTGGTATTGGTTGTCTGGTATGATTTGTAATCTCAGTTATGAGATGAGTAGTGTATGTGATATGGATGCATTGGTTGCTTTTGGATGATAATATGGATTATCTGATTTTGATATGAATTATCTATTGATAATGATAAGGTTGATTATCTATTATGTTGTGAATTATCTGTCTGTGTATATTTAGATAATAAATTGAATTATTTTAAACTTAAAACAACTTGGACCTAAAAGACACGCTTTGGATTTCGATGAGACCGGGATCGGGTTTCCATATTTGGACATCCGAAAACCACATCGATTCCAATTAAATGTTAGGTCGTTAATCAAAGTGGAGCGAGTGAAGACTCGAGGTGTAAGGGCTATACGTCAGTATAACTCTGTGGGTGATTCCGTAATGAGTTTGACGGAATGGTACTTATAGATTCGAGATGGTGATTCAGAGTGCAAGGGTTATTGTCGTTAACTCTGAGGGTGATTCCAAAATGAGTGTAACGAGATAATGCCTTCGGTTTCGTTCGAACCCGGAACGAACTTGTATGGATTGAATGCTTTCAAAACATCGTCAGGTGGACGATGAGCATTCTAAGTGATGTGTCCTATAAAGGTAATCGTAGCCTCAAGCCTCATCAACTGGGAATGGCTAAAACAGGGGAGGTGCAGCAAAGCTTCGTGGGTCGCACCCACTGGAGAGTAAGATTTACCCCTGTCTAGAGGTCCCTTTATATTTCGGCTGTGTGGACGGTTGATCATGACAACTGTCGGGGTTGTCTTATTCGGAACTGTTCAGTAAGGAATGGGTCCGGCTTTGTGTTGCAGGGGATTGGGAGTAATCCTCGGTACGGTGATCCAGGCCACGTACTGTGACGGGCGGTACCCCAGTAGCCCTGCCATTGTATGGAATCCAAAATCCAATAAGTGCCAACGGTTTTGATTGTATTACCCACTTTTGTGGTTAGTAGCTGGAATTTAATAATGTAACAATTTCGGCTATTTCTTATTTATTTGAAAACCCTAGACACTATTATAATATCATGGGATTTCCTATCAAATGTTTTGGTTAGCGTAAGGTAAAAACTTTTCCATGTTTATGCGTGGGAAGTCTTACGTGATACCTTTCTTTTCAAAAGGTTTTTAAAAGTTAAGCAACTTTAACCTGTTACTCACACCAGACCCATGTCTGACCCGGAGTTATTTCTGTTTTTCTTTAACTCTTGGGTACTCAAATTTTTATGAGTAGTCAAGAGAATTCAGGTTAGGATTCAGGTTAGCTTTGATGAATTGTAGAGGAGCATATGGAGCAGGAGGCTTCTGCGTATAGTTATATAGTTCCGCTGTGTTGGTATCTCTGAGTGTTTCTGTATTGTAATTGGGTTGTAATAACTAGACAGGTGTTTATAACTGTCTAGTATGTGTTGTATATGTCTAAGTAACTCTGATATTTGGTGTATACTATGTTATACTTATGTTACTAATATAATTTAGTCGTTCCCCTGTTGAGATTCTTGTGTTGTTTCTTCTTTCTCTTCTTTCTTTTCTCTTTTCTATCCCTTTCTTTCTTAAGGATGATGCGATTTTTCGGGAGTGGAAAGTCGGGTCGTCTCATATATACTTAATATAAGTGATTATATTAATTGATTAACTTAATTAAAATTATATTTAATAGAAAAATCCATAAATGGTATATTTTATGATAGTAGTTACAAAATGTTATACCATAAGTAATTTATCACAACAAAACAAATATACCATTTTAAATGTTTCTAGTCAAGATGCATCGAGACTGGATATCGATGTATCCATTGAGACTGAAGTACGTAACGATCTTCAAATGTTGGAAAATGTATTACTCGTGGCGGCTGGGGGTACCTAAGGGTTACATACTAATAGTTATTAGATAACTATGAAACAACTCACTTGATAGTTTTCTGTTAGTTAATATAACTAAGGTCAAACAAAAAATATCGATGTGACTGATTTATACGTCTCGACCTGAGAATGCTATAGACCTTCAATATGAAAGCTTCGCTTTGATTATAGCCAAATCATGGCATGGCATCCATCGAGTGATTATAGTTGGGTCGAGTGGAAGTATTAGAAGTGAAGCACTATTTAAGAGAGGATTCGTCTCCTCAGTTATATATGGTTAGTATCACAGTCAACTCAAGTCAACTCAAAGTCAAAGTCTATGGCCATAGCATTTTGGTTAATAATAATTGTTATTATTGAATCAAGAACTTTGTATTTGGACTATAAAGTTGAATGTGGTTAAGTTGGGAATTGTGACCATTACCAAATTCCATAAGTCCAAAGTAATATAGTTTTGACGAAGAGAATTGGTGTAAACAAATGTCACAACCGGGTAACACTTATTAAACTAAAATTGGATTTTTACCAAAAATAAGTAAGCGATAAATTTGACCATAATGTCACAACACTCGCTAAGTGACGTGTGAATGTTAACATTCGAATAGTTCGGTGTTAATTGCTGACCAAATTTACACCCAAGAGCACACAACTGAAATGATGAATTCCCTTAAGACCGAATGATTTAATTAGTTTATAATTGTTATAAATAAATTAAATAAATAAATATTTATGAAATATTAATTATAAAATTTGAATATGGTTTGATAAATAAAAATTGTTATATATTTATAATAGTTATATATGTACCAATCGATATACGATATCAATAAGTGATTAAATTAGATTTAATTGCATAGCATTTTGGCTTGGGTTTAAAATTCATCACCATGGCTTTAAATTTTGGTTTTGACAAGTTATTGAAGGAAGCTAAAACTTAGGATTAAACCTAGAGATGGATGGCTAAGATTAAGAGAGAATAGGTAATGAGATTGTTCTAATATCTCTCTTGTACAAGGCAATATATATGGATCTCTAAATCCTTAATCAAAAACAACTTTTGGCTGCCATAATATCAAGTTTTCTGGCCGAAATTAATCCCCATATCAATTCTAAGAATCTCAAATCAATTCAAGTTAAGTAAAATCACTATTTGATAGAAAACGCCGACGATTCCAGACTTGTAATATGACGGATGGAACATAACTAGAGAAGGGAATTCATTGATGCAAGTGGACTCAAAGGCATCATTAATTGGCATTTTATTTATATATTACGGTAATCATATTATATTTTATGATTTAATATTGATTAATCCCAAATCTGTGTGTGTGTGTGTATATATATATATATATATATATATATATATATATATATATATATTAATGTTGTATATCTAGTTAGATGAGATTTTCATAGGTATATGTAGTTGTCACAAATTTGTTTGGTTATGTGCATATTTACATTATTATGTGTTATAATTTATGTATAAAAAAAATCTAATTTGCTGTAAAAAATTAAATTTTGTCATTATAATTATTTTATGTAAGTTTATATATTAATTTAAATATAGACTAATGTATATTTTAAACATATAATTACAGATATGTATATTTATAATCTATAAATAGTTTAGAATTTTTTATTACAACTATTTATACATAATATGAATTATAAAATTTTAAAATAAATTATATATATGTATGTATAAATAATTTTAAATTACCTTTTATAGATTATTTGAATTGTTTATTATATCTAAAATAATTATTGCACTATTATATTTTATATTTTATAAAATCAATACATCTATGCAGTAACCAATGGAAAAATGTTAGAATTTTTTTGTTAACATTTATTATTTTTAATAATTAAATTACTTCGGTTGAAGATTTCTTTTATTTATTATAAATAATATTTTATTTCAAAAAAATCATGAAAATTTTTCAAACCTGTATTTTATGATCCTAAATTTTTGAAAATTTTAAAATCTGATTTTTTTTAATATTTATTACTAATATTTTTGATTATTAAGATCAAAATTATTTATTATATATACACACAATAACGATAAAATTATAAAATTATTTTTTATGTTTGTTATGCTAAATTCTATTAGGAAATCATTTTAATATATATATAATTATATTTTTAAGTATTTGAATGTAATTTATTAATCATATATATATACATTTTATTTAACCTTATATATGTAATTTTAATTATTATATACATATGTATGTATAATTTTATATATTTAATTGTGTATATATATTTATACAAATGTTTTAAATTATATATATATATTTATTTATTTATTTAATTTTTAGACTTTTAGTTATAAAATATATTTTAAATATATGTATACGTATTTATATAAATATACTTTGCATTTTATTTATATAAACATACTTTGCATTATTAATGTATGCACATATTTATATAATATACGATACATACAAAATGAGCTAATGTGTCTATTGCGATGTAAATCCCAAATCTATATATGCGCATGTTATTCCCTT
The DNA here is from genome assembly GCA_030765085.1 of Allium cepa. NCBI lineage: Eukaryota > Viridiplantae > Streptophyta > Magnoliopsida > Asparagales > Amaryllidaceae > Allium > Allium cepa. The sequence continues at coordinate 918,799,915 of CM060931.1, read as the reverse complement.
TACGAATTATTATGTTACACAAGCACACATATGTGTGTGTGTGTGTATATTAAATCATTCAAATTAAATTTACATTACAAAATACTTAAATTTGAATAAAATACATGATTTTATTTAAAACAAATTTAGAATTGTTCTAAATGAATTAGACTTCATAGGCCCAATAAAAGACCCAACAGGGTATTTTTTTTGAAATTCACTTATAATTTCCACCGCAAGCTAGTCCAGTTCCAACAATGGTATTGGAGCCAAATAGCCTATGCAGTCTAAATTAGCCATATTAAGACTAACTAATTAAGCTTGCCCACTTAGTCCGGCATCTAGAAAGGTAATGTTTAGGATTGGAATTGGGTAAACAAGTACCCTATCCTACCTGATTACCGGCCTAGCCCAAAAGGTGAAGTGAGCCCAAAGGTTTCTCCTAATAGAAAATGCCCAACTTAATTTGAGCATTGGGCTAATTTTCAAAATCGTTTTGAAAATTAATGTTAAATATTTTAAATTTAATAGTTAAATTTAAAATAAAACATGTTTATTATAAAAATTATAATATATATAAGTTTTCAAAATGTTTGAAAGGATAATGATACTTTCAAAATGTTTGGAAATATTTATATAATAATTTCAAATTTCAAATTTATTGATAAGACTAATAAAATAAATTAATTAAATATGTTAATTAGTTAATGTATAAATGCGTGTATTATATAAGTTCATATATGTTATGTTATTTAAAAACGTTCAAGATAACACAAGTATACATGTCTGTGTGCAAGATAAATTTTAAAATAAATAAATTTTAATCAAAATTGTTTAATTGAATAAATTAATTAAAGGTTAATTAATTAAAATAAAATACACATATATATGATATACGTGTGTTATACTATAAAGGTTATAGTTTACACTATAAATGTTATAGTAGATATGTCCAATATAAGTTATATTGGAATACTAATTTAAAATTAATTAAAGAGTTAATTGATTAAAATCGATTAAATAAGATTTAATTAATGATATATTATACGTAAGACTATCATATAAGTAATATGAAATATAAAAGTTATGTAACAATATAGCTTATATGATATGCGTATAAGCTAAATGTGGAACATTAAAGAAACCCAAATAGACTTGAGAAATAAATACATATGTAAATGTACATATACTGTGATGTCCGATGTGTTTGACACTTGAATCGCTGGGGTATTTCATAAGAAATATATTATTCTATAAGTCGATATCACTCAGTATGTATATTGAAGATCATGAATCTTTAATATAATGTTGTCCTCTACCATATATATATATATATTGATAAATTACTTACGTACTCCTTAGTTGTTGAGCAAACTCAAGCTAGGGATGTTATGTGTGGTATCATTAATATAATGAACAAATGAGGTAAGATAACTATATGTATTTGTTGAGCAAACTCAAGGTACATATACTATACTTAGGCCATCACGATATGGTAGGTATGAGTGAATGATATTTTTCGATTTGTTGAGCAAACTCAAGGTCAAAATGAGACTAGAACAAGAAAAAATAGGTTAGGAGTTGTATGTGATATAATCGATAAGGAATTATCCATTGTTTGTGGGGCTATTATTTGTTGAGCAAACTCAAGGTCAGAATACCAAAACAAGCGAGTTCTAACATCCACTAGTGAAGTTGTAAGATTCTATGTTTCATCTTAACGTTTGGAGAAGCATAAAAGACTAGTAGGAGCCTTACTATAAAAATGAAATGGTAACATTTAACCTTTCTAATATTGTAAGAACATATGCTATATAATGTCATAATTATCTACGATGATAGATTTGTGCATTTAATATGATTGATAAAACGTTTGTCGATTAACATATAAAAAAATTGAATTGAAAGTTGAAAAACAAAAATATAATATATACTCACTAATAATTCTAATTGCATCTTATATAATGTTTCTATACCCATGCAAGTGCCTAATTTCAACTACTTAATACATTTGTAAGTTGGTCACTTATATGTTAATTTGGTTTAGACCGTGTATTGCATTTTATAAGTTTTTGAACTCTAAATGCAATTCAAGAATATGGATATTTGATCCATGTACTTTCACATATAAATATTATATGGCAAACAATCATAGTTTGTGTGGTACAATATTTTGACGAAGTTAGTTCATTCGAAGTAAGTCTATAAACAATATTTTAAGATCATGTATTCAACTTGAATGATTTCAAAAGGATCATATTGTGTTAATATAACACAAGACCATAAACTACGAGATACATCTAAAAACTCGATCGTTGAAATGTCATCTTGATCTGTTTACATAAAGTGCAACATATTTGATGTCTTAAATGTTAAGAATACTCGAATGCGCTTTCGTAAAAGTTTTTTATGATATTGTGGTAAGGTTTTCTTTTGAATAGTTTGACCATTTGAAGGAAAAAAGAATGTATAAGAATAAATGTAATTTAAGGTAAAGTTGGAATGAAGAGAATGAATAGTCACTTTTGCTTCATAAGAAAACATAGGAAACAAAAATTGTAATAACAATTGATACTTAATATTGGAATATGAAATATGATTTCTGTTCCGAAATGTATTTTCATATAGAAAATTGTTTTCTATAACATTTATTTCTTTGAGTTCAAGATATTTGATCAAAGAACTCTCCACTATAAACTAGTTGCATCATATGAATTAAGTACACAATATTAACAATATTAAGTGAATGATGGACCTCTAAATTTAGTACGCTATTTAGTAATGGCGGAAATAGTGGAAGTATGCCATATAACACCTAATGATTTCATCAAATTACGAATATTGTTTTTGTAAATGTACCGAAAATTATTTGTGAAATAATGTTAGTGTTAACTGAAAAATAGATATAACTATATCTCAATATGAGTATTATGAATATTCATTATGAAATAGAACTATATTATGAATTTGTTTTCATAGTAAAAGTGATGCAACAAAAATATACGTGTCTAGTATTATTTACAGTTGTTTTGGAATTATAGAAAAAGCTGTAATTTTGAGAAATAATTTTACTACATGATTATGAATCATATGATACAGGTTAATTATATCTCAAACAATTAATGGCTATGCACCCATTCAGTAAGAGTATCATAAGAGTTGATGACCTCTTTGAATTAATACATATTGATGTATGCAATCACAAGTCTATTAACACCAAAAGGGTTCCACATACTTTGTTATATTTATCGATGATTTATTACCAACATGAACATGTGTATTAGATACACATGTAGTAAGTTTACGATAAAATCATAGAATATAAAATAAAATTAAATAAAATAACATGCAATAGAATGAAATGTTTTGATTTGGTCGAATAAGTCGGTATATTGGAAAGTGTTTCAAATGTACCTAAAAATGAATATAGTTCAATCTCATAAGTCATTCCTCTATGTGATACATAATGATGCATCGATAAGGAGTAATCAGACATTGTTGGACAATTTACGATTAATTGTTAGTGAAGTTGAGTTAATTTCTTTCTATAAGGTCATGTACTTAAGAGAAATACACAAGGTTGATATTATTTCATCTAAACAACAGTTTACAAAATCATACAAAATAAGGGTTTGTAAGAAATCCCAACATATCCTAGGCCAAGGAGTTGGCAGGTTGTGTGAGTCAGAAGATTGCACGTAATAATTTTTCATGAGAGATCTTGTATGAATCTCCTAAAAAGTTTTTTGAAAAGGTCTATCATAAAATGACATATTTATGTTTTAAACATAATATTTGTAAACTAAAATTAGTTTTATAAATAAAAAGGTTCATAAAGCGTTTATGAACCCTATTCTATTTGCACTAAGAAAAAATTGTTGTTTCAAGATATGCCAACTTCATTGTGAAGGAATTTCTTTGATAAATTTTTGGTAGTTAAATGGAATTGGATTCGAAGATAGAACCGATTATATGAGATGAAGAGAAATTAACTAACCTAAATGAAAACATAGCATTAGAATGCAGGCCCGGCCCTAGGGGTAGGCGAGCTGGGCAGCCGCCTAGGGCAACGGACGGGTAGGGGGCAATGACGAAGGTGGTGATGAATATGATTCTGTAAAAATAGTTAAAATTAAATAATATCTACGTATACTTTAGACAATAATTGTGTTATATCTCAAGTGGTTTGCACATTGCTTAATGTGACAAGTGATCAGAGTTCAATTCCTAGTGTGTTGACTGTTTTTAAGTATCATTTTTTTTAAAATCGGCTAGGGCAACATTCTTGCTCGGGCCGGTCCTGTTAGAATGTCTACTAAGTATTATATACATCGAAGAGAAATTATAAGTTTCTTATTAATGTCGAAAATATATATTACCCTCGGTTATTCAATTAAACCATTACAATTGTTGACTCTACATTGTATTATGCACAAATCTGAAAGAATTCCAATTATGCTATCAAAATATGATTTTGATGGTCGTAACCAAAGAGATGTGATCCATAGGCTGAGATTGTGTCTTTATTGTAAAGACTAATGTGGTTGGAATTAAATGAGCAATGTTGATAAGAATAATATCGCAAATATCAATTGTTTTAATTAGCATGACAGATTGGTATTCAACATGCTTAAGTTAATTTAGATTTACTCACAATATTATCGCTCGATAAGACTGATTGTTTGGTACTTATATATCGAAATAGAAAATTCTAAATAATGATTTAGAGTAAGCCGTTTACAGATATTAACCAAAAATGCCTCGAAGTCAGTGGGAGCGATATTGGGTTTGTGAGTCTTTGGATATGGTCCAAGAAATGATACAGATGTGTCATTTTATAAGCATCAAGGTTGAATAAGTATTTTGATAGAAATATCAAATAGCTAGATTTTCAATCAAAGTGCAGAGGAAGCGTGTGTTTATAAGAAAGAACGTTAAAAAGTACATTGATATTTCTAAACCATAAGTAAATAATACGTTGTTGATTTTAATAATATGCTTGTATGAAAATCAACTTTAGTTATTTTAATATTCAATTTTGGAATGAAAATGATGTCTTTTATAGTGAGTGTAAAAGACATAGGAATTGTCCCAAAACGATATACAAGAGCGTCCTATTAAAAAGAGAACATGTAAGTTGGATTCCTTATGCATTAGTAGTAGGAATTATCATACAAGTTATGTTGTGTATGATATTGTGTTTTATTTATGTACTTGATACATGGAGCAAATATAAAATCCAAATTGTTATCACTAATGGTTGTTTGTGGTGTTTTTGCATATTTATGAAATACTAGAAAATTGTTTATAGAAACAATGAACTCGTTATGATGGAATGTTTGGACATAAACTTTTATAAGTGATATTGAGTATAACATGTCAATGATAAAATTCAAGTTATAATCTTTAATTTGAAAATGTTTCAAAATAAAGGTGATTGTGATCGATTCAACGAAATGTTGAGAACTTTAACTTGAATAACACTACAATAAACCAATGTATATAGATATAAATGCAAAAATTTATAATTGAGCCAAAAATGATTTCAAATATTGAGAATCTCCTAATATTGTTGTAACAGCCTAACTTAAAATATCGGGTATGTTAAATTTTAGAAGTTTAAAACATACTATCTACACCATCTCTATTTTATTTATATTTATGTATGCTTTTAAATAATAAAAAAGGTATAAGTATGTATACATTTATAAGTATATGATAAGTGGAATGACATGGTGAAGACAAGTGGCATAATATGGACCATACACCTATCTTAAGATGAAATAGAATTATGACACATATATCACTTAGATGTACACTTATAAAACACCTTAAATGATTACTAAATAAGGTATGTGTCATGAAATAAAGCTTTCATAAAAAAATGAAGGACATGTGTCCAAAAAAAAAAAAAAAAGAGAGAGAGACCAAAATAGCCTTGAAAAATGGATCCATGTCACAAGATTAAATAAAATAATGACACATAACCCCATTAGGTGTCCATGTGTCAAAACATCTTAAGACACCTAAGTAGACATGTGTCAACATTCTAAAGCTTGTGCAAAGAGAAGTAGACAAGTGTTCAAAACTAAAATTACCAAACTAGCCTTGAAAATTACTATATAAAGGGTGGAAATATTCACTTATTTTTCATACTTTCACAAAGAAAAAACAAAAGTAAGATAAAGTGAAAAAGCTTGGAGAAAGCTAAGGAAAAAGATTCAAGTCAAATACATAAGTTTAAGGTGAGAAAAATTATTTAAATTTCTAGTATTCATGTTATTCTTGAAGAGATGATAGTTGTAAGTAAAAGTGGCTCAGTTCTATCAAAAATGCAGCTTAGTAATTTGACCATAACTTTCACAATTCTTAATGAAATTTTGATTTCTTGGATGTTCTGGAAAGCTAACGGAAAGGCCTATAACTTCCATTTGTATCACTTTTTAAAATTTGGCCATATATATATATAAATTTGAGGTCCAACCTCGGGTTAAATTTCTGCCCGAAATGAACATGTTTGTTTCTAAGAAAATGCCTTACTTGTTAGATTTTTATCATCGATTTGATAAATAATTTGATGGGTTTCTTTTCATGGTAGTTGAGTATACTAAGTAAGTTACTTATTATAGAAAATTTGGTATTGAAAATTATTTTATCATAGAGAAAAATAATCGAGCATTTTGCTAAAAAGAAGTAATTTAAATTATTTTAAGGAAGCATTTTCGCACAGAAGATTTCTTCGAGGATGTGGTATAAGACAATAGATCTTGGGTAGTGCACTATTACTCTATGTGGTAACGAGCCAGTAGAGTACATCCCTACTTAGTGAGGGGATGCCGACCGCAATAGGATAAATATCCTAGAATATAAACCAAATTGAGGGAGTGGTTTAAATTTATGAAAAATCTTGACTTTAGTCAGATGAAGTTTATATATTTGAAGTTTACCTCGAATAGTGTTTTTGATCTGGATTATTAAAACTTAAGAAGTAGTGATTTGGAATGAAATGATGATATAAAAATTATGGTTTTTATAACCCTTCATGACATGACTAGAAAACTATAGATTTAATAGCTATCTCACTGGGTCAGTGTTGCTCATGATGCTACACATAAACATTTCAGGTTTAGATGGTTAGTTGTTCAACTCAAGATGACTGATGAATACCAAGACTATGAAGTGAAGACTTTTATTTAAGTTTATCAACTTTCATATGTATAATTATGTTGAATCTCATGATCCTATGTAACTGTGTAATTATGATGATGTGATTGTATAATAACTCTTCCGCTTGAAATCATGTAATCTGAATGATTTTATGTTCCGATATATTTTATTTAAGTTGTGACACTATTCTATTAAGCACCTTAGTTTCTATGTAACATCTTTGCCTCTGGGTAAGTTACCAGAGTGGGGTGTTACATTTAGTGGTATCAGAGCCTAGGTTTAAGGGGTGCTTTTAGAAATTATATAGTATTACAATTTAATTTATCGGAGTAGGAGGTTTATACAATTCACTAACACCTTTATAACTATTTTCAGTCATAAGTTATGGCTAGTAACCAAACCTGGTATACGGGGGACTCATGGGGAGGTGTTAAATGTACCACTGTACCAAATGAACGATTAGTTGCTACAAGTCGTACTATGGAAAAACATGTACTTAAGAACAAAGCAAAGCAGATTCTCATTGACGAGGTGTATGAAGTTTATAATAGAGCTAACGACTATGAAGAAGGTTCAAAGAGAGACCTTATTCTTTACCGTTTGCGTCAAAAGAAGAAGGAATTTGAGATTGCAATAAAGATGGCAGAAAGGACAGATTATGGGGAAGCTTTAGAATTTCTAAGGCAAAGAAGGGCACTTCCTCCGCAAGCAGGGAATATAAGACGTAAAAAGTTCCCCACCAAACTAGTGGAACAGTATGATGAAGAGGAGTCTGAGTCTGTTGGCTTTAAGGACTACTCTCAAGAAGTTACTGTACCTAATCGGGCTATGAATGATAAAAATGATCCTTCTCCATAAAAAGAAATTATACTAATAGACTAAGGATGAATTAGGAAGATAAGATAACACAACAAATAGTATATGTTGTGGTGTATGTTAAGAAGTTGTGGGGAAATACCCTAATTTTGGTTGTAAATAAGGGTTATAAGTAATATAACTTGTTTGTGTATACATGACGTGAGTATATCATAAGATATCTTTTATAATTAAAGGTATATTTGATTTTCATTCGTGACCATAACCATATTTTTTTGAAAATCGAAGGTCATGTCGAATCAAAATAACTCGACAACTCAAAGTCAAGAGGCCCGATCCTCTACACCAGCAAATGCTATGGAGTTATTTGCATCTTTTATTAAGCAAATGGAGTGTTTCTTCAACCACTTTAAACAAAAGCCTTTTAAGTCATTTTAGAAGTTTGAAACCAGAGAAATTTGTTGGAGATACTGACGCAATAAAGGCGGAACATTGGATCCAACATCTCGAAGATATATTTGAAGTTTTAGAATGTAGCGAAATTGACAAGAGGAAATTAGCAGTCTTTCAATTATCAGAAGAAGCTGGAAATTGGTGGGAGCTAGTTCGGACAACAACTAGTTCAGAAGAGATAGAACAGATGACATGGAAGGAATTTAAGGAAAAGTTCTTGGATAAGTATTTTCCCGAAAATGAAAGAGAGAAAATGGAAACCAAATTTCAAAATCTTACCCAAGAAGGCATGACGGTAGCTCAATATCAGAACAAGTTTGAAGCATTATCTCGATTTGGAAACCATTTGATTGATACACCTGAAAAACGAGCAAGAAGATTTGCAAAAGGATTAATTCGCCCAATAAGAAGACATGTTATTGGAGATCGACGTAAGACTTATGAGATGATAATAGCTGAAGCTTTTAATCTAGAGGAAGATTATCTTCAGTTTCAGCAAGAAAGGAAGACTTCAAATAAAAGGAAACCAAAAACATTTTCTGGCAATCAAAAGAAAGCAGATGGTAAAAGGAAGAAACAAAATGGAGAAAACAAAGGATCGACAGGTTAAGAAAAGTAGCTTGACAAAGAAAGAAGATGTTATCGGTGCAACGAAACCAGACATATTTCTCCAAATTGTACCAAGCCAATTGTTTGTTACAATTGTAACGAACCCGGGCATATTAGTCGAAACTGTAAGAAGCCAAGGAAGGACAATAAGATGCAATAAGGGTGAGTAAATGCTGTAGTTTCTGAACAAGCTTAAGTAGAAGGTACCATATTTCTTTTGACTTTCAAGCTAAAGTTTTATTTGATACTAGTGCCACTCATTCTCTCATATCAGAAATATTTGCCACTAAGATAGGATTACCCACTAAAAAACTAAGTAACCCCTTGGTAATAGAAAATTTAGTAGAAGGACAGATTAAACTTACTTTCGTGTGTAGAAATTGTATCCTTAATTTTGGAGGTAAGGATATGTGGCTAACTTGATTATCTTTCCAATGAAACATTTTGATATCATCCTTGGGATTGATTGGCTTTCTCAATATAGAGCCATCATGGATTGTCATAATAGGACTATATGTTTCACAATTCGAGAACATGAAACCTTTGTGTATTCATGTGATAAATCTGAAGATGCTTTTATATCTGGATATGTAGCACATATCAATATTGGGGATAAGGGGCAATCGGTAGACCAAATCCCAATCGTAAGAGAATTTAAAGAAGTCTTTCAAGAAGTGCCAGGATTACCACCAAAAAGAGAAATTGATTTTAGTATCGATTTAATCCCTGGTACCGCCCCTATTGCTAAAGCAGCTTATCGTATGTCTCCTACGGAGAATCAAGAGCTGAAGAGACAAATTAAGGAGATGGAGGATCGAGGATTTATTAGACCTAGTAAATCTCCTTGGGGAGCACCTGTGTTGTTTGTAAAGAAACATGACGGAACGTTACGCTTATGCGTAGATTACCGAGAACTTAATAAAGTAACAATTAAGAACAAATACCCATTACCTCGAATTGATGATCTATTTGATCAGCTCCATGGAGCTGCAGTATTTTCAAAAATTGACTTGAGATCTAGGTATCATCAATTAAGAATAAAAGAAGAAGACATTCCAAAGACAGCTTTTCAAACACGGTATGGACACTACAAATTTTTGGTTATGCCTTTTGGCCTTACCAATGCCTCAGCAGTATTCATGGATTTAATGAATCGTGTGTTCCATCCATATCTTGATCAATTCATAATTGTATTTATTAATGATATCCTAATTTATTCTAAGACAAAGGAAGAACACGAACGTCATTTGTGTTTGTCTCCAAACATTGAGAGATCATCAACTTTATGCAAAATTAAGTAAATGTGAATTTTGGTTGGAGGAAGTAAAATTTCTTGGGCACGTTGTTTCGAAGAATGGAATAGGAGTAGACCCATCAAAGGTTGAGGCGGTGCTGAAATGAAATCCTCCGACAACACCAACAGAAGTTCGAAGTTTTCTTGGATTAGCTGGTTACTACCGAAGATTTATTCAAGATTTTTCAAAGGTAGCATCTCCATTAACAAAACTAACTTGTAAGGAAACTAAGTTTATTTGGGATGAAAAATGTAAGATAGCATTTGAAAGCTTAAAGAAAAGATTGACAGAGGCACCAATTCTGTCTTTGCCAAGAAGTGGAGTCCCATATAAAGTATATTCCGTTGCATGTAGACAAGGATTAGGATGCATATTAATGCAGGAGGACAAAGTTGTTGCTCATGGCTCTCGTCAACTAAAGCCACATGAAGTTAATTATCCAACCCATGACTTAGAATTAGTCGCAATTGTATTTGCTTTAAAAATTTGGAGGCATTATCTTTTTGGGGGAACAATTTCATGTTTACTCAGACCACAAGAGTTTAAAATATTTGTTTTCCAAAAAGAACTAAATATGAGACAAAGGAGGTGGATGGAATTTCTAAAAGATTATGATTTTACATTGCATTATCATCCAGGAAAAGCAAATGTAGTTGCAGATGCGTTAAGCCGAAAACCCTATGGCATAGTAGACAATCTGATGATAAGAGAATGGAAAGCTCTAGAGACCCTAGTAGAAATGAACATCTGCACAAGGAGGATTAGTGGAGAAATGAATGATAAGGTAGCACTTTCATGTAATGTTATTATTCAGCCAACTCTACAAAGTAAAATATTGCAAGGTCAAGGAAAAGACGAGGAGTTGAAGGAATTATTCATAAAAATGAAGGACAAGGAACCTACATATTGGAACATTGGTAAAGATGGAGGTTACAGATTCATAAATCGACTTTGTGTTCCAAGTCAACCTCAATTGAAAAATGAAATTCTAAGTGAAGCATATTGCTCAATGTTTACAGTGCATCCAGGATGCACAAAAATGTATAAGGATCTTAAGCGTCAGTTTTGGTGGCATGGAATGAAGAAAGATGTCGCTGAATTTGTGGCAAAATGTTTTACATGCCAACAAATTAAAACCGAGTAGCAACGACCGGTAGGACTCCTACAACCGCTTCCTATTGCTGAATGGAAATGGGAGCATATAACTATGGATTTTATTATGGGATTACCAATGACAAGACAAGGTCATGACACCATATGGGTAGTAGTGGATCGCCTAACAAAATCAGCCCATTGTATACCTTACAATACGACCTACTCAATGGAGAAATTGAGTAGACTTTGTTTGAAAGAAATTGTTCGACTACATGGCATACCAGTTACCATTGTTTGAGATAGAGACTCTCGATTCACTTCAAAATTTTGGAGAAGTCTTCAAAATGCATTAGGAATACATTAAACCTAAGTACGGCCTTTCATCCACAAACAGATGGACAAACTGAAAGAGTAAACCGAATAATAGAAGATATGCTAAGATATTGTATAATGGAATTTGAAATAACATGGGAGACTCATATACCATTAATAGAATTTGCATATAACAATAGTTATCATGCAAGTATTAGTATGGCACCATATGAAGCTTTGTACGGAAGACCTTGTCGTTCTCCAGTATATTGGGCGGAAGTTGGAGATCGTGAGCTTCTTGGTCCAGATCTAGTAAAAGAAACGACAGAGAAAATTTCTATCATAAAGGAAAGATTGCAAGCAGCGCAATGTAGGGAAAAGAGTTATGCAGATCACAGAAGAAAAGATTTGGAATTCGAAGTAGGGGATCAAGTTCTCCTTAAGGTTTCTCCAATACGAGGGGTAGTGCGATTTGGAAAGAAGAGGGCAAAGTTATCACCAAGATTTATTGGACCATTTCGTATTTCCAAAAGAATTGGCAAAGTTGCATATCAACTTGATTTACTGAGAAATTATCAGATATTCATAATGTATTTCATGTATCAATACTACGAAAGTATATTTCTGATCCATCTCATGTGATAGATTTAAGCGGCATTGAAGTTAAAAAGGGAACTAAGTACATTGAAAGACCTGTTCGAATTCTTGACAGAAAAATTAAGAAATTAAGAACAAAAGAAATTTCCTTGGTGAAAGTTCAATGAAACCATCATAACGAAGACGAAGTATCATGGGAGGTGGAGTCAGAAATTCGTAAAGATTATCCAGAATTGTTTGAAGCCTAGATTTCGAGGACGAAATCTTTTTCTAAGGGTGGTAGAATGTAACAATCTAACTTAAAATATCGGGTATGTAAAATTTTAGAAGTTTAAAATATACTATCTACACCATCTCTATTTTATTTATATTTATGTATGCTTTTAAATAATACAAAAGGTATAAGTACGTATACATTTATAAGTATAGGATAAGTGACATGACATGGTGAAGACAAGTGGCATAATATGGACCATACACCTATCTTAAGATGAAATAGAATTATGACACATATATCACTTAGGTGTACACTTCTAGAATACCTTAAATGATTACTAAATAAGGAATGTGTCCTGAAATAAATCTTGCATAAAAAAATGAAGGACATGTGTCCAAAAGAAAAGAGACCAAAATAGACTTGAAAAATTTATCCATGTCACAAGATTAAATAAAATAGTGACACATAACCCCATTAGGTGTCCATGTGTAGAAACATCTTAAGACACCTAAGTAGTCATGTGTCAACATTCTAAAGCTTGTGCAAAGAGAAGTAGACAAGTGTCCAAAACTAAAATTACCAAACTAGCCTTGAAAATTACTATATAAAGGGTGGAAATGTTCACTTATTTTTCATACTTTCACAAAGCAAAAACAAATGTAAGATAAAGTGAAAAAGTTTGGAGAAAGCTAAGGAAAAAGATTCAAGTCAAATACACAGTTTAAGGTGAGAAAAATTATTTAAATTTCTAGTATTCATGTTATTCTTGAAGAGATGATAGTTGTAAGTAAAAGTGGCTCGGTTCTATCAAAAACGCATCTTAGTAATTTGACCATAACTTTCTCAATTCTTAATGAAATTTCAATTTCTTTGATGTTATGGAAAGATAACGGAAAGGCCTATAACTTTCATTTGTATCACTTTTTAAAATTTGGCCATCTATATATATATATATATATATATGTATGTATGTATGTATGTATATATGAATTTGAGGTGCAAGCTCGGGTTAAATTTCTGCCCGAAATGAACATGTTTGTTTCTAAGAAAATGCCTTACTTGTTAGATTTTTATCATCGATTTGATAAATAATTTGATGGGTTTCTTTTCATGGTAGTTGAGTATACTAAGTAAGTTACTTATTATAGAAAATTTGGTATTAAAAACTATTTTATCATAGAGAAAAATAATCGAACATTTTGCTAAAAAAAAAGTAATTTAAATTACTTTAAAGAAGCATTTTCGCACAGAAGATTTCTTCGAGGATGTGGTATAAGACAATAGATCTTGGGTAGTGCACTATTACTCTATGTGGTAACGAGCCAGTAGAGTACATCCCTACTTAGTGAAGGGATGCCGACCGCAATAGGACAAAATATCCTAGAATATAAACCAAATTGAGGGAGTGGTTTAAATTTATGAAAAATCTTGACTTTAGTCAGATGAAGTTTATATATTTGAAGTTTACCTCGAATAGTGTTTTTGATCTGGATTATTAAAACTTAAGAAGTAGTGATTTGGAATGAAATGATGATATAAAAATTATGGTTTTTATAACCCTTCATGACATGACTTGAAAACTATAGATTTAATAGCTATCTCACTGGGTCAGTGTTGCTCATGATGCTACACATAAACATTTCAGGTTTATATGGTTAGTTGTTCAACTCAAGATGACTGATGAATACCATGACTATGAAGTGAAGACATTTATTTAAGTTTATCAACTTTCATATGTATAATTATGTTGAATCTCATGATCCTATGTAACTGTGTAATTATGATGATGTGATTGTATAATAACTCTTCCGCTTGAAATCATGTAATCTGAATGATTTTTTGTTCCGATATATTTTATTTAAGTTGTGACACTATTCTATTAAGCACCTTAGTTTTTATGTAACATCTTTGCCTCTGGGTAAGCTACCAGAGTGGGGTGTTACATTTAGTGGTATCAGAGCCAAGGTTTAAGGGGTGCTTTTAGAAATTATATAGTATTATAATTTAATTTATCGGAATAGGAGGTTTATACAATTCACTAACATCTTTATAACTATTTGCAGTCATAAGTTATGGTTAGTAACCAAACCTGGTATACGGGGGACTCATGGGAGGTGTTAAATGTACCACTGTACCAAATGAACGATTAGTTGCTACAAGTCGTACTATGGAAAAACATGTAATTAAGAACAAAGCAAAGCAGATTCTCATTGACGAGATGTATGAAGTTTATAATAGAGCTAACGACTATGAAGAAGGTTTAAAGAGAGACCTTATTCTTTACCGTTTGCGTCAAAAGAAGAAGGAATTTGAGATTGCAATAAAGATGGCAGAAAGGACAGATTATGGGGAAGCTTTAGAATTTCTAAGGCAAAGAGGGGCACTTCCTCCGCAAGCAGGGAATATAAGACGTAAAAAGTTCCCCACCAAACTAGTGGAACAGTATGATGAAGAGGAGTCTGAGTCTGCTGGCTCTAAGGACTACTCTCAAGAAGTTATTGTACCTAATCGGGCGATGAATGATAAAAATGATCCTTCTCCATCAAAAGAAATTATACTAATAGACTAAGGATGAATTAGGAAGATAAGATAACACAACAAATAGTATATGTTGTGGTGTATGTTAAGAAGTTGTGGGGAAATACCCTAATTTTGGTTGTAAATAAGGGTTATAAGTAATATAACTTGTTTGTGTACACATGATGTGAGTATATCATAAGATATCTTTTATAATTAAAGGTATATTTGATTTTCATTCGTGACCATAACCATATTTTTTTGAAAATCGAAGGTCATGTCGAATCAAAATAACTCGACAACTCAAAGTCAAGATGTAACGACCCAAAATTTTGAACTAATTAATTTGAAAATATTCAATTAATTTTAAATATTTGAATGATGGTTTGACTTGAATTTCAAATTATCAGAATGAATTTGGCGATTAAATTATAGAATTTAATTTATAGAAAGTTGAATAAAAATTTGAATCTTCAATTTTAAGCCAATTAAAAATATTTCAAAGGCTTGTAAAATTCATATTGATAACACTGAAGATAATAGAAGCTTCAGAATCGAATTTGGAAGTGATTTGATCAGTTTTGAATTTTTATCGTTCGAATCGATATTTAAAAATAGCCATCCGAGGCACCATCGCGGAATTCGACGAAACCAGTTCCATTGGGTCCGTAATATCGAATTATTACCAGATTTCAATTTCGTATTTTTCGGAGTTGTTATGTGAGCACACGATAAGTAAACGCGTTGAAATTAAATCGAATTCAATTTAATTTTCAAATTTGAAATTGGTCAAAAAATCAAAACACTGTAGCATCCTTAAATTACGCCCAAAATCCACGCAGAAGATCCCGGAGAAAAATCGTGCAAACCATGCTTCATTCGATTGTAAAAATATCACGTCTCCTTCTCCCCTTTTTTAAATCACAACTGAGTTTCAAAATCAAAATTGCCAGAGAAGAAAAAAAAAATATGATTATTGCTGAGATTGATTTTTACAGCATAATGTATATAAAACTATTTATTTCAGATTTCAAAAAAAAAATTATTTTGTACTTATACAGTAAAGAGATCACTGTCTTGGTTATCTACAGATAAAGAGATACGTACGGGTAGATTTTGAATATATATATATATATATATATGTATTATTTATTTATGGGAAATTGGTTTAAAAAAAATAAAAAATAAAATTTTGATTGAACAAATTTAATTAAAGGAAATCGGTTCGAATTTTAAATTTTTAGTTTAAAATGAAAATCATTAGCTTGAGATTAAAATATTGGTTGGATTGAAATTCTAAAATGGCAATTAATTTGTTTATTTACCAATTTAATTATTTTTAGTTGTTAAAAGATTTTAAAGAAAATTATTATTTCAAACTATTATATTGGAAATAAATTATTAGTTTAAACCCAAATCGTGAGCCAAATTAAATAAATCTATTAAATGGAAATTCATTATTCGATTATTTCGAATATTAATGAATGGTGTAAATGATTATACAAGGTCTATAAATCAAGAAAATCAAGCCGGAATGCGAAAATGGATTGCAAATAAAAAGCTAAGGTGAGATCTTCTCACTCAAATTGAAAATTTGGATTGCAGTTATTGATTGTTGTTTGGTTGTGATATTAGATATAGTAGGATATATCTATATATAGCAATATATATATATATTGGCATATGTATATATTGGAGTTGTTGATTTTCCGCATTATATAGCGGATGAGACCCTATTGCGCCGCCTATTAAGAGGATAATATTTTATAAATCCCATATACCGCGATATCGCGTCTTGAAACAGGATTGGTATTGTGCTAATGTCTGTGGATGCAGGGAAACAGGTTGGAGGGATCCAACTGGATTCCTCAACCGTATTTATTTATTTATATATATTCTGATATTTGATTGATTATCATATTGATATACGATGTTTGAAAGTCGTGATTGACTATTTGATGTGTTGCATCATCGGATCCGTTTTTAAAGTTCTAAAATAATGATTTTGGTTTTTAAAAGAATCTTTAAAGTAATTTTTGAAAGTATACGTTTTATTTAATTTTCGAATTGATTCATTTTAAATAATTAAAACATTATAAATTTTTATGTTATAAAAATTAAGATTTTTGCGAATATAAACAAAAGGTGATTTTTGAGATAAGTAGTTAATAAATTTATAAAATAGTTAAATTGGGATTTTTGAATTGTTTTAAAATGGGTTATATGAAAGATGTATAAATTTGATATTTTAAAATTAAAAAAATTGGAATTATAAAACGAATTTTTATAAGTGTTAAAGTGAAGTATAAATGGATTCATAAGTGAATGAAAATTTATAGATTTATGAATTGTGAAATTATAAAATGAATAGATGTTGTAAGACAAAAGATGTTAAGGAATTAAATTATAAATCGGATTTTTTGCATTTAAATTGAAATCTTTGATGAAGCAAAAATGGTTTATAGTTGAGATTTATGAAATATATATTTTATAAATCGAAATAATAGAATTTTAAAAGGAGTTCAATTAATGTTAAAAATAAGGTTATAAAGGAAATCTTATAAGTAATAAGATTTATAATTTGTGAAGTTTTAAAGGAACGATTTTGTAAGTAAAATGGATTATAAACATTTAACTTATAATATGGACTTTTGGTATATAATTGAGTTATATAAATTAAGTTGGATTAATAAAGGAGATTTATAAATCGAAGCTTATAAATAGAAATGGAATTTATAGACATTTTTTATAAATTCGAAATCCATGGAATTTGATAAATTGAAGTTGAAATTGGTTAAGGAAGTATATTCACGATTTTGGACAGTGAATATATTATCAAATAAAATGGATATGCTTGGGAAAATGAATATTATAAAATGAAGTTAATCGTTTTAACGATGTTTTAAAAATGTATTATAAATCGAATACATAGATTTCAACATTCATTGTTGAAATAGACGTTTTCGAGGAATAAGGAAATGGTGGACTATAACACTGTTGTTATAGTAAATGGTTCCCGAAAGGAAATGTTTTATATAGTATTGGAATTTATATATCTATCTAAATTTCGAATCCCTATACTAGTGATTTTGGGTTGTCGTAATGATGTTTTACGCAACATTCGTTTTGGCCCAAATAAATGTGTTTAAGTGAATGTTTTCCTTAAAGAATGAATTATATACTTAATTTCGATTTAAGTATATTGAATGTTTTCCAAGTGTTGGAAATAAATAGATTTGTGAAATACTTATTATTAAATAAGTATGGAAATGTTTTCCAATATGAAATGAACGTTTTTGAGAATTATCTTTTTAAAGATAAGTTGAAAATGAATATTAGAAATCGATTTGAAAAATCGTATATTCATAGATATTTTGGAAATGTAAATTCACTATGGAATTTATAAAAGAAAGGGAAAATTGGTTTAAAAATAGATATTGATTTATTTTTGAAGTGTGAAAATTTATATCTTGTAAAGATATTTTTGGAAAATAAATAATTTGGAAAATTATTTGGAATCTGGTGATGTTGAGCATCTTTATTGATAGTTAAATAACCGACTATCAATATTTACCTTTAAATAGGTATTTGTTGTGATTTCTTGAATTTGAATGCTATACTTATTTTTAAAAATAAGCGCTCACTATTCGGGTTAGCCGGGAAAGGACCTTGGGGCCGTATAACCCATTCCGAATATGTGATACGTCGTTATAGATTGCATTTGATGACCGGTGTTGAAGACCGGATATTTTTGAAAACGGAAGGATTACTGTTGAGTTACTCTGCATCGGCTGATCTCCGATATAGAGGTTTTATCACCCTTAGTGGCGGAAAGTCCGGACGTGATTAGAAATTATCCGGAATGCAAGGACTTCTTTGTAAGTGCCTTCGGTTCTGTTCGAGCCCGGAACAGACTTGTATGGATTGTATGTCTGACATTACAAGTTGAGATATAAAGCTGATTTCTTTCAAATATAATTCTGTTGGTGGCGGAGAATTTATTCTCTTAGCTTAACACCCTTCTCTGAGACGTACGAGCTCAGAGGTTATGTAGTTGAAGGTTATTAGTGATATACTCCCAATTTGGTAATGTGACATGCTGAGTATTGCTGTGAAATGATCATTGTTTGATCATTTGTGATAGGATCATTGGTTTGATCATTTTTCTTGGTGATCATTACTTTGATCATTTGTTGACGCAAAGCACAGCTTTTGTATAAAGCGTGGATTTGTGGACAAGACTTCGTCGGACCTCACACCCCGGAAATGGTCAAAACAGGAAGGATGCGGCAAGGTTATTAGGGGGTAGCGCCCCTTTAGTGTATGTCATTCCTTCTGGATAGAGGTGGTATCATGGTATGGAGCCCAGATATTTAACCAATGTTGTTGCTGCAAATTTTGTGGTTGTTGGAAATCGAGGATCCTCGGATAGATCGGTTACGATCGGGGGATGACATATTCGTGTCAGTAGTTACCTAGTTTGAAAGGTAACCCGGCCTTGTGTTGGCAGAGATCCGGTTAGGTTCTCGGGATGTCATTCCAGAGGCGTTTCCATGTGGCAATGGGAAGTTCCTTAGCTTGATCATTTGTTGGAAATCCAAAGAAACAATACGATCTTGTACGGTTTTAGTTGTAGAACCTATCATTCACTTATGGTGGCGCCCCACTGCTTGGATGGTAGCTATAGTAGGCATAAGTGCGAAATGCCTATGCTGGCTAAGATTTATATCTTTACTTTTGAAATGTTTTCTACACTATGCACTAGTAATAATATCAAATGTTTCTTTTTAATGCGTATCAAGCATCTTTGACTATCATAAGGAGAAATCTACTCCGATTTTGCGTTTGCATTGTGTGTGTGTGCGGGAGGCCTTATGGTAGTCTCATTTTTTTTAAAAGCATTGCGAATCTACTTTAAAATTACCCTGTTCTTTATTTTAAAGATAAATAACTGTTTTTAAGTTCTCACACCAGTCACATGACTGACTCAGAGTTTATTGTTTTCCTTCCTAAACTCTGGGTGCCCACCAATTTCCACATGGGCAGTCAAGAGTAAAGTTTATCAGGATATTCTGGAATTCAGGAGTTGCTGGAGGCAGGCTGGATGGCATGGCGTATTACTAGTATATAGTATTTCCTTTCTGCTATTTGTTGTTGTTTGTTATTGTACACTCTGATGATGAAATGTAATATCTGATATAGTTCTTTGTTTAAAGATTATTCATTTATCTATTATATGTTGTTCCGCTGCGAATTGTGAGATTCTGATGTTGTTCTGTTATTTCTTTCTGTTCTGTTCTATCTTTTTCTTTCTTCTTCTACCTCTTTCTTTTTCTTAAACCATAACGGTTCGGTTTTTCGGCATCAAAAAATTGCATTCGTTACATATGGTATCAGAGCATATGGTTAAGCGACAACCATGGTTCTGTTGGGTGTTACTCATTAGAGATGGAGTCAGCAGTACTCTAGAATGAGTTTGAGTGTAATGATAAATATGAGCGCGTATTTGTTAGTGAATATAAATTGTTTTATATTGTGTTGACTTATCGGTTGATTGTTTATATATTCTGGTCGGTGCAGTCTAGCTAACTGAATCGATAGGGGTTTCTAAACTCTTAAACAAGATAAACTGACACAGTATTGTTTTAAAATTGGATAAATGAAATAATTTTGCCCAAAACTATTTTTGTATGTAAAAGAAATGATTTTCTTTGAATTATTATGGTATATGGTTGCTTGGATGTTAGGAATTGATAATATTTATTATTATCATTGAAATTGAATAAGAAATTGGAATCATAAACAAAAAGCTATGAAATATAATCCACATACCAATGAAATTTAAGAATGTAAGTTATAAATGTGATTTATAATTAGGAATAAAATTCCGGAGAAGTTTTTGGAAATGTTTATGAAAGAATTTGGAAATTTTAGAAATTAAATTCCTTTTTGATTTGAAAATAATTTTCAAAGGTTTTTTGGAAAAATGTTTTGAAGGAATGAAAAGCTCTAAACTCTTTTCGGTCGCTGGAAAATAACTTCGGTGATGACTGCAGCATCATTGATGTTCATTTTCGGGTTTCCAAAAGACGAATTGCTGCCAAATTGTTTTAAATGGAAGTTGTTTGGAAAATTTGGGGTTTGGTTTTGAAATTCAAAGAATAATTTGAATTGTTTTCAATAATGGTTTTGAAAGGCTGAAAAGACTCTGGAATGCTATATAAAAATATTTATGGAATATTATTAAGTTGAAAATAAATTTGGAGTACTCAAAATGAATTGGTATTGAGTATTGAATTATGGAAATAAATTGAGAATGAATGAATGAATTTACAATTGCAAGTAAATGAAGTAAATTGAATTCATATGGAATTTGAAATCCAGTTTAAATATACGTGGTTATAAACTGAAATTGAAAACTGAATATTGACAACCAATTTGAATTGTGCGAGATGAAATGAATTAGAACTTGTAATGATTTAGTAATTGGAACTAATTTAAAATAGTGTAGTTATGAATAAAAGATAGTCGATAAAATTCAATATCCAGAATAGAAGATAAATTGAATTCGAATAGGATTGAAATTGTGAATTGAATCCAAATGAAATTGAAATGAAAAATTGAATGAGAATAAATATGTAACTTCAATAGTGAAGTAAAAATGTATAAGAAGCATATATTGAATATTTTGTAATGGAATTGGCAAAATGGTTTGAATGTTGGAATTGGATATTATGGCTAGCAGGATATACAGGTGTATTAAAAGAAATGGAAATTGGGATTTTGATTTCAAAGATAAAATTGAATTGCTCGACAAACAGGTACGTATTTCAATTTCAGTACGAAATTTGGTGATTTTCTTCTCCATCCACTTGGCTTTCTCTTTTCTTCTTGATTCTGAGGGGCCGTAGAGCCATTTTGTAGTCGTACCGAGCTAGCCGCGCAAAGGAGACGCTGGCGATTTTTTTCGAAAATTTAGGGTGTTAGAAAATTTTTGAGAAAATTTTGAAAGTTTGAAATTTGAATTTAAATTTAAATTTTGAAGTAAATAATATTGTTTGAAACTTATAATTGAAATTGGAAAGCTAGTTGAAATGATAATGAATCTTTAATAAAAGATTTAGGTTAGTAAGTTGATAAAACTATTTGGATTGTGAAAAATAGTAGACGAGTTAAGGACCATTTCTTCCCAACTTGTAATTTCGGGACGAAATTCTTTTAGGGGGGAAGATTGTAACGACCCAGAATTTTGAACCAATTAATTTGAAAATATTTAATTAATTTTAAATATTTGAATGATGGTTTGACTTGAATTTCAAATTATCAGAATGAATTTGGCGATTAAATTATAGAATTTAATCTATAGAAAGTTGAATAAAAATTTGAATCTTCAATTTTAAGCCGATTAAAAATATTTCAAAGGCTTGTAAAATTCATATTGATAATACTGAAGATAATAGAAGCTTCAGAATCGAATTTGGAAGTGATTTGATCAGTTTTGAATTTTTATCGTTCGAATCGATATTTAAAAATAGCCGTCCGAAGCACCGTCTCGGAATTCGACGAAACCAGTTCCATTGGGTCCGTAATATCGAATTATTACCGGATTTCAAATTTCGTATTTTTCGGAGTTGTTATGTGAGCACACGATAAGTAAACACGTTGAAATTAAATCGAATTCAATTTAATTTTCAAATTTGGAATTGGTCAAAAAATCAAAACACTGTAGCTTCCTTAAATTACGCCCAAAATCCACGCAGAAGATCCCGGAGAAAAATCATGCAAACCATGCTTCATTCGATTGTAAAAATATCACGTCTCCTTCTCCCCTTCTTTAAATCACAACTGAGTTTCAAAATCAAAATTGCCAGAGAAGAAAAAAAATATGATTATTGCTGAGATTGATTTTTACAGCATAATGTATATAAAACTATTTATTTCAGATTTCAAGAAAATAAAATTATTTTGTACTTATACAGTAAAGAGATCACTGTCATGGTTATTTACAGATAAAGAGATACGTACGGGTAGATTTTGAATATATATATATATATATGTATTATTTATTTATGGGAAATTGGTTTAAAAAAATAAAAAATAAAATTTTGATTGAACAAATTTAATTAAAG
Source organism: Allium cepa (assembly GCA_030765085.1). NCBI lineage: Eukaryota > Viridiplantae > Streptophyta > Magnoliopsida > Asparagales > Amaryllidaceae > Allium > Allium cepa. The sequence continues at coordinate 918,776,729 of CM060931.1, read as the reverse complement.
GAAATCAGTTCAAATTTTAAATTTTTAGTTTAAAATGAAAATCATTAGCATGAGATTAAAATATTGGTTGGATTGAAATTCTAAAATGGCAATTAATTTGTTTATTTACCAATTTAATTATTTTTAGTAGTTAAAAGATTTTAAAGAAAATTATTAGTTCAAACTATTATATTAGAAATAAATTATTAGTTTAAACCCAAATCGTGTGCCAAATTAAATAAATCTATTAAATGGAAATTTATTATTCGATTATTTCGAATATTAATGAATGGTGTAAATGATTATACAAGGTCTATAAATCATGAAAATCAAGCCGGAATGGGAAAATGGATTGCAAATAAAAAGCTAAGGTGAGATCTTCTCACTCAAATTGAAAATTTGGATTGCAGTTATTGATTGCTGTTTGGTTGTGATATTAGATATAGTAGGATATATCTGTATATAGCAATATATATATATATATATATATATATATATTGGCATATGTATATATTGGAGTTGTTGATTTCCCGCATTATATAGCGGATGAGACCCTATTGCGCCGCCTATTAAGCGGATAATATTTTATAAATCCCATATACCGCGATATCCCGTCTTGAAACGGGATTGATATTGTGCTAATGTCTGTGGATGCAGGGAAACAGGTTGGAGGGATCCAACTGGATTCCTCAACCGTATTTATTTATTTATATATATTGTGATATTTGATTGATTATCATATTGATATATGATGTTTGAAAGTCGTGATTGACTATTTGATGTGTTGCATCATCGAATCCATTTTTAAAGTTTTAAAATAATGATTTTGGTTTTTAAAAGAATATTTAAAGTAATTTTTGAAAGTATACGTTTATTTAATTTTCGAATTGATTCATTTTAAATAATTAAAACATTATAAATTTTTATGTTATAAAAATTAAGATTTTTGCGAAATATAAACAAAAGGTGATTTTTGAGATAAGTAGTTAATAAATTTATAAAATAGTTAAATTGGGATTTTTGAATTGTTTTAAAATGGGTTATATGAAAGATGTATAAATTTGATATTTTAAAATTAAAAATATTGGAATTATAAAACGAGTTTTTATAAGTGTTAAAGTGAAGTACAAATTGATTCATAAGTGAATGAAAATTTATAGATTTATGAATTGTGAAGTTATAAAATGAATAGATGTTGTAAGACAAAAGATATTAAGGAATTAAATTATAAATCGGATTTTTTGCATTTAAATTGAAATCTTTCATGAAGCAAAAATGGTTTATAGTTGAGATTTATGAAATATATATTTTATAAATCGAAATAATAGAATTTTAAAAGGAGTTCCATTAATGTTGAAAATAAGGTTATAAAGGAAATCTTATAAATAATAAGATTTATTATTTGTGAAGTTTTAAAGGAACGATTTTGTAAATAAAATGGATTATAAGCATTTAACTTATAATATGGACTTTTGGTATATAATTGAGTTATATAAATTAAGTTGGATTAATAAAGGAGATTTATAAATCGAAGCTTATAAATAGAAATGGAATTTATAGACATTTTTTATAAATTCGAAATCCATGGAATTTGATAAATTGAAGTTGAAATTGGTTAAGGAAGTATATTCACGATTTTGGACAGTGAATATATTATCAAATAAAATGGATATGCTTAGGAAAATGAATATTATAAAATGAAGTTAATCGTTTTAACGATGTTTTAAAAATGTATTATAAATCCAATACATAGATTTCAACATTCATTGTTGAGACGTTTTCGAGGAATAAGGAAATGGTGGACTATAACACTGTTGTTATAGTAAATGGTTCCCGAAAGGAAATGTTTTATATAGTATTGGAATTTATATATCTATCTAAATTTCGAATCCCTATACTAGTGATTTTGGGTTGTCGTAACGATGTTTTACGCAACATTCGTTTTGGCCCAAATAAATGTGTTTAAGTGAATGTTTTCCTTAAAGAATGAATTATATACTTAATTTCGATTTAAGTATATTGAATGTTTTCCAAGTGTTGGAAATAAGTAGATTTGTGAAGTACTTATTATTAAATAAGTATGGAAATGTTTTCCAATATGAAATGAACGTTTTTGAGAATTATCTTTTTAAAGATAAGTTGAAAATGAATATTAGAAATCAATTTTGAAAAATCGTATATTCATAGATATTTTGGAAATGTAAATTCACTATGGAATTTATAAAAGAAAGGGAAAATTGGTTTAAAAATAAATATCGATTTATTTTTGAAGTGTGAAAATTTATATCTTGTAAAGATATTTTTGGAAAATAAATAATTTGAAAAATTATTTGGAATCTGGTGATGTTGAGCATCTTTATTGATAGTTAAATAACCGACTATCAATATTTACCTTTAAATAGGTATTTGTTGTGATTGCTTGAATTTGAATGCTACACTTATTTTTAAAATTAAGCGCTCACTATTCGGGTTAGCTGGGAAAGGACCTTGGGGTCGTATAACCCATTCTGAATATGTGATACGTCGTTATAGATTGCATTTGATGACCGGTGTTGAAGACCGGATATTTTTGAAAACGGAAGGATTGCCGTTGAGTTACTCTGCATCGGCTGATCTCCGATATAGAGGTTTTATCACCCTTAGTGACGGAAAGTCCGGACGTGATTAGAAATTATCCGGAATGCAAGGACTTCTTTGTAAGTGCCTTCGGTTCTGTTCGAACCCGGAACAGACTTGTATGGATTGTATGTCTGACATTACAAGTTGAGATATAAAGCTGATTTCTTTCAAATATATTTCTGTTGGTGGCGGAGAATTTATTCTCTTAGCTTAACAACCTTCTTTGATACGTACGAGCTCAGAGGTTATGTAGTTGAAGGTTATTAGTGATATACTCACAATTTGGTAATGTGACATGCTGAGTGTTGCTGTGATCATTGTTTGATTATTTGTGATAGGATCATTGGTTTGATCATTTATCTTGGTGATCATTACTTTGATCATTTGTTGATCCAAAGCACAGCTTTTTATATAAAGCATGGTTTTGTGGACGAGACTTCGTCGGACCTCACACCTCGGAAATGGTCAAAACAGGAAGGATGCGGCAAGGTTATTAGGGGGTAGCGCCCCTTTAGTGTATGTCATTCCTTCTGGATAGAGGTGGTATTATGGTATGGAGCCCAGATATTTAACCTATGTTGTTGCTGCAAATTTTGTGGTTGTTGGAAATCGAGGATCCTCGGATAGATCGGTTACGATCGGGGGATGACATATTCGTGTCAGTAGTTACCTAGTTTGAAAGGTAACCCGGCCTTGTGTTGGCAGAGATCCGGTTAGGTTCTCGGGACGTCATTTCAAAGGCGTTTCCATGTGGCAATGGGAAATTCCTTGGCCTGACCATTTGTTGGAAATCCAAAGAAACAATACGATCTTGTACGGTTTTAGTTGTAGAACCTATCATTCACTTATGGTGGCTCCCCACTGTTTGGATGGTAGCTATAGTAGGCATAAGTGTGAAATGTCTATGCTGGCTAAGAATTATATCTTTACTTTCGAAATGTTTTCTACACTATGCACTAGTAATTATATCAAATGTTTCTTTTTAATGCGTATCAAGCATCTTTGACTATCATAAGGAGAAATCTCCTCCGATTCTGCGTTTGCATTGTGTCTGTGTGCGGGAGGCCTTATGGTAGTCTCATTTTTTTTAAAAGCATTGCGAATCTATTTTAAAATTACCCTGTTCTTTTTTTTTAAAGATAAATAACTGTTTTTAAGTTCTCACACCGGTCACATGACTGACTCGGAGTTTATTGTTTTCCTTCCTAAACTCTGGGTGCCCACCAATTTCCATACGGGCAGTCAAGAGTAAAGTTTATCAGGATATTCTGGAATTCAGGAGTTGCTGGAGGCAAGCTGGATGGCATGGGGTATTACTAGTATATAGTATTTCCTTTCCGCTGTTTGTTGTTGTTTGTTATTGTACACTCTGATGATGAAATGTAATGTAATATCTGATATAGTTCTTTGTTTAAAGATTATTCATTTATCTATTATATGTTGTTCCGCTGCGAATTGTGAGATTCTGATGTTGTTCTGTTATTTCTTTCCGTTCTGTTTTATCTTTTTCTTTCTTCTTCTACCTCTTTCTTTTTCTTAAACCATAACGGTTCGGTTTTTCGGCATCGAAAAATCGCAGTCGTTACACAAGAGGCCCAATCCTCTACACCAGCAAATGCTATAGAGTTATTTGCATCTTTTATTAAGCAAATGGAGCATGTTTCTTCAATCTCTTCAAACAACAGCCTTTTAAGTCATTTTAGAAGTTTGAAACCAGAGAAATTTGTTGGAGATACTGACCCAATAAAGGCGGAACATTGGATCCAACATCTCGAAGATATATTTGAAGTTTTAGAATGTAGCGAAATTGACAAGAGGAAATTGGCAGTCTTTCAATTATCAGAAGAAGCTCGAAATTGATGGGAGCTAGTTCGGACAACAACTAGTTCAGAAGAGATAGAACAGATGACATGGAAGGAATTTAAGGAAAAGTTCTTGGATAAGTATTTTCCCGAAAATGAAAGAGAGAAAATGGAAACCAAATTTCAAAATCTTACCCAAGAAGGCATGACGGTAGCTCAATATCAGAACAAGCTTGAAGCATTATCTCGATTTGGAAACCATTTGATTAATACACCTGAAAAACGAGCAAGAAGATTTGCAAAAGGATTAATTCGCCCAATAAGAAGACATGTTATTGGAGATCGACGTAAGACTTATGAGATGATAATAGCCGAAGCTTTTAACCTAGAGGAAGATTATCTTCAGTTTCAGGAAGAAAGGAAGACTTCAAATAAAAGGAAACCAAAAACATTTTCTGGCAATCAAAAGAAAGCAGATGGAAAAAGGAAGAAACAAAATGGAGAAAACAAAGGATCGACAGGTCAAGAAAAGGAGCTTGGCAAAGAAAGAAGATGTTATCGGTGCAACGAAACCGGACATATTTCTCCAAATTGTACCTAGCCAATTGTTTGTTACAATTGTAACGAACCCGAGCATATTAGTCGAAACTGTAAGAAGCCAAGGAAGGACAATAAGAAGCAACAAGGGCGAGTAAATGCTGTAGTTTCTGAACAAGCTTAAGTAGAAGGTACCATATTTCTTTTTGACTTTCAAGCTAAAGTTTTATTTGATACTAGTGCCACTCATTCTCTCATATCAGAAATATTTGCCACTAAGATAGGATTACCCACTAAAAAACTAAGTAACCCCTTGGTAATAGAAAATTTAGTAGAAGGACAGATTAAACTTACTTTTGTGTGTAGAAATTGTATCCTTAATTTTGGAGGTAAGGATATGTGGCTAACTTGATTATCTTTCCAATGAAACATTTTGATATCATCCTTGGGATTGATTGGCTTTCTCAACATAGAGCCATCATGGATTGTCATAATAGGACTATATGTTTCACGATTCGAGAACATGAAACCTTTGTGTATTCATGTGATAAATCTGAAGATGCTTTTATATCTGGATATGTAGCACATATCAATATTGGGGATAAGGGTCAATCGGTAGACCAAATCCCAATCGTAAGAGAATTTAAAGAAGTCTTTCAAGAAGTGCCAGGATTACCACCAAAAAGAGAAATTGATTTTAGTATCGATTTAATCCCTGGTACCGCCCCTATTGCTAAAGCAGCTTATCGTATGTCTCCTACGGAGAATCAAGAGCTGAAGAGACAAATTAAGGAGATGGAGGATCGAGGATTTATTAGACCTAGTAAATCTCCTTGGGGAGCACCTGTGTTGTTTGTAAAGAAACATGACGGAACGTTACGCTTATGCGTAGATTACCGAGAACTTAATAAAGTAACAATTAAGAACAAATACCCATTACCTCGAATTGATGATCTATTTGATCAGCTCCAAGGAGCTGCAGTATTTTCAAAAATTGACTTGAGATCTGGGTATCATTAATTAAGAATAAAAGAAGAAGACATTCCAAAGACAGCTTTTCAAACACGGTATGGACACTACAAATTTTTGGTGATGCCTTTTGGCCTTACCAATGCCCTAGCAGTATTCATGGATTTAATGAATCGTGTGTTCCATCCATATCTTGATCAATTCATAATTGTATTTATTGATGATATCCTAATTTATTCTAAGACAAAGGAAGAACACGAACGTCATTTGTGTTTGTGTCTCCAAACATTGAGAGATCATCAACTTTAAGAAAAATTAAGTAAATGTGAATTTGGTTGGAGGAAGTAAAATTTCTTGGGCACGTTGTTTCGAAGAATGGAATAGGAGTAGACCCATCAAAGGTTGAGGCGGTGTTGAAATGGAATCCTCGGACAACACCAACAGAAGTTCGAAGTTTTCTTGGATTAGCTGGTTACTACCGAAGATTTATTCAAGATTTTTCAAAGATAGCATCTCCATTAACAAAACTAACTTGTAAGGAAACTAAGTTTATTTGGGATGAAAAATGTAAGATAGCATTTGAAAGCTTAAAGAAAAGATTGACAGAGGCACCAATTCTGTCTTTGCCAAGAAGTGGAATCCCATATAAAGTATATTCCGTTGCATGTGGACAAGGATTAGGATGCGTATTAATGCAGGAGGACAAAGTTATTGCTAATGGCTCTCGTCAACTAAAGCCACATGAAGTTAATTATCCAACCCATGACTTAGAATTAGCTGCAATTGTATTTGCTTTAAAAATTTGGAGGCATTATCTTTTTGGGGGAACAATTTCATGTTTACTCAGACCACAAGAGTTTAAAATATTTGTTTTCCAAAAAGAACTAAATATGAGACAAAGGAGGTGGATGGAATTTCTAAAATATTATGATTTACATTGCATTATCATCCAGGAAAAGCAAATGTAGTTGCAGATGTGTTAAGCCGAAAACCATGTGGCATAGTAGACAATCTGATGATAAGAGAATGGAAAGCTCTAGAGACCCTAGTAGAAATGAACATCTGCACAAGGAGGATTAGTGGAGAAATGAATGATAAGGTAGCACTTTCATGTAATGTTATTATTCAGCCAACTCTACAAAGTAAAATATTGCAAGGTCAAGGAAAAGACGAGGAGTTGAAGGAATTATTCATAAAAATGAAGGACAAGGAACCTACATATTGGAACATTGGTAAAGATGGAGGTTACAGATTCAGAAATCGACTTTGTGTTCCAAGTCAACCTCAGTTGAAAAATGAAATTCTAAGTGAAGCACATTGCTCAATGTTTACAGTGCATCCAGGAAGCACAAAAATGTATAAGGATCTTAAGCGTCAGTTTTGGTGGCATGGAATGAATAAAGATGTCGTTGAATTTGTGGCAAAATGTTTTACATTCCAACAAATTAAAACCGAGCAGCAACGACCGGCAGGACTCCTACAACCGCTTCCTATTGCTGAATGGAAATGGGAGCATATAACTATGGATTTTATTATGGGATTACCAATGACAAGACAAGGTCATGACGCCATATGGGTTGTAGTGGGTCGCCTAACAAAATCAGCCCATTGTATACCTTACAATATGACCTACTTAATGGAGAAACTGAGTAAACTTTATTTGAAAGAAATTGCTCGATTACATGGCATACCAGTTACCATTGTTTCAGATAGAGACTCTCGATTCACTTCAAAATTTTGGAGAAGTCTTCAAAATGCATTAGGAACACATTAAACCTAAGTACGTCCTTTCATCCACAAACAGATGGACAAACTGAAAGAGTAAACCGAATAATAGAAGATATGCTAAGATATTGTATAATGGAATTTGAAATAACATGGGAGACTCATATACCATTAATAGAATTTTCATATAACAATAGTTATCATGCAAGTATTGGTATGGTCCCATATGAAGCTTTGTACGGAAGACCTTGTCGTTCTCCAGTATGTTGGGAGGAAGTTGGAGATCGTGAGCTTCTTGGTCCAGATCTAGTAAAAGAAACGACAGAGAAAATTTCTATCATAAAGGAAAGATTGCAGGCAGCGCAATGTAGGCAAAAGAGTTATTCAGATCACAGAAGAAAAGATTTGGAATTCGAAGTAGGTGATCAAGCTCTCCTTAAGGTTTCTCCAATACGAGGGGTAATGCGATTTGGAAAGAAGAGGGCAAAGTTATCACCAAGATTTATTGGACCATTTCGTATTTCCAAAAGAATTGGCAAAATTGCATATAAACTTGATTTACCTGAGAAATTATCAGATATTCATAATGTATTTCATGTATCAATGCTACTAAAGTATATTTCTGATCCATCTCATGTGATAGATTTAAGCGGCATTGAAGTTAAAAAGGGAACTAAGTACATTGAAAGACCTGTTCGAATTCTTGACAGAAAAATTAAGAAATTAAGAACAAAAGAAATTTCCTTGGTGAAAGTTCAATGGAACCATCATAATGAAGACGAAGTATCATGGGAGGTGGAGTCAGAAATTCGTAAAGATTATCTAGAATTGTTTGAAGCCTAGATTTCGAGGACGAAATCTTTTTCTAAGGGTGGTAAAATGTAACAGCCTAACTTAAAATATCGGGTATGTAAAATTTTAGAAGTTTAAAATATACTATCTACACCATCTCTATTTTATTTATATTTATGTATGCTTTTAAATAATACAAAAGGTATAAATATGTATACATTTATAAGTATAGGATAAGTGGCATGACATGGTGAAGACAAGTGGCATAATATGGACCATACACCTATCTTAAGATGAAATAGAATTATGACACATATATCACTTAGGTGTACACTTCTAAAACACCTTAAATGATTACTAAATAAGGTATGTGTCATGAAATAAAGCTTGCATAAAAAAATGAAGGACATGTGTCCAAAAAAAAAGAGACCAAAATAGCCTTGAAAAATCTATCCATGTCACAAGATTAAATAAAATAGTGACACATAACCCCATTAGGTGTTCATGTGTAGAAACATCTTAAGAAACCTAAGTATACATGTGTCAACATTCTAAAGCTTGTGCAAAGAGAAGTAGACAAGTGTCCAAAACTAAAATTACCAAACTAGCCTTGAAAATTACTATATAAAGGGTGGAAATGTTCACTTATTTTTCATACTTTCGCAAAGCAAAAACAAAAGTAAGATAAAGTGAAAAAGCTTGGAGAAAGCTAAAGAAAAAGATTCAAGTCAAATAAACAAGTTTAAGGTGAGAAAAATTATTTAAATTTCTAGTATTCATGTTATTCTTGAAGAGATGATAGTTGTAAGTAAAAGTGGCTCGGTTCTATCAAAAACGCAGTTTAGTAATTTGACCATAACTTTCTCAATTCTTAATGAAATTTCGATTTATTGGATTTTCTAGAAAGCTAATGGAAAGGCCTATAACTTTCATTTGTATCACTTTTTAAAATTTGGCTATCTATATATATGAATTTTAGGTGCAAGCTCGGGTTAAATTTCTGCCCGAAATGAATATGTTTGTTTCTAAGAAAATGCCCTACTTGTTAGATTTTTATCATCGATTTGATAAATAATTTGATGGGTTTCTTTTCATGGTAGTTGAGTATACTAAGTAAGTTACTTATTATAGAAAATTTGGCATTAAAAACTATTTTATCATAGAGAAAAACAATCGAACATTTTGCTAAAAAAAGTAATTTAAATTACTTTAAAGTAGCATTTTCGCACAGAAGTTTTCTTCGAGGATGCGGTATAAGACAATAGATCTTGGGTAGTGCACTATTACTCTATGTGGTAACGAGCCAGTAGTGCACATCACTACTTAGTGAGGGGATGCCGACCGCAATAGGATAAAATATCCTAGAATATAAACCAAATTGAGGCTGTGGTTTAAATTTATGAAAAATCTCGACTTTAGTCAGATGAAGTTTATATATTTGAAGTTTACCTCGAATAGTGTTTTTGATCCGGATTATTAAAACTTAAGAAGTAGTGATTTGGAATGAAATAATGATATAAAAATTATGGTTTTTATAACCCTTCATGACATGACTTGAAAACTATAGATTTAATAGCTATCTCACTGGGTCAGTGTTGCTCATGATGCTACACATAAACATTTCAGGTTTAGATGGTTAGTTGTTCAACTCAAGATGACTGATGAATACCATGACTATAAAGTGAAGACTTTTATTTAAGTTTATCAACTATCATATATATAATTATGTTGAATCTCATGATCCTATGTAACTGTGTAATTGTGATGATGTGATTGTATAATAACTCTTCCGCTTGAAATCATGTAATTTGAATGATTTTATGTTTCGATATATTTTATTTAAGTTGTGATACTATTCTATTAAGCACCTTAGCTTCTATGTAACATCTTTGCCTCTGGGTAAGCTACCAGAGTGGGGTGTTACAATTGTTATAAGATAACAATGTCATGAAATTGGTCATGATAGAACTTAAAGCAAACTAGAAGTCGAAAGACATACTTCGAATCATTCCACATGATAAAGGTAGTTTATCAGTGTCAGAGAGAGTTAATCGATAAAGTAGATAATTAAAACATAACAGCATACCTATTCACTAAGTGACTGACCAAATTGGTTTTGAGAAAACTGATTGGAGAAGTTGGAATTAAATTCCACAATTGACCCAAAGTGCAAGTGGGAGATTGATAGAGCTTGAGGTATGCCCTAGGGGCAATTATGTAATTTGTTAAATATATTTAGCTCGTTGACCGAACTTGATCGAAATAAAAGGTATTTTCTTCCTATTATATACTTGATATAATGTGATTATATTAATTAATTAACTTAATTAAAATCATATTTAATAGAAAAATATATAAATGATATATTTTGTGATAGTAGTTACAAAGTGTTGTAACCATGAGTAATTTATCACAAAGAAACAAATATACCATTTTAAATGTTCCTAAATATACCATTTTAAATGTTCCTAGTTAAGATGCATCGAGACTGGATATCGATGCATCCACTAAGACTAGGGTACGTTATGCTCTCCAAATGTTGGGTAGTGTGTTACTCATGACTACCGGGGGAACCTTGGGGTTACGTACTAATAGTTGTTGGATAACTATGGAACGACCCACTGGATAGTTTTCTGTTGGTTAATATAACCAAGGTCAAATAAAAAATATCAATATGACTTATTTACACAGTTCTCTCGACTTGAGAATACTATGATCTTCAATATGAAAGCTCCACTTTGATTATAGCCAAATGATAACAGGGCGTCCGTCGAGTGACTGTAGTTGGGTCAAGTGAAAATATTGTAAGTGAAGCACTATACAAGAGAGGATTCATCTCCTTGGTTATATGTGGTTAGTATCGCAGTCAACTCAAGTCAACTCAAAGTCAAATTTTTTGGTCAGAGCATTTTGGTTAATAATAATTGTTATTATTGAAGCAAGGACTTTGTATTTGGACTATAAAGTTGAATGTGGATGAGTTGGGATTGTGACCATTACCAAATTCCATAAGTCCAAAGTGATATAGTTTTGAAGAAGAGAATTGGTGTAAACAAATGTCACAACCGGGTAACGCTTATTAAATTAAAATTGGGTTTTTACCTAAAACGAGTAAGCAATAAATTTGACCATAATGTCACACCGCTCGCTAAGTGACGTGTACAATCGAATAGTTCAGTGTTAATTGCTGACCAAATTTACACCCAAGAGTTACACATCTGAAATGATGAATTCCCTTAAGACCGAATGATTATTAATTTATAATTGTTATAAATAAATTAATATTTATGAAATATTAATTATGAAATTTGAATATGGTTTGAGAAATAAAAATTGTAATATTTTTATAATAGTTATAAATGTACCAATCGATATACGGTATCGATAAGCGATTAAATTAGATTTAATTGCATAGCATTTTGGCTTGGGCTTAAATGGGTTTAAAGCCTATCATTAGGGCTGAAAATTTCCATTTTAACAAGTTATTGAAGGCGGCTAAAACTTAGGATTAGACCTACAGATGGATGGCTGAGATTAAGAAAGAATATGTAATGAGATTGTTCTAATATCTCTCTTGTACATGGCTATATATATATATGGATCTCTAAACTCTTAATCAAAAAAACTTTTGGCTATCATAATTATCAAGTTTGTTGGCTGAAATTAATCCCCATATCATTTCTAACAATCTCTAATCAATTTAAATTAAGTAAAAGCACTATTTGATAGGAAGGGTCGATGATTCCAAACTTGCAATCTGACGGATCGAGCATAACTAGAAAAGGGAATTCATTGATTCAACTGGACTCAAAGGCATCGTTGATTGGTATTTTATTTATATATTACAGTAATCGTATCATATTTTATAATTTAGTATTAGTTAATCCCAAATTTGTGTGTATATATATATATTAATGTTGTATATCTAGTTAGGTTAGATTTTCTTAGGTATATGTAGTCGTCACAAATTAGTTTGGCTATGTACATGGGTATATTATTATATTTTATAATTTATGTACAAACAAATCTAATTTGCTGTAAAAAAATTAAATTTTGTCATTATTAATTATTTTATGTATATTTATATATTAATTTAAATATAGACTAATGTATATTTTAAACATATAATTACGTATATGTATATTTATTATGTATAAACAGCTTAGAATTTTTCTTACACCTCTTATAAATAATATGAATTATGAAATCCGAAAATAATTTTTTTACATATAAATAATTTTAAATTATCTTTTATTGATTATTTGAATTGTTTATTATATGTAAAATAATTATGGCACTGAAAATTCAATTTTATACTTTTTAAAATTACTACATCTATGAAGTAACTCAGTAGGAAATTTTTAGAATTTTTTATTAATATTTTTAATGATTAGATTACTTCGGTTGAACATTTCTTTTATTTATTAGAAATAATATTTTATTTCAAAAAATCTTGAAAAATTGTTCAACCTGTATTTTATGATCCTAAATTTTTGTAAATTTCAAATTTTTTAATATTTATTACTAATATTTTAATCATTATGATCAAAACTATTTATATATAATAGTGATAAAATTATTATATTACGTTTGTTATGCTAATTTCGATCTGGAAATAATTTTAAAATATATATAATTATATTTTAAGATTTTGAATGTAATTAATTATCCATATATATACATTCTATTTAACTTTATATATATCTATATATATAATTTTAATTGTTATATATATATGTATGTATGTGCGTATAATTTTATATGTTCAATAATGTATATATATTTATATAGATGTTTTAAATTATATATATATATATAATTTTTAGACTTTTAGTTATAAAATATATTTTAAATATATGCATACGTCTTTATATAAATACACTTTGCATTGTAGATTTATGCACATATCTAGACAACATACAATACATACGAAATGAGGTAATATTTCAGTTGCGATGTAAATTCCAACTTCTATATACATGAATGTTATACCCGTCACAGATTATTATGTTACACATGCACATACTATACGATACATGTGTGTGTGTGTGTGTATTAAATCATTTAAATTAACTTTACATTACAAGATATTTAAATTTAAATAAAATACATGATTTTATTTAAAACAAATTTAGAATTGTTCTAAATGAATTAGACTTCATAGGTCCAATAAAAGATCCAATATGGTAAATTTTTTGAAATTCACCTATAACTTCCGCTGCACACTAGTCCAGTTCCAACACTACAAACCTATATAACCTTGGAACCAACTTGTTGTCATCCAAATTCAGGATATCCTTTAAAATAAAAAATCCAAACTTGATCCTTCCCTTATGTAACCAACCAATGTTCTCTTTTCCCACCGTATCTTCTCACTAATTTCCTTTTTTCCCACACTATAGACGAGACAACTCAATATAGGTAGTATCTCGCTATATCAAATAAATAAAAATCAAGATAACATCATACTACTAAACAATATATGGGGATGTTGTAAATGTATGATGTCTTAGCATAGTGAACATAATATGAGACGTATGTCACATCCAATTCAAACAATATACTTTTAGTTGCAATGACAACTCAAGTATCAATACTTCATAAATATCGCCATAAATCATAAACATTAAGATGATAACCAACTTGTCCAGTAATCTATAATCAACTAAGACAAAACAAATATGTGTGGCGTAACATTAGCCCAAACGTCAGATTAACGACCCATCCACAAACCAATCCAAACCATCTACCTTTACCGGTGATATCAAATAACAAAGCATTATAAATATCATTCGCCTCTGTCTCCGATCATTAATGCAATGATACTTAACAAAAGAATGTGAATGTCAATTATTTATAATTCTATACTATGGACCAACCATCGAGTTAGATCGCATAGTAGCATCATTGTGTCACCAGGACCCTATCCTAAAATAAATTCTAGGCCCTTCAAATGAAATCTTCATCCACATGCTTTTTATTCAGTCGATCGGTAAATGGGATCCAACCACCTGAAATTCCAATACCATTAATGCCATTATTCCTATCTAACTTTCGTAGTGAAATTTTTACTTGAATCGAGTCTTTAAACATCCAATATCATACAAGTTTAACTTCGATCCAAACCCCTTTATTTAAATCTTAACCCATTTATTTTTCTATTAGGTTAGCATCTCTTCTCCATGCGATTTCAACAGAATCATTTACAATTACATTCCTCTCACCAAAATTTGATTTCCATATCTTAACTCAAACTTTCCTATCTGATTCTAACTCTCATCTAGAGTCATATGCCTAAGTTGCATATCAATGGGTCTGATGAGTATGTGTATTGACCCAAAATTTTTAATATTTCGAATAAGAATATTTAATTTATTTAAACTAGTATGGGTCCATGCTTCGCACACAGACTGTTTGTATTATCCTAAACGGAAAGCAATGACATTTTTGGAATTTCAAAAAGACACTGAGTAAATTAGTTTAATGAATTTTCTTTATTAGTAGTAGAGATATTCAGATTTGATTAGAATTTAATAATTATAGGAAAATTCATTTTTAATATAACGACTCAATTTATATTGTAGTATTTTTAATTTAATTTGTTGGATTTTTCTTATTTTTAAATTTGGAAAATGTTTAAACTGTCATTTGATGTATTTTTTGGCAGATAATGGTATTTTTGAAATTGAATAGATAAGATAACTAGTGTATTTAATTATTGTTTTGGGATCTTGTCGTATTTTTGTGCGCGATTGTATTTGTGTTTTGTCGTTCAGTTCGTATGCGGATGGAATTCTATGCAGTGAGATGTCATTACAAAATAAAACTAACTTCAACACTTAGACAATTTAACATCTTCACCTTTCTCCTTTTCCCTCTTCTTTTACTTTCCAGTAAACTAAATCAAAGAAAATTAAATCCACTTCCTTCTAAAATCAATATTAATCATGTTTAAGTTAATTAATGAATATATTAGTTGTATTCTTATAAAATTAATATCTCTCCCATACGAGGTCTAATCGAGACGTAATCTTTTGCGTTGCACTCATAGGAGCGATATATACGCATTGGAACTAATTTCATTGAATTTGGAGCAAGTGGAATTTTTGAGCTAAAATTGAACACCGTTCGATTTTACATCAAACCAGAATGCCTAAGCGTTTGCTAGAATTTCAATAAGTTATCTGTAACGACTCAAAATTTCACTGCTTTGATTATTGAATATTAATTAATTTTAAATACTCAATATATAGGTTTATAATGAAAATAAATAAACTCATTTTTATTAATTAATAATGAAGGTAAAATCGTTTTCAAAATTTGTTTACTGACTTAAATAGTTCGTAGAAAAACAGAAAGTGTGACCCAAGAATGTTTTTGGAAATTTCGACCTTTCGACACCATGAAGTTATCAAGAATGTTGTTCGTCTTTGTGCACTATATGTACATATATATAAGAGTTAATTACCTAAAAAATAATGTACTTAAGGATAGATTATCTTATGTTAATTTTGTTTAGCAAGTATTGTGGCAATTCATAAATTTAAAAATAATAATCTTATATATATATATATATATATATATATTCCTCTTTTGTCACATCTTAGATTTGTAATCATTAACCATAATTATCTCTTGTTGCATCTTAGTTAACTAACAATTAAACTTATATATTATATATATATATAAAGAGAGTGATGTGACAATTCATAAATTTAAAAATAATAAACTTATATATATATCTTGTCACATCTTAGGATTATCATCATTAACCATCATTACTTAGGTAATATGACTAGAGAGGGAAAAGAATGTGACATACGAGGGGAAGAAGAGAGTGATGTGACTTGACAAAATGATGAGGTGTGAAATCTTGCTTATAAATAGCTCATATGTTTCTCCATTTTTCCTCCTCTTTCCACCAACATTTTCTTCTTCATTTCTAACTCAAATGAAGTTTTTATTTTCTTGAAACCATGTAAATTTTAATAGATACAACATCTAGTTAACCACATTTTCAAATTTATAGCATAGCTATTTCAAAATACAATTCTTTACAGAGCAATTTTGAGCTTAGAATTTAAATTCCAAAAATGGTCCATCTTCTTTGGACCATAACTTCTGCAAATCTAGTTGGAAATGAGTGATTTTTTTAGTGATAGAGAAAAGAAATTCTAATGACTTTTCTTTGAGTGCCTTTTGTAATTATGTAATTAGATCATCGAAAAATCAGTTGCAAAATGACTTATTTTCGAGTTTATTATTGAGAATTCGATGTTTATCCGAAGTCGCTCCACCTTACCAAAACAAATCTCTCTTCCTCTTCCCTTCAAGGCCAAGCATACCCAATGCCTTTAGGGTTCAAGACTCCATCTTGTTGCTTAGGAATGGAAGTGCTATGCCATACTTTAACTTAGCAAGAATGTAGATAGCTTTCGGTAGGTAAGTTCCTAATCTTTTAAAAAGAACTTTCCTTTATATGTTGTGTTGATCCTTATCTATATGTATGTTATATATATGTTGGATCTGACATGTTTGAAATGTGATGGTAAGTGCTAATGTATGGATTAGTGTTAGCATTCGAATGGATGTGTTATTGCAAAGTTAGTAATTATATATATATATATATATATATATATATATATATTGGTATATGTATACAATTTGTTGTATGAATGTGACGTGTGAATATAAGGAGTTGATGATTAAATTGACTATAGTCATATTGGGTTAAGAAAAAGTTGAAACTTTGTATGTAATCGCGACAGATTTAAGGGCGGATTTGAAATCAAACTCGTTTCAGGAGTTTAAAATTTAGATTTTGGTTAAAGTTTGTGTAATTGGTTTTAAAATGTGAAAATTTACTAAGGTATGTTTCAATCATGAAATTGTTTGGTTTTAGTAAAGTGGCTTCGCTTAAAGGTGCATTAGAGCTGCACTCATAGCGACAGTCGCTATGGATGTAGTTCGGCAAAGGTTTGAGTTTCTATTTCAAATTTGTTTTATTTTGAAATTAGTTTACAAAGTTTTTCAAACTTAACTAGAAATATTAAAAAGTGATTAAGTTGTAATATTATTAATTAATTAATAGTTAATTAAAATGTAGTTAACACTTAGTTGGTAATTAAGAAGGCGATTAAAGGGTAATCATCACTTAAGTTAAGTTAATGAGTATTAATTAATTAATTAATTTTTAATTAATTTTTTATATGGTTAAGAAGTAATTAAGCGATAAATAATTATTAAATAAGACTAATGGTTAATTAATTATTAAGTAATTAATGGATTATTTAATTAATATTTAATTAATTAGGGTTTAACTTTTAAACAATTTGGTTTAACCTTAACCAAGTTGCATTAGCAAGTTAATTAGCACTTAATCGAGTTCATTTGTAACGACCCGATTTTTCGACTTCCGAAAGTCGACATTAATACGTCCACTGTATCAATTGCCGAACCATTGAACGTCGGACAACCGAACCATTAGGGTTAAAGAAGAAGGAGGTAGAAGAAGAACAGAAACAATAAACAGAATCTCACATTTCGTAGCGGAACAATATATAATAGATAAATAAATAATCTTTAAATCAAAGACTGATCACTGTTAATAATACAACATCAGAGTTTACAACGACATCATACATCACCGACAGTAATTACAACTTGACTATATAAAAAAATGATTTTCACTAACCATACGCAACGGACACTACATAGTAAAAAGATACATCTCGTCATCCAGCTTCAACTCATGATCTCCACAGCAACTCTTTTCTGACTTTGCTCCTAAATAACTGTAACCTGACTCAAGGCTGCCCGTGTGGAAAATTATAGGTACTCAGAGTTTAGAAAGGGAACAATAAACTCCAGATTAGTCATGGGACTGGTATGAGATCTTAAAAACAGTTATTCTTTTACAAAAGAAAACAAAGGAATATAAAAGAAATCCGTAATGCTTTTTAGAAAATGAAACTACCATAAGGCCTACCGCCACACACACAATGCAAACACAGAATTGGAGGAGATTTCTCCTTATGATAGTCAAACATGCTTGATACGCAAAATCCTTTAATATTATTATTATGATAGTCAAACATGCTTGATACGCAAAACATTTCGAAAGTACAATATTAATCTTATCCAGCATAGACATTCTGAACTATACCTACTATAGCTACCATCTAAACAGTGGGGCACCACCATAAGTAGATGGCAGGTTATACAACTAAAACCATACAGGGCGCGTATTGTTTCTTTGGATTTCCAACAAATGGTCAGGCTAAGGAACTTCCTATTGTCACATGGCTACGCCTTTGGATGGACACCCGGAGAACCTAACCGGATCTCTGCCGACACAAGGTCGGGTTACCTCTGCAAAAATAAGTAACTACTACACGAGTATGCCATCCCCCGGTTGTAAACAACCTTTATCCGAGGATCCTCAACAACAACAATCACAAAGTAATATATATTTGCAACAT
Organism: Allium cepa; assembly: GCA_030765085.1. NCBI lineage: Eukaryota > Viridiplantae > Streptophyta > Magnoliopsida > Asparagales > Amaryllidaceae > Allium > Allium cepa. The sequence goes on along the minus strand of CM060931.1, from coordinate 918,757,825 downwards.
TCACATAAGTTAAGTATGGGCTCCATACCATGATACCACTTCTATGCAGAAGGAAATGTACATACCCTAAGGGGCGCTACCCCCTATTACCTTGCCGCATCCTTCCGGTTTCGACCATTCCGGGATGTGAGGTTCAATGAAGTCTCGTCCACAAAGATACGCTTTTCACAAAAGCCATGTTCCGATCAACAAATGATCAGCTGCACTTAGTATGCCACATTACCAAATTGGGAATGTATCACTAGCAATCATCAAATACATGACCTCTGAGCTCGTACATCTCATAGAAGGGTGTTAAGCTAAGAGAATAAATTCCCTATCACCAACAGAAATGTATTTGATAGAAACCAGTTTTACATCTCAAAGTGTAACATCAGACACACATCCATACAAGTCTGTTCCGGAATCGAACGGAACCGAAGGCACTTCCAAAGAAGTCCATGCAAATTCGGATATTCACTAATCACGTCCGGAATCCCCATCACAAAGGGTGATAAAGTCTCTATACCGGAGCAACCCGGTGTAGAGACATTCGACAAGTATCCTTTCATTTTCGAAAATACCCGGTCTTCAACACCTTCTTCACATGCAATCTCATTTCGTCGTATCGTTTTCGGAATGGGTTTCATGAGACAAGGTCCTCTCCCGGCTAATCCGAATAACGAGCGCTTATTTTAAAAAAAAGTGTTACATTCAGATTCAAACAAATCACAACAATTTCACTTTGATCTTTTAAACAAACGATCCATCACAATCACAAAGGTTCGATGTGGGTTTCGAATATCCAGTTGGAATTTGACTCCCGGTCGCATCGAAATTCAAATGCTGAATAAGGCCAATATTGATAGTCGGTTTTTTAATTATCAATCATCATTCACAACAGTCACTGGATTTCAAATAATTTTCCCCTAATTATTATTATTTTCAATATATCTTCGCAAGATAAAATTTCACATTCCAATCATTTGAAAATAAATTTCAAATCAATTTCCACATTTCAATCCTTTTTTTGAAAACAAATTCAAAATATTCTTCTCACGCGAAATACATTTCCAAGCATTTATTCATTTCCACTGTAAATCTGCCGATTTCAAGTATTTTAAAATAACAAAAATACTTATTCAAAATATACTTGGAAACATTTAAAATAAACTAAAAATATTTGCTTAAATATTAGTTATGAAAAATATTATACTGATATCTCATATAAAAATTCAGGTCCAAAACTAATTTTAAAATAGAATTTGTAAATAGAGTATAAATATTTAAATAACTATTTTCTAAATCAAATATCAATTTAAATCTTTTAAAAAACCCCTTATATAATTAATTAAATAAAATTTTATTTTAAAACCATTTCCAAAACTAATTTCTCCAATAATATTATTTTAAAACCAAACCTAAAACTTTTAATTTTATTTCAAAAGCTATTTTTAAAATATATTCGGCTTTCCAGGGAAGAATTCTTTTCCCATTACAAAATGGTTCATTCAAATAAATTAATAAATCTTCTCGATTTATTTTAATTTACATTCCAATTTGTAAATTTCTTTCCACACTTTAAAAATAAACCAATTTTTTTTTTTAAATTTCCCTTTTCTTTACAAATTCCCCGTTGTGAATTTACATTTCCAAATATCAACTGGTATACGAATTTTAAATTGATTCCCAAATATCATCTTCAAACCCAATCAAATCACAAATTGATTTCCAGTTTATTCAAACACAAAATCAAATTCCAATTTGATTTCCCCAAATTAATTTTCCAATATCGAATCAAAGCAATTTCAAATTGATTTCCCAAGTTATTTCCAAAACACCTAACTAAATTTCCAAATCGATTCCTAAGATTTATTCTAACTCCAAATTAATTCCCGCATCGATTTCTAAAATTAATTTCAACTCCAAATTAAATTCAAAATTTAATTTCTAAATTATTTCCTTTTGAAATGATTTTTTTATCTCTTCCAATTATTTAAAATACGTATCTTAAATAAATTCTTCAACCATTAAACAATATTACCCGAGTTTCCTTTATTAAAATATTTTCCTACATTTATGGAATTAATTCGATCGGATTAGAAAAATCAACTTTAATAATTTAATTGTAACGGTCTAGGCTTTTCTTCTTTAATTTCCAAAAATCCAATTTCATATTTCTTGTATCCTATAATACCAAAATATATTTGGCTAAATTATAGCCTTCACGGTTTCAATCAAAAACATTCACACGAATTAAAAATAATCGACACACAACATACGCAACAAATTAAATATTTGAGGAATCCAGTTGGATCCCTCCAACCTGTTTCACTACATCCACAGACGTTAGCACAACAATTAAATACCCATTCCACTTCAAGGTGGAATATCACGATATATGAATTTATAAAATATTATCCGCTATTATACGGCGCAGCAGGGTCTCATCCGCTATATAATTTGGGAAATCAACAACTCTAAATACATATATAATACCAATTCCACTTCAAGGTGGAATATCGCGGCATATGGGTTTAATATAATAACATCCGCTATTATGCGGCGCATAGGGTCTAAACTAATAACTAATTATAAATTAATTATTCAAGCACACAATCAATCAATTTTAAATTTAACTATTAAAATTAAATCAGAAAAACAATTGATTGAGTGAGAAGATCTCACATTTGCTTTGCATGCAATCCATTTTCATTCCAGATTGTTTTCTTCATATTTTTCAGGCCTTGTATAAACAATTATATAAATTTATTAATATTCGAACAAGTCGAATAATTAATTATCGTTTAATAGTTTAATTAAATTTTAAACTAGTTTCCTTTTTAAATATTTTAAAACTAAATTTTCTTTGATAAATAGTTTTAGCAATCTAAAATAATTAAAGAATAGTTAAACCAATTGACCATTCTAATACAATGGGTTTAGAAATAAATTCGTGGATAAAAATTTTGGATTTGTATATCTACTGTTTTCAGAATATATATATATATATATATATATATTGAAAACTGAATTTACAGTTTTCCTACTGCTGTTAAAATAAATAAAGTAAGATTTCATTTACCGTATATAAACATATGTACATATAAATCTTTAAATTACTGCTTTATAAAACTTAGTGTAAAAGTTTCCCTCCCAACAGTTTATAACTTGATTATGATTTTATTAATGAAATAAAATAATTTAACAAACCAATCAAACAAGTTAACCATCTTAATATATTATTTAATTTTTTTGCAGTAAGTTAATTTTATAAACATTTATACTCACTGCAAATCTATATACACATTATTGAATCGGAAACAAATTCGAACACCTCACCTTGCTAACCTCGAATCCCTCACGAGCTCTCTCTCAATCACCGATGTTCCAGGTTGTTCGCCCCAACGCGAATCGATACCGACCCCAGAAATTTTGCACGCCACTGCTCGCACGCGACCCAACAATGCCCCCGAATCGAAACCCGAGTTGCCCCCACTTCCTCTGCCGCACGAGCTCGAGGCAACTTCGCGAACCCTACTTCTAGATCTGAGTTCGAAAGAGTGCAGCCCTAGGGTTTCGAATCGAAATTGATTCGATTTGATTTGAGGAGGAACGAAAAATTTGATTCGAAGGAGAAGGAGTTGGAATGATTTTTAATTGAAGAGCGGCCATTAACATTTTTGATTTGGAAGAGAGGAATAGAAATGAAGGTTCGGTTGTTACATTACTTTTTTTCAACGAAAGAAAGCTTTCTCATTTGGTTTTTTGTTCTTTAAAACTGTTACGTGCCTTAAATTTTTCCGCATGCTTGACAGGTGTTAGAAAGAGCAATAACGTGTTGAATTAAAATATTCTGTTTTTGACTAGTCATAATTATAGAATTTAAATTTGAATTTGAATTTGAACGTCTCGAAATCAAGCCGAAAAATCTCGATCTCCTATCGAGGCGTGTCGCCAGGCATTTATAATGTTAAACCCCTATTCTGATCGCGATGGAAAAGGTTTTGGGGCCAAATTCGATCGTATGGAGAAGATAGCTTTTCGAACCAATTATAATATCGAATTTTCGATTTAGTTTTCAGCGCGTTTATTTATCGTACGGCCAAACGATCGCTCCAAACACTACGAAATTGAAATCCGATAATAATACGGTTTTACAGATCCAATGGAACTAGTTTCGTCGAATTCCGAGACTGTGCCTCGGAAGGCTATTTTTATATATCGATTTAAACGATATAATTTCAAAACTTAAAAAAACAGTTTCAAATTCAATTCTGAAGCTTCAATCATCTTCAGTATTATCAATATAAATTTTCCAAGCCATCAAATTATTTTAAACAAGCTCAAAGTTGAAGATTTACAATTTTACCCAAATTTCTGTAATTAAATTTGATAATTAAATTGCTAAATTCATTGTTAAAATTTGAAATTCCAGTTAACCTAACTTTCAAACATTTAAAATCAATTAAATATTTTAATTTTCAAATGTTGAAAATTTTGGGTTGTCACATCATTAAGCCTAATTAGAATTTAATTATGACTTAAGTTTTATTAATAAGGGTTAATTAAGATTTAATTGGGGTTTAAGCTAATTAAATCTATTTAAATCTTTTCAAAGGTGATTTTAAAACTGCACCGAATGTGTTTAAAATCAATCTCTTTTTTAAAATGAACCGATTCCAAATCCAAGGATCTCTTTTCTGGACCTTAAGTAACGCTATATGATTAGGAAGACTAAATGACATTAGTCAACAGAAAAAAACACCATTTTTCTATAGTGCAAGTGATTTGATTTTGGGACATCTGTTGGTAAAATAAATCCCCGTTCTGTTATAAATTGATTGAATAGTTTGGACATCTGTTTAGCATGACAAATCACCCTTCTGCTATTATGTTATTTGGACTCGTATATGATAGTTAGTTCATATTTACATGTTATTCACTAATTTGGATATGAGTTGTATTTACATACATGTTGGTTATGTAAATAACTGTTAAGTGAATTGGAATTGAAATTGAATGGTAACTTAAATTAGTACCATTGGATTGCTATGCGTCATTTTGAATTTATAAAATATTTTTTTGAATTAACTTCAATTCTTAAATAAATTTAGAGTTTAAAGTTTATAGATGATTACCAAGTTGTGTTATTATGTTGTAAAGTTATTTATAAGTAATAACTTGTTTATAAAGGGAATTTACTGAAGGTTCACTTAAAGTGTTTAACAAAAGATAATTTGTAAATGATATTTTATAAAGGAAATTTTATAAAGGTTTTATAAAGAAGTTCTATAAAGATTTTTAAATTAGAAAGAGAGTTATAAATAATTTTAGAGATTTCAAAATAAGTTTAAATCTAGTTTGGAAATTTATAAAGAGGTTTAGAATGTGAAATAAATAAGTTTAATTGTAGGTGATGCTTTTAAAAAGGAATTGTTGGCCATCTAATATGGAATTTTGAAGAGGGAATTTCCAAAATGTTTTTGGTAAATAATGTGAATAGTTTCCTAGTTTAAAGGCAACGTCAGGGATTTAGGAAAAGTGTTTTGAAAGATCTTTCAATCCGATTTTATAAAGTGATTTTATTAATTAAGAATTAATTGATAAATGCTTAGAGGATTCCATATGGAATAGAATCATTCTTTGATTATTTTATTTAATGTGATAGTTAAATTACTAACTATCAAATATGGACCAAAACGCAACTTTGGAAATATCTAGGAGAAACATGAGAATTATATGGTACAGTTACTATCGAAGGTGCTACACTGTACGTATAAACTCATTTGTTCTTCTAGGACGAATGATATGGAAATCCGTCCACAAAAGGTTAGGAGGTGAACTCCGCTCTTGTCATTTGTTTATTTATTTCCTAAAGAACCAGAGTTGAGTTTACCGAAAAATATCGAAAGTTGTTTCGAAGAGACTGGGATCGGATATGTCATCCAAAAATAACTTCGATCCATTCTGGATCGAAAGTTCTTCTATAAAAGTTCTTCTATAAAAGTCTTTTGGTTATCGTAAGGTAGAACTCATCCGTGTTTATGTGTTAAGAGATACTTTTGATGCCAAAAGAGTTTTTAACTTAATAATTCAGTTGCTTTGAGTTTACTCACACCTGACCCATGTCTGACCCGAAGTTTTATTTTATTTCCTTAAAAACCTTAGGTGCATAAATTTTTATGAGCAGCCAAGTAGTTTAGGTTTCTACGGATTCATTTTGGAGGTGCTTGGAGCATAAGGCTTTATCGATAGATAGTTATCATCTTGTTTCCACTATATATTATGCACTCTATATCTATGTATATGGACATGCTGTTATAACCATCCTAAGTTAGAAACTGTATTAGTATGACTCTGATGTATCATTTTGTAGATGACTTTGTGAATATTATATTGATTAATATATGTTATTCCAATGCGTTGTGAGATTCCATGTTTGTTCCTAGTTCTTCAGTCTTCTATCTCCTTTCTTTCCACTAACAATCTATCTTTCCATCACTTAGTTGTTCGGCATGTCAATACTATGGATGTATTAGTGTCGACTTTTGGGGTTCAGAAAGATGGGTCAGTCACGTTATCTCACCTCTGAATGATTACTATATGATATAAGTAGATAAAAATTATTGTTTACATATGGAAATTATTTATTGGTATGTTTTAATTTCGACTTTAAAAAGCGAATGAATTTTAAATTGAAATGCAAGGAATTTTGTAGGGGAATCCGAATTCCTCATTAGTGTTGATTTTAATTTTAAATATATACTTATTATTTAAATTACTGAATGCTAAAGGTTGGTATTTGGCTATATGGAATGTGACATTGATATATATTAAAAGTTGAACATTTCCAGTGCTAAAAGGTAGTAATAACATTGGTTAAGTGCTATGGAAGCTATTGCCCTTGTTATGATATTTTAAAATATTATTAATTGCTATAGTGATTTAAAAGTGGTTTTGAATTTGAGAATGATTTTAAATACGACTTTTGGAAATTTATAGGGTATTTTATTTAAAATGGACTTTTGAACTTCTTTATTTTATTTCAGCATTTTTGTTAATCTTTTCTATTTTTTTTGGAAATGTTTTAAAATTATGTTGGAAAGTATTTGTTTTTATAGAAAAATTAATGTAATAATAAATGTTTGTTTTAAAGGAAAATAAAAGAGGAATTTATCTTTTAAATTAAAATGATTCTGTTTTAAAAGAAGATGGGAATATTTAGGTATAAATATTTATAAAATGTTTTTATATAAAATGTTGTATAAAAATGATAGATTTATAAATGGTATTTTAAAAGAATAAAAGAATAGATTTTCTAAATGGGTTTTATGAAACGGAAAAATTATATTATTTTGATAAATTGGATATAAATAAAATTTGTGGATATTCCTTTTTATGGAAAGTATTTGGTTCTATTTTGAAACTGAGGATTTGTGATAAATATATGAGATTTTATATTTGGAGCTTTATAAAAGGAATTTTATAATTATATTTAGAGATTTATAAATGGAATCTATAAATGAATTTTGATTTTGATAAAAGAAGTTTTATAATTATATTTGGAGAATTGTAAAAGAAGTTTTATAAATTGGAAAAGGGACTTATAAAGGAGTTTATAAATAGAAAAGGAATTTATAAAAGGAGTTTTACAAATACAAAAGAGATTTATAAAATGAAGTTTTAAAAAAGAAATGAGATTTGATTTCCATAAATGATCATTTCAAAAGTATGATGGCATGGAATGTGCTTTTCCATGCTTAACGCCAAATTCCGAGGTATGGATCTATCTGGAGAATTAAGAATGTATATCGACGAAATGATAGTTTTCTAATTTATCAAGTTTCATTGTTAAACGAGGGATAGTACTATTTGAAATCGAAAAGTAAGGGTAAGTATATTTGGTCTAATTTCTATAGATCCATTTACTTACACCAAAAAACATTTTGGGTTTATGGTTATCAATGTTTTAAATGACAATTGTTTTAACCTGACTAAGTATGGTATTGAAAATGAAATCTTCCTTAAGATTTATGATATAAACATATGAAAAAGTTTTTTGAATATTGAAAGTGAAATGTTTTACGAGTATATCTGTACAGTTGAGATAAGTATATCAATATTTTTCAAGTATTGAAAAAGTAGAGGAGATTTGTGAATCTCTCTTTGTAAAAGTATTTTATTACAAGAAATTAAAAACCAGTTTTGATTAACGAAAGGATTAATTAAAGTGGTTTATTAGTTACTTATATGCTTAACCACGCTTGGTAAAATCTCTGGTTGAGTTGTTTGTTTATTTGATAGTTAAATAATCGACTATCAAATCTTGGCCAGTTTTAAAACTATCATTTGTCAGTTCGGGGAGACCGGGATCATATTTATTATCCGAAAACCACTTCGGACCGGCATAAGCGTTCAAATTGAAGACATCTTTAAGATGATGGAATCAAAGACGAAGATCTTTGAAGTGCAAGGGTTACTTGCTATTAATCTTGAGGGTGATTCCAAAAGGGATATAGTAGTAGTCCCTTCGTTTGTTCATATACTGAACAACTTGTATGGACGAATGTTGCACTACATTGTTGCTTGTAGAGCAATGTTAGCATTCCAAGCGGGAATACTACATAAAAGGTAAAACATAGTCTCAAGCCTCACCACTTGGGAATGACTAAAAACATGGGATATGCGGTAGAGCTATGAGGTTCGCAACCATTATGGTATGGACGTCACTCTTGTAGATCACTATTTATGGAATTATGGATTTGGTATAGGCATGAGAGCCCTCGAGAGCAGGTTGCAAAGCAACCGGAGTAATGACATATTCGGTACTATCCAATAAGGGGTAGGCCGATCCTGTGTTGGAAGGTGGTCCATGTGAGGCCCTTGGTACTTTTTCTAGAGGTGTACTGTGGCAAGCGGTACCCCAGTGGCCTTGTCATTATATAGAATCCATTCTCCAATGTGTGCCTTTATAGACCTAGTTGTATACCTATTATGTTGGAATGTAATAAATGTAACCATTTCGGCTATGATTCTATATTTATTTTGTACCGTAGACATTATTATAATATCACAAGGTTTCCTATGAAATGGTTTGGTTATCGTAAGGTAAAAACTCATCCGTGTTTATGTATGACAGGTCTTACGATATATCTTTATTTTTGAAAGGTTTTATAACATTAAAATCCATATGATATGTGTTTCTAATGCTGGTTTACTACATTGTCCGGGCGTTATTTTTTTATAACGCTCAGGTCAGTCTGCGCATATTTTCAGATTTAGCTTTGAATGTTTTGGAACTTCATGAGACAAGATGGATGCCTCCAAGATGTAGTCACTTATATTTTATTTCTGCTGGATTGGTTGTTTATATTTGTCAGCGTTTGTGAGGACAGGTTGTTATAAGTGTCCCGGTCGATGATAAATAATTACTCTGATTGATTTGTATATTACATTTTTCTTTATAAAGACCTGTTGTAGATTATATGTTACTCCTTACGATGTGGGATTCTGTTTTGTCTTTTCTTTCTTTTCCCCCCAACAATCTATCTTTTTGGTACTTGAATGTTTGGCACGTGAATACTATGGATGTATTAGTGTCAAATTTTTAGGGTCGAAAAAGCGGATCGTTACAATTTGACTATTTAGGGAGGAAGATCGAAACCTTTAACAAAGGCGTATGGATTCTTATTTTATAGGGCAGAAAATAATTCGTCATCATAGGGCTATCAAGATCACACCATACAATAAGATCGTGCCTGGTCACTTCCCCTCATTCGATCCAAATTCTTAGATTTGTCCAACCTGTTATACCAATCTATGTGAGACTTAAGGTCTATACTACCTATTATATACCATAGCAGACACAAGCACTTTATGAGACTTAAGGTCTATACTACCTGTTGTACCAATCTATATCCAAAAGTTGCAACTCTCTTTCTGTCACTGTTTGCTCCCTTTTCTCCTAGGTAGATGGTGGTATGCTTACACCTTAGAGTCCTTCCGATGCATAAGCATTAACTATATTGCCTTCTTTGTTTACTTCCTAATTCATTAAATCATTTCTTTAAAGACAATAATTTAACAATCTAGGATTTCCTTCCATTTTTTCAAAATAACGATTATGAAGGTTTAACAATTTGGAAATTCATCAAATGTAAAAAAAATTAAAACTTCTCTTTACCTTTAAAATAATTTTTCACAAGACCTCCCAATTATTTTGCAAATCATAAAATGATCCATTCACTAAAAATTTCACTTAGTTTTATTTTGTTAACTTCAAAATTAATTTACTTCGTTCAACTATAATATTTTATATTACTCAAAACACCTTTCAAATTTGAAATAACTGTGGTATTTTCTTAAATACTTATACTTTGTCTTTATAACACTAATGCAAATAATTTATAACCATTTATCAAATATTATTATATAGGCATATTCAAAATTTTATGTCACAAATTTTTTAGTTTCCATTCGGAATTACAAACATTTAAAATATAACGATTCCACTTTTGAATAGAAATTTTATATCCCTTTGTATAAATCCTTCAATTACTTTTATAATCTTTGATAGCTGTAAAATCTATTTTCATATCCCTTCATAAAACGAATACTATAATTTCAATTTTCAAAATAACTTCCTTTTAAACAATTCTTTAAAAATATTTGACTTTCAAGATTAGATTCTTCTATGAAACTCATCACAGCGCATCTATCAAGCAAATTCAAAAGATTATATATTTACTCACAAGTGCCAGGCCATGCCACACCATCGAATAAGGTTCAGTTCTAATATAGGGTTTTCATCTAAACTAAAGAAATCCTCACACATCATTGGAAATCTACAATCGGGGTGGTCAAATGGGAACCACTCCTTATACAGTGTGGGTTCTATGAGATTTACACTGGTCTGGCTTATCGCTTATAGATATCGGTGGAACCAAACGGGAATGCTCACACAAAATAACCTTATTATTAATTTTTAGCACCATTTCCAGTCCTAATCTCAACCCCATCAGTATTTATCTTTGTTCCAAATTCTACTTGGTCTGTTAACATACTAACCCTCTACTATCCTAAATTAGGATTCATTATGAACTCTTCAATGAATAGTTAACTCAAATGGAACATAAAATGGTGTATATGTACGTATCCAATATATATAAGTCTATCAAATACAAATACGCTCTCTCAGTACGTTCCTAATCCTTGATTTAATGAATATTTTGCTCTGTTACCAAATGTAATAACCCACCATTTTTGGCCTTTCGATTTAACTTAACTCATGGAGTGTAAACCCAAAAATCTGGGAACGACGTGTTGTTATGCTAAGATAACAATAGACAAAACAATATAACAAAATCTATCCATCTCTTTCAAAACTCACAGTGGAAGGAAATAACATATAATATGAATCAAATATCAATTTATTTAAACTCCAAATCCAATGTATATACATAATCAAGTATAATCAAACCCGATCCAATTCCATATAATCAAGTTCAGATGATTATTTATCTATAAATCTATATACAATAGTAACGCCTTCATCATCTACACCATCCAAGGTCACCTGGCACAACACTCAATTTTCCATCAACCTAAGGATGAAACAAAAAGTAAAAATTATAAGGAAAGGGTCAACCTACAGTCTGGTGAGTGACGTATGTCTACTCAGCAACATACTCTAGACATTCCCAAATAATACCAAGATAATTATGGTAACCAATCATACCTTAATTCTATTTCACCTGCATACACCAAGTTAGTTAAAAAATAAAATGATACATTACTAACCTCATGAAATAGGTCTTAATCTGATACATTTACCATGGTGATTGGTATGGTCAAACACATACTCAAATCCAATACATTAAAGTGTCCAATGATATTGTCTAACCCATACTCGAAGTCAAGTCCACCTTATTGCATTAACACATTGCTGAATCACTGAATGGGCATAATTCTATATATGGCTTATGAATCCATTTGTGTACAACAACAAGTACCTTAGATTTTATACACATAGTGGGTGATCATGTTACCATGATAATCAATGGAGGCCTCAAGCAATAGGCAAATAAAAATTCAATAATAGTCATCTATTTATATGTATATATTCATAAATATCACATAATAATACATATATCCATATATACGTCCAAAGCATTCCAATAAAATAAGGTCAAAAAGTCACTTCAAAACATCACTAATCAATATCCAAAACCCATAGGAAAATCCCCAAATGGATTTAAGTTACTACATTTGGCCTTATTGGCCTAGGTTTATTATGCAGTTTTTCTTCACATAGGTGCTCCGGTGTACACGAAAATTTCGAAACCGTGACAATTTCCAGAAAATTATATGTTTATTTCTGGTTATTGTAACAATCATAACTGCATCTTTGTTGCTCGATTTTGAAACGTTTTCTTCTCTTTACTAGCTATCTACTTAAAATTCACTAGGAGTTAAAGTTGAAATTATTTCATAAATCACTCCAAATTTTAGTGAATACAAAAGTAATTTTTAAGGTTTTATAAATATAACTTCTTATGTGTGCATCAAAATATAATTTAAAATCAAAGTAAATTCGCATTAAAAATCATACCCGAAATAACATTTGGCACTCCACCAATATTTTTATAATATATATATATATATATATATATTCAATTTTTAGTGCAAAAAGTGAATTTCTTCCATATGTCTTTAAATATACATAGTAATTCATATAAAAGACATTTTATATTTTATATATTTTCCAAAACATATAAATATCTTTCTCAAACCATTTTATAAAGTTGTTCTATAATTTAAACAAGCATTTGAATATAGTATGTGTCCAAAAACTTGTATTTCAACATTTCTCTTTCCAATACACACACACACACACAATAAATATATACATTCACCAAAATTTAAAATTATTCTATGGTCTGTGAATTTATCAACCATGAACCTAAATTTACAATATTCCATGCTTTTACAATGATTGTTGATCTCATACATATCATATTCCATGTCTAGTTTACATTGTTTTGCACTGTTTGGCCATACATCAACCACATTATCTTTCTATATTAATTCATAAATAAATTGCATTAAATTTATAACCTTTTTCTTTTTATTTCTTTAATATTTCAGTAATTATCATCATAATCCACATTTTCAATTCCTAATCCATAATTACTTAGAATTGGATGAGATTGAAAAGTGTATATTGCAAATGAGGCAAAACCACTCACAACGATCCAATTTGCCTCCAAATGCTCAATTTATGGAATTGGCATGTTCCACAAACCAATTAATTCATGAATATAATAGATATTAGTGTAACGATCCCGAATTTTAATTTATTTTAAATTGATAATTTAATTTATTTTTGATTGAAAATTATGAAATTAAATGATAAATTGATTCGAGTTTTTTTCCAAATTCAAATAAATTATGTTATTTATATAGTTTCTTTTATAAATTATTTTAAATTTAGTATTGAGATATTTTTAAACAATATTAATATAGAGATATTTGAATTCAATCTTATGAAATGGATTTTTGTTTTAAGTTGTGTGAATATAACAAAATTTTTGAAATAAATATTTAAGTTAAAAATAAAAGCAAACATGCAAAATATAAAAGTAAAACACATTTAACAAATTCTAACAACAAATTAGATATAGAACTACATCCAAATTATAAAGCATAAAGTAAGCAAGACAAATAAAAATACAAACAAACTAGGCAAATAAACAAATATAAAAGTAAACATGCAGGCTGAGGAAACAAGTAAACAAAACATAAAGCAAAGCATAAAAATAAAATATCTTTGTACACATAAACAAAGTATAAGATAAAAATATAATAAAACCTCTGCCATACTGCTATCATCTCAGCCGAGACAAGCAAGAACAAAGCAAGAATAAAATATGTAAGGCAAGCAAATAAAAGTATCTATGTACAAAGCAACAAGTACTAGAGAAGGAAAATATAATATATTCAAGTTTGTAGGCTGTAAACCAGACATGGAGCAAAGTCAATTCGAGCTTGCCTAGGATCATTTCAGCCTGCATAAAGTTGTAAGCAATTAATGCAAAGATAACATTCCCTATTCAATACTGTTTCTCTTTTATATATACATCCTCTATACCAGATCGTTTATTTACTTAGCAAGCCGGGAAAAGAAAGAATACAAACATCACCTATTGTGCAAAATATAATATAGCATGTAGACTTGCTCTCTTATACATCAATTTCCTCTACTTCAATTCATTCATCAAAGCTGAAGTAAATACTACTTCATACAAAGATTCAATAGTTAGACAATAATTCAATCAACAATAACCGAAGAACCAAAAAGGCTTCATCTTGCAATTTTTCACAGCAGTTCAAGCCATAGCAGCCCTCTGACTTTTTTCTTCAGACTGTGAGTAAACCCCTTCTTTTAAGATCTTACACTTGCATATCTTGATTGTCCGGGCTTGATACTTAAAATATGCCATGATTACTGTTTGTTCAGTTGATAAGTATGCATGTATATATATAGATATGGGAATGACTATGTGTGATTTTGTTTGTTCCTCTGTTTTAATAACAGGCTTGATCACTAATATAAATTCATATCTCCCCTTACAATCAGAATTAAGCTATGATATTTGAATGAGAAATGATTTCTACAGTGAAGTATTAATTATAAAAATGGTTTCGAGATTTTATATTAAGTAATCATCTCAAAAATTTAAAAGTTTGCAGTGATAATTTAGACTTTGTTCAAAATCATGCATCTAGATTTCAAATTCTAATTACGTAAATGGATTCGTATTTCAAACTCATGATTTTTGATAATAAATTCACAATTTTTAAGTTGGGAAATTTCTAGCATTCGCGAGTTGAACGAAAATTGCTTTTTCATCAAATTCACACAATCGGTGAAATTGAATTCTTCGAATTTTGGTCAGAAGAAGGATTCAGCGTCAAGTTTCATGGGAAAATATTGAAAAAAAAATCTATTGAGTAAATTGATGAATCGACACGAATTTAGGGTTTGACTACTGCTTTCGATCAACGTTGGAAACGAGACAATGGGGTGGCCATCGACGAACTAGAAGCGATCGCACCCCAGGGGATTGACGCATAGTGGTGTGACGGAGGTTGTGGCGAAGGGGCTTTGCCTCTGGTGGACCATGCGGCGGTGGCGAGGTGGTTTTATGATGAAGGTTGAACTGCAGGTTTCGAAAGAAGCACTAAATTTCGTTTTAATTTTTCTGGAGGCGAGGTGAGTTTTTTTTTTTGAATTATTGGACGATTTGTAACTCGTCTATGATGAAGGAGTTCGCCAGAGTGGCGTCGCCGCCGTGTGCACGTGCACGACATTGATCGGTGTCAGGAAGTTTGGCCGAGGGGGAAAACTCGAAAGAATGCTCGAGCACGAGATGCTTTGGCTCGAGTTTTTGTTTTGTTTTGGGTTTGCATGAGCATCTAGTAGCTTCGGGTTAGAATAAAGAAAAAAAAATGAAAGGAAGAAGAAGTAAGTTCAGGGGGAGAACGAGATAGACTCGGGGTCGAGTGCGTGAGAACGACGAATAGACTCGAAGCAAAAGATAATGTGAAAAGCCCTGGGTCAAGCACGGGTGAAACAAGCATTTACTCGGGTATTTTAATTTTGGGCTCAGGTCTTTGGGTGTTGTCAATCTGTCCTTGAAATTTAGAATAGAAACCATATCCAGATTTATTTTTTTAACAAAAGAAAATGCTTCTGTAAATTTATAAAATGAAATTTAGTTGAAAGAATATTGAGAATAAAATTAATAAGTTTCAAAGGTATATTAATTAAGTTTTCAAATCAAGCTTTATTACCAGTTAATGAATTAAGTAATCACTTAACAAAGTTTTGGGAATTAATTAATATTTTAATCAAGTAATTAATATACAACAAGTGTTGGAATTTAATTAACATCAAAATTCTCAAATTTGTAATAAATTGGTTTCAAAGTTTAAAGAAGATTTCTTTGAAAATGTTAATTAGTGAAAAATTAATATTAAGTAATTATTTTAGAAATTAATTAAGAATAATAAAATTTTAATTGGAGTTTGAATTAATTAATGTATAAGCGATAAGTAAATAATAATTAACTACTCAAGTTAATTAGTGAATAATTAACAGTTAATTTATTAAGGAATTTAATTAAGAATTAATAAGTGATTAACTAAGTAGTTAATGGTAGATAAATGGATAATTAAAGTTATTAATTAATAATTAAAGTTATTAATTAATGTTTTCAAGAATAGTTGATCAAGGTTAAATAAATTGACTATGAAGTAATTAATTTAATAGAGTGAATAAAGGAGTTAAGTAATTAAGACTTAATAATTGATTAAGAATTGTTTTGTTAATTAACTAATTTGAAATGAAATAAGTAATCAATTGATAAATTAGACAGGATTAAGGAATTAACTCTCAAGAAATAAATTTTAAAATTGAATTAATTACAATAAGAGTTAAAAAATGATTACTTATGGACTCTGTATATAGGATATCTGTAACATCCCCGAAAATTTATTAAGTTTAATTTGGCAATTAAATTTATTTTTGGAAATAAATTGAGAATATTATTTGTAAATGTACCAAAGTATAAAATTCAAAATAAAATGTATTAAAAATAAAATTTAAATTTAAAAGCTTAAGATTAATAAAAAGATAATGATAGTTGTTTCTAAAATTTTTAATTTTATTAATTTTTGGAAGTGGCAATAAAAGAAAAAAAAATTAGTGTACTCATTTTTAAAATATTTTTTTCTTAAGTCAAATTCCCTTAAATAAATAAATGTAACTATTGTTAATATAAAAATCAAAGTATTTAAAAGTCATTCTTTTCTTTTTATAAAATATTTTTTTGTACAAAACAAAAAAAAATGTAAGAATGTAAATTGTATAAATATATTAGTGTATAAACATGTTGAACAAACAAAAAAAAATTAATACAAGAGATTAATGGGAATATAATTTTTGTTTGTGTAAATAGAGAAAAAGTACATTTATTTATAAAATAGATATGATATAAAAATTTAAAAAAAAAAAAAAAAAACCTTTGTCTTGTGAAATTACAAATGTAAATATACATAAGGAAGTAAAGAGATACACTTGCACATGGGTTTGGAGTAAGATAATTAACAAGATCTAGAGATTTTTATATTTTTGTACAAATGGCATTCAACATTATTATTTAAATAAAATAATAAGATAAAAAAATTACAAAAACTCTTCATTTTCCCATATGCAATCATATTAAACATCTCACAAAATCTGAACAAATCAGTAATCAAAGATTTGGCATTTCAATCTAAACACCAAAGGAATGTATACAATTCAAATTTAAGTTCAGTTCGAAAACAAAGCAAAAGAAAAAAAAAGAAATCTGGAAAACAATCTAAAGATTTAAGCAATGCAAAGGGATTCAAAATCAAATCTGGAACAAAATCTGTCTATACAGATTTGAGCAAAACAACATGAACTTGTGAGAGAATAATGCTAAGTGATCAACTCAATAAATCAAGAACTGGGAATCAGAGATAAAACAGTTGAAGCAAACATTCAAAAGGCCAAAATCAATTCAGTTTGAAGTCTGAAGCAATTCAACATGGGATAGCTTCAGTTTTGTCAAGTGCAGTGTATCTCTAAAACAAATTCAAAGGCAAGTAAGTTTTTTTTTTAAATGAATTTGAGTTTAATGGTGAAATCAGTAATTCAAACAAGATTTAAACAATCATGTTTAATTAGTTAACAAAAAGGAATTCAAAGTAAGTGAAAAAGGAAAAAGACCTGAAGTCTGCAGCTGGGAAAATAGAACAAGTTGGAAGCTTTAAACAAAATCCAAAGTTCTTTGCAGTGGTGACTTCAAGCTTTAAAGAAAAAAAAGAAAAAAAATATAGTTCAGGCTCAAAGGAAATTCTCCTCTGTCCTTCAAAAACAGGTGAGCAATCCTTCACCCTCTTTAATATGATGCATATATTAAACTCTGTTGTTAGTTACTTCCCTGTTTCCATGCTTGTGAGCAAAACTTTCACCTCTGTTTTTTTTTTATGTTTTGATGCTTGTGAGCAACTTGAAAACTTTCTCTTTGAATCTGATATTCATGAACTTGTGAATTGCTTTGTGATGCTTGTTTGTTGATTTTGGAAGGCTGCATGTGTTTGTTTGAACAAGTATATTGTTTTTGGGTTGCAGTTTTGAAAACATGAGAAAAGAACATATATCTTCTTATTTTAAAAACAAATTCAAGCCTGAGTACTAAAAATAGGGGCATGATATTATAAGGTCATTCCTAAGATAAACTCAGAAGAAGATACTTAGTGATTAAACAAAGTAGGGTGTAACAGGGAGAACAAAATGCCCAAACTTAATTAAAACTAAAAAAAAGAAAACCAATCTGGTCTCTGTTCATCTTGGAATCCAGGTGAACAAATTTATTTTATTTTTAAGACCAGAGATTCTTTGTTTTGTTACCTGTGAGTAATCTCATTTTTAAGAATTAAATACAAATATGGGTTGCATGCTAATAAAAATGAGAAAAATGAATGTGTGTGACATGAATAGCTGCTGTATACATGACCATGTATGGTTCTCTGCACATCTCTCAGTTGCTAGGCAAATTTAAATTCAAAAACCCTTTGATTTGTTTAAGGTTAAGATTTAAATTAAACTTGCCTGTTTAAATTAGAACTTCAGTTTAAAATTCTATATAAGTTGAAAAAATATAGGAATATCACTGGAATGTATGTACTGAAGATAAATAAAAAAATTAGTGAAATCTCAAGTATAATAATTTGAAGTTTCAGGATTATAGATCCAATCTCCATACAAAACTATGATTTTTCCAAGAAAAATTATGATTTTAAATGCTATATTCCAAGAGCACTTCTATTTTGACTGTATCATACATTTTGGGGTATTTCGATCTCCACAATCGATTGGAGATGTCGTGATCGCTTCTGGAGGTAGAGGAGACATCAAGGACGAGGGGAAAAATATTAGATTGTGTTGCAATTCGTTTTTGTAATTGCGATTTTGATTTGAATTTTTGAACCCTAGTTTTACTGGGTTTGACAAAATTCAACCTATCGGCTAATGTAATTGATCGAGTTGCACGGGGTTTCGCTCAGTTGAAGCTTGGACGTGGTTGAAGTCATCACCGGAGTCTCAGGGGTCACGGTGGTCGGAGGGGCGGATGCGAGGCGATGACAGGTTTTGAAGGGGGACTTGGTTTCATTTCCAGGTTTTGGCATTGGGTATCATTCTTGATTCCTGATGATGGTAGCACCAGTTGATGATTTAGTTGAGTAGCTGCATGGGTTGCTGATGTGCCAGTGAGGTGATCGGAGGCCGGAGGGGGTTCTGGTGGTGGTGCACGTGCACATGGTATTGGGTTGTATCAGTGTTTGATTGAAGCAGAGGGAAAAATGTTTTAAGTTTTCTTCTAGAGTCGATTTCGTGAGTGACTCGAAGTTCTTAGGTGTCTGACTCGAAGTAAAGTAACATCTGACTCGAAGTAAATTAAAAAAAAAAAAAAAAATATTTTTTCAGGTTTAAAACAGAAACCTGTTCTGTTCTTAAAATATCAAAGCAAGTTTCAAAAATGTAAATTAGAAATTTAAACTAAGTTTGAACCTGAGATTGAATCTGAATTTAGGAAGTTTGAAATCTAAATTTGAAATAATTTAAATTTTGAAGTTAGAGTTGGGTTGAAACAACTTTTAGGCATAAAAGAATATTGGTTTCAAATATTAAATCTGGAAGTTTAGATTTATAAATATAGGCTTTAAAACAAGTTGAATCTGAAATCTAAAATCTGAACTAAGTTTTTGAACCTGAAATTAAATATGGATTCAACAGTTAAATCTAGGTTTTGAAATCATTTGAATTTTTAAATCTTAGTTTAGGTTTTTAAATAAAAACACAAAAAACTTGTTTCTTAATTTAAATGTAAAGTTTATAATGCAAGTTGAATATAAACTGAGTTTGAAAAATCTAAAGTTGAATAAGAATTCAAATTTGTTTGTCTGAGATTTGAAATAATTCATATTTTCAAATTTAAATTAGATTTTAAAAAGTGTAAAAGCATATATGTGTTTTGAAATTGAATTGGAAGTTTAAAATTTTAAATCAGAAATTTAAAAGTGAGTTTAAATCTGGAATTAAACTTTTATTTCAGTTTTCAAAATAAGTTTGAATTTAAATTGAATTGATATTAAAAACCCTTTAAAACCAATTTTTGTTAAGCATGTGTTTCTTTTAAAATATGAGATAAAGGTTTTTGAATTGTATTAAAACCTTGTTTAAGCTAATTTTTATCTTAAGTTTAAAATGAAACTTAAAAGTGAAATTTAAATTCTTTAATTAAGTAAGAAATATTTATCTAAAAGATAAATAAAATTCAATGATTGGGTTCATTAATTTTTTAAAATAATTAAGTGGGATAATTAACTATTTAGTTAATTAGGAATATGGATGATTGATTAAATAATTAACAATTTTAATTAAGTCTTGAGATTAATTAATTAAGGCCCATTTACAAAAGTAATTAAGATTTTATTAATTACAACTAAGGATTAATTAATTAAGATAATTAATTAAGGAAGTGATTAGTTAATGAAGGTGGTTAAGACTCAATCAATTAAAATTATTCATTGATTAAAATTACTAACAAAGGTAATTATGTGAGTAATAAAATTTTAACCACACGGGCTATTCATCTTAATTAAAGATGTTTGATTGTTATTGATGTTGTGTGATGGATTGATATATTTGATATGTGATGCGATGCTATGTGATGTTTTGTGCTAAGCTGTTATTTCTATGATGTATATATTGTTATGCAAACCCTGACCCGTAGAACGACATTTGAATTTCGATGCGACAGGGAGTCGGATTCCATTTAGTTATCCGAAACCCACATCGAATCGTAATAATTGAATCTGTGATATTTGATGATGTTGCACTATTGTGAAAAACCCCTGGACCACACTCATACACACACAAGTATGTGTTGCACGTGGAAATTTGTTAAGTCACAGATTTTGAAATTGTTTTTTTTAAATTTTAACCTTTTGAATCCAAAATAGTTTTGGAATTGAAGCTTTTGAAAATGGGTATTTTGAATAACTTGATTGAGTTTGAAATTTAAATAATTTAATTTAAATTTGAATTCAATATTTGAGATTGAATTCTATAATGTGGAAACTAAGGTTTAAAAGGTTATTCAACTTATAAATGGATTTATATGGTTTTTAAACCAATTTAAAAGGTGATATTTTGGAATTTAAAATTAACCCAAGTTTCAAATTATAGAATTGGATTTTGGAAACGAAAACTGTTGTTTTCAAATAATAGAAGCTTTCATATAAGAAATGGATTTCTAATGTGTGTTAAAAAGGGATTCAAGTTTTGAAAATGGAAAATGGTTTTTCCGAGTTATTAATTAATCTTTGGAACGTGTTTTGAAAGCTGTAAATTAAATCTTTAATTTAAAGATTTATTGGGTTAATCAAATTGAAATGGAAGTTGTTTTTTTGAAATCTATGAATAGATCTTTGTGAAACTAGGTGAAACTTTGTGAATAAATCTTTTTGGTTTAAAGATTTAGAATGGTATTTTGTTTAACCATTGAAAGAAAAGTTTTGGATTTTTATAAATTGTGACTTAATTAAAATCCCATACCCATACGTTTTAAAATATGGCGCTCATTATTCGGTTTAGCCGGGAGAGGACCTTGTGTCATATAGCCCATTCCGAATAGTGATACGACGTTATGGATAGCAATTGAAGACCGGTGGTGAAGACCGGTTATTTCCGAAAACGAAAGGATAACTCGTCGATTGTCTCTGCACTGGCCGATCCCCGGTATAGAGATCTCCATATGTGATGGGAAGTCCGGACGTGATTAGGGATTATCCGGATTTGCAAGGGCTTCTTCGGAAGTGCCTTCGGTTCTGTTCGAACCCGGAACAGACTTGTATGGTTGTATGTCCGACATTACACTTTGAGATATTAACTGATCTCTATCAAATACATTTCTGCTTGGTGGCGGAGAATTTATTCGCTTAGCTTAACACCCTTCTTTGAGACGTACGAGCTCAGAGGTTATGTAGTTGATATTTATCAGTGACATATTCCCAATTTGGTAATGTGACATGCTGAGTGCTGCTGTGTGATGATCATTGGTTGATTGTTTGTGATATGATCATTTGTTAATCATTTATCCTTGTGATCTTTGCTTTGGTCATCTGTGGACCCAAAGCATGGCTTTGTTGCACAAAGCGTAGCTTTGTGGACGAGACTTCATCAGGACCTCACTCCCCGGAAATGGTCGAAACAGGAATATGCGGCAAGGTTATGAGGGTCGCGCCCTTTAGGGTATGTCATTCCCTTCTGGAAAAGGGTGGTATCATGGTATGGAGCCCAGATACTTACTCATGTGGACACACTATATTATTACTGTGTGATGTTGTTGTTGGAGAGCTCTCGGATAAAGGTCCCAAAGGACCGGGGGATGGCATATTCGTGTAGTAGTTACCTAGTTATAGAGGTAACCCGGCCTTGTGTTGGCAGAGATCTAACCGTAACGTTAGTTCTCGGGGCGTCCCGCCAGAGGCGTTCCCATGTGGCAATAGGAAGTTCCTTAGCCTGACCATTTGTTGGAAATCCATTCTTCAATTACGTGCCATGTACGGTTTTAGTTGTAGAACCTGCCATTTAACATGGCAGCTATAGTAGGCATAATATCATGGTACCTATGCTGGCTAGGATTTATATTATACTTTCGAAAGATTTTCCACTATGCACTAGTAATAATATCAAAGAATTTTTCTCGTAGTAAGCATGTTTGACTATCATAAGGAGAAATCTCCCCCATGTGTGCGTTTGCATTGTGTGTGTGCCGGGAGGCCTTATGGTAGTTTCATTTTCCAAAAAGCATTGCGGATTTCAAATTTAAAATCTCTTGTTTGTTTTTAAAAGACCAAATGTTTTTGTTTGCTCATACCAGTCCCATGACTGACCTGGAGTTTATTATTCCTTTTCTAAACTCTGGGTGCCCACTATTTTCCCACACGGGCAGTCTAGAGTTTGGATTTTCAGATAATCTATAGTAGGTGTAGATTCGATAGCTTTCAGCCTTAGGATTTGGCAATCGCATTTTGGATCGAGTTGTTTCTCTTCATCTTGATTTGGAGTTCGAGCTATTTCTGGATTGGTGCTTTGGAGATGGAGATTGCTGATACTGGAGTTCTTTCTTGAAGACTATTTTGGAGATTTGTTCCGCTGCTAGTGTTATTATTATATTTCCGCTGCTATTCTTTGTATCTCTGATAATGTTGATATCTATTGTACCATTCTGTTGTATCATTCATGTTGTATCAGTTATTGTATCAAATGTTGTATTTTGATATATGCTATTCATTTCTTCCGCTGTGTTATTTACTTAATGTGTTATAAGCTCCGGCGCGACTCGAATTTCAACGTTTGAATCTCCGGCATTCAAGTACGGTGGAGTACGGATGTCGATTTTCCAACGCTGGAATTTGGATCGTGACATTTTGGTATCAGAGCTGATGGTTAAAACCATAGCTCAGGAGTATAACAGATTAAGTAGCTCATTAGAGATAGGGTGAAGTATACCCTAGAATGAGTATATCCCTAAGATATCCGTTCGAATGCCTCAGTAAATTCTCTTACTATTCACTGATAGTGAGTATGAGTGCGAGACGACAACGAGATAGGGGACAGGGAAATACCACTACAAATGGTCAATACCCTGAAATAGCGGAAACAACATTTCTCTATCAATCTCCTTTGATTCGATTTCGAATTCTTTTGATTGTTTCGTAGCTGCTCCAGAAAGAAGTTTCGGTGTGATGATGGCCCTACGAATCGTTGTAGAAAATTCTTACTTCGTATCTTCATCGAATTCTTATCAGCTTTTCGATCTAAACTCTAATGAATTTGAGAATTTAAATTTGAATAAATGGGAAATTTTAAATTAAGTTAAAACGGTTAACTAATATGAAGATTTGATCCATCTATCTATTCTCTAGGATCCAACATATTCTACGAACGATTAGTTATCTCTTCGAACTAATCAATGCCCTTACATATTCGTAGACAGGTGAACCTAAATATCTTGTGTAATATTGTATGAGTTTGTTCTCATATTTTCGATATTCTGATTTGGTAAACCAAATACAGAATAAATATCTCGATTATGATCTGATCAATCATTTCTTTATCTATTATCTATTCTTTCTCGTCTTCCTTGCAATTTCGAGGACGAAATTCTTTTAAGGGGGGAAATCTGTAACATCCCCGAAAATTTATTAAGTTTAATTTGGCAATTAAATTTATTTTTGGAAATAAATTGAGAATATTATTTGTAAATGTACCAAAGTATAAAATTCAAAATAAAATGTATTAAAAATAAAATTTAAATTTAAAAGCTTAAGATTAATAAAAAGATAATGATAGTTGTTTCTAAAATTTTTAATTTTATTAATTTTTGGAAGTGGCAATAAAAGAAAAAAAAATTAGTGTACTCATTTTTAAAATATTTTTTCTTAAGTCAAATTCCCTTAAATAAATAAATGTAACTATTGTTAATATAAAAATCAAAGTATTTAAAAGTCATTCTTTTCTTTTTATAAAATATTTTTTTGTACAAAACAAAAAAAAAAATGTAAGAATGTAAATTGTATAAATATATTAGTGTATAAACATGTTGAACAAACAAAAAAAATTTAATACAAGAGATTAATGGGAATATAATTTTTGTTTGTGTAAATAGAGAAAAAGTACATTTATTTATAAAATAGATATGATATAAAAATTTAAAAAAAAAAAAAAAAAAACCTTTGTCTTGTGAAATTACAAATGTAAATATACATAAGGAAGTAAAGAGATACACTTGCACATGGGTTTGGAGTAAGATAATTAACAAGATCTAGAGATTTTGATATTTTTGTACAAATGGCATTCAACATTATTATTTAAATAAAATAATAAGATAAAAAAATTACAAAAACTCTTCATTTTCCCATATGCAATCATATTAAACATCTCACAAAATCTGAACAAATCAGTAATCAAAGATTTGGCATTTCAATCTAAACACCAAAGGAATGTATACAATTCAAATTTAAGTTCAGTTCGAAAACAAAGCAAAAGAAAAAAAAAAGAAATCTGGAAAACAATCTAAAGATTTAAGCAATGCAAAGGGATTCAAAATCAAATCTGGAACAAAATCTGTCTATACAGATTTGAGCAAAACAACATGAACTTGTGAGAGAATAATGCTAAGTGATCAACTCAATAAATCAAGAACTGGGAATCAGAGATAAAACAGTTGAAGCAAACATTCAAAAGGCCAAAATCAATTCAGTTTGAAGTCTGAAGCAATTCAACATGGGATAGCTTCAGTTTTGTCAAGTGCAGTGTATCTCTAAAACAAATTCAAAGGCAAGTAAGTTTTTTTTTAAATGAATTTGAGTTTAATGGTGAAATCAGTAATTCAAACAAGATTTAAACAATCATGTTTAATTAGTTAACAAAAAGGAATTCAAAGTAAGTGAAAAAGGAAAAAGACCTGAAGTCTGCAGCTGGGAAAATAGAACAAGTTGGAAGCTTTAAACAAAATCCAAAGTTCTTTGCAGTGGTGACTTCAAGCTTTAAAGAAAAAAAAGAAAAAAAATATAGTTCAGGCTCAAAGGAAATTCTCCTCTGTTCTTCAAAAACAGGTGAGCAATCCTTCACCCTCTTTTATATGATGCATATATTAAACTCTGTTGTTAGTTACTTCCCTGTTTCCATGCTTGTGAGCAAAACTTTCACCTCTGTTTTTTTTTTATGTTTTGATGCTTGTGAGCAACTTGAAAACTTTCTCTTTGAATCTGATATTCATGAACTTGTGAATTGCTTTGTGATGCTTGTTTGTTGATTTTGGAAGGCTGCATGTGTTTGTTTGAACAAGTATATTGTTTTTGGGTTGCAGTTTTGAAAACATGAGAAAAGAACATATATCTTCTTATTTTAAAAACAAATTCAAGCCTGAGTACTGAAAATAGGGGCATGATATTATAAGGTCATTCCTAAGATAAACTCAGAAGAAGATACTTAGTGATTAAACAAAGTAGGGTGTAACAGGGAGAACAAAATGCCCAAACTTAATTAAAACTAAAAAAAAGAAAACCAATCTGGTCTCTGTTCATCTTGGAATCCAGGTGAACAAATTTATTTTATTTTTAAGACCAGAGATTCTTTGTTTTGTTACCTGTGAGTAATCTCATTTTTAAGAATTAAATACAAATATGGGTTGCATGCTAATAAAAATGAGAAAAATGAATGTGTGTGACATGAATAGCTGCTGTATACATGACCATGTATGGTTCTCTGCACATCTCTCAGTTGCTAGGCAAATTTAAATTCAAAAACCCTTTGATTTGTTTAAGGTTAAGATTTAAATTAAACTTGCCTGTTTAAATTAGAACTTCAGTTTAAAATTCTATATAAGTTGAAAAAATATAGGAATATCACTGGAATGTATGTACTGAAGATAAATAAAAAAATTAGTGAAATCTCAAGTATAATAATTTGAAGTTTCAGGATTATAGATCCAATCTCCATACAAAACTATGATTTTTCCAAGAAAAATTATGATTTTAAATGCTATATTCCAAGAGCACTTCTATTTTGACTGTATCATACATTTTGGGGTATTTCGATCTCCACAATCGATTGGAGATGTCGTGATCGCTTCTGGAGGTAGAGGAGACATCAAGGACGAGGGGAAAAATATTAGATTGTGTTGCAATTCGTTTTTGTAATTGCGATTTTGATTTGAATTTTTGAACCCTAGTTTTACTGGGTTTGACAAAATTCAACCTATCGGCTAATGTAATTGATCGAGTTGCACGGGGTTTCGCTCAGTTGAAGCTTGGACGTGGTTGAAGTCATCACCGGAGTCTCAGGGGTCACGGTGGTCGGAGGGGCGGATGCGAGGCGATGACAGGTTTTGAAGGGGGACTTGGTTTCATTTCCAGGTTTTGGCATTGGGTATCATTCTTGATTCCTGATGATGGTAGCACCAGTTGATGATTTAGTTGAGTAGCTGCATGGGTTGCTGATGTGCCAGTGAGGTGATCGGAGGCCGGAGGGGGTTCTGGTGGTGGTGCACGTGCACATGGTATTGGGTTGTATCAGTGTTTGATTGAAGCAGAGGGAAAAATGTTTTAAGTTTTCTTCTAGAGTCGATTTCGTGAGTGACTCGAAGTTCTTAGGTGTCTGACTCGAAGTAAAGTAACATCTGACTCGAAGTAAATTAAAAAAAAAAAAAAAAAATATTTTTTCAGGTTTAAAACAGAAACCTGTTCTGTTCTTAAAATATCAAAGCAAGTTTCAAAAATGTAAATTAGAAATTTAAACTAAGTTTGAACCTGAGATTGAATCTGAATTTAGGAAGTTTGAAATCTAAATTTGAAATAATTTAAATTTTGAAGTTAGAGTTGGGTTGAAACAACTTTTAGGCATAAAAGAATATTGGTTTCAAATATTAAATCTGGAAGTTTAGATTTATAAATATAGGCTTTAAAACAAGTTGAATCTGAAATCTAAAATCTGAACTAAGTTTTTGAACCTGAAATTAAATATGGATTCAACAGTTAAATCTAGGTTTTGAAATCATTTGAATTTTTAAATCTTAGTTTAGGTTTTTAAATAAAAACACAAAAAACTTGTTTCTTAATTTAAATGTAAAGTTTATAATGCAAGTTGAATATAAACTGAGTTTGAAAAATCTAAAGTTGAATAAGAATTCAAATTTGTTTGTCTGAGATTTGAAATAATTCATATTTTCAAATTTAAATTAGATTTTAAAAAGTGTAAAAGCATATATGTGTTTTGAAATTGAATTGGAAGTTTAAAATTTTAAATCAGAAATTTAAAAGTGAGTTTAAATCTGGAATTAAACTTTTATTTCAGTTTTCAAAATAAGTTTGAATTTAAATTGAATTGATATTAAAAACCCTTTAAAACCAATTTTTGTTAAGCATGTGTTTCTTTTAAAATATGAGATAAAGGTTTTTGAATTGTATTAAAACCTTGTTTAAGCTAATTTTTATCTTAAGTTTAAAATGAAACTTAAAAGTGAAATTTAAATTCTTTAATTAAGTAAGAAATATTTATCTAAAAGATAAATAAAATTCAATGATTGGGTTCATTAATTTTTTAAAATAATTAAGTGGGATAATTAACTATTTAGTTAATTAGGAATATGGATGATTGATTAAATAATTAACAATTTTAATTAAGTCTTGAGATTAATTAATTAAGGCCCATTTACAAAAGTAATTAAGATTTTATTAATTACAACTAAGGATTAATTAATTAAGATAATTAATTAAGGAAGTGATTAGTTAATGAAGGTGGTTAAGACTCAATCAATTAAAATTATTCATTGATTAAAATTACTAACAAAGGTAATTATGTGAGTAATAAAATTTTAACCACACGGGCTATTCATCTTAATTAAAGATGTTTGATTGTTATTGATGTTGTGTGATGGATTGATATATTTGATATGTGATGCGATGCTATGTGATGTTTTGTGCTAAGCTGTTATTTCTATGATGTATATATTGTTATGCAAACCCTGACCCGTAGAACGACATTTGAATTTCGATGCGACAGGGAGTCGGATTCCATTTAGTTATCCGAAACCCACATCGAATCGTAATAATTGAATCTGTGATATTTGATGATGTTGCACTATTGTGAAAAACCCCTGGACCACACTCATACACACACAAGTATGTGTTGCACGTGGAAATTTGTTAAGTCACAGATTTTGAAATTGTTTTTTTTAAATTTTAACCTTTTGAATCCAAAATAGTTTTGGAATTGAAGCTTTTGAAAATGGGTATTTTGAATAACTTGATTGAGTTTGAAATTTAAATAATTTAATTTAAATTTGAATTCAATATTTGAGATTGAATTCTATAATGTGGAAACTAAGGTTTAAAAGGTTATTCAACTTATAAATGGATTTATATGGTTTTTAAACCAATTTAAAAGGTGATATTTTGGAATTTAAAATTAACCCAAGTTTCAAATTATAGAATTGGATTTTGGAAACGAAAACTGTTGTTTTCAAATAATAGAAGCTTTCATATAAGAAATGGATTTCTAATGTGTGTTAAAAAGGGATTCAAGTTTTGAAAATGGAAAATGGTTTTTCCGAGTTATTAATTAATCTTTGGAACGTGTTTTGAAAGCTGTAAATTAAATCTTTAATTTAAAGATTTATTGGGTTAATCAAATTGAAATGGAAGTTGTTTTTTTGAAATCTATGAATAGATCTTTGTGAAACTAGGTGAAACTTTGTGAATAAATCTTTTTGGTTTAAAGATTTAGAATGGTATTTTGTTTAACCATTGAAAGAAAAGTTTTGGATTTTTATAAATTGTGACTTAATTAAAATCCCATACCCATACGTTTTAAAATATGGCGCTCATTATTCGGTTTAGCCGGGAGAGGACCTTGTGTCATATAGCCCATTCCGAATAGTGATACGACGTTATGGATAGCAATTGAAGACCGGTGGTGAAGACCGGTTATTTCCGAAAACGAAAGGATAACTCGTCGATTGTCTCTGCACTGGCCGATCCCCGGTATAGAGATCTCCATATGTGATGGGAAGTCCGGACGTGATTAGGGATTATCCGGATTTGCAAGGGCTTCTTCGGAAGTGCCTTCGGTTCTGTTCGAACCCGGAACAGACTTGTATGGTTGTATGTCCGACATTACACTTTGAGATATTAACTGATCTCTATCAAATACATTTCTGCTTGGTGGCGGAGAATTTATTCGCTTAGCTTAACACCCTTCTTTGAGACGTACGAGCTCAGAGGTTATGTAGTTGATATTTATCAGTGACATATTCCCAATTTGGTAATGTGACATGCTGAGTGCTGCTGTGTGATGATCATTGGTTGATTGTTTGTGATATGATCATTTGTTAATCATTTATCCTTGTGATCTTTGCTTTGGTCATCTGTGGACCCAAAGCATGGCTTTGTTGCACAAAGCGTAGCTTTGTGGACGAGACTTCATCAGGACCTCACTCCCCGGAAATGGTCGAAACAGGAATATGCGGCAAGGTTATGAGGGTCGCGCCCTTTAGGGTATGTCATTCCCTTCTGGAAAAGGGTGGTATCATGGTATGGAGCCCAGATACTTACTCATGTGGACACACTATATTATTACTGTGTGATGTTGTTGTTGGAGAGCTCTCGGATAAAGGTCCCAAAGGACCGGGGGATGGCATATTCGTGTAGTAGTTACCTAGTTATAGAGGTAACCCGGCCTTGTGTTGGCAGAGATCTAACCGTAACGTTAGTTCTCGGGGCGTCCCGCCAGAGGCGTTCCCATGTGGCAATAGGAAGTTCCTTAGCCTGACCATTTGTTGGAAATCCATTCTTCAATTACGTGCCATGTACGGTTTTAGTTGTAGAACCTGCCATTTAACATGGCAGCTATAGTAGGCATAATATCATGGTACCTATGCTGGCTAGGATTTATATTATACTTTCGAAAGATTTTCCACTATGCACTAGTAATAATATCAAAGAATTTTTCTCGTAGTAAGCATGTTTGACTATCATAAGGAGAAATCTCCCCCATGTGTGCGTTTGCATTGTGTGTGTGCCGGGAGGCCTTATGGTAGTTTCATTTTCCAAAAAGCATTGCGGATTTCAAATTTAAAATCTCTTGTTTGTTTTTAAAAGACCAAATGTTTTTGTTTGCTCATACCAGTCCCATGACTGACCTGGAGTTTATTATTCCTTTTCTAAACTCTGGGTGCCCACTATTTTCCCACACGGGCAGTCTAGAGTTTGGATTTTCAGATAATCTATAGTAGGTGTAGATTCGATAGCTTTCAGCCTTAGGATTTGGCAATCGCATTTTGGATCGAGTTGTTTCTCTTCATCTTGATTTGGAGTTCGAGCTATTTCTGGATTGGTGCTTTGGAGATGGAGATTGCTGATACTGGAGTTCTTTCTTGAAGACTATTTTGGAGATTTGTTCCGCTGCTAGTGTTATTATTATATTTCCGCTGCTATTCTTTGTATCTCTGATAATGTTGATATCTATTGTACCATTCTGTTGTATCATTCATGTTGTATCAGTTATTGTATCAAATGTTGTATTTTGATATATGCTATTCATTTCTTCCGCTGTGTTATTTACTTAATGTGTTATAAGCTCCGGCGCGACTCGAATTTCAACGTTTGAATCTCCGGCATTCAAGTACGGTGGAGTACGGATGTCGATTTTCCAACGCTGGAATTTGGATCGTGACAATATCTGATTTTGTTGTATAACGAATTGATATTTCTGTTTGAAATTGTGATACCGTGTGATGTGAATTATGATGTTGTAAGATGTGATTTACTCTGTACTAGATTATGATTAATAATTTTATTCTGTATTGATGAAGAAAACCCTTAGCCTGTAAAACGGCATTTGAATTTCGATGCGACAGGGATTCAGATTCCAGTTGGTTATCCGAAACCCACATCGAATGGTAATGATGAACCTTTGTGATTGATGAATTTATTTATTTATGAATCTGTGAATAAAGATAAGCGTTATTGATTATATCGCTTATCGATATTGATTGAATCTGCGATGATTGAAATGATGTTGTACTATTGTGTTAAACCCCTTGACCACACCATACACACACAAAATATGGATTTCACGAGGAAATCGATTAAGTCACAGATTTTTGAAAATGATTTTCAAATAGACAATTGAGTTCAAAAGTTCTGGAAATGAATTGGGATTTAAAGTGAAAAACAATGGAAATGGAATTTCAAAGATGAAATTTATTTTGAATAATTTGTTGAGTTTGAAATTTAAATATTTTGATTTAAATTTGAATTCAACACTTGAAATTGAATTCTATGATTTGAAACTAGGGTTTAACGATATTATACTAGTTATATATGAGTCAAACCATTTTTAAAGTATTGTTCTTTTGAGAATTTGAATTAACCCAAAGGTTATAACTTGTATAAATGAAATAATGTTTTTTCGAAATAACACTGTTGTTTCTAAATGATAAAAAGCTTTCATAGGAGAAATGAATTTCAAATTGTATTAAAAGGATTTCAAGTTTAAACTGAAATAATCTTCCAAGTTATAGATGAACATCTGGAAACGAATTTTGAAAGAAAATATTTGGTAACGAACTTTGAAAGATATAAGTTAAATCTTAATTTAAAGATTTAATGAATTAAATCCAATTGAATTGGAATTGTTTTGAAATCCAGCAATGAATCTTTGAGAAACTAGGTGAACTTTATGAAATAAATCTTATGCTTAAAAGATTTAAAATGGTAATCTGTTTAAACCATTTGAAAGAAAGTTTCAAATTATTAAGTTGTGACTTAATTGAAATCCCATATCCATATGTTTTAAATGTTGCCCTCACTATTCGGTTTAGCTGGGAAAGGACCTTTGTGTCGTATAACCCATTTCGAATATGTGATTCGACGTTATGGATAGCATTTGAAGACCGGTGTTGAAGACCGCGTATTTGCGAGAACGATAGGATAACCTATCGATTGTCTCTGCACTGAGTTGCAACGGTATAGAGACTCCTTAAGTGATGGGAAGTCCGATCGAGATTATGAATACCCGGATTGCAAGGACTTCTTTGGAAGTGCCTTCGGTTCTGTTCGAGCCCGGAACAGACTTGTATGGATAGTATGTCTGACATTACAAATTGAGATATAAAGCTGATTTTTTTCAAATATATTTCTGTTGGTGTCGGAGAATTTATTCTCTTAGCTTAACACCCTTCTCTGAGATGTACGAGCTCAGAGGTTATGTAGTTGAAGGTTATCAGCAATATATTCCCAATTTGGTAATGTGACATGCTGAGTGTTGCTGTGAAATGATCATTGTGTTGATCATTTGTGATAAGATCATTTGTTTGATCGTTTATTTTTGTGATCATTTCTATGATCATTTGTTGACCCAAAGCACAGCTTTTGTATAAAGCGTGGCTTTGTGGACGAGACTTCGTCGAGCCTCACATCGCGGAATGGTCAAAACCGGAAAGATGCGGCAAGGTTATGAGGGGTAGCTCCCTTTAGGGTATGTGCATTTCCTTCTGGAAAAGGGTGGTATCATGATATGGAGCCCAGATACTTACTCATGTTGAAACACTTTATTTATGATTGTGTGATGTTGATTACGAGTGCTCGGATAAAGGTCCCAAAGCCGGGGGATGGCATACTCGTGTCAGTAGTTACCCAGTTAGGGGTAACTCGGCCTTGTGTTGGCAGAGATCCGGTTAGGTTCTCGGGGACGTCCTTCCAGAGGCGTTCTCATGTGGCAATGGGAAGTTCCTTGGCCTGACCATTTGTTGGAAATCCAAAGAAACAATACGAGACTTGTACGGTTTTAGTTGTAGAACCTGCCATGGAATGTGGCGGTAACCTGCTATTGAACATGGTAGCTATAGTAGGCATACGATAATGGTCGTATGTTGGCTAAGATTTATATCTTTACTTTTGAAATGATTTTTACTACACTATGCACTAGTAATAATATCAAATGTTTCTTTTTAATGCGTATCAAGCATCTTTGACTATCATAAGGAGAAATCTCCTCCGATTCTGCGTTTGCATTGTGTGTGTGTGCGGGAGGCCTTATGGTAGTCTCATTTTTAAAAAGCATTGCGAATTGACTTTGAAAAATCTTTTGTTGAATGTTTTAAAAGATAAACTGTTTGTGTTGCTCACACCAGTCCCACGACTGATCCGGAGTTTATTGTTTCTTTCCTAAACTCTGGGTGCTCATTATTTTCTACACGAGCAGTCTAGAGTTGGGTTTTTCAGATAGTCAGGGTTAGTAGATTATCTAGAGATAGTTCAGTCTTTGGACCACACCAGTCTTGCTTAGCTTGATGCATCGTTATTGGGAGTTCGAGCTATTGCTGGATTGGTTCTTGGAAATGGAGTTGCAGTTCTCGGAGTTCTCTTTTGAAGACTATCTTAGAGTTATATTATTCCGCTGCTAGATGTTATCTATTTTTCTTTTCCGCTGCTATTTTTATTGTATCATATCTCTGATGTATATTGATATCTATTGGATCATCTGTTATAGCAGATATTGTATCAAAGCTGTATATCAATGAATTATTCTTTTATTGCGCTGTGTTATTTACTTAATGTTGTTATAAGCTCCGGCGAATCGGATTTGAACGGTCGAATCTATTGCATTCGAATACGATTTGAAGTATGGATGTCGATTTTCGAGCGGGCAAAATCCGTTTCGTTACAATTAGATTACATCCCTTTCCTTGCTCTTCTATCTAGTGGTTGAATAGTTGATTTTTCGTAAAGAATTAATAGAGAAGTTTGACTGAAATAGGTTTTCTATTTTTGTATGAGAGGAGAAGAACATGGTACGTACAGAAAGGAATTGTTTTTAAAATTTCAAATGGGAAGGAACGACCTGCTACATATAATAGTAACCAAGTGTCCATTCAACTATGCTAGGCTTGGCCTAGTTAGAAAATTCAAATTTTCAAAATATTAAAACATCGATATCTCACATATTCGGACTCTAATTCGGACAAATGAATATACGACGTGCATCAAAAAAAGGGACATCGCAATGACACCAGTTTCATTTTCAAATTTAGAATTTTGAAAAATGATGATTTCCCCTCGGTTAAAACTATTGAATTTTATTTATTTTTAATTATGTAAAAATATAGGCTATTACAGTGATATATAGGGGTTGTTTCATCAATTCTTATCTTATATGATTTTGTAGACTTTGTTTTAGTTGAGATAGATTTTATCCTTATGTACTCACTCTTAAGTACATGCCCTTACAAAAAGAACTGAGCTCAACTACACTCATCATCTATCATACTTTGTTCAACAAAGTCCTTTTACTCCTTATCTATATGTCATTGTGTATCATAGAAAGGAATAACTTTTGAGGTTGAATCTTATTCATTTTTGGGAGCATTTGGAACTCCATTCCAATACTCTTGCATATTCGATCAAATCGAATATTTTTATTTCCTTTGCAATGTTATGTTTTCTACTTTCATTTTATACGCAATAAACTTATCATAAGTACACCATTTATCTATACAAAACATATGTTCATCTCTATGATGATCCATCTACAAATTTAACAAAATAAGTGGATCTATTTTTGTATCATTAAACTTCGAATTACATATACTATATGTATTGATCCAAAGAGTTCATTAACTCCTTATCACTCCCACCGAGTGAGTGTTCACCCTTAATCTTTTGAGATACAAATAATCAGTACTGTATAGTTCATAGTCATATTCTTATTGAATTATTTCTCAAATAAATGGCTTAGTCTATAGTTATAAAATAATTTTTTTTAGCATGGCTAGCTCGCTTTTAAGTGGACCGTCCACTTTTATTGATAAACATTAATAATAGGTGTTTAGCACAAATGCCAGAATAGCCAAGAAAAGAAAAATATAGGAGATAGGAAGAAGCACCCATGCTACTAAAAGACTAGGAACACTATTCCTCATCATCAATACTACCATCATCAAAAGGCCCTACAACATGATTATACCGAGAAAAGATCAAAGCTTGCTCAAGCACAAAGTTCCCAGAATCAGGAGAGTATAAATATTTCATATTTCATGTTTCATCCTTTAAGGTATACTGGTTACATTCCTCATCATCACCATCTATAGATAAGAGTAACCCATTTCCCTTAACACAATATACCAAGAAACGCTCTTCACCTCCTACGTACATATGGTAGCTGATAGTCTTCGGGTTGAATCTCATTTCAGAATGAGCATGAACCCAAGCATGTTCATTACAATTTTAGGCAATAACATTGTTAATAGGCGGGGAAAGAACCACGACCTCTACAACACTAGGCATAGCTGGGATAGAAGGGGTGGATCTAAAGTAGTGGGATTTGAGTCAAGGTTTGTCATAATCGGAACGTCAATATGCGGAGTAGTGGGACAAATTTAGGAACCCACATCCTGAGAAGAGGTCGTAGTAATGGAATTTTAGCAGGAATATAAATAGAAACCCCAGCCTTGCAAACCTCAAATGAGTGACTAAAAGGCCGACAAGTCGTGTAGATATCTGATTTACAACTATAGCGAACCTCCATCTCAATATCATGACTCTCGATAATTTTGAGCTGAAGCATTGAAGGCAAAGGCTTATCAAGAGTGATCTTAATCAAAGCTTTAGCATACATCAATATTTTTCTGGCCACCATATTAGTATCAAAACATTTTACCTTGCCAACAAGGATGGCAAGCCAGTCTAACCCAATCATGGGTTGCAAATATTTCGTATATTTTGTGTATTCTAATTCATCACTTTAGTTATAAATTATTGATTTATTTCAAAAGAAACATTCATCATATTTATATCAAATAAAACTACATCTATTTGTATTTCATATTGAAAATGAATATTATTTCATAAATAATATTCGGTATATTTACAAAAATAATTTTTGTAACTTAATGCATCCATTAAGGAGTATTATATGGTATGCTCCAATTATTTGTGCCATTACTACAATAACGTACGAGATAGGAAGCTCATTCAACCACTTATTATTTAATGTTTTATTTATTTCATATGCTACCTAGTTTGCAGGTTAGAATTCCAGATCAAATATTTTGAACTAGAAGAAATAACTTCATGGAAAATGATTTTCTATATGTTAATACATTTTGAATAGAAATCATATTTATCATTCCATATTAGGTATCTTTTAGTATATTGCACAATTCTTATTTCCAATGCCGCTTCATGAAGCGGTGGTGACCATTCACTCTTTTCATCCTAACTATGCCTAATTTACATCCACACTCATATATCTACTTTCCTTTCTAAATGGTCGAACCAATCAAATGGAAATCCTTACTACAGGACTATAGTGAAATCATTACATTATTACACCATATGGGCAATATTCCAACACTACACAACAGAAAATTCACAATGGTTTTGGATCGTTGCAATTTTGCAACGGCCTACAATCGTTACAAAATGGTGTAGTAACCATTAGCCATTATAATTTTTCAACGGCCTTGAGCCATGTACTTAAATTATCGTGAGCCGTAAATCATACATCCGTGCCTAAAAAATAAAATGCTACCAAATAATACACCCTGCCTAAAATCGAATCACCAATTCCACTAAAATTAAACAAATACGTATATTGAATCCCTACCGCCTCCTATCATTCCTAAAATCCATATCGATTCCTCAATCGCCAATAACTGTCAATCATCTAGCCAAATTTGATGTCGTGACATCCTTATTTCATTTCCAAATGATGCATCTAAACCTAAGGTAAGTATTTAGTTTAATTGAAGTGATTTTTTTCATAATTGT
Organism: Allium cepa; assembly: GCA_030765085.1. NCBI lineage: Eukaryota > Viridiplantae > Streptophyta > Magnoliopsida > Asparagales > Amaryllidaceae > Allium > Allium cepa. The sequence goes on along the minus strand of CM060931.1, from coordinate 918,720,349 downwards.
TAATATTAGTTTAATAGGAACAAATTTGCCTTTTATCTTCTTAGATTTCCCTTTTCTGGTGCTGTTAATTCGTATTTTGATCCATTGTGCCATTAATGTCCTGTTTTTTTAGTTTCATATTAATAAAGGCTAATTGTATTTTTAAGAGAATCTTTATTGTGTTGTTAATGTTTGTATCAGTAGCGATGGATAGTCGTTGCTTTGAGATTCGCTAAGTAATCCAGATTTGGTTTGTCCCTTTAATGGTTGGGGTTCCTTTGATTGTATTACGATATATATGATTTGCAGTTGATGTAATATGGAAAGTTTAAGGTGTTAGCTTTCTGTTAGAAAGTATGGGTGTCTTTTCCATAGTTTGCAACATCTATTTCAATAAAAATAAAAATAGATAATTCTATGAAATTACAAACGTGGCACAATCCCACTTTTTGGTAGTTAATGGGAAGTTTGCAATGGTAACATTTCCTCCTTGGAAAAGATATCATTCCAATGCATTAAAATGTATAAATATTTTTAGGGAACTTACACAGAAGCATATTTCTAGAAATCCCTAAATGTAGAAACTAAAATTTACAAATATAAGTATAAATAATTTCGTTTACCATATGTATACACACACACACACACACACACACACAAAGTAAAGTATAAGTTTAAGAAATAAATAAATAACCGTTAGTTACAACATAAATACATATATATGGCAACATCCAATTAATTGTATGTTATTATATTAACTACAAATAAAATGCTAAAATATGAATAATGTAATAAATTAATGAGTTATGGAAGTTACAATGTTAACGGAAAATAATTACACAACTAATGAGATGTTACAGCAATCATGCCAATATGGGTATTAACCCATACATAGACCAAATATGACATTGACGAAGGAAATTAAATAGGCATGATAAATTAGTTCTAAAATGTACAAATAAATGTAATTAATGCATGTCCAATTTAATATAAAGTGCTATTGATAAAGGACATTAATTGGAGGTAAAAGAAGCATTAAGTGATATTTAATAACATTAATGAGGATAGAACTTAAAGATCATAAAAGTATAAAATATAAAGAAGTTCATAGCAAGCAAATAAATGAATGCTAATAAATGAACATAGGAAGCATAATAATTTCAAAAGTTAAAATTATACGGCCTCAATAATATATTTGCGACGAGTGTGAATTATTGGGCCCATCCTAATATTTAAATTAATTATAAATGACTTCGCTTATATGGGTTGGGATGCGATGTCAATAGAGTTACACAACGGAAGTTTGCCTTCTGCGAGAGGCTAGCATAGTTATGTATACATACTACTTACGTGGGACATCTCCAATTATAGAACCCGTGGAGATATACGTTCACGTATAGGTTTGGAGAAAATATACCAATGGGTTCACCTTGGATTTGAAGTATGAAATGGCAAAGTACCTTAGGGGTAAAGGGGTTACTTTGGGGTGGAGGTATAAATGGTCGTTAGGTATGCATCTTCCCTATTTAAGAAGCCTTAAATAACATATCACAGTGCCTAATTGGGAAAGTGGAGTCTGCTTCAATTTCAAACCAGAGATGCCAAGTAATTGGGAGTGGGCATTTTCCTTGATGTGCATTAGGCAATCTAAACCGGATTTGGGTTTGGAGCTTGATGTTATGTTAGCACTACTGGTAAATTGATATTTGTGGAGTAGGGTTGAACATGGGTTAAGGCCTCCATCGGTCCCAAGTGGTCGTTAGCAAAGACTTGGGTTAAGCCTGGACGAACTATACATCCTACCGGTGAAGAGTTCATACAGAAAATTCCCTGACCTTAAATTTTGGTTGCTTGTATATTTGGTTAGAGGTTGGCTAGTTAACCCTTAGATAAGTCTTTGAGATGCATTAGTAATGCGAATAACTAAATTATAAAGTCGTATATAGGAGTCATCGACATTTATAGTCAGGGTCGGTTGACCATCAATTACATTATGAAGGGACCCTGAAAGTCAAGGCATTAAATGGTCGTTGTGTATGCCTCTTCCCTATTTAAAAAGTATTAGGTGGGCAGGATTTCTTTTTTGGGAAGTATATCATGCTTATACATATACATGTGTGCATAGGCACGCGCGCATGCACACACACACTAGTACCTTGGAGCATGTTGGGTATATCGTATGCACATATGGAATTAAATGGATAATCCATGAATAGTAAACATAACACTTAAATGGAAATCAAACGACATAAACTAGTGTTGTGAATAAAATATGTAATTTATAGTTACCAGAACGTTGTTCTGACCCCCTCCTCATTACAACCCACATAATAGAGTTAGTAGGACATGATGCTTATACAAGAATGGAGCAGTAGAAGGACATACCTTCTCATTCATGATTTGCACTAATAAGACAACTACATATCTAAGGAATAATATTGGTTCTAAAGTAATTGCCTTAGTCGATTTATATGTTTTGTTATATTTTACTATTCCACCATGAGTTTGTATAGATAGCTCTCTGACGTACTTATGTTTATTGCAGGTTACAACACCAACGATTCATACCCTAATTGACTTAGGTTTTCGATTTAGTCAAAAATTAGGCACATTAAGGTGCCATTTTTTACAACACTAAACCCCAATGAGGAACTATGTGACCTTTCATTTGGTATATATTATACGAGAGGGATGACTAAAGTCCATTTCACGAAGATCATGACTAGCTTTTTTCTAGTTTAAACTACTTGTAATATTTATGGGAAAATAAACCGATGCATTAACTAATTTTGTGAGACATAAAAAATAGAGAATTGTATCAGTTTTAAAACATAAATAAGAATTTATCGGTAAAGAGCTGACTTATCATAGGTTTGGTGGTGAAACTTAAATCAATCCATGGAAATTCAATTCATGTTAGGTTATAGGTAATTGAAAGTGCTTAGTTGTAAATATGTTGTAACCCTAGTATTGGGAACTCAAGATCAGGTTGAGTAATTCATGAAAGTAGGATGATTGATGTTGATAGAATAAGATGTGTAGCTTTTTAATACCAGCAGCTATTTTAAGAAAATTATAGGAACTCAACTCTAGTTGGGATATGAAATAGCTTAAAACACTTAAAGTGATAAAACAAAGTTAGCTTGTAAATGTTCGACCCCAAGAGCATTGTCAGTGCATTAATTGGGTATGCATCTTCCTTATTATATGTTGTGTCTTGCATATTATCAGTTTTACTATCATGTTGTATATGTAGTTTTATTTGGGTAAAAGGTGGTAGCATTTTGCTTTCTTTTATTGTTGCTTCGTTATCAATGGGAAAATATGAAAAAGAAACAAAGATTAAAACTTAGAAGGTTATATGGAAATGCTATCATCTTTTTGGTTAGACATATCCAGCTAATGTGTTGAATCAGGTGGTGATATAATTATGCTAATAAGATTTCAAGAAACCTGCATATATTCATCACTTGAGTTCAAGTAACATTAACAACATGCACAACATGTACACACTCTTACCTGGAAGCTCAACTTGCTCTTTTGTAACCTAAAAATAGTTTATAATATAATTTTATATTTCTATTTGTTGTACTTTAATGTTTCATTCAAATGATTCTCTTATTAAATATTATATACTGAATGAGCATTGGATTATATATATGTGTGTGTGTGTGTGTGTGTCATTATGTATATATTTACATTATTGATGTTTAATGTATATTAATATGAGCATCATACTCATCATGCAAAAGTAATATTGTTTTTTGCAGTTTCTTTTCCTTTTTTCTCTGGTGCAAATACAAACTTTTTAAAATGCTTCTTATACAATTTTTGGAATCCAAACACCGAAAAAATTAACTTTTTTTTAATTAGAAAAGTTGGTGCATGCATGACCCTCCACGTAAGGATTACAGTTATGGAAAAAAATTGCTACCATTTTTTAAATTATTTTCCAATTTATTCACATATATGATGCTCCCAATATTAATAAGTATTTTTTGAAACCTACATTTTTCATGTTTTAGTTTACATTTAAATGAATTATCCAAAAAATATTATTATAAACATGTATTGTGGTACTTAGACAAATATTACCCTTCATTTTAAATTTGAAGTACTTTGTACCATTGTTATTTTTATTTTTCTCTCTACATTATGTTCACTACATTTTTAATATCACCACTTCTTTTGAATATGCATGCTTTGTGATTTTGTTTTATATACATACATTCATGTTTTGACTTATTTCTCTCTATTTTCTTGTTGAAGATCCTCTTATTGATAGCATGAGTTTTTAATATGCATGCTTTACCATTGGTTTTTGTTGGAAATTTTATCACTTACATGACATATTCACAGCCTAGATAGTATTGAAATTAGGTAATCATCAATTTATAAATACATGCATACATAAAGATAGTATGTGAGTGTATTTGTCTGTTTTATAGTACTAGTTAAATTGTTAATGATATCATATGTATAATGCACATGCTATGCGATGTTGTTGAAGTTTGAGTTATGCTATGTCTTTTTGTCTGTGACAGTATAATATAATGAGCTGGTAGAAAAATAATTAAAGACATATTATATATGATATAGCTGGGAAATATATCTTTTAGTATATATAAATCGTGGATAAAAGGTCTGATCGAAGAAATACACGATTTGTGGAAAGAGTGCAAAAGTTTATTGAACTCGTTATAGAAAATAGTGATAAGGAAATCTATTCTTGTCCATGAACACAATGAAAAATATAAAAATGGAGATTAAGTAATATGACATTCGTTGTCATCTACTTAGGTAAAGAATTGTCCAATCATATAACATGTAGCATTTGTGTAGAGAAGAGTTAATGAAGTGGCGAAAATAATCAGTTAGTCATGCCATATGTAACGATAAGTCTTAACATTCTATAATGGAAGATCTATCAATGATATTGATAGGTTTCCTCATTTTCAACCAACAAGTATGTTGCTTGATAATATTGGGGAATCATCTAGGATTGATGTCGATTAGCAAGCCAATCAAAGTAAGAAGTATAGATCAACTTTTGGTAGTGCAAAAGAGGCATTGTTTCCTTCATGTCCAAAATGGATAATAAAATTGTATGCCTTTGTAAAACTGAATATTTTGAAGACCCAATACAACTTTTCAAACAATGGTGTGATTGCACTCCTCAAATTTATAAATGAGTTACTACTTGGAGGTAACATGCTGCCGACAAAGTACCCAACATAAAGAAGATGATTAAACAAGTTGGGATGGATTATAAAACTTATGATGCATGCATTAGTGATTATATTTTTTACCAAAAAGACGATGCAAACAAAGTTTCTTGTATAGTTTGCAATGAACTAAGATACAAGACAACATTCAATAAAGAGAAAAGTGTCACCTAAGTACCTCAGAAGACATTCAGATGTTTCCTTTCTAGATTGAGAAGATTGTATACTACACCATAAATAACAAATGTGATGACTAGGCATGGTTGTGCAAAGTCTGGTCCAACAATAATGCGTTATCCATGTAACACTTCTCAATAGTGAGCTACTTATTCTTTTGACCAAACATTTCTACCGAGTCACAAAATATCACACTTGGAATAGCGGTAGATGGTTTCAATCCAGATGCTTCTCTAGCTAACCATTACAGTTGGTGGTCAGTAATTGTAGTATAGTATAATATTCCTCCATCCATTTGCATGAAACATGAGTTCTCAACGTTGACATTATTGATTTCTGGGCCAAAATAATCAGGAAAGGATATTAATGTTTATTTATAGCCATTGATATAGGGGTTAAAGTAATTATGGAAAGGAGTCATTACATTTGACACATTTAATAAATTTGAGTTCACATTGAGAGCTAGGGTGTTAAGGACAATTCATGATCAACACATGAGACTTTATCAAGATGCATAACTACTTTGTATGTCCTGTTTGTGGGGAAGACACTTGCTCATATTATCTTCCTAAAAGTAAGAAGATGTATACATGGCACATCGAAGATTTCTTCCTTCTAAACACTAGTTCTGATACGATATGGCAATCTTCAATAACATACAATAACATTGTCGTCCTCCATGGCCATTGATTTTCTATCAAGTTGAAGAGGAGATATTTACTATCAAGATGAAAGTTGGTAAAAACAAGCCAGAAATCGACCGAAAATGAAAAAGAACAAATGAAGAAGGAGGTATATCCTTAGTGGTTTGCAATATTAGAAAGAAAATTTTGTCTGATATAATATTGATGTTATGCACACAGAGAAGAATGACATGGAGAATTTCATCGGCATAATAATGGGTCATAAAGACAAGTCAAAAGATGGCATCAATGCACGCAAAGATTTGAAAACCATAGGTATATAGCAAAAATTGTTTATCGATACATACATATATAATCTTTATATAATCACTTTACTAAATACTTATTATATTCAATTAAATCAAATACAATAATGAATGTCTCATAAATATTAATTAATAAGAACTACAATTTAATTAAATCGTATGGTATTAAGAAGTATGCATCATTATGGTTGTCCGACTAAATTGTGTAAATTCAGTTAGTGATTAATATCGAATAATTCGAATATTAACGTTCATACATCACCTTATCTGGTGGTGTGATAGTTCGATCAAATTTATCACTTACACATTTTTTGGTAAAAATCAAATTTCACTATTTTAAGCGGTACCTGGTAGTAATGATTATATACACCAGTACTCTTTATAAAAACTACATATTTTGGACTTATGAAACTTGATTTAGGTCAATATTTCAATATCGTCCATATTCAACTTGCTTGATCCAAATACACAGTCCTTAGTTCGATAATAACAATTATTTATAATTGTACTACTCTGAAAAGTGTTTCCACAATTCAACTCAGACTCAACTATAACTGATCAATGGATATCATGCCATTATTTAACTATGATCAGAATTGGGTGTCTAAGTTGAAGTTCAACTATTCTCAAGTCGAGAGAGCCTTGTCATATTGTCAATTCGAGAATCTCTATTTGACCTTAGTTATAATAACCAACCGAAAACTCTCTGGTAAGCCATTCCATGATTATCCAATAACTATCAGTACGTAATCTCTTATTGCCCTCAGCGTTCATGAGTAATACACCGCCCAACATATAGAGAGTGTTTTTCAACTTTATTGTCTATATTCAACTTTATAGTTCAAATTCAAAGTCCTTGATTCAAAAATAAGAATTATTATTAATCGAACTGCTCTGGTCAAAGACTTTGAGTTGAATTCAAATGACTGTTATACTTGGTAGAGTTAGGGGTATGTCCTAGGGGTAATTATGTAATTTGTTAGATATGTCTAACTCGTTGAACAATCTTGTTCACAATTAAGGTGTTTCTTTCTATTATATACTTGACACAATGTGGTTATAATAATTAATCAGTGTAATTAAAAATATATTTAATAGAAAATCCATAAATGCTATATTTTTTGATAGTAGTTACAAAGTACTATAACTGTGAGTAATTTATCATAATAAAACAAATACACCATTTTAAATGTCCCTAGTCAAAATGCATCGAGACTGGATATCGGTGTATCTGTAGATACTAGAGTATGTAACGCTCATCAAATGTTGGGCGGTGTATTACTCATGACTACTGGGGGCACCTATGAGTTACATTCTGATAGTTATTGTATAACTACGGAATGACTCACTCGATAATTTTCTGTTGGTTAATATAGCTAAGGTCAAACGAAAAATATCAGTGTGAATGATTTACATAGTTCTCTCGACTTGAGAATACTGCGGATCTTCAATATGAAAGCTCCGCTTTGATTATAGTCAAATCATGGCATGACGTTCCATTGAGTGACTATAGTTGGGTCAAGTGGAATTATTGGAAGTGAAGTACTATCCAAGAGAGGATTCATCTCCTCAGTTATATGGGGTTAGTATCATGGTCAACTCAAAGTCAAAATCTCTGGCCGGAGCGTTTGGTTAATAATAATTGTTGTTATTGAACCAAGGACTTTTTGTTTGGACTATAAAGTTGAATGAAGATGATATTGGAATTTTGACCATTACCAAATTCCATAAATCCAAAGTGATATAGTTTTAATGAAGAGAATTGGTGTAAATAATTGTCACTATTAGGTACTGCTTATAAGAAGTAAAATTGGATTTTACCTAAAGTTGCGTAGCGATAAATTCGGCCAAAATGTCACATCACCTGCTAAGTGACGTGTGAACGTCATTATTCGAATAGTTCGATATTAATCGCCGACTAAATTTACACCTTTGAGTCGCACAACCGTAACGATGAATGCTTCGAAAATCACATGATTTAATTAATTGATAACCATTATAAATTAATTAATATTTATGAAATATTAATTATTAAATTTTTATATATTTATTTATTTGAATTGTTTGAATCCATTAGTATTTAATAAAGTACGTACATAAAAGTTATGTACACGTATCGATATATGATATTGATAAAGTATTTAAACTGGATTTAAATAGATTAATTACTAAATAGGTTTGGGAATATTTTGAGGTCTATATAACCTTATTTATAGAAGGCATAAGAAAATGAGGCTTAAAATCCAATGGCTGGATCTAGAAAATAAAGGGAGGAGGTTATGGAAAGATCCCTCTATAAATATGTTATCTTCAATTCACTGGCCTCTCTTAATCGCTCTTCTTCTAAACCCTAGCCTCCATCTTCATTTTTCTACCTTCTTGGTCGAAATTTCATGGCTTCTAAGCCACAAAAAATTCCCAAAACAAAATCAAATAAAATAAATTCAAAAGTGGTGCTTCAGATTATTGCAATTTCTAAAGGTGATTCCATCGGATCTAGAAGCATTTATCATTCAAGGTACGAATCATAGGCAACATAATATAAGGTAAATTCTATTATTTATTTATTTATTTCATGATAATATAGATCTAGTAGTTAATTCATTTTGAAAATTTTATATATGTGTTTGTTGTCCCTTATAAGCATACAACTATAGGTCTTAAAGTAGTATAACTTGTTATCATTAGAATAAGTTTTCATTCGAAATTGATAATTTATATCTGTGATTTTTTTGTTAATTTATATTGGTTTGACCTAAATGTAGATCTAGCAATTAACTTATTATTCTAATTAATTTTATTTTATTTTATTGTTAACAATAGTTTACATTGATCTCAATTTTGTTTTCTACTTTAAGATTCATACATATACATAAATGCGCATGTGTGTGTATGTATGTATGTATGTGTATGTATGTATGTATGTGTATGTTAAAATAATTTTGAAATATTTTAAAAGGTTTTAAGAATTTTTTTAACATATACATATAAATTATATTTAGATTTGTTGATTAAGATCTGTTATCAGACTGTTTTACTAAATTAATTACTACATGTTTGGTAGTAAATCTTAAATTGTTTGTAATTGATTTGGTTGAGTTGATTTATTAATTTTAAAGGATTCACTAATAATGCATATGTAAATATTTTTAGATAAACAAATATATATTTTTATGTATACATGAACATACATACATATATGATACACTTTATTTATGTATAAACAAACATGAATCAACATAATATTATTATAAAAAATATACTTTGGACAAAAAAAATTATATTACAAATATCTGTGTTTGAATCTACATTAAATTATTAACATATACATATTAGTTACATTTGGATTTATTGATTAAGATCTATTTTCAAATTAATTTACTAAATAAGATCACTACATGTTTGGTAATAAATCTTGAGTGGATAATAGTTGACTTGGCTGTATTAATTTATTATATTTGGAGGATTCATTAAACAATACATGTATAAAAATATTTAAGCATACACACATACACACGATTAGTTAATAATACATACATACTTTTGTTGTTGACTGTTTACATCCTTATATCATGATGCCAACTAAGTATCATTTATATGCTGGACTAATTAAGTTTACCAAATGGGTAATTAAATCAATCATCTTTGTTACTCTTTTTCTATTTCTCATATTTCCTTTATGTGTTTAACCATTCATTTATTTCTAATTAAATGTCTAACATTGTCATCAATTAATAGCACCTATCATATGTTGCTCTTACAGAATTTACACTATAATACACACATACATACATATGTATGTGTGTGTGTATGTATGTATGTATGTATGTATGTATGTTTGTTTGTTTATACTCATATTTGTGCCATATATATATGTTGCTAATGAATGAAATTCATATAATTAATCAATTTAATTAAAGATAGATAAATGAAAGGTTTCTCTCCCAGTATAGATAATTTTCCCTTCATTAATTAAATAAGTTAAGAGAGGGAAATGAAAAGTTTCATTCTCTAAATAAATTTATGCCCCCTCATTAATTCAAAAAATTAAGAGATAGAAAATGAAAAGTTTCCTTCTCTAAATAAATTTAATAAGTTACCTTACATACAAATGTACATAAGAGTATATTTGATGTACTCTAATTTACACACACATTAAGTTAAATTTTAAACTTTATTTCTAAAACTAAATAAAATAAAGATTTTATTTAAGAAAACTTAGAAAATTCTAAGTATGTTTAGACTTCATAGGCCCATTAATGATCCAAAATGGTTATTTTTTTTGAAATTCACTCATTTGTTCCGCTGTAAGCCGATTTAATTCCTTTAATACTAACCCTATATAACCGAAGAGATGAATTCTCCATTGAATAGTGTTTCACTTTCAATGTTCCACTCGATCCATCTGTAGTCATTCAATGGATGTCATGCCACGATTTTATTAGAATTAAAGTGGAGTTTCTACATTAAAGCTTGACAGTATTCTCAAGCCAAGGGAATTGCGTAATATTTCCACATTGATAATTTTTGTTTAACCTAAACCATGGCTTTATTGCAGGCCAAGGCTAGAGATTATGAGTGGGAGTCCGCTCATCTAAACCATGTTGATCAGAAGCACCTGGAGATCGACCAATCGACTTGATAAGAAAGGAATTACTTGCTGCAAGAATTAGAGTGAAAGGAAGCACATAATGGTTATAGGTTGGGAAGTCTCGAGCCAGATCAGGATTCAACCTTAACGTTGAAGAATTCAAGGTGTTTGGCTGAATTTGGGCATGATAACTGCCTATTAAGCATCAAAATTTCGGGAAGGCCCATGTTATTTACACCATGAGTTTTACTGTCCATACCCCAAAAAAACTTTTAAATTCCTACATCCCTTATTTCCCTTTCACACCCAGCCACTTTACTGTTTGTTTTTTTTTCTACTTTTTTTACAGCATGCTAGGCGAGAGTGTGGGTAATAATAGCATCCAAGATTGGGCTGACATGGGTACCAAAAAAACTATGCCGCCTATGGACTGTTGAAATCGATACCAAGATCCCCAAATTGAGAAGCCTTGGCCATTGGAGATGAAGAAGAAGGAGTTGCAAAGGAAGAGACACAGGCGAAACCCTAGAGTAGAAACTAAAATCATGCTGCAGTAGAGAAAGAAGAAGTGTTCGGTGATGATTTTGGAAGCTAGGGCTTTGCTCGTTCAGTAAAGTAATTTGGACAACTGCTGCTCTAAATTGCCAAGCGATGAAGGAAGACCGAACGAGATTTCTCATTCGGTGGTGAGTTCGTTTGAAGGAAGTACTTCAATTTGGAGCAGAGAGAAGAGAGCTTTGTTAGGAAATTTGAAGCAATAATTTGCTAAACGAATTATTTCGTTCGATAATTTGCCGAATGAGATATTTCGTTCGGTGCTTTGCCGAACGAAATTTTTCGTTCTGTATTTTGACGCCGATCCAATTTTTTTGCTCAGCGTTTTGCCAAACCAAACCAGATGCATGCCGAACCAAACCCCATGGCTGATATATAGCAGCTACGCCTCATTTCTTCACTCTATAAACAGAGGAGCTTTTGGACAACAATGACAGCCGAAACTGAGAAGTAATTTCAGCCAATTTCAAAGCCATCCTAGAGAGCTGAAACTCTGCAGAATTTTGACTATATAGTTAATTCTTCTTATGTATGGCCTCCAAAAGTAAATCAATCTTGTAACTCTAATCTTTCAGCGATTAATAAAAAATCTCCTCTTCTTAAGTGGACGTACACTGCCCCGTGGTAGTGGAACCACTATAATACCGGTATTATTTATTTTTCTACATTGCATTGATCTATGATTGTCTGTTCTGGTGTTTATCTTTGTTTGTTCCGTTTCACTACAATCACGATCCAGTTCGTTGTTTTTCCACTGCATTGGATTTTTTATTCCCTTAGACTGATTATCTGAAGGGATTTTCTCCAACAGTCTGGTATCAGAGCTGTAAGGTTGATTAAGAAGTTTTAGACGCTATGGCAGAAGATGAAGGTGACTTCAATTGTTACAAGACCCTATATTAGAGGGATGTATCGCCTCAGATTCACAGTTGGAAATTGAGAAATGGAATGGAGATAAAGACTTCAAGAAGTGGCAATGGAGGATGAAGGCTGTCCTGATGAGGAATGAGGTCCATCCAGTAGTGTTTGCCCCCGAGGAGTCGACGGTTGACATCTCAGTCGCACAAAGGAAGAAGATAGAGAAATGGACGTTTACTACTTTACAACTAGCTATAGGAGAGAATGTCATCTCAGAGATTAGCGGTGTGACCATAGCTAGGGTCATTTGTACCAAGCTAGAAAACCTCTACTTGAAACAATCTCTGACTAACCTTCTGATATTCCTAAAGACATTTTTCACCATGCGGATGAGAGTGGATACTTCACTGAATTAACATCTTAATTTATTGATGATTTCATGACGAAGATGAAGATTGCTGAGTTAAAGATGGATGAGGAGAAAATGACAACGATTCTTTTTTGTTCACTATCGGAGCATTACACAGGTTTTGCTAACACCCTTATCTTCGCTAGAGACACATTGACAGTGGAAGATATGAAGTCAGGCCTTCTATCCGAGGGCTTGAGAGATCAGATGAAGGAGATAAGTAAAGGAAGTAGAGGTAGAAGTAGTAGTCATGACCTATTTGTTGAAATATGTAGAGATGATAAGAAGAATTGGCACTCTAGAGGGCGTTCCAAGTCCAGGAAGCCCAGTAAGGGCAGGAGAGGAAAGTCTAAGGACTGAAAGTGCTTCATATGCAAGAAACCTGGCCATTGGAAAAAGGATTGTCCGGATTTGAAGAAGAAGGAACAAGATGAATCTTCATCATTTGCAGTGGAGAAGTCTGTATCTGACGATGTGTTGTCTACAGCAGTACCGGATGTCTCAGACCATTGGGTACTGGACTCGGGGGCATCTTTTCATATGATGCCTAATAAGGAGTACTTCAGTTCTTTTGTTCGATGAGAGGGAAGGTCTATTCTTGTGGATAATGATGCTAGTTGTAGAGTAATGAATAAAGGTACAGTGAGGATCAGGATATTTGATGGAGTGATAAGCACTTTGACAAGTGTCTGGTATGTTCCAGGTCTTCGGAAGTCCTTAATTTCTTTAGGACAATTGGCATCTTTGGGATGCAAGGTAACTATCGAGAAGGATAGTCTGAAGATTTCGAGAGATGCACTAGTTCTTATGAAAGGAGATGTGTTCCAAAATCTGTATTTGCTGAAAAGAACTACAATTCTTAGAGGGTCATGTGTTGGAGTAGATAGTTCTTGTGCATTGGATGCCACAATGCTTTGGCATCTCAGGTTGTGTCATATTTCAGAGAAGGGCTTAGAGTTGCTTCGGAGACGAAAGATGATCAAAGAAGAAAGCTTTGACAAGATGGACTTTTGCCAAGAGTATGTGTTAGGCAAGAAAACTAAAGTATCTTTTAGAGTTAGACTCCATAGATCGAGGCGAGCACTTGAGTACGTGCATACATCAGTTGCTACTCCTTCTCTTGGAGGAGCAAAATATTTTATCTCTTTCATTGATGACTTTTCTCGGAAAGTATGGGTGTATGTGATGAATGACTAATCAAAAAGTTTTGAGAAGTTCAAAGATTGAAAAGCGCTTGTTGAGAACCAATATGGTTCTAGGTTGAATGTGTTGAGTTCTGATAATGGCAGTGACTTTGTCTCTAGAGAGTTCCCCGATTTATAGACCGCATGGCATTTAGAGACATTTCACTACGCTCGAAGATCCGCAATCCAATGAGGTTGCAGAAAGGATGAACAAAACTCTACTTGAGAAAGCTTGTTGCTTGAGATTGATGATGGGCCTGTCTAGAGGCTTTTGGACTGAGGCATTATCAACTGCGGTGCATCATAAATCGAATTTCATGATCATCCATAGATGGGAAGATTCCAGAGGAAAAATGAAGAGGTAAAGTAGTGTATCTTGGTTACTTCTGAATTTTTGGTTGTCATTTGTACGTTCACCATACAGGTGATGACAATTGGAGGCTGGAGCATACAAGGGCATACTAATGGGATACATTGATGATATCAAAGGGTATCAAATTTGGAATCCTGTTGATCGTAAGATTGTTCATTCCATACATGTTGCTTTTGATGAGTCTGCTATATTCATTCCGAAGAAGAAGTTGCCTACCACATCAGAAGATTTTGATAGGCCTAAGGAGATGGAAGAAGTTCGCATGTTCCAGCCAAATAGTAGAGTTGTTGATGCTGTCGACGAAAACATAGTTGATGAAACATCATAGGATAGTCCATAGGTACCTTCTAGTAGTGCTTATGATGTGCATGAATCTAGAGGAAGTTCAGTTCAAGGTGGAGCTGAAAGGAGTTCAGGCAAAACAATACCTTGCCAAGTCATTCATAGGACTATTAGGCCACCCGAAAGATATGGTGAATGGCAGTTTGCAAACCTTAGCCTTGGTGATCAGTTTGACTATGCCCTACATGTGGTTCTTAAGGAGCTGCTTGACCTTGATGAAGCTTTGAAGTCATGTGACAGTTCGAAGTGGATGTGCGCTATGGAAGAGGAGTTAGAGTCGTTGAAGAAGAACAAGACTTAGGATTTGGTACCACCTCCTCAAGGAAGTCGAGTCATAGGTTGCAAATGGGCGTTCAAGGTGAAGGATGATGGGAGATACAAGGCTGGACTAGTTGCTAAAGGGTTTTCACAAAGAAAGGGATTGGAGTATGCTGAGATATTCTTTCCAATAGTGAGGCATACGTTCATCCGCATTTTGCTCACTATCACCGCAGCTCATGACTTGGAGCTTGAGCAACTGGACGTGAAAATCGCTTTCTTGCAAAAGACTTGGATGAGATCATCTACATAAAGCAGCCATAAGGATTTGTTGTACATGGGAAAGAAAATTTGGTTTGCAAATTGATGAATTCATTGTATGGACTTAAGCAGTCACCTAGACAATGGTACAAGAGGTTTGCCTCTTTTACGCTAGCATCAAAGACGCTTGTGAAAGTGCGGCGTGTATACGAATGCACGTGCTAATATAGTACACACGGATCGTGTAATATGGACTATAATATAAATGCGGAAAATAGATGATAGTAGCAAAGTAAAAATAAAAATAGAAAAATCACACCAGAGATTTTTATACTGGTTCGGAGCACCGTCCTACGTCCAGTCCCAGACTTCTATCTGGATTTTCACTATTAACTACCTCGCTTTATCCGGAGGAACAGGTTTACAATACCCGAGCAAACTAACGGGATTTCACGCCTCTAATACACTGAGGACTTCAACACTTGCCTCTTACAACACCGAGGACTTCAACACTTGCCTCTTACAACACAGAGGACTTCAACAACAATGAATATAATTGTTTGTCGACGGTATGTGTTCTTGATAACACAGTTTTGTCACTTGTAGTACAAATTTCCTATAATCTTATCCTCAAAATATACAAATGATGTTTTGTGAAGATTAAGGAAAGTATATTACTTATTGAATCAAAAGATATGAAAATAATTTCAATGATTCAATAAGCAATTAAAATAATTGAGAGCTTTTAGAATGCAGGAGTATGTAGAAAGTAAGATCAGAGATTAGAGTAAAATGCATATACAATCATGTTATTTTAATCAACGATTTAGATGAGTTTATATAGAGAAGAATGGTTGTAACTCTTTGTGAGCAGTTGCCATTAAGAGATATGATCTTTGATGAAAGGTAAGAGATGCAACCTTTGGAGAAAATAAGTGTCTTTTGGAAAAATTGCTTTCTGTTTAAAAACGGTCGACAGGTTAAAAAGTGACCAGTAGACAGGAATTCAAATATATATACGTTATGCATGTGTGCACGTTCAGTGTGCAAATTATGCAGGAACGGTCGACCGCATATATTATGACCGGTCGACCGGTCCCTGTAAAGTTGCACACTGAATGTGCAACTACAATTTAGTCGTATATATATTGATTTCCTTGAAATGCATGATTATTTAAGGATAGATTTTAACAAGTTTATCACTATTATAATATCAAATAATCAACCTACAATCTAGAGTACCATATGTAGCTCTTTATAGCCATAATGACCTTGTTTTGTCGATCGCCTTTATTTATTTGTCAGAAATCAAAACCTTCATAAAACTTATGACTCAACATTCTCCCCCTTTTTGATTGATGACAATATATATCTGCAAATCTGAATCTCCCCCTAAGTATGTGATCTCTCTCTTTGAATTCCTATATATGTACGTTCCTGCAAACAATTGTTAGCCCTTTCTCCCCCTTTGTCATCGACAAAAAGGAGTAACAGATACTAGAATAGTAGAGAAGTGTAATTAATACGATATGCATAGCAAAAATAAAACATTAACACATCCAAAACATAACAGAGTATAATACAGACCATAATGTCAAACGAAAAATAAGAATAACGACACTATTTAGTACAAGTGTTGATGAATGTTTTTAAAGTGCTAAACCATAATAGAATCTAAGATGAAGCAGATCGTATCTCCTCTTCATCATCATCATCGTCGTCGTCATCATCATCTTCTTCTTCTTCCTCATCATTGTTCCCTCTAGATGATTCTCCATGTCCATGACCAATCATACCAGTAGACTCGTCAGATGATGTCCAGGTGAAAACAGGAGCAGCAAGACGTTTTCCTGGGTCTTGTGCTTGAACAGAGGTGGATGTGGAACATGATATAGCATCCCATAGCATACCAAAGAATGACTTGACCTTATTGAAGCGTTTATCAATTTTAGAGTCCATGCGCTTGAGACGTGATTCAAGCAAAAATTGGTTACGCGCAATAGTTTCAAGTGATTCTTTTGTGGATGATTTTGATTTTAATAGTTTTACTTCATCGGAGCGAGGACGAGAGGAAGTTGCTTTTTGTTTTCTTGGTCCTCTTTGTTGCCATTCTTCAAAAGGCATAATCTCAAGATAAGGTGGAGGAAGCTTCATTCGTTTGATGGTTATGCAATCAATGCATTTTGGTTTTGAGGTTGCAGAATCAGGAGGCTTTACCCCACAAGCTAACAAAAGTCGCATGATATATTCATTGTAGAAGAAATGAGGTCGTGTAGAGTTATTTATCTTGAGAATTTCATCAAAAAGCATGTGTATCCAATTGATTTGGATTTCACCATAAATAGCATAGAGAGCTTTGAAGTTTTCTTTATATACAGCATCATAATTTCCAAGTCTAGGAAAAAGAGAATGCATCAAAACACGATGAAGTAGTCTGGCTGTGGGTCGAAGTCCAATAGACTTTGTGCCATCACTATTGTCTTCTATGAACTGATGACTGGTACTATTGCGAGTGAAGACTTCGCAGAAAGTAGATGAAAACTCATCGCCTCGATTTGGTATACCAAGTATAGAGGCAATTCTAGCATGAGTAAGAAAAATTTGCTTGCCACAGACGACAGACCAGATGACTCCGTTTGGATTATCAGGTTGATACTCGTCGAGATTCATGTTGGCGTAAAACAATTTGATCATCAAATGATTTATCTCCATATTATTTTCTGAAAAATCTATCAATGGAGTAATGTTGGAATTATTGGCTAACCTCCGAACTCCATAAGCCGTGAAATCATCAAATTTGATGAAAGAGCCTGGATGAAACTTGTAATTTGTCATCTGATTCCATCTTGCTACAGCAATTGGACTTTCAAGCCACTTTTTGGCGGAGATGCTCAGAGATGAAGTTTCAGAGGATGTTCCTTTCTTGGATTTCTTTTGAGGAGGAGGCATTGTTGGAAGATTTGAGATTTGGAAATTGAAAATAGGAAACTAGGGTTTGTGATTTTGGAAAAAATAACATCTTGAGTCAAAAGAGAAGGAGGGTAGAAAGAAAATGACGCATAGATATATATATAAAAACTGAAAATACGTCAACCGGTCGACCAATGAATTATGGCCGGTCGACCGTTTTCAACCAGGGAGCAAACGGTCGACCGGCTATAAATGGGGCGGTCGACCGGTTTTGCATGCTGAGTAAGAATGTTTTATTTTGCAAGTTTTTATAATATATCAAGCTATATATATTATATTTCATTCTTAATACAAAATATAACCATTATTACACAAGTGATAGATAAAGATATAATGACTATATATAAATCTAATGAGAAGTGGAAGGTTCGTCATTAGAATTATCGTTGTTTCCTTCAATACGTTTTGACCATGGACTCCAGTGTTTCTGAGCACCTTCATTCTTCTCATAGTTCCGATCCCAAGAGTTAGGACTTTTAGATGTTGATGGCCTAGACGGCATTGGTTCATGCACGTCATGCTTGTTGGAACTACAGAAAAATGTTGCCAACTTTTCTAAAATGGATAATCGTGCCGATGTCCGTTGTTGCTCATGATAAAGTTGACTTTGCCCATAATGGAGCTGTCTCTGAAGATCTATTTGATGTTTCTGATAGTGGTGAATCTCATCGATTTGTGCCTTGGTACGAGGAGAACAAAACAGTGTCCTCTTCACTCGTTTTGAATTTGGAGTATTATCAGAAATACAAGAGCATTGATGATGACAACTTGGTTTTTGTTTTGGTGTTGTAGGAGAATAATATTCCTCCGACTCAGAACTCGTAATAGAAATGTGTGATTCTTGAGCACATTTATCACAAATGTGAGCCATAGGGAATGTTGTATAGAATATTATGGTTAGATAAGAAAAGATGAACAAAATATGAAATTTTTGCAAGCTTATATACAAGTTTCTTATGTATAAACCTATGGATGTGAGTTAATAGAAAATTTTGACCAAGAAAACATAAGCAGAGACTTTATGTTAACTCTAAAAATAGCTCTCCTTCTAAAACTGAAATTATAAAATAAGAAAGGAAAGGACGATCACTAAAAGAAAAGAATGAGAAATGAGTAAAGAGAATTAACCATTAAATCAAGCAGTGGCTTATATTTAATGTAAAAAATAGTTTATGCAAAAGTTATGGTTAAAGAATAACTAAAAGAGAAGATGTTCTTTAGAAATTACTTAGTCAAGATTTTTTCTTGAAATTAAACCAAGCTCTCTTCGTAATCTAATAAAATTAGATTCGAGCAGAGGCTTAGTAAAAATGTCCGCTAATTGATTGTCAGTATGGACATAGTCAAGACATATATTTCCTTTGTCAATATTATCTCGAAGGAAATGATGACGGATATCAATGTGTTTGGTTCTAGAGTGATTTACTGGATTTTTAGAGAGATTTATAGCACTAGTGTTATCACAGTATATAATAGAATTTGATAAATGAATATCAAAATCTTGAAGTGTTTGTTGCATATATAGTACTTGAGTACAAGCGAGAGCTGCTGATATATATTCAGCTTCACATGTTGATAGTGAAACACAATTCTGTTTCTTACTAAACCAAGAGACAAGTGATTTTCCAATAAAATGGCACGTACCACTTGTACTTTTTCTATCCGTTCGTGAACCACCGAAATCAGCATCACTATATGATACTAATTCAAATTGACATTCTTTTGGATAAAAAAGACCAAAATCTTTGGTATTATTAAGATAACGAATTATACGTTTCACTGCTCGTAGATGTGATTCCTTTGGATCGGCTTGAAAACGAGCACATAAACAAACACTCATTATTATATCTGGACGACTAGCTGTAAGATAAAGAAGAGAACCAATCATGCTTCGATATAATTTCTGGTCAACATTCTTACCACTTTCATCTTTTTCAAGATGTGTAGTTGTACTCATAGGAGTTGGTTTACCAGATGTATTTTCTAATCCGAAGCGTTTGATAAGGTTTTCACAGTATTTTTCTTGATTGATAAAAATACCGTTTGAAAGTTGCTTTATTTGAAGTCTAAGAAAATAAGATAGTTCTCCCATATGAGACATTTCGAATTCTTTGGTCATAATACTTGCAAATTCCCTGCAGAGTTTATCGTTTGTTGAACCAAAGATGATATCGTCTACATATATCTGGATAACTAGAATATCTTTTCGAGAATGTTTAATAAACAAAGTTTGATCGACTTTGCCTATTTGAAATCCTGAGTTAATAAGATAGCTACGTAGTCGTTCATACCAAGCACGAGGTGCTTGTTTTAAACCATACAGAGCTTTCTTAAGTTTGAACATATGGTCAGGATATTTTTCATGTATGAACAAAGGAGGTTGTTCGACATAGACATTCTCTTTGATAAATCCATTGAGAAAAGCACTTTTGACATCCATCTGATAAAGTTTGAAATTATGGTGACAAGCAAAAGATAATAGGATTCTAATAGCTTCTAGTCGAGCAACTGGTGCAAAAGTTTCTTCATAATCGATACCTTCTTCCTGATTATATCCTTGTGCTACTAATCTTGCTTTATTTTTGGTGATATTTCCTTGTTCGTCAGCATTATTTTTATAGACCCATTTAATACCAATAACTGACTGATCAGTTGGTCTTGGAACAAGTTCCCAAACGTCATTGCGCTCAAACTGATTTAGTTCTTCCTGCATGGCAATGATCCAGTAATCATCTGTAGCAGCTTCTTTTGGTTTCTTAGGTTCGATATTTGAGAGAAAAGCGACATGACCCATTTGATTGAGTTGACTCCTTGTTCTGACATGTGATGTTATTTCACCGATTATATTTTGGGTCGGATGGTCTCTTAATATTCTTGGTGGTGATTGTAACTCACATATTTGAGGAATATTCTCAATAATTATTTCCGAGTCAGAATCAATATTTGTGATGATTGGATTGTCAGTGACTATTGATTCGTCATCATCTGATATAGTGTGAGGATGCTGATAGATTTCATCAAAAGAGACATGAAGTGATTCTTCAATAGTTTTGGTTCGTTTATTAAATATCCGATAGGCCTTACTTCGTTCCGAATAACCGACAAATATTCCTTCATCGGCTTTTGGATCGAATTTGCCAAGCTGGTCTTTTGTATTTAAAATAAAGCGCTTGGAACCAAAAACTTTGAAGTATGAGATTTTAGGCTTCCTTTTGTTAAATAATTCATAAGGAGTATTCTTGGTAAGAGGTCTTATGGACACACGATTTAAAACATAACAGGCAGTTGCGACAGCTTCCGCCCAAAAATGTTTTGGTAAGGTGGTTCCATTCAATAATGTTCTTGCACATTCTTGTAAAGTTCGGTTCTTCCGTTCTACAACTCCGTTCTGTTGTGGAGTTCTGGGAAACGAAAAATTATGATATATACCTTTCTTTGTACAAAAATGTTCAAATTCATTATTTTCAAACTCTCCGCCATGATCACTTCTTATATTTTTAACTTTAATCCCTTTTGATTTTTGAATTCTTTTAACGAAAGATTTGAAATGATCGAAAGTGTCACTTTTATTTTTTAAGAAAATTTTCCATGTATAACGAGAGAAATCATCAACAATTACAAACACATATTGACTGTGATTTATTGATTGAACCCTAGTAGGTCCAAATAAATCCATGTGTAGTAACTCAAGTGGTTGTAATGTTGATATGACTTTCTTGGATTTAAAAGATGATTTGGTCAATTTTCCTAATTGACATGCATCACAAATGTTGTTAACTTTAAAACTCATTTTGGGTAGTCCTCTAACTAGATTGTTTTTGGCTAGCTTGTCGATAGTTCTGAAGTTTATATGACAGAAGCGTTTGTGCCATAGCCATGGATCATTGTCATTAGCCACAAGACACATATCTGAATTATGATTAATATTCATATTCAGAATATATATATTTCTGTCTCTATAACCTTCGAAAACCAAATTATGGTCTTTATCTAAAATACTACACTTATTATTCGAAAATGAAATTATAAAACCCTTGTCACATAACTGACTAATACTAAGCAAATTGTGTTTTAAATTTCTAACTAGCATGACATTAGTAATAAGAGGTAAGTTAGATGTACCGCAATTGCTCACATAGCCTTTGTCGATGATATAGCCTTTTGAATTGTCTCCAAAAGTGACGGAGCCACCATCTGAGTATGTAATATTTGTTAATAAGCTCTTGTCTCCCGTCATGTGCTTTGAGCAACCACTGTCCAATATCCACTTTCCTCTTTTCTTAAGTGGGACCTGCAAAAAATAGAATTAAGTCCATGGTACCCACTTTTTATAGGGTCCTAAGAGTTAGGTCTTAGGAGTCCAAACCCATATGGGTCCGGTATCCCCTTTATATATATAATTATTATTAAAATGCACAGTATTCATGAATTGCTGAATGTATTTGTTCCTAATCAAATTGTTATTTGTTTTAGGAACCCATATTTTGATAGTCTTGACATTTTTCTTTTGAAATTTCACAACTGGTTTTGGTTTGGAATATAATAAACTAAGATTTTTCTTAGCTTCAGTTTTTTGTACTTTCTTCTTCCTTTTATTTCCAAGATGTTTCTTGGTTTCTTGTTTGTTATATCCCAATCCTTGTTTGTCTGAAATAGATTGTGAACTTTCAATGATTTTTGTCAAATTTTCTCGACCTTTGTTAAAGTTAGAAACATTTTGAGTAATGTCACCAAACTTTGTTTGTAAGCTAGCTTTTTCTAGGTCTAGAATTTTGACTTTTGCTTTAAGCTCATGATTTTCAGTAGTGAGAGCATTATTTTTCTCTTTTTGAGCTTCTATTTCTTGACTCAAAAGAGATATTTGAGAGTCAACATCAGATGATGATTCTTGAATATTTTCAAGTTCCTCTTCTAATATTTTCTTCTCATCTTTTAACATATCTCGTTCAAACTCTGCTCTACTTAAATCTGCTTTGACTACTTTTAATTGACGTTTTATGTCTTTATATTTGACTATCAATTCAGCATTAATATCAAGTAATTCATCAAATGTAGGAATTTGTACCTCATCTTCTGTTGCCATAAAACAAACATTAGCTTGTTCATTCTCTGAATCACTTTCACTTTCTGATGAAGATGACTCTGAATCATCCCATGTTACTGAGAAGGCTCGTTTCTTAGATTTGTCCTTCTTATATTTGAATTTGTCATTTTCTGACTTCTTCTTTTGTTCTGGACAATCCTTCTGCATGTGTCCCTTTTTGTGGCAGTTGAAACATTCTATAGCAGATGAAGATGGTTTATTTGATCCAGGTTTCCTTTTATTGTAACGACTGGCTTTTCGATATTTTAGGAATTTTTTGAATGCTTTCGCAATGAATGCCAAATCTTCGTCTTCAGAATCTGATTCATTTTCATCTTTCTCAACATGAAATGCTACATTTTTCTTTTCTTCTTTCTGTTCTTTTCTAGCCTGCAAATTTGCTTCATAGGACATTAAATTTCCTATCAATTCATCTGGCTTCATGACGGAAAGGTCATTAGCTTCTTCAATTGCTAATACTTTTCCTTCCCATTCACTAGTCAGAGAATGTAGGACTGTTGAAACAACATCGAAATCAGAATACTTTTGTTCTAAGCCAATAAGTGCATGGTGAATAGTTTGAAACCGTGAATACATGTCATTGATTGTCTCATTTGGTTTCATTTTGAAATTTTGAAATTGACTTTTCAGCATGGCTATTTTGGCTTTTTTAACCTTGTTAGTACCTTCATGAGTGATTTTTAGTGTTTGCCAAATTTGATATGCAGTAGTGCAGATACTAACACGGTTATATTCATTTTGGTCTAATGCACAGAACAACATATTTATTGCTCTTGCATTTACGGCTGCTGCCGTTTTCTCAGCTGTAGTCCATTCTGAATAATCAGTTGTTGGATTCACTATTTCTTTTTGAGTGACATTCCAAGCATCATAGCTATTTGATTGCATAAAGAATGACATACGTGTTGCCCAATAACTATAGTTAAGACCATTGAAAAATGGAGGTCTTTGTGTCGATTGACCCTCCGTGTAAGTGGTGTTTTGAGTGCTAGTACTTACGTTATTTGCCATATTACTATAATATATCAAATAACTGTGTTACGGTTATATGATGACCGTGCTCTGATACCAAATGAAAGTGCGGTGTGTGTACGAATGCACGTGCTAATATAGTACACACGGATCGTGTAATATGGACTATAATATAAATGCGGAAAATAGATGATAGTAGCAAAGTAAAAATAAAAATAGAAAAATCACACCAGAGATTTTTATACTGGTTCGGAGCACCGTCCTACGTCCAGTCCCAGACTTCTATCTGGATTTTCACTATTAACTACCTCGCTTTACCCGGAGGAACAGGTTTACAATACCCGAGCAAACTAACGGGATTTCACGCCTCTAATACACTAAGGACTTCAACACTTGCCTCTTACAACACCGAGGACTTCAACACTTGCCTCTTACAACACAGAGGACTTCAACAACAATGAATATAATTATTTGTCGACGGTATGTGTTCTTGATAACACAGTTTTGTCACTTGTAGTACAAATTTCCTATAATCTTATCCTCAAAATATACGAATGATGTTTTGTGAAGATTAAGGAAAGTATATTACTTATTGAATCAAAAGATATGAAAATAATTTCAATGATTCAATAAGCAATTAAAATAATTGACAGCTTTTAGAATGCAGGAGTACGTAGAAAGTAAGATCAGAGATTAGAGTAAAAAGCATATACAATCATGTTATTTTAATCAACGATTTAGATGAGTTTATATAGAGAAGAATGGTTGTAACTCTTTGTGAGCAGTTGCCATTAAGAGATATGATCTTTGATGAAAGGTAAGAGATGCAACCTTTGGAGAAAAGAAGTGTCTTTTGGAAAAATTGCTTTCTGTTTAAAAACGGTCGACAGGTTAAAAAGTGACCAGTAGACAGGAATTCAAATATATATACGTTATGTGCATGTGTGCAAATTATGCAGGAACGGTCGACCGCATATATTATGACCGGTCGACCGGTCCCTGTAAAGTTGCACACTGAATGTGCAACTACAATTTAGTCGTATATATATTGATTTCCTTGAAATGCATGATTATTTGAGGATAGATTTTAACAAGTTTATCACTATTATAATATCAAATAATCAACATACAATCTAGAGTACCATATGTAGCTCTTTATAGCCATAATGACCTTGTTTTGTCGATCGCCTTTATTTATTTGTCAGAAATCAAAACCTTCATAAAACTTGTGACTCAACAGCTTGTGTGTACTTCAAGCTTTTAAAGAATGGTAGATGGGTGTACCTACTCTTGTACGTAGATGATATGTTGATTGCTTCCAAGGATAAGACTGAAATCGATACTTTGAAGCTAAAGCTAAAAGCGAAATTCAAAATGAAAAACCTTGGAGAAGCAAAGAAAATTTTGGGTATGGAAATCCAAAGGGATAGAAAGATAGGATTTTTGAGTCTCACTCAAAAGGAGTACATTCGAAAGGTGCTTGCTCGGTTTAGCATGGAAAAGGCAAAGGCAATCAGCACACCCATGCCTTTGCACATACAGCTGTCTAGTAAAGGCTCTCCAATCTTGGAAAAAGACAAGGCTTATATGATGAAGGTCCCATATGTAAGTGCAATTGGCAGCTTGATGTATGTCATGGTCTGCACTAGGCCTGACATTGCACAGGCAGTTGGATTGGTGAGTAGATTCATGGAGAATCCAGGAAAGATGCATTGGGAAGCAGTAAAGTGTATCTTTAGTTACCTTGAAGAAACACCAAACCATGGACTTGTCTTTGGCGGCAGAGGTAGAGATTTTAGCTTGCTTGGATTTTGCGATTCCGATATGCCGGTGATAGAGATCGAAGGAAGTCAACCTCCGGAGTGTTCACCATTAGTGGGACAACGATCAGTTAGAGAGTTAGGTTGTAGACGATTGTGGCTTTGTCTACTACAGATGCAGAGCTCATAGTTGTGGTTGAAGCAACTAAGGAGGTGCTTTATTTGAGGCGATTGTTGTGTGATTTAGGCTTCGTATATAAAGGCATGGATGTGTACTGTGATAGTCAAAGTGTAACTCACTTAGCTAAAAATTTGACGTTCAGCTCGAGGATGAAGCATATCGAGGTGAGAGAGTCGTTCCTTATCTCGATGAATGAAGAAAAGCTTTTTTGTCTTCCGAAAGTTCACACAAAGGAGAATGCAACAGACATGTTTACTAAGTCGTTGCCTGTTGCTAAGTTTGATCGTTGCTCGGACTTAATTCGCTTAATCAAGTGCTAGATGACATGCGGTGGCATGGGGGAGAGTTGAGATGGTTCATGGAGACATTTGTTTTCATTGTGGAGATTGATAGCTTCTACACGGACTGGGTAATTCAAACACTTTGTTGACAGGTGGTGGCCTTGTTGGAGTTCGTTGATAGAGTGTAATGAGTGATGGCATTGCCGAAGCTCATTGGGTGAGTATCCATTGCTTGGAGTATAAAGGTGTAGATGGAGTCGGAAGGCTTGTATGAAATTCGGTATCAAGGTGGAGATTGTTGAAATTGATATAGAGATCCCCAAATTGAGAAGCCCTAACCAACGGAGATGAAGAAAAAGGTGTTGCGGAGGAAGAGACGCAGGCGAAACCCTAGAACAGAAACTAAAATCATGTTGCGGTAGAGGAAGAAGAAGGGTTCGGTGATGATTTTGGAAGCTAGGGCTTCGCTCGTTCGGTGAAGTAGTTTAAAGCAACCGTCGCTCTAAATTGCCGAACGATGGAGGAAGACCGAACGAGATTTCTCGTTCGATGGTGAGTCCGTTCGAAGGAAGTACTTTAATTTGGAGTGGAGAGAAGAAAGCTTTGTTTGGCAATTTGAAGCAGTAATTTGCTGAACAAATTATTTCGTTTGGTAATTTGCCGAACGAGATATTTCGTTCGGTGTTTTGCCAAACGGAATTTTTCGTTTGATATTTTGACGTCAGTCCAAATTTTTTGCTCGACGTTTTGCCGACCAAAACCAGATGGATGTCAAACCAAATTCAAGGGATGCTATATAGCAGCTACCCCTCCTCACTTTTCACTCTATAAATAGAGGAGTTTTTGGACAACAACGGCAGCCGAAATTGAGAGCTAATTTTAGGCAATTTCAGAGCCATTCTAGAGAGCTGAAACTCTGTAGAATGTTGACTGTATAGTTAATTCTTCTTATGTATAACCTTCAAAAGTGAATCAATCTTGTAACTCTGATTTTTCAGTGATTAATAAAATTTTCTTTCCCCAACTTGACGCACACTGCCTCGTGGTAGTGGAACCACTATAAATACTGGTGTTATTTATTTTTTTGCATTGTATTGATCTGTGACTGTCTATTTTGGTGTTTATCTCTGTTTGTTCCGTCTCACTACAATCACGATCCAATTCGTTGTTTTTCCGCTGCACTTGATTTTTTTATTCACTTAAACTGATCATCTGATGAGATTTTCCCCAACATGGACCTGAGTTAACTAGTACCCCTACTTGGGCCTTACATGGGTTTTCTTGAAACATAACTCACTCGTCGACGACAAGGGTATTTTCGTCATCTATGCTGCTGCGAACAATGGTGTTGTTGTCACCCACGCCCGCTATGGGTAGAGGTGTTGTTACTAGCCACGCCCGCCACATGTGAGAGTAACTGAAACATTTTTTTTAATTTATGGACCCGGTTTTGATTAATTTCACTATAACTCAAAAGAGGCGAAATGAGCAAAAAAATATGTTTTTTTCCTCCAAAAAATAGTGGGGTATGGATAGTAAAACTCATTGTGGAAATAGAATTGACCTTTAAAGAAATGTGATCGACATCAACATTGACCCCATATTTGGCATTAAACTCAAGGATGAGCTAATAAATAATTCCACTATATATCTCTATGCTTATTGGATTTCTTATCAGAGTTAACAACAAATTCGACTATAATTACAGCATCTGGATGTATAGATAAAGGCTTACCAGCCTCTGCTCGTCGTGAATCTAAAGCCACTGATTAGTAGTGGAAAAATAGACCGCCCATCATATGTAGAACCGAGGCAAGTTGGGATGGGTAAAGCCGAGATTGAATTTGGGTTTCAATGCCAAAAATTTCTCTATGAATAAGAAGTAGCTTTTAGAGGAATATGAGACACTAATAGAGTATCTCGAATTGTCGAGTTTCTACATAGCATATCCATGTTGCTTATTGCTGAATATACTATAGTTAAAGCACCATATAGGCTCACGACACGAAAAGACGTGGTGCTTGGAGTCCCCACATTGATAGCAGAAAATTGGAGTGTTCTAGCGAACGATCCATGGAATGAAAGATCTACTAACCGGGTATGAGAAGGGGTATGAATGGGTTGACTTTTAACGACTTCAGCAAACGTTCTTTGTTGATTCAAAGTAAAATGAAGAGAGGGAATATTGTTCGAGGTAGTCATTCGATGGAAGGAGAAGATGAGCAGATCGTCAAGGAAGAGAAAATTTACGACGACGATTATTTGTAGGTATTGGAGGAGAATGGAGAAGAAAAGGACAGCGACGGTTACAATTTGGATTAACGCTTATGCGCACGGTGGTCTTACTTTCTTCTCTCACCTTTGCTATATTTGTAGAATACCTTTCGTCTAATTTTGTTTGAAATTGAGCAGCGCTACTATACTAGAGAATTTGAGGTCAGAAAATTTAGGATAGAGACAAAATTTAAGAAGGAAAAGAAATATGAATTTAAAGTCTTTACCCTTTTATTTTCATTTTGCCCTAAATTGGGACCTTCTAAATTTGGCTGAAATTAGGGCAGCACCAACCACAAAATGAAGATTTCCAAAGCGCTTTAACGGCCCTTTGGTTCATGGTCATCTTTTCCCTACAAAAAAAAAAAAATTTCAATCCGACCAATGCGAGTTCATCATCTCCACGCCACCTTCTTCCACCTCCTCCACCGCCACGTCAGCACCATCCACCACCTCAAATCACTCCACGCGTTATCAATCATCTCCTCCCTCCTCTCCGCCTCTCCTTCTCTAATCTTCTCCCTCTTCCGCAAATCACTCACCCTCTCCCCTAACAAACCACCGCCATCTCTCTCCTACACGCTCTCTCTATTGGACCACCTCCCCTACCACACTATCTTCTCCTTCAACTCCATCATCCGCGCCCACACCTCCTCCTCCTTACCCGTACCCGCTCTCGGCTTCTTCCTTCAATCACTCCGCCTCGACCTCAAACCCGATTTCCACACTTTCCCTTTCGCGCTCAAGGCCTCTTCCCTCCTTCCGCCTTCATTCCTCCACATCGGTCAGTCTTTACACTCGTTATGTATCCGTTTCGGTTTCATTTTGGACGTTTTCGTGGTCAACACTCTCTTGTCAATGTACTTATCTTTCAATTCGTTAAACGATGCTTGTAAGATCTATGAGTCAAGCCCTTTTAAGGACGTCGTGAGTCACAACACACTGATTGACGGCTTCATCAAGAATGGGTTTCTGCACAAGGCACGTAAAGTGTTTGATGAAATGGTCCAAAGGGACGTTGTTTCATGGAGCACTTTAATCTCAGGCTATGCAAATGCAGCTAATGGTACAGAAGGGATAGCTTTGTTCGATAACATGGTTGAAGATGGGTTTTTCCCAGATGACATTGCTCTTGTTTCAGCACTCTCATGCTGCGCTCATCTAGGAGCATTAGATCGAGGGAGAGCTATACATCATCAGTATATTAAAAAGAACAAGAAGAAGCTTACAGTGTATCTGACCAGTGCAATGGTAGATATGTATGCAAAATGCGGGTGTATAACTTCTGCTATCGAAGTGTTTGATGCTTGTGCATGTAAAAGTACATGGACATGGAATGCT
The DNA here is from genome assembly GCA_030765085.1 of Allium cepa. Lineage (NCBI taxonomy): Eukaryota > Viridiplantae > Streptophyta > Magnoliopsida > Asparagales > Amaryllidaceae > Allium > Allium cepa. Next base: position 918,690,305 of record CM060931.1, on the reverse strand, counting down.
ATTATAGTTGCAGTTGCAATGCACGGGCATGGAGAGCTTGCAGTGAACTATTTCGATAGGATGGTGACGGAGAAGGTTAAACCGGATGGGGTAACATTTGTAGGAGTTATAGTAGGATGTAGCCATGCAGGACTAGTGGAGAAGGCAAAAGGATTGTTTAATGAAATGGAAAGAGTTTACGGAGTTGAGAGAGAGTTGAAGCACTATGGATGCATGGCTGATCTGTATGGACGGTCTGGATTGGTTGATGAGGCAATGGAGATGATAGAAGGGATGCCGATGAAGGCGGATGAGTATGTGTGGGGAGCGGTGCTTGGAGGGTGTAGGGTAGGAGGAAATGTTGGTGTTGCGGAGATTGCGATGGAGCGTTTGTTTGAGATTGGAGGAGAAGATGGTGGTGTTTATGCGATAATGATGGAGGTTTATATGATGGCGAAAAGGTGGGATGATGTAGAGAGAATGAGGAAGAAGGTGGAGGAGATGAAAGGGAGGAAGAGTGTTGCATGTAGTTTGGGTTGTGCGAGTCCTGAGCATGTTGATGATTGAACTGAAAATCATACGGAAGCTGTTGGTGCACTACATGAGATATGAGCTTGCCTGGGGATTCTTGGTATGATCAATTATTCAAGCTCAAATGTTTCAGAGGATCAAAAACAAGAGAGATTTTGTGCAGAAAGAAATGGTTTTGTGCAGATTGAGATGGTGGTATGAGCTGATTGCTTGTTAGAAGGAACTAAAGTGGTGTCAGGGCATAGTTCTTGAGATGTCAAGAACCAGTAAGTTAATATTTACACAAACATATCTATAAATAAATTACAAACCTTAAACGATAGAGAATTGTAGATGAAATATAAACAGATGAAAAGTTCGCATTAATTTTTATCATTGTTCATTTTAATGTTGTTTTACCCTTATATTTAGGTGGTAATTAGAGTATCAAACTTTGATATCGAACAAAGCTTAGGGTCCTTTCTTGTGTAGGATTTCAGAGAACAGTGGTTCGGTGAAAGATGGTTTGCTGAATTTGCGTTCTCGAACGCTTCGAATGGTTAACTTGGATTTGGGATGTAAGTTTTGTTATTTATCGTATTATTTTAATTAGTTGTTATTTGTTAAAAGACTAATAAATGAATGCTTAATTATTTACATCGTTAATATTGTAGTTTATTGGAGAATTAATTTATTGAATACAGGAAAATCGGCCGTAGGAAAAACTTAGCATTTTTTTTTTGGAATGAAGTACGCGGCAATTATTTTTTGTTTTAGGGATAGAAGTTTTATTCTTTCGCCTGAAGAAAATTCTTCATAAAAAAATTAGGCCGTTTTCAAATCTTGTTCTCAAATCAATAGGACAGGCGACGACATCACAAGAATAGGCGGCGCTGCATCACAAGAACAGACGACGGCGGCGCAACCGCAGATGAAGGCGGAACTCGTTCGTCAAGTGAAGACGATGGACTGTAGGTGTCGGCCACTACTTTGAAGGCCTGCGGTGACTTGAGCCGTGACTTTTATGGCCGATTTCAGATGAGCGGCGGTGGAGTGGAAGTTAAGGTTGCTGGTGATGCCAAAAGTAACGATGGCGATTAAATGTGTTGAAATGAACTAAGAAACAAAATGCTATATGAAATTATCATTCTAATTCTATATGTATAATACATAACTGAATGTTATATTTTCTATTGCGGTTGTTATAATTTATGTATTTGTAATAGTATGATCGAATGTTCATAATTTTCAAGGAGCTGAAATAAGTTTTGTTTTAAAAAACTGCAAAAGATGCGATTTTATTAGATAAAATTACTTATATGTTTCATAAGATAATAAAATATGCATAAAACATAATGCATCAGTTGTTTGTTTACTTGTTTATGAGTTGCTTTATTTTGAATATTACAATATCATAAATAAAATGCTAGTGTACTTCGTAACTAAAATGCTATATTAAACTATCATTTTAAATATTCTAATCATACTATATTAGTCTATCATTTTGCATATCCTAAAATGCTATATTAAACTATCATTTTGCATTTCCTAAAATGCTATATTAAACTATCATTTTGCATAATTAAAATGCTATATTAAACTATCATTTTGCATATCCTAAACATGCTTGTGGACTTTGTATTTGAAATGTTATATTAACTATCATTTTGTATAACTTAAAGAGGGAATTAGGCTGAAGGAAAAACCTGAGAACACTTTTAGTTTGAAGGACAGAAGTTTTAAAATTTAGCCTGAAGGACAAAAAATGATATATTCATATAGCATTACACATCCATAATGCTATATTCATATAGCATTACACATCTATAATGCTATATACAACACAATTTTATAAGTTTCTGCATACACAAACAAGCAGCTGTGTAATGCTATATGAATATAGCATTATGGATGTGCAATGCTATATGAATATATCATTTTTTGTCCTTCAGACTAAATTTTAAAACTTCTGTCCTTCAGACTAAAAGTGTTCTCAGGTTTTTCCTTCAGCCTAATTCCCTGTAACTTAAACATGCCAGTGGATATTGTAATTAAAATGATATATTAAATCTCATTTTGCATATTGCAACTTTGGTATTGGACTTCACAACTAAAATGCTATATCAAACTATCATTTTGCGTATTTTAAACATGATAATGGATTTCATAACTTAAATGCTATATTAAACTATTATTTTGTATATCATAAACATAGTGGTGAACTTTGTGATTAAAATGTTACATTAAAAATACATATGTTATATGCAATTATCATTTTGCATTGGTAGTTCTCCTTAGGAATACTTGTTTCATTTTGTATATTCTATTCATACTACTTCACTTTAAATATACTTATGCTAAATTCAAGTTCATTTTGCATATTTTTTCATCGTTATTCAATTGAAATATACTTATGCTATATTCAAATATCATTTTGCATAGTCAGATAATTGTATTATATTTTATAAGTATAAATGCTATGTTAGTCTATCATTTAATATATTAAACACAGTGTATTGTGTTTCAAATGAGAAATGCTATATCTAAGTATCATTCAACTTGTGATTAAAGCTTTTTGACTTTCCTCTTCTTCTTCTTATGTGTTTTGCTTCTCCATTTATTTCTTACCTCTTGATTTAGTGGCACTCGACTTCAATTTTCACGAAATTCTAATTTACGCTTGCATTGAAGTGTCGAATTAGGTTTTTTCTTCTCAATTTTGGAAGGACGGCGGAAGCTTCGACGATGGTGGCGACTTCGACGACGGTGGATTGGGTGACAGCGGCTACGGAAGGTTAGGGCTAGGGCGGCGGCTATGGCAGGTTAGGATTATGGCGGCGGCTATGGCAAACTTCAGACAATGGCTTCAGACGATGGAGGAAACAATTGAAGTTGGTTGAATAGAACCCGCTACTGTCCTTGAGCCTAAATTTTAAAAGTTCCGTCTTACATTTAAAAATTCGCATAAACTTTTCCTTTAAACGAATGTCCTTTATTGAATATATGAATATTTCACTGCAACTTGATGATTATTATACAATTTGTAATTAGCTATTTATAGTCCCATTGCTTAGAGCCTAATTAATTATTATACAACAGGAAAACATAGATATTTAATATCCTTAATTTATTCCTTAACCTATAATAAATAGCTCTTAACATCCTCCTTCAAACTCACGATGGGACGGCCATAAGCATTGAGAGTTTTCCAACTAAACTAAAATCGAAAACGAGAAACTAAACGTGACTTAGTCTAGAGGTCTGTAATTTGCACGGAAGAGGGAACAAAAGGTATAGTAATAATGCCTTTCTCAAAATGATGACGTATGACGTGACAATCGACCTTAATATGCTTGGTCTGCTCATGAAAAATTGAGTTGCGAAAAATCTGAACAACACTCATATTATCACAGTACATAGGAGTATGATCGAAAGAATCACCCTCATATCTGCAAGTAATCTACGCAACCATACAATCTATTTAGTAGTAGATGTTATAACACGATACTCTACTTCAGTTGAAGAATGAAAAACAACAGATTTCTTCTTATTCTTGCATGATATAAAAGAATCACCAAAAAAGATACAAATGTAAGTAATTGACTTGCAATATGTGGAATTGCTACCATAATCAGCTTTAGAGTAGACATACAATTCCATGGACGAGGTGGATGAAATAGAAAGCTATGTAAAATAGTGCCTCAAAGATATCTTAAAATATGAAAGATGCCTGCCTAATAAATTGCAGTTAGGAAAGCTACAAACCGACTAACAACTTGAAAAGACTATGATATATCCAGACGAGTTATGGTGCATTATAAAGTAGGATCCGACAGCGATACAACATCCGTATGAAAGTATTTTGTGTTAACTTCAATAGGAGTATCAACGGCCTTATTATCAGTAAAGTCTCGTTTTCTTAAGAATATGTGTGACATATTTTGACTGAGAAAGAAGATAACCTTTTGATGAGTATGTCACCTCAACTCTTAAGAAATATCTTAGAGGAACTAGATATTTCATTTCAATTTTTTTTAGCTAATTCCTTTTTTAAGGAAGAAATATCATACATATCATCTCTTATAATAATCATATCAACAACATATAATGATAGTATGATACGTCCTTCAATAGTGTTTTGAACAGAAAAAGGCATTATCATGGAAGCTTGAGTCGAAATCAAGAGATTTAATCACAATAGAAAATTTCTCAAACCAAGCACGATGTGTTTGCTTAAAGTCCATACAATGCTTTCTTAAGCTTGCAAACATTTCTAGATTTATATGAAACACGAGTTTGATATTTTTTGGATTAGGAAAGATAATATCTGGGATGTGATGTTTGTGGAGTTTGGTTATGGTGAAAGTAAACGAAGAGAAGGAAGAAAGAAAGGAAAAAATTGTAACGGGAAGGATGAGATTATCAGTTTAGAATGTTGTTCTTTGAAGATAATTGGTGAATTGATTTATTGAATATATGAATACTTCATTACAACTCGATGATTGTTATACAATTTTTAGCTAGGTATTTATAGCCACATTGCTTAAAGCTTAAGTAATTATACAATACGTTAACTGGGCTTTTATCCAAGCATAAATGCAAACAATTTAGAACGTCGAGATGAAGACGACATGACTTGAAATCTTACAAGCACACCTAAGTAGGCTAACAAAACAACTCAGAGAAGTTTGAATGCAATGGGAGTAAGCATGAGATGTCAAAATTGATTTCATCATGTCGATAATGACTTCTCATATCCCCAAATTATTCAACCAAACTTTGCAATGGCTCTTCTTTACCTATTTCATGTGTACCCAAGAAATATCAAAGGATTTTGATCAACCAAATGCCAAAAGTGAAGAGTTAGCAGTCAATCAACAGAATAAACCAAGCGATAAATCATCATCAATATCAACTATCTACACAAAGCAACAACATGGGATACCTAGAAATCAAGTGGCCAGACAGGTGCAAAAGATTTCAACCTTATTGAATTGAACCATAGAGGTTGGTACTGACATAAGAACTCCATACAGACGTCCTTGGTTTACCTAGATGATGTTGCGACTTCTTGCACTCAACTAGGCAGACTTCTGGACTCTGTCCCAACTCTCTATTTGGCCCAATGCGAATGATACATCTATAAATACGAATCATAGAGCAATCAAAAAAGATCTGGTTTCTACCATCACTACGCAGAAGCTCCGTCTCTTCTTCAACTCTCTCCTCTATACCATAGTCACCAAGGTAGCTGCTCTAGGCAATTCTATGACTTAGAATCAGTCTAACCCATATATTTGTGACTTATTCTCTCTCAAATCATTTATAATCCCAATCAAATCTATAAGAAACAAAGCTATAAAGTTTACGTATGCTTTAAATTGTCGAACCACTATTAAATCTCCTGTCTCTCTTTTATTTTTATTTTGATTTTGTTGCTATTTTCTATATTGTTTACATTATTCTAATAAGGATGGTGCTTTCATATCATACTCCAAGGTGTTGGTCATTTTTTTGGGTTAGCATTTTATTGCTTTCACTAAGAACGCCGAACTTAGGCTTGGATCTAGCTGTCTACTTTGGATGGATAGAACTAGAGATTAGATTAGAAAAGTTTGCTTGAAGAAGGTTAGAGATTTGCTATTATAATGGCTCCTAAGAGGAAGTCAACATTTGGAAGAACTGTTCGGATAACACTTGGTGTTGATGAAACCAATATCATCGAATAGAGGTAAACGCTGGAAACCTAGCACCAGGTGCTTCCGCTCAACATGAGGTTATAACCAGGGGAGAGCTTGATCAGATGGCTAATCAACCTAACTAGAAGATGGTTGATAGTCAGAAGGACCTTATGGAAAGATTAATGCTTTGTTAGAGCTACGACCACCAACTGGCCTAAGAACTAGACTAAAAACTGCAGAGGCTATAAAATAGGGTAATTCCTTCGTCTCAGCCTTGAATAGGAGGGATGGCAAGCAAAAGAAAAAGGAGATAGTCGGTGGAGCAGACTAGAATTATTATTGAAGGTAATGGAAGTATTCCTTCCGTTGGAAGACAAACTGCTGCAAACCTAACCTTGGAGTGAAGGCTCCGTAAGGGAATATTGCAATGCTTCTATCTAATTCTAAAGATGACGTGCAACTTGATGCTAAAGGATTCGAATTGAATGCTGACATAGGTGGGAAAAATGCTGGAAAGAAAGTTCAAACTTCCGTTATAAGGCCAAACGCACGTCGGAATTCTACAGGAGTGGTTCTCTCGAAGAATGGATAACCTCGACTTCAGTTGGCAAACCAAGGCCGTTTGTAGAGTGAAAAGCTTAGTGTAGCCTCTGACAGTCGACCTATGGACTACTGAACTAGTGAGGCATTCATTGCGAATATGGTCAAGCACTTGATAGAAGAAAGTAAAGGCAGGAGCGACGACAATTAGGGTTCTGCACTAAGTCGAACTCCGTTTACTGAAAACATTCTATAGGAAGAATAGCCTCAAGAAGTTTACTACGCCCACTATGCCATCTTACAACGGGACGATGGACCCTAAACGACACATGTACAAGTACAATAGTTATATGGACGGAGTTAGGGGAACAGATGTTGTTCGCTGTAGATATTTCCTTATCTTTTTAGAAGGTGTTGATTCTATGTGATTTACCAGACTCCCACTAAGATTTGTTTCTACCATTGACGAGTTGGAAAAAAAATTTCATGGAACAGTTCAAACTCCACACGGCACATCCAAAAGATGTAATGTCTCCATCAAGACTTTTCCGAGGACCAAATGAGTTACTAAAAACCTTTAGGAAGCGGTTTAATATTGCGGTTGTAGAAATGAGCAATCCTAATGAAGATATGGTATTCATGTCTTTAGTATGAGCTATCCATCTGGACATAGACTTTGGAAGATGGATTAAGATGAAACAACCAACCATCATGAATGAGTTTAACCAAAAGGTGAGTCAGTATGTAAGATTGGAAGAAGAAGACGCAATGGAAGGCAAGATCACTTATGTGCAACCAAAGGAGATAGTTTAGAGTAATGTAGCGGTCCACCAGGATGGAAACGAGCCACGACAGGAAACGCAAAGAAAGATGGAAATCAGAAAAGGAAGAACTAAAACACTAGTTGGCATGATAGGAATGGGACCCGAAGAGTATATGCTATTGAATGACAGCTTGGAGAACATCTACCCTACGACTCAGGGAGTTGAGCGAAACAACAAGCCTTCCAAGAAGGAAGAATCTGAACGACAAAAGCAATCAGGGATGTTCTGCCGCTTCCACGAGACTCACGGGCATAACACAAATGAATGTCGGGAACTGAAGGAATTAATCGAGGAACTAATAAGAAGTAATATGCTCCAAGAGTACATGAAGAAACTGCAGAATTCTGACCAAACTGCTGAACCCCAAGTTCCAAGCAATCAAGGAAATCAGGCCGGGCCCAGTAGAGAAGAAACTCGTCGGACTGATCAGAGACTCTTCGTAAGTACCATTTTTGGAGAAACTTGCCATCACAGAAGAGTTAAGGCATAACAGAGCGATATGCCAGTTCCCTAATGCATGCTCCTAAGGAAACTTGTTATGCCATTGAGAATGAAACTCCGACCAAACATCAGAAAACAATCACAGATGATATTGTATTTTAGAGTCGGAATACTGAAGGAATATAGGCCCCAACTCTCGACTCGATGGTGGTAGCTATCGAAATCGGACTAGCAGTTGTGCGTCGAGTATTGGTTGATAGCGGGAGTTCGATCACATCTTGTTTCGACATACATTTATTCAAATGAAGGTAAGCATTAGAGATGTGACTGTATGCTGAATTAAGATTTTGGACTTCATAGGAGAACCGAGATAGCCAGTTGGGATGTTGATTTACCTGTAGAGCTTAGAGAAGGAGAACGAAGATGGTCCTTATCCTAACCTTTGTGATAGTCGATGAAACATCAGCTTACAACGCTTTCTTGGATCGACCGATCCATGCTGATTTCAGTATAGCTCTAGCTCCCTAGTGCCTTACGATGAAGTTCTCAACGAAGAATGGGGTTGGAGTAGTGAGGAGATACCCAAATTATGCAAGAGAATGCTATGTTGTCGAACTACGTGAATCAAAATTTCATGAGAAAGGTAAGAATGTGGGAAAGTCTCTCCATATTTATGAATCGCAAGCATTGCAATTACAGAACCGCCCATGGCTCGGGGACCGTAGTCACTTTGACAAGGCTTTGGACCCTAGGAATAAGAGTTCAAGGCAGGAGCGGAAGCGCCGGTAGAGTTTATAGTTTCTACCCCTGTTGACATGAAAGACCCAACTCGGATCTTAAAGATAGGTTTACAAGTTGGAGTCAATATGGAAAATGAAATGATAAAATTTCTTTGTGCCAATCTAGATGTGTTCGCATGGACTCATTTCGATATATATGGGATATCAATGGGGATAACATGTCACACAATTTGTATCGATCACAAATTCACACCAGTAAGGCAGAAGAGACGCAGCATGAAGTTTGGAGCAATCCGCTGCATTGAAGCAAGAAGTGGATAAGCTGTTGGTCAACGGCTTTATCCTTGATGCAACATATCCTAAATGGGTATCGAACCCTGTACTAGTCAAGAAATTGAACGGGAAGTGACAGACTAGTGTCGACTACTCAGGCTTGAACAAAAGCTTGCTCGAAAGATAACATTCCACTATCTAAAATCGACAGTTAGTTGATGAAAATACAGGACGTAAGCTACTCTCATTCATGGATTCCTACTCAGGTTACAATCAGATTATGATGCATGAACCCGATCAGGAGAATATCAGCTTCATTATCAACTTAGGACTGTATTGTTATCATGTGATGTCATGCGGCTTAAAGAATGCCAATGTTACTTACCAAAGATTAGTGAACGCAGTGTTCAAAAATCAGATCGGACGGATGATGGAGGTATGTAGACGACATGTCTGTGAAGTCAAATATGTTTGAAATTCATTTGGATGATCTTTTAGAGATGTTTGAAATCCTTCAAATATAGATATGAAGCTAAATCCATTGAAATGTTCTTTCGGCATATCTTCTGGAAAGTTTCTTGGATTTATTGTAAATGCTAGGGGCATCAAAGCTAATCCAAAATAGATAAACGCCTTACGAAATGTCATAGCCTCCTCAACAAAGAAGGAATTGCATAGCTTGAATGGGAATATCGCAGCACTAAGTCAGTTCATTTCTAAAGCGACAATTAAGTGTATACCATTCTTTGATGCATTGAAGAAAGGTGAGAGGAATTTCGAGTGAAATCGAGATTGTTAGACGGCTTTCGAAGAACTACTATGACATATAGAAACTCCACCGGTCCTATCCAAGCAGGTGGGAGGAGAAGATTGTTCATCTACTTGTCCCATCATGCCTTAAGTGTAGTGCTTGTATGAGAGGAAGCCAGAATTCAATGGCCCGTCAACTACATTAGCACATGCTTCACTGAAGATGAACGAAACTATCCAAAGTTTGAAAAATTGGCACATTGCTTACCGATAGCGTCGAGGAAGTTACGACCGTACTTTCAAGCTCATCCAATTAAAATGTTAATAGATCAACCTTTGAAATAAATACTTTGTCGACATGAGACTTCAGGGGGATTTCTAAAGTGGAATATTGAATTGAGCTAGTATGACATGACTTATCATCCCTGAAGGGCAAGTAACAGACAGGCGTTGGTTGATTTTATCGTGGAATTCACCATTTGAGATGGAGAAGAGTAGGAGATAAAGGAGGTGGTATCACAATGAAAGCTGTTCATCGATGGCACATCAAACGAATTCTGCTCGAAAGTGGGAGTTGTGCTTGAGACTCCCGAAGGATGATCAATCTGTTATGCCTTAAGACTAGAGTTCCTACTACTGACAACATGGTTGAGTACGAGGCATTGATAGTGGGATTAGAGATGGTGAAGGAACTGGAAATAAAAGCTCTGCATATCTACAATGACTTTCAGCTAGTCATTTGTCAGGTAAAGAGGGAATACCAAGCTAAACGGGAAAATCTCGCTCCGTGCTTATCAAAAGCATGTGAACTGCTTAATGACATTGAACACTACATGTTAACCCACATTCCCAGGGAACAGAACATGAAGGCCAATTACTTAGCCAAGCTGGCCAGTTTCGGAGAGGCACGATCAACGGGATTGGTTCCGGTTGAAGTGTTAACATCTCTAAGCTTAGATTAGATGGATATAGATTGGGATCTAGAGACTGCAGAAGAGAAAGAATCGTGGATGACGTCAATTAAGGATTATTTGCTTAAAAGAATACTCCCAGAAACTGGAATGAACGAAAGAAGCTCATTCAAAAGACATTACAGTTGGTGCTACAAGATGGAGTGCTATACATGAAAGGCTTCTCCACCCCTACTAAGGTGTGTAACCAAAGAAAAAGACAAGAAGATTCTTATCGAAGTCCATGAAGGCGGCCGCGATGACCACACTGGGGGCAGACACTGGCGAAAAAGGTTTTACGTTACGGATATTTCTAGCCTGCAATCAACCGAGATGCAGCAGACTATGCCAAACGCCATTACCGATGCCAGAGATTTTAAAAGGTTCCAAGAACCTATCCTTGGAACTTACGCAAATGGTCAGCCTTTGACCATTTGCAATCTTGGGAATCGATCTAATCGGTGTATTACCAACAGCCAAAGGAAGAGACAAATATGCTATTGTTGTAGTTGATTACTTTACCAAATAGGCTGAAGCGAAACCACTCGCCACTATTACCATAAAAAATGTAATTAACTTTGTAACATAAAACATTATTTGTAGGTTTGGAGTACCACAGAAAATCATCACGGACAGTGGAACTCAGCTCAAGAGTGCTGAATTCAATGACTTATGCAAGCATTATCGGATCGAGAAGAGTAATGGAACTGGAAGTCCCCCTCTCATCGAAGGAAATACTTTAATCCAAGAAAATATGAGAAGCTTCTACTCGAGTCACTTGACTAGACAGATGAAAAGCAAGAGGACGCAGAACTAAGGACCACCGCTCACCAGAAGAGGGTAGTGCGACACTTCAACATTAAAGTTCACAATTGCACCTTTGAAGTGGGAGATCTTATCTTAAAACAGATGTTCCAGGTTATGGGAGCGCTTGACCAAAACTTGGAAGGACCCTACATGATTGCCCAGAAACTTAGAGATGGAACTTTCAGGTTGACAATGATCGATTTAAGAATTCTGATTCCCCATGCCTGGAACAACGATTCGCTGTGCACTACTTTATTTAATACTAGCATATGCATTTCTTATTTTCGCAAATAAGCCACACAGGGATAATGGCCATTGTAAATAGATATGACTTGCCTTTCTTTTCATTATATTAATAAAAATTGCTTCTGGAACCAATTGAACCATGTTCATGTAAGCAAACCGTCGAGTCGACGGTTAATTCGACTCAAACCGTCGGATCAACGAGAAAATATAATCTCCACTTTTTGAGAACCAGCGTTGCTCTAGCAGCGTCGGAAAGGCCCATATCTTCATATGCATTGGTAAGCCATACTTCACTACCTGAACTGATTGAACTGTGTTCATGTATGCTCCATTTCTCTATTGTTCGAATCGAAGGAACTATTTTTAAGTATGCACCATTTCTCCTTTTCTGGAGCTGGTGGAACCGTGCTTTTGTAAGAAAAGTCCAGTGCACCACCATGAGCTGCAAGTCGCTACTTGAACCAATAGAACTACGTTCAAGTACGCAACCCACATACATCCCATTCAACTGGGAAAGTACTCTCTAATCTCTGGATTGAAAGTATAGACCGGCCACCGAATCAATGAGAAAATCGATTTGAAATTTCATAAGTAGCGATGTTGCCTAAACATTGTCAGGAAATCCTTTTATCCTCTAGTAATCGATGTTATCCTGGTTACACCAAGATCTCATCTATGTTTCCTAAGTACCAACATTGCTCTGGCAACGTCGGAAAAATTTCCTATCACAGAATCGGTGGAAGTCAACATTTCTTCGTATCATAAAAGACCAAATCGCTGGATCGAAGGCAACATCGGAATAATATCCAAGTGCTTAGGGTTTTTGAAAGTTTCCAGAGACAGAAAGTGATATGCAAACGGGATCTCAACTCTGAACCTGGAAGAATTCTATTAAAGAATGGAATGTTCGGAATCGAGAGCCAAAATCACAGGTCCCTAAAGATGGGAGCCTACTACACAACCCAAATTAGGGGTAAAAAAACGAGTTACCCAAAACAACTGGTCTCTAATCAATTGCTTGAACCCTGAGTTCGAAGTAACAAGCTCTATGGAGTAGAGAGCATACATATACCAACATGCAGTCCGGATAAGACAAGACAAGATACACCATAATTTCTTATGGTGAACGAAGAATTTTGACAACCACGACAGAACTAAGCAAAGTAGTGTATAAAAATTATTGCAAATTTCACTATTTACATGCATAGAATTGCAATAAACAAAACACACCACAGTACAACAATATATAATATAGAAATTGCAAGAGAAACAATCGTATTATGTACACACACAATAGTAAATAAATAGACACGGTATATAGAATACAGAAAGGTACATAGAAGAGATTACAGTGAAAATGTTAGTCTTTCCACTATATTATTTTTGTACAATATCAAACAGTGGGGGACGTACCCGCACAATATCGACCTGTTTGGACACAACAAAAGCAAAAGTACAGACTCTACTGGCTCAACAACAAAGAGAAAAGATGCCAAGTACAAACTCTATACTTATACAAACTCAAATGACAAATACAAAAATCCGCAAGTACTCCACCCCACCAGCGCTTGAGTTCACCATCACTTCTACCTGCTTTTGCTACCTTTGCCTGGGCAGATTGGGATCTTCTTCTTGCAATTTTACCAATCCCTTCTTCTGTAGTAGGGCCAGACCCCTTTAATCCTTCGATGGCTACACTTCCTTCCTTTAACACCCGTAGCTCGATAGTTGTCGTAGTCTTGCATCTCGCCTCCTCCTTTTCCTTCTTCAGTTGAAGCCCTTTCTTTTCCTCTTCCAGCCTCCCCGTTATCGTCATCTTGTCCGTTGACTCCGACTCACCGGTGACTCCTACCTCTTCATCGACAAATATAAGGATGTCCTTTGGATTCTGTAGTGCTTCTATCTACTCGGAGTCGGGTCCTGGCCTAGACATGGAAATAGGAATCGTGCCGGAAGCAACTGCAGAGAAAGAATTGAAAGAAGTGAAGAAAGCTGGAGTTCCTAAAATCTGAGTAGCTAGCGGCTGTAAAAGAAGAGTCGGTTGATGTACAATTTGGGAAACATAGTTGTATAGTTTAGTAAAGGATTCTAGAGTGAATCGAAGCGCCTAGAACACTGGAGAGACGAGGGAAATACCTGATCCAGGACTTTGAGTTTGGTTATGAACTACAACTTTGAAGTTTCCTATGCTAATCCCCATCTCGAAGGGTCACACGATAGCTGGAGAAAGGTGCGGCTCACCTAAGGCTTAAGAAGATAGATGAACATGAGAAGCTTTGGAAATAGTATTTGCGAACACCAGAATGGTTACCATTTGCTCTTGGGAAGCATAAACAAGTGTTTCACGCTAACTTGAAGAGCTTGGGAGAGAAAGAGCCTTAGCAGCAACATCCGTGGCATCTCGGAGAACCTATATACCAATAGCTAGAAAATTTATGTCTTTGAACCTGAGGTAGGCCGCCAATAATTCATCCTTAGAGGGAATATCCTTGGCCCTCCCGATCTTACCACCACTTCCTCCCAGACCATGGCGAGAGTCCAAGGATAATCGTCGCCAAGACATTTCAGGTTACCCATGTTTATTACATTACAAGTGTAGAGGTAAAGCACGCTGGCATCCGTCTGGCTTATCTCCTCATCATATGTTGTTCGAAGCTCCGATAGCTTTGAACGTGTGACCAAATGGTTGATCTCCTCCGCCAATTTGCCACCTATAGCATCTTCTTTCTCCTCGACCAACTTGTGTTCTCCTCGTGGAGTCGAGTGAGTTCGGCAATGGCAGAATCTTGACCAGCAATCGTTTGATCTCGGGATTTAATAGTATCCTCTGCCACAGTGATATGCTCTGTCAGTTTTTCGGATTCTCTATGAGCATCCTTAAGCTGATCTTTAATCACAATAAGCACTTTGTCTTGTGCCTGGTTCATCTCGGTCAATAACTTATTTCTGGCAGCTTTTCCCTTTTAGGCCATATCCCTCTTACCTTTCAGCTTAGCTATTTCAATATCGCAATCCTTGATCGCTTTACCATGGCCTACCCTTTTAGTCTTGAATGAGAGAATTACTTGATAATTGATGTGATTCACGTTCGAAAGGGCCTTCATGAGATGTTGCTAATCAAACCTAGCTTCTAAGTCCACATGGACTGTCTCAAGATTGTGCATGGAAGTGGTTTTGTTAGTGGGCTTGATGTACTTGTTGAACTTAACACCCTTTAAGAATAAATGCAGGTAAGTAGCCTGAAACATGGGTGGACTAGGCGAGGTTACAAACTTCTCCTTTTGGATAGAAGAATTGGGGGCAACTATAATAGTTATGGCTCGGGTTGGAGGATTTTCCTATAGTGCGGCTATTTGAGCTTCGGTGCGAGGGGAAGCAATAGGTAGTGAAGCCTCGTGGCGTTCGCAAGAATCTCTGTGACGCTTGTGTACATCTTCGAGAGCACTACTCTCATTGTCTCCTTTTCTTTTCTTTCCCCTCTCGCGCTCTTTCTCCAAGTGGCAAGCCTCCTTCTCCTTCCTCTTCCTCCTTTCCTCGTCTGTTTCACGGTAAGAGCAATAGGAAGGATCCAAAGTTTGTCCTTGTATGAGCCATTTTTTTTTGATGAAGTTAGTGGTACAGTCCACGACCCATGGAACCTAAAACAAAAAGGAAAGTGAAGTTAGCACTTTGGATAGGAAAGTTGATTCGATGGAAAATGCGTGTCTGTGTCAGTGTCCTTAAAGTGAAGTGTGTAGTGCCGATGACCCCCTATGTACTCTACCAACCATATCAGCATGGTTTAAGAGTTGGAGTCTTTCCACCTTCGCTCATAAAAGCGCCTGAAGAGATGTCGATTTGCGAATCGATCTCGTCCAACATCTCGCTAATCGAGATATCCCCGAATTTATTAACTTGAATGTAGACATCGCTTAGAAAGTCAGAAGTTGACGTATCTTCAATGGGAGTTATAGCAACTTGACCTCCAATAGGTTGTGAAGTTTCAATGACGGTTTGCACCGGAGGGGGAGATCGAGACCTCAAGGCTAGGTGCCTTGACGGTCAACATATTTGGGGAAGGAGTGTTAGAAAGCTCGGGCTCGTCCTTGGTGGTTCATCGAAGGATTCTTATTCTTCTTCCTTAGTGACGCGAAAGTCACCACCACCATCATCATCTGAGATCTCCTCTTCTTTAGTCACTATTGGCTATTTTCCATTTCTCCTTTAATTGGCTCGATATCTTCCATGATTGTGGGCATTCTCGAACCATCACCCTCGTGATTAGGAGCATCATATTACATGGGCTCCTTAGCCCTTGTCTCAACAGCCTCTTTCTTATCACTTCTTACGGGCTCATCAGCTTCTGCACCAGCGGTTCCTTCCCTATGTTCCTCATCGAAAGAACCTTCCTCTTCTTCTCTTTGAGTGTCCTCGTCAAAACTGCGAGAAGGGGCATTAGAACAAGTACGAGACCTAGAACTGCTCCATGTTGAAGGTTTAGTATTAGCTATTCTTCCTAGTATCAGCAGTCCATATTTTTGTAAGTTCTTGTTCGTTAAAAGGAACTTGAAGGAAGGGTAGCTCATTCTAATGACTTTTAAGTCTTCGAGCATCTTCTTATGCTTTGATCTCTTGTCCCTCATAGGAATACCTATAGGAGGCATATGTTAAGTTTGGAATGTATAGATCCCAATATGAGAGGAGTTGATAAATAAAACTCACTTTCTTTTAACCAGAAGCAATCGAATCCTTCCGGACAACGCATAAAGAAATATTTTCTCTTGAACATGGAACGTTTATTATAGAGTTTCTCAATGACCTTGCGTCTGGTCTCAGCTTCGATGATTATAAAGGATGGGCAATCTTTTCTCCTCTTAAACTTAAGCAGATATGTAAGCTCATGGAATCTGAAGGGCATTCAAATATTTGCATGAATAAGACATATAACAAACTCAATAAGGAAAGCCCATTTGAAAGCGAACTTGAAACTGTACAAGCCTGAATTGTCTAAGGAAATTTCCAAGGAACGAATTAAAAGGCGAGACAGCGCCATTGAGATACATATATCGGCTACAAGTAGTGAAACCCGTTGAGGGACGATGTGCGAATTCATTTCTTGCTAGTAGGCGAACATATTCTATGGGGATGCCATGTTGCAAGCAAATGTTACTAAGCATTTTCTCAGTTAAAACGGCGGGAACCTATTTTGGTGGGTCATTTATGATTAACCTTGGAGGTAATGGAGGTAGAAGGAATCCATCATCACTATCTGCTCTCAAATCCGGATGTCGTAGGCTAGTCGGTTTCGATCGAAATGGATGGTGAAATCGGGGCAGTAGTGGATGCACCCTTAAAAGGAGCAAATAGACTTTCATTAGAGTTGTGGTGAGACGATTGACGAGTCCTTCTTAGATAGCAGAATTTGGTGTTCAACATGGTCAAGTAAAATTAAACTTGAAATTGAATACCCATGTGACCAACACTTGGAATTCAAAGAAAACCAACGTGTGTTGATCAATTAAATTCTAGGTGTTAACTGAGGCAAGTGCAATGTGTTATCTATATGGAATGAATCTACACTATAAGAAAATGGTTTACTGATAGCACGAGAGGACAACAATGCAACATGAATTGCTATTGTTACTTATTTAATAGTCATTTATATTAGAATTATAGCTCACTAACACGCTATTAATTAAAGGAAAAAAGTTGCATGGAAATTTTTACTCTCCTTCTCATATTTCAATCTCTATCACGAATAACTCCTTCACTTCCAAAGCCCTAAATTATTCATCACTTTAAAATCCCCTACATTAGAGTTCCTCAACTTCGCTGCTCACCGTTTCCTCTACTTCACTAGTCGTTGTTCCTCAATCCAGCTTCTCGCTGAAGCTCTGATTCCTCATCTTCACCGCTACTCCAATTCGCCAGCTACACCACGCAATATTGTGCTTCGATTCCTCAACTGTGGTGAACTTCGACCACTTTTAGGTATGCATTTTTCAACTTTTAGGTATATGCTCCATGTTTGCTTTGATAGCTTATTGATAATTGATTTTCTAAGCTGAAGTTAAGTAATCCTTTTGTTATTATAGGATGAATTGTTGTTTCTTATTGTGATAGTAATTCATACAGTATCATTATTCATCATTGTTAACCTAATTGATGCATAGGTTATGGTACTGAAATACTAAATCATTCTTGTTAAAAGCTCCAACAATATCAGTGTGTGTTGTATTTGACCAAAACTTCTGTACATGTAATTTGCAATTATTTAGTTGATTGCTTAAAAGTCATACAATTAGTGTTAGTTTGTGAAACAAGAATAAAGTGCGCAAAGTTAGAGTATGTTAATTTGGTTCCTAGTAAAGATAGTACTGTAACATGGGAAAAGTTAATTTGTTTCCTAGTGCAAATAATATGTTGATGGAAGCATTAACAACATAACGTGATTCTACAAAATACCGAATGTAGTTAGCTGTTAGCATCATGTGCCATTCTTCCATTGAGTACATATAGTAATTGCCATTAATTAGGTGAAAGAACGAGTTTTTTCTCTTCTTTTTAGAATTGTTATTCAGCTACATCCTCTATTAGCTATGGCAGATTGTATTGCTGTAGATGTTGTGCCTACGTTTAATCATGTGATATTCATGCTTACCTTATTTTAGCTTAATATTTTTGGTTTCTCACTATCACTATAGAAGTTAAAAATTATACTTCAATGAGGAACCATTTTGTAAATTTGACTGGTTTTACTTATAGCTAAATGAGCTTCTCTAAAACACAAAAGTTACTAGTGCTTTATACTAAAAAGTATGAAAAATGAGGTCTTTCTGTTTAAATTCAATGAAATACATCGAATAAGCAAATAGGTTATTTTAGCCCTTAATGTGATTATGTCATATAAATTTAGTTGTGTTTCACGGAATCAGGTTGCCTGTTTTGTGCAAATTATAACTTTAATCAGCCTTACGTTCAAATACAAATGATAATTTATACTTTAATCGAACTTAACCAAATTTATTATGCATTTTAAATTATTCTAATGAAATAACCCATGCTGCCTAATATGAGTTATAATAATCATGATGCATGCCCTCCAATGCACTCATTTGCTTTCCTTTCATGCTTGAATATTAAGAAATCTAAGTGAGTTGCTTATTCAACTTGATATAAGTTATTAAATTATCCTGCTCAATATACTTAGCAATTTATTAACTATGCTTAAATTTCCTACTGCTCTGAAGTGCTACCATCTATAAATTATTTGAGAAAGCTAATTAGAAATTATATTATCCTATTGATATAAGTTACTAAATTTTCTTGTTCAATATACTTAGCAATTTATTCATTAGAAATTGTCTATGCCTAGACATTTTTAGGCATTTAGCTATAAAAATCATTTGAGAAAGCTAATATCTACGCTAAGGATTTGTAGTAATAGTTATATGTCCAAAGTAGCATATTGAACATTTACAACTATAAAATGTTAGTGTATTTGGTATTTAATTGGTTTTGATGTTTACTACAATAGTACACACATTTTTTACCAGAACAATTTACCTCCTTAACTCTCTCCCCAAATATATTATCATCTATGAGATGAGCATGTAGATAGCAAGAAAATAAAAGGTAGTAATATCAATATTACACTCTCCATATCTAAGATAAGAAATGCTATTTAATTAGTTGCTCCTATGGCACACATCATACCATTTATTTATGAAAATAAACTTTCAACCTGTTCTAATTTGTACTAAATACAAAGCAACTGACATGGGAAAAGTAATTTAATTGTATAATGCAATAAAGTTAGGTCCATTAATCATGCAGGAATGGTTAAAAGGAAGATAGATGTTCAATAACAGAAGTAATTAAGCAACTAGTTATAAGTTGTTTTGTGGGAATCCATTTAGGTACTAATTATTTTAATCGTTGGAATATCTTGTAACATTTACTGAATAGTTAGCAACATATGCTACTAAATAAAAAACAAAAGAATAAATCATGCTTAACACAAAATAAATAATTGCAATCAGAGTGGATAGCAGAGAGCAGCTTTATATTCTTTACCAAACACAATGGTTTTAACTGAGGCATATGTGCCTCAATTTTAACTAAGGCGACATGCCTCAGACTTAACTGAGGTATATCTGCCTTAGTTTAAACTTGAGGTGACATACCTCGGTTTTAATTGAGGCATATTTTCCTTAGTTTCATACACGCATTTGTTTAAACTTAGGTGACATGCCTTAATTTTAGCTGAGGCATATTTGGCTCGGTTATTACTGAGGCCACACGCCTCAGTTTTAACCAAGGCATATACATCTCGGTTAAAACTGAGGCAACACGCTATTTTCCTCAGTTTTAACTACGGCGTATTTGCTAGATAGTTATATCTGCATAGGAATAAGTATAGCTAAAGCATTAGATTTGTTATGATCGAGGAATTTGAACTATTTTGGCCTTTTATAAATAGAAGTTTCAAGCTATTTTTGGCCGGGGATACAAGTTTCAGGTTGTTTTAGCCGAAATTCGGAGTTGTAACTGAATTCTAGCCAGAACTAAGAGCTGCGATGTTCGAAATGAATATTTTGAACAAGTATATACCTATCTTTTATATTTGAACTTCTTATGCAATTGCTAATGTAATGTCTCTTTATCATCATGCAACAATTGGTACGGTTGTTGTGTAAGATATAACAAGTCCATGGCTGTTTGGTTATAGGGTTTGGTAACTATATTATGAATCCATGAATATATTTCTATATTATTTTATTAGAACTGAAAATTGTCTTTGAATTAAATGGTGTGGTAGTAAATAATATATTAGATGTATTGTTTAAAATCATTTCATGAACATTGAAAAGTTGATGATGATTGTGTAGAATTAAGAAGTTTTTGACTCAATTCCATGTATTTGGATATCCAATTTAACGATGTTTGCTTCAACAGTCGATAGAACGGTGAAGTATCATTACATATTTGAATTTAAGGACGCTAGATACCTTGAAATATCAACTTACTAGATATTTGAATAAAAGTACCCATATATCACTGCTCTAGTACAACCTTAATAGTTTATTTTCATATCTTAAGAACAATTGAGAAATTGTCCGTGTGTTTATCTCCATCCCATATCGATACGGGTTGCTACTTTATTTGTTGGTTCTAAGCTTAGTATTCTATCCATTAATTTTCATGTTGAAAGGTAAGAAATTTGGAATAAGTATGTGCAAAGGGATAGAAATATGCGAGGGACTAAATGGTAGGTGGCTCATGTGTTATGGTTTAAAAATAACAAAGAATTAGACTAGTTCTATATGAGGTATATTATGTTTTTTTGGGGAACCGACTAGAGTTAATAACACTAGTTCTTTTTTTATGTTTATATTTTAGGAATGTTGTTATCATAGTAATTATTTACATGGTTATGAAAAGGACAAATATAACAAAATAATTTATTCATAAGATACTCTCTAGGTTGGCAATTGGACGCATAGGCATAGAAAATGAAAAGTGCGAGGATTGAGGTAAAGTCATTTTGGTAATATGTAGCTATATTTAAACTAGCTGTTTTATGATTATATTTTAGATGACCATTTAAATAATGTCGATAATATAAACGGTGATAACATGGACATATTAAAATAAATAAACAACCATACATCCACCATATCAATTAATAAACATCCATTTCAAACAACATCCAAATCAACCAATATATTACGACACTTAATAGTTATCAATATCAAGGTTTTAACTATCAAGTAAATTCCAATATAATATTAAATGTCAATTCAATTTAATGTCAATTTAGATTCAATATCAATTTAAACCAATAAACAACAATCAAAAATTTATATATCTCATTATAAATTTTATTTAACTTAGGAAATTTTAGTATTGCGTGAGTGGGTTGAATCACTCATATTTTATGTTTATATGCAGTATGCTTATGGGAATAGATACTGATATTGACACTGTACTTGAAGTACAACACAATCTTCACTGGCGTATAGCTTGGAACCAAACCAATTAAAAATTTTTACAAGCCATCTTTTTTAGTATTTTTATGAAGAATGGAAACTAGCTGGTAGCAAAAATAATATCTCGATCCACCAAACAAAAATTAGATAATTTGACTTGTTTATTATTCATGTAACCTATTTTACAACTATCGACAATGCCCATCCTCATGTATTTCTCCTTATCTTTTATGTAAACATATACATGTATTAATATTTACATCTCCACTGCAATTAAAATAATTTTCTCTGCTTATTTATTATTATTGCTGCAGTTACCATAGTTATTGGAAATGACATCAAAAATAGTGGCAATGCAACTGATGAGGGTTGTTGTTGATGGAAAAAAATGGCTACCATTGGTATGTGATACACAGTATTCTTCATCAAGTTTTACATAACATGGCAGTGAATGAAGTGATATTTTTTAACTCAAGATAGATGGGATTTTTTGAAATTAAACTATTTTCATGGTTAATCTTATAAGTGAATTACCCAAATAACTATGTTGTTTAAGTCTTAATATATATCATATATTTTCAAAGATGAGGACTGCAAAATGCAATTTTTTTTAACACTGCATGTGTACAATAGAAATGATTATTATTTGACTAAGATGGACTAAATTTGTTTGTTGTATCTTATGTTTCCACAGCTTAAATATCTAGATGAGAACATCATAACTCCAATAACTTTCTGGCTTTATTTGCCTACTTCTGACATTGAGTATATAATATTATCAACTTGTAACTTCACATTATTTTTTTAATATGATTTCAAAGAGAATAATATTTTGAATTTTACGAGGCATAAACATTGGAAAATGAACATGGAATTTGCATTAGAATGCAAATGTAGACAGGTAAAAATTAACATAATGGTTTCTTTTGCTATCAAGTTCAAATTTTAAGACTCGAACGCTAAATTACCATAGATATGCTAGTAGATGGTAGATTTCATCTGTATAAGTGATCTACTTGTCATTGTCCTAACCAATATCATACGTTTTTTCTAGGTTTGACATATTTATATTTTATGCCTTAGAATGTGTACGCTATTATGGAAGATTGATACCTAAAGTTGCTAATAAAATATATGTTTTTATGCATTTGAATGTAATCTTGTTTTGATCGTGTAAATGTATATTTAATTGGGGTGTATGGGAAAACATTAACCGCATAAAGGAGGCGCTGTCGAAAATTCATGAAATTTGGTAAGCCTATAAAAATCAACAAGTTTTATAAGAATTAACTAAGTTAACCAAATTTTATAAAAATTAAATAACTTTCTAAAAGTTAACTTAGTTTTATAAAATTAAATTAATATCTAAATATTAATAAAATTTTATAAAATTTAAATGAATTTATGAAAATTAAACAAGTATAAAAATTTAACTAAGATAACCAAGTTATATAAAAAAGAACTAAAATTAATTTTTTTTACTTAATTTATAAAAATAATTTTTATAAAATTTAACTACATTATCAAGTTTTATACAAATTTAACTAGATGAACTAAAAGTTTATAAAAATTAACTAATTCTTATAAAATTTAACAAAGTTATATAAAAGTTAACTAAATTTATTTAACTAATTTATAAACTAAATCTTATAAATATTCAACAAAGTAAATTAAGTGAGTTTAAAATAATAATAATTAAAGGATATAAAAATTAACTAAGTTAACTAAATGAGTTTTAAAAAATTAATTAAAGGATATAAAAATTAACTAAATTATATAAAAGTTAACTAAGTTAATTGAGTTTTTTAAAAATCAACAAAATTTATTTTTTTAATTAAATTAACTAATGTTTATGAAATTTAATTTAGTTATTGCTCTATAGATTATCTTGCTGATATTAATAGATTGCGAATAATGATCGAGTTATTCAATAAGCTAGATTTAGTTGGAGCAATATGAGTAGTTGTTATGTAGCTATCATTTTTTCTACAATTTTGCTATAACACTTTAGATTCACTACGCTTAAAGTTACACAAGCTGAAGCTCTTGAATTAACTTAACGCGCTAACTATGATTCATGCTTGCATGCAAGTGAAGTCCTGTCTATTCTTATGCCAACAAATTCACTAGATCCATGCTATGCTTCTCAGGCACTATATGTTTTACAACAAATTTCTCACATTCATGCAGGCTAGTACCTTGTTCTACAGTTTTCCATGTTTACTCACAATTGTCTTAACTCAAGCTTCCACTTCTTTATTAATCACAGTAGGAAAATTGTTTAGGAACTTGAATATGTAATTGGGTTAAATGGTTTGAAACTTTTGCATACACCACATACGAATCAAATGAAACTGATAATCCTTCATTTTTAGTTAAAAGTCGTTTCATTCTATTATGCAGAGTTTATGACTGCTTTTCAAAGTAATTAAGTGCTTATGGATTTGAAGTGTATTATGGATTGAACATGTATAACTATATCTTCAAATGTCTTAGTTTGTAATTACCATTATTTAAAAATATTAGTGACGAGAGAATAAATATATATATAACGTATTCTAAAATTAGATTAATGATTAATTATCTCAAACTATTAATTACATTAAAAGTAACTAAGTTAAGAAGTATTATGTAAACCGAATAAGTTCATGGAAACTAACCATGTTTATAAAAATTCAATGAATTAACTAAGTTTCTAAAAATGAACAAGATTTGTGAATGTTTAACTAAATTTCTAAAGTTGCACAAGTTTTATTAAAATTAATTAAGTTTTATAAAATTTAAATAAGTTTATAAAAAGTACTTGTAGTAGCAGCAATTCAACCTTCAGATTTTTCTCCAAATTCAGCCTAGTATGTCAACTTAATTCAACATATATTGTGTCATCAAAAAAATAATGAAACGTATCAGTCCTGTAAAAATTTCTAAGCATTTTATTACCAGCACTGTTGTATTTTGTTTTATTATCAGTGGCTTATGTATTTTATCACTACAATTTTGTATGTTATCCAAAAACATATATATTATTGTTTATTGTTCCAGGCCATACAATGTTTTACAACTGAAATTAGGATGAGACGTTAGCAATGGTGACTAGGATGTGAGAGGCAAATGCAAGGTGGGGATCCACTAGGACACATGTTGTGCCTATGTAGACGCTAATGATTTTGATTCAGAGATTATTTTGAAGTTGCTGAAGAATGCAATGTGCAGGTTTTTTTTTTTTTTTTTTTTTTTTTTTTTTTTAATTCTCTGTCATTTTAATACTTCATCATTTAAAATATTCCATGTGTTTGTTGATTTGTTTTGTATATATTTTTATTAAGGAAATTGAAACATAGTTATTCTTTATTCAGATCACTAGTGTACATGAACCAAGGTAGACGTAGCTATGAGATTGTTATAACATCTACGTATTTTAGGCACTTCCATGTGTATTATAACAGTCCTTCAACTGAACAGCAAAATGCAATTCAATTGTGCAACTAATTTGCAAAATAGAGCTCGGTTGCAAAACTAACTCAATTGCAAAACTGAAAACTCAGTTTTGCAAACTGATTGCGTTTCAGTTTGCAAATTGAGTTGCAATTTGCGATTCAGTTTGTTGCAACTCAATTGCAAACTGAGTTGCAAATTGCAACTCTGTTTTCCAAACCGAAATGTAACTCAGTTTGCAAAACTTAGTTGTAAACATCTTTTCAGTCGAGCTAAAAAAATAACACCCGAAAAAATAAATAAAGAGAAACATAAAATTTACATTTAACTCCTGTTTAATGGTGCATAACTTACCATTGGGGGTATGTGCTTTAGGGCACAGACCCAAGCTGGTGGCGCTTTAAAAAAACATGCATCATTTGACATATATAATATAATATCCTATGATTTACTTTCATCACATGGTAAATGAATTTAGATTGATAGTAGTAACATGGAACGATCTTTATATTGGATCAATATTTAAATTGGGTTGACAGACTAGGGTTGAGTGTGTAAATACATTACTTTCCCAATAACATCAAATAATTCAATATTTTATATATGTTATCTTAGAAGTCCTATGCTGCAATAGAGAGAGCAAACCTTTGTGTGATTTTGAAACTTAATTTATGATATTCAAGAAGTGAACAAACAGTGGATTTTAGTCTGCATCTTTTTGACTGCACTTTTTTCGCCAATTCAATTTCTCACCTTCCCAGCCTATTTTCACTACCAGTCTTGCAGGCCACTACATCACTTGACCTCATCATTCTTTTTTCAATAGTTGCTCATATTAAATTTGACTAAGCTAAATAAGTTTTAAGAAAATTAACTAAATTATATAAAAATTAACTAAGTTAATTAATTTTTATAAAAAATTAACCAAATTTATAAAATATTAATTAAGTTTCTAAAGTTTATGAATATTTACTATGTTCAAAAAAATTAAGTGAGTCATATAAAAATTAATTAAATTAACTTAGGTTTTATACAAAAATAACTAAGTTAACTAAATTTTATAAAAATTTAATATGTTTATATAAATTAATTAAGTTTTATTGTAATTAAAATTAACTAAGTTTTATTAAAATTAACTAAGTTTATAAAAATTAAATAAGAAAACTAAGTTGCTTGGCCTGCTGCTAACGTTATAATGGAATCAATTTTTAGTAAGTATAATTCAAACCTTTTTAGATATGAGACTTCTTTAATTTTGTTGAGTACTATCTATTTCTTATTCGCTTTTGGAACATGGTGCTGTTGCAAATTTAACGTCCAAGATTTTTTTGAAATGGTACTTAGATACAACATGTCACTGGGGAAACATATCACAAATCACTTGTCAACATATGTTCGAATCACGCTACGAAAATTTCGAACTTGTGACCTCTCACGGCAAAATAAAATCACTTAACCACTGGGACAATGGTTCTTGTCTATATATATATATTAAAATCTATAGGAGTAAATACTAAAGCATTGCTAGTATATTTAACTTTGAAATCATTAAAGTAGTCGAGCATTCAACTGAAATATTGAGCTCTATTTGCAATGCAGCTATAATAGGTAAGAACATCAGTACATTACTACTGAAAAATTAAAAAAATTATGAACAGCACCGAACATTTAGATAGATGTCTCAATCTTTACATGGCAGTTGCAAATCAACAAAGGACAACTGATTATGGAGCAAGAAAGAAGAATTTAATTTAAGTCCATTAACATTCAAAAATGGTTATTTGCCTAAAAGAATCGATTTTTGCCAGATGGACTTGTACAATTGATTTTTCGACTGCTAAAATATGATTGTTGATTTTGCATATCAATAAAATATAATTTTCGAATAATTACAGAAATAAAACCAGGCTTTAGACAATAAGCGGAGTTTAATCAACATTCAATCGAGTATTCAGCAATAACCATGAAACAAATGTCATCATTGGCCATTGAATATAACAACAAACTGTAATAATATCGAATGAATAACAACTTAGTGTACCACATGCAAACCAATAAATTTTGCAGATCTGTATACCATTAGTAGAAATTAGCAACTACACTAAGGACAGGATAAACAATACAAAATAGAAAAATTATAAAAAAAATGACCAAAAGCTCAGAAGTAATGAAGAATATCGCATGAAATCTTGTATGTTCAGACAAGGTAAATTCGATATTCATCACCGTAGTTAAATTAGTATAAGAACTGAAATGGAAATCACTTAAAATTAAAAAAATTGCAGACAATCACCATGGCATCAGTTAAGACCGCCCATCTGCTTTGAATATTATCATTGAGGGAATACGAATGGAATTTTGAATTGAAATGAAATTTAATCGATGTTTGCGTGAAAAATGGCCGCAAACACCCAAAGTCGTATGAGTTGGTTGATTTAATGTTGTTCTTAGTGATTTGGGTGATTTATGCAAATATATGAAAAGCAGGGACTAAACTGTAAAAGACACACAGATTTATAGTGGTTCGGCCAGAACGTGCCTACGTCCACTTTATATGTTATTCTCCTTTTTTCTTTAGATTACAAGTACAAGGCTTTGATTACAAGTATCTAAAGTTGTTTGAGAGTTCCTTCCAGGCTTGAGCTCTCAAACTTGTCTGCCATTGTTGTACCCCTGCCCCTCTATTTATAGAGTGAGTTAGGGGGCAGGGGTCTTGGATGGATATAGCTGCTGGTGGGCCCGGGCTGAAGCAATCTGGACTGGCAATTCTGGTTCGGCGAAGCTTCATTCGGTCATACTTGGAGAGGTTGGAGTTTGGTTCGGTAGTTGTTGGATGGTTGGACCGGTGGTAGGTTGGTCCGGTTGTTGGTTGAGTGGAGTGTGGTCCGGTGATGGAGGAGAGGGAACTGGTTCGGTGGTAGCAAGGCTCGGTAATGTTGGATCGGTAGTGGATGGAAGGTGGCTTGGTTCGGTTATAGAGGAGCATGGAGGCACGTTGGTTCGGTACCACCGAATGGATCATGTTGGGAATGCCGAATGGGAGAGCCGAATGGGAATGCCGAATGGGCTTGTGTGTTGGAGATGCCGGATGAACCAGGGCATGCCGAATGGGATGAGTGCCGAATGGGTTCTTGTATGGTTTCGCCGAATGAACTTTTGCGCTTGAATCATGAGTGAAATTCCTGACTTATGTACGCTTGCTTGCTTCTTCTTATTCCGGTCGTGGTGGAAACGCACACAACATTGATATTCCAGTTTTGTCCAAAAAATGGGATAACACTCGACCGAGCACTGTCGCACTTTACCTCGAATGACTCGATCGCGAACGGTCGTCATTTGAAGTTAAGCGCTTGACCTTGAACGGTCCCCACTCGACCGCGAACTGTCGCACTTTACCTCGAATGACTCGATCCCGAACGGTCGTCATTTGAAGTAAAGCGCTTGACCTTGAACGGTCACATTTCACTGCAGATGACTCGATCCCGAACGATCGACGCACGGATTTATGCGCTTGACCGCGCACGGTCGCACTTCGCCTCAGATGACTCGATCGCGAACGGTCGTCGTTTGAAGTTAGGCGCTTGACCATGAACGGCCGCGCTTCATCCCAAATAGCTCGATCCCGAACGGTCGTCATGTGGGGCCATATAAACTATCGAGCTCTTTACAGGTTGTCAACAGGATATGAACATCCAGCTCATGGCATTTACAAAACACGCCTTCCTACCGCAAGGCATATTTTGGGGGGCAAAGTGTTATCCCATTTTTTGGACAAAACTGGAATATCAATGTTGTGTGCGTTTCCACCACGACCGGAATAAGAAGAAGCAAGCAAGCGTACATAAGTCAGGAATTTCACTCATGATTCAAGCGCAAAAGTTCATTCGGCGA
The DNA here is from genome assembly GCA_030765085.1 of Allium cepa. Lineage (NCBI taxonomy): Eukaryota > Viridiplantae > Streptophyta > Magnoliopsida > Asparagales > Amaryllidaceae > Allium > Allium cepa. The sequence goes on along the minus strand of CM060931.1, from coordinate 918,661,267 downwards.
AACCATACAAGAACCCATTCGGCACTCATCCCATTCGGCATGCCCTGGTTCATCCGGCATCTCCAACACACAAGCCCATTCGGCATTCCCATTCGGCTCTCCCATTCGGCATTCCCAACATGATCCATTCGGTGGTACCGAACCAACGTGCCTCCATGCTCCTCTATAACCGAACCAAGCCACCTTCCATCCACTACCGATCCAACATTACCGAGCCTTGCTACCACCGAACCAGTTCCCTCTCCTCCATCACCGGACCACACTCCACTCAACCAACAACCGGACCAACCTACCACCGGTCCAACCATCCAACAACTACCGAACCAAACTCCAACCTCTCCAAGTATGACCGAATGAAGCTTCGCCGAACCAGAATTGCCAGTCCAGATTGCTTCAGCCCGGGCCCACCAGCAGCTATATCCATCCAAGACCCCTGCCCCCTAACTCACTCTATAAATAGAGGGGCAGGGGTACAACAATGGCAGACAAGTTTGAGAGCTCAAGCCTGGAAGGAACTCTCAAACAACTTTAGATACTTGTAATCAAAGCCTTGTACTTGTAATCTAAAGAAAAAAGGAGAATAACATATAAAGTGGACGTAGGCACGTTCTGGCCGAACCACTATAAATCTGTGTGTCTTTTACAGTTTAGTCCCTGCTTTTCATATATTTGCATAAATCACCCAAATCACTAAGAACAACATTAAATCAACCAACTCATACGACTTTGGGTGTTTGCGGCCATTTTTTACGCAAACAATCGAGGGAGGAAACGTGGAGAGCAATAGGAGAAAGAACGTCTAAGATTTATGCTCTTGGTACTAACGTCTAAATTTATAAGAGTATGGATCAATTTCTAGTAATGTTCCATCTTAGACATTTTTGATTTGGAGAGCAAGCTTGTTGTTGCAAACTTGCTGGCATTGGACATGGTGCAGTGCCACAACACCATAATTTACGCAATGTAGGGGATCGACACCACCATGATTGCACTGGTCTGGCACTGGACACGCTGGCACTAGACTGCACATGGTGTAGTGCCACATCGCCATGATTAGGCCTAATATCCCCAAGCACGCTTGCTGTTTATGCGCTCTTGTACTATGATAGCTTATTGTCAGGTCCAAAACATCCATGCTCCTAAAACATCATAATTTATAACCAGTACAAATGAATTTAGCAATGGAAATAACCGTGGATTCATGGTGCAGTGTAGGGCCAAACTGAATTAAATTGGACCGTGTATTGATGTAACTGAATTGCTGTAGGTACTCTTTTGGTGATAACCTGAAAAGAGTGCATAAACTAAAGCTAAATTAAATTTATTACACTAGTATTGCTGGCAATGGACAGTGTACTGATGAATGAAAGATGGGGGATTATATACAAAATGCACACTGACAGTAACTACGAATGCTGAGACTAGTGACCATAACATCTAAATAGCACACTGATAGTAGAACTGAGCGCTATATCTCTAGCAACTAAACATGGCTATGCCCGAGGTATATGAAATTGAAGCACACTTGAGACAAGTAATATTCAACATAGTATACTAAAATGGCGAGTGTGCTCAATTGTCTTATAGGTGGGAGAATAGAGCGAACCAAAATGATGAGATTTCTTCGAGGAGAAATGTGCACTGGCCTTTAGGTAAGCGAATCAATTGAGCATGCTCAACTGACATGTACTTATTTTCCTTCAATAAGCAACGTGCACAATTTCAAAAGTACAAAAGCGAACTTCTTCGACCTTTGTACATGTTGCAATGAAACATTAACAATTGCAATCCTAATGTTATATCAGTGTTGCAACTCATAAAGTTTTTGTATTAAACCATGCTGTTTAGTACTTAAAACATTTCTACATTTATGACTAACATATGCATGATGTGCTTCTTTTCGATAGGTGTTGTATGATGCTTTTGTGGTGCTACATGATGTCACACTCTTTCTCCTTCAAATTGGCCATGCTTGCATTAATGTATTGTTTATTGACGTTCATATGTCTTTTTTTAGTTTGTATCATTTTGGTTAGCTACAGTTGTATGTATTGTTATTTTTTGTCACAAATATTTATATGCTTAATACTCCACGTATGAAATATTATGGATATATATATTTTGTGGTTTGGCTTATGACTCCATTTGATTACGTACATAACAATGTGATTAGTGTGGTTTTTTGAATTTTATAATATATTAGTTGACATAAGTTTAGCAGAATTGAAAATTGTAAGCTTGAATGTATATGGAAATAAAAAATGCATGTAATTTTTTTTTATAGCGTTTTCACTAGGCTATGAAAAGAAAATTTGTTACAGCTTTCATATACTATAGCGTTATGCTAGTGCTATACTAAATATTCTGCAAGGATTAAACAGTTTTCATTAGCAAAAAACAATGCTATCAAATAGATAGCAATTAATTTTCTTTAGCGTTTCACTATGTAATAAATGATTGACATAATATTTCTGTAGCGATTTTAGACGCTATAATAATATGGCCTGTCAACATATTATAGAAATCAAATGATGTTATAATTGTTAGTATCATAAAACACAACTCTGTGTAAAAGTTCCAAAGCAAGCTTTAAAACGCTATAGAAAAGTAGTTGTACCAATATGGCATGTTTAAGTTGGCAACAAAAAAATGTTAAAAGTCCATTTTCCATTGCAATTTTGAAGCGCTATGGTATTTATCAAACTTATTACGATATGTTGATATATGGCATTTACAGAAATGCTATAGAAGGCTTTAATAGCGGTTTTTAAACACAAAAAAGATCCGCTTGTTGTAGTGCTAGTGTCCTAAACACTGCAAATGGACTATTTGTATTAAATAGCTAACATGCATTTGAAAAACAATCTGCACCATCCTTTGAAATTATCTTTCTGTACTTACCCGTTACCGATCAACGATCGGTACAGATCCATCATCCGAAGTGATGTGGAAGCCTTTCTTTTTAGGATCACTTGAGGTGCAGTTACAGAAAGGCGAAGCAGTGGAATCGTCTGATATGCCCAAATTAAAGATTAATCATCATATCAAAATCCACTTGACGAATGAACTCAGTTAAGCTCGTGGGAAGACAATCAAATCCACAATATCAAGCTTTCTCCTAGAGTCACATGCATTCAATACAGATAAACGCTAGGTTTTTCTTTGAATGCACATACCTCAACTTGATTGTCCTCCATCAAATCGAGATCAACCAAAACCCTAACCATCCCCTTCATCATCACCGCCTCAAGAACACGACATCACTCACCTTGTAATCAAGTCGACTTGAATTCGGCAAAGGGTTTTAAAGGATTCAAAGCCAAGAATTCTTTAAGGTAAAGATGGAGCATGAAACGGAGCCGGATGATGGCGAGGCATAGCGGCGGCGGTTGATGGCAGCGCAGGAAATGATTGGCGGCGGCGCAAGTAGATCAAAGGAAATCAACTTGGGTTTGCGAATTCAGTAGGAGAACTTGAACTACTTGGTGGAGATATGAAAAAGTAAGTGAGGAAGGGAAATGCCAAACATTGGCTTATAAAATAAATCTTGCACAAATTTCTATAAGTATGCATATCGGGATCGACATGAGAACTCGACAGTGACATGTCCAGTTTCGCTCAATACCGACCAAATTTTCCTCGCTGAGTATACTCAATGATACAAAGTTGCTTGCGAGTTCCAATATCCAGATTATATAGCTAGCACCAGGAAGAAAATTCCAACTTCAATTAAAGGCGGTCGGTAAAAAAATCGATCAATTAAAGCCAAATAGAAGCAACATCTCGATGACGCTTAAGTAGTCAACTGAAATTCTCAGAATGGAAATCCATGAATTGTCTCATTCCAGACCAAACTTCGTTTTCAGTGAAAGCATACACTGGGGGGTAAATATTAACTGGGTTTTTATCCAAGCAGAAATCTATGTAAGTTAGAACGTCGAGACGAAGACTACATGACTTCAAATCCTACAAGCATACCTAAGTAGGCTAATAAAACAACTCAGAGAAGTTTCGACGCAAAGGGATCAAGCATGACATGTGGGAAACGACTTCATCATGTCGGTGATTGAAAGTCTATATGGAGTGTATACAATATATATATGATAAGTAATTATTATATATGCGATAGATTAAGATAATGAGATAACAGTAAAGTAAAAAGATCACACCGAAAATTTTATACTGGTTCGGACCTCCCATCCTACGTCCAGTCCCAAAGCTCCCCTTCCTAATTTCACTAACCAATTTCCCTCGCTTCACTCGGAGGAATATGCTTTTGATACAAGAGTATTTCTTTGATAATTGCATGTTTTAAGTAACGCAGATTTTTTCTAAAAGTACAATTTCTTTCTATATTCTTCTTAAGTAATGTACGTGTATGTGCTTGAGAATATGGAAGGGTTTAGATCAAAATGAATATAATTTTGATTGTATATTTTGAAAGCAAGAAGGCAAAAGTAAAATCTGAGATTTAGAGATCGAGATGGTAAATCTATTTCACTTTTGATCTAGAGTTTCTTCTGTTCAGGTATAAAGAGATTTGGAGAAGAGATATATAAACATCTTTATAGATTTGACAGTTTTTCCTTTTAAAAAAAAAATCCCAAAGCCAAATCCAGACGTCTGGATTGTGACGACCAGACATCTAGTTATGTATTATCTTGAAAAATTCCAAAGGTTGGGACCAGACGTTTGGGGGCACAGTACCAGACGTCTGGATTTTGTAAAATTTGTTTTCTGTGTGAATGTGGTGTATTTTATATCATATACAAAATCCAGGGAGATTTTACATATTATTTCTAAGATTTGTATACACTATTAATCTCTCTACTGCTGTGATCCATGCTCCATGCTTCGATTTGTATTCTTGAGTATCTGCAAAAATAAGATACGAGATATATATGTACAATTATAGTTATATGGTTTGTCGTTATCAAAAATTGTCGATAGGAGTTCCTAACATTCTCCTCATTTTTGACGATGACAAACTATGTTATCCTCTCCCTATGTGTATGCATATTTCTCTCCCTTTCGGCATTATAAAAAAATAGAAAAAAATGGAAAATGTTATCTAAAACATAGAGCTTGTAGTACATGATAACTGAAACATTAGTACAGAGAAGGAGAAATGCATAAAAGAAAAATACAGTGAAAGAGAAACTAGAAACTAGAAACTACTAGTAATGGTGAGACGAGTCAAAAAAACTTCCATATGTATCATTATAATAATATCAAAAAGCGTAAGGATCAGAATTGTATTCGGACCAATGACGGTGATTATTATATTCTTTGTCCTCCTAAATAGACAACCCTTGAAAATCCAAGTACCCCTGCTGATGGGGGAAGGATCTCGCATATTAAAGTCCTCACTTTCCTCTTCGTCTGTTTCTTTTAATGGTTTGTCTTCCATGATTTCTTTTCCACGTGCTTTTGAAGACCATAGAAAAGAAGAAATATGCGGAGCAGATGAAGGATGTGATGGTGATGAGGACAAGGACCGGGATGATGATCGACCACGAACTTTCCTCATTACTTTCCCAAGAGTGGATATAACCTTATCCAGTGTTTTCTCGATTTTGTCCATTCAAGAAGATATTCTTGAGACAGATCTGTCAAGATAAACAACTTTCTTGCCTAAGATTTGTTGATTACGAGATAAAAGTTGTTGATTTCAAATTGATAAGTCATAATATGATTCTGTTGAAGTAGGTTCTCCTCAGGTTTCTAAATTCTCTTAGTTTGAGTGATATTTGGAGGGATGTTGCTGGAATAAATAAGGGCCTGGTTGTTGTGGAAGGGTTGTTGCTACTCTTGTTGAGGCTGTTGTTGATATTGTTGTTGTTTCTGCAGAGTCCAATGAGGAAATGATATTATTAGTGGCGGTTCGTCCGTTAGATGCATAAGCTTGAAACATTTGGACCCACTTTCTTTAACTTGTATTTCTTTAAAATATGATAAGTAAGAAGGGATGCCTTTGAATTGAAGAATCTGCATTATATAGAGTGCATTAACAATTGTCCGGCATTTATGAATCTAGAAATTTTTAATTTCGTCGAAAAGAACTTGAGCCCAATTAACTTTAATACCACCAAATATAGCATACATAGCTTTGTGTTCCGTTTCATATATTTTCTCATGACTACCTTTTCGTGGTATTATGGTGTTGATAACCATGTGATTTAGCCATCCTTCCCTAGGTCAGAGGTTCTTCATATTTCACTGTTCCATATGATCTTCCCAAAGTAGATGTGTGACCTCATCACGGGGTTAAAAATTTTTTGGTTATGTCTTTTAATTCAATTCCCATGTATGTAAGTGCGATGGAGGATTCGTCCCAATGTACCAGGAGTGAGCTTAATGACTATACCGTAGACACTAGTCCAAAGCCAATTTTCGTCATCTTCGGGATTCCTAATGGAAGAACTACATAGATTCGAATAAAAGAGAAAGATATCAAGCTGATCTATAATTACATCATTTGGACTTTGTTCAATTAGATAGTTAACCTCGGCATCTTCACATAATAAATGCATTTCATAGAGAGGAAATCATAGTAGTTGATAGAAGGGACTTAGATGGAACTTCATAACCTTCACATCATCAAATCTTTTGATTGAGCTAGGGATTTGATCAATCCATGATTTTATATGAGAATCAGTGACAACATTTGTTTGAGGTGAAGTTCCCTGATCTTTCTTTTGCTTCTTTGTAGTTTTAGATTTTGGAGGCATTTTATTTAAAGATTGAAGTTAAAATTTTAAGATCTAGATTCTATTAGGGTTTTGTAGAGGATGAAAAGATGAGATAAAAAATGAAGAGATGGTTTAATACAGTGAATAAACAGTAGGCCGTGACAGGCAGAAAAACATTTCAGACGTTTCGAATGGTGAGACGTACGTCTGGGCTTTTTAATCTTTCTGTATTATTTTAGGCAAAGAGCTATCCCAGACGTCTGGCCACCTATAGGCAGACGTCTAGTACTCACAAAGTAGGGGAAGAGAGCGGAATTTCCATTCAAAACTATAATCCAAGTCTTTAAACAAACGTCTGGGTAGAAGAGTTAGACGTCTGGCTCTTCGAGTCTGTGATAACCCATGAGAAAAATCAAACGTCCTGCTCTATATCTCAGACATTTGGTTTGACAAAACAACGATAGTTTGAATTTAGTAGAGACTTCAGATTGCTATTATTATTATTATATAATTTTTTAATTTTATTAATTATAATCATGAATAGTTTTTAAACTTATTATAACAAGAATATGTAGATATGAAATATAGTTATTGATAGAAGAACAGTATTATTTTTTCTCTAATAAATTTGGTTCCACCTTTGTATCTTCTTCTAATGATCGTAGCGGAGACCAAGAAGGAGGTACTATACTTAATTGGGCTTTAGATGTTCCTTCTCCCATAGTTTCCATGGAGTTATTCGATGAGCATGAGGAGGACTATCATATGAGGAGATCGTATATGAACATGATCCTCTGTAGGAGAGTGTCCACATATCGCAAGGATGCACTTTTCTAAAATGTTTAGATGATCTCCTTGATTTCATTCTGTATAGTACATTTCTTTTTGAACATCCATCATTTCTTTTTGATAATGATGAACATCGTCAATTTTTCGTGAAGAGAAGCATTTTCAAGATTAATACTATATTTGGCCTTTTTTCCTTTCGGAGAATAGCCGGCATGATACACAGGAGTAGGAGTGGGAACAATGTTTATGGAAGGAGACAATTTTGGTATTATTTTGGTGGGAGATGTATATGTACTGCCAATAGAAGGTAAGGAGAAATCAATGGCTGAGTAAGTCGAATCGTGATTAGACGACATTACATATTTGTAAAAAATTGTTTTAGAGAGTGAAAGATTATATGGTTAAAATTTTCTATCTTTGAGATATATATATATATATATATATATATATATATATATATATATGCATACATACATATATATATGTTTTTCAATTGCTAATTAAGGAAAAAAGTTATTTGTTAGTTAATGAAATTTATGGTTAAAAAATTGTTTTTATTAAAACGATTTGTGGTGTTCAGAAGGTTTTCAAAAGGAAAGGTGAAGAAGGTTTTTGTTTGTTAGCTTTTCTGTGTAACCATATAGGATAATTTAGAATATATAGTTTAGTTTATTTATTCATTATATGAACAAATTCCTAAGTTTCGTCTAACTTTTACAAATGATTGTTCATTTAATGGTTTGGTGAATATATCAGCAATTTGATTGTCGATGTTAACAAATTCAAGGGAGATAATTTCTTTTTCTTCATTATCTCTTAGAAAATGGTATCGTATGTCTATATATTTAGTTCGAGAATAGTTAAATGGATTTTTAGACAAATTGATAGCACTAGTATTGTCGTAGTATAAAGAGGTTTTTTTAATTATTTTACCAAAATCTCTAAGTGTTTATTGCATTTAGATTACTTAAGCACAAGCTAAGGCGGCAGAGATATATTCTTCTTCACACGTCGAGAGTGAAACACAATTTTGCTTTTGCTAAACCACGAAATTAGAGACTGACCTATAAAATGGCAGTTACCACTTGTGCTTTTTTGTCTACTTATATCCTCCGAAGTCTGCATTACTATATGATATGAGTTGGAAAGTCGTACCTTTAGGATAGAATAAGCTGTAATCTTTGGTGTTAGTTAAGTAATGTAAAATTCGTTTGACTACTTGATGATGTGATTCCTTAGGTTGAGCTTGAAATCAAGCGCACAAACTGACACTCGCCATTATAATAGGTCGACTAGCTGTTAAGTATAATAAAGAGCCGATCATAGTACGGTAAGATTTTTAATCATAGTCTTTTCCATTTTCGTCTTTGTCTAAATATAAAGTTATGCTCATAGGAGTTGGTTTACTAGTGGTGTTCTCCATTCCGAAACGTTTAATTAAATCTTTACAATATTTTTCTTGATTTATAAAAATGCCATTGTCCAATTTTTTTATTTGTAATCCAAGGAAAAAATTTAATTCTCCTATGTGTGACATTTCAAACTCATTTTTCATTATTTCGGAAAATTCATTACATAAACTTTCATTAGTTGACCCAAATATGATGTCGTCAACATATATTTATACAGCTAATATATCATTATTTTTATGTTTTATAAATATTGTAGTGTCTATTTTGCCGGTTTGAAATCCAAAATTTTGTAGATGAGTTTTTAATCGATCGTACCAAGCACGTGGTGCCTGTTTTAAACCATATAAAGCCTTTTTGAGTTTAAAAACATGATCTGGATATTGTTCGTGGAAAATAATGGCGGTTGTTTTACAAAAACTTTTTCTTTGATAAAACAGTTTAAGAAGGCACTCTTAACATTCATTTGATATAAATTAAAGTTATGATGACAGACAAAAGTAAGTAGAATACGAATTGCTTCGAGACGAGCTACGGGAGCAAACGTCTCTTCCTAATCAATTCCCTCTTCATGGTTGTAACCTTGAGCCACTATCTTGCTTTGTTACGAATAATATTTCCATTTTCATCTTCTTTGTTTTTGAAAACCCATTTTGTTTCTATTACAGATTGATCCGATGGTCTAGGAACGATTTTCCATGTATTATTACGTTCAAATTGATTTAATTCTTCTTGCATTGCTAAGATCCAAGAATCATCTTTGGATGCTTCTTTATAATTTTTAGGTTTTGTATTTCAGATAAAAGCAACGTGACTCATTTGATTTAATTTATTTCTAGTGAATCGAGAATTCAAGTCTCGAATTATATTATCCAAATGATGATTTTTTAATATTCGTGTGGGTGATCTTAAAACATTCACATTATTATCGGAGGACGAATTGTTCACGTTATTTGTACTTTCATTTTGATTTTTAGTTAAAATTTCATCTTCATGTTCTTTAATAGTTTTTTGGAAATTTTCATCAAAAGACACATGTAAGCTTTCTTCTATAATATTTGTTCGTTTATTATAAATTCTATAAGCTTTACTACGTTCTGAATAACCAATGAAAATTCCTTCGCCGGCTTTAGGGTCAAATTTTCTAAGATTATCTTTAGTATTTAAAATTAAACATTTTGACCCAAAATCTATGAAATACGAAACTTTTGGTTTCTTTCCATAAAATATTTCATAACATGTATTTTTAGTCATAGGTCGAAGTGTGATACGATTTAATACATAATAGACAGTGTCAATAGCTTCAGTCCAAAAAAGTTTGGATAAATTACTACTATTTAGTAGTGTTCGTGCACAATCGTATAAAGTTATGTTTTTCCTTTCAACTACACCGTTTTGTTGTGGTGTTCGTGGAACTGAATTTCTTTTTGTTACAAAAATCAGCGAAAGTTCATTTTCAAATTCTTCTCCATGATCACTGCGAATATTTTTATTTTTTAAATCCAGAAATTAGTAATCTGTTTTGCAAAGATTTCAAACATTCCAAAAGTGTCTCTTTTATGTTTTAAAAATAATGTCCAAATATATCTTGAAAAATCATCTACAATTACGAACACATATTTGTTATGATTTATTGATCGTACTTGGGTTGGTCCAAATAAATCTAAGTGAAGTAATTCTAATGGTTGCTTAGTAGATATATTATTTTTAGATTTGAAAGAACTTTTCTTTAACTTTCCCATTTGAAAAGTGTCATATAAATTTTTAATTTTGTAGAGACCTCTAACTAGATCATGTTTTGCTAGTATGTTAATATATTTAAAATTTATATGATAAAAACATTTGTGCCAAATCCAAGGATCATCATGATGTGCAGCTAGACATAAATCTATATTATTTTTAATGTTCATACTTAGGATATATATATATATATATATATATATATATATCAATTTCTAAATCCTTCAAAGAGTAAATTTTTGCTTTGATCGAGAATTTTACATTTGTCTTTTTCAAATTTTATTTCGAACCCTTTATCACACAACTAACTTGTACTAAGAAGATTATGTTTTAGGTTTTCTACTAATATTAGAAATAGTAGGCGAGTTAGAGATACCGATATTGATGACTTCTCCAATTCCAATGACGAAACCTTTTGAATTATCGCCAAAAGTTACAGTGTCATCATAAATGTACTTCATATTTGACAGCATGTGAGCATTTCCTGTCATGTGCTTGGAGCATCCATTATCTAATATCCATTTCTCTTTATTTTTATATTTGGATACCTGCAAAAATTATAAAAGTTTAAATTGATACCCTTTTTACATTTGGGGTCCTAAGTGTTAGTAGATGAGGGTAACCATACCCATGATGGTATGGTACCTTTTGAAATATAATTATTATTGTGAATCACTTCTTTCATATAATTACATATATATTTCTGTTTAATTAGGTTATTATTTGTTTTAGGAATCCATATTTTAATCATTTTTGAATTTGAGATTAAATTCTCATTTTTAGAAGAAGGTTTTTACATCTTAGTATAAATCTTACTATACTTTGTAATTTTTGTCTTATTATCAAATCCTAGTCAATTTAGATTTTTGAATGGCTTAGAAATTGTAATTAAATTCTCCATGTCTTGTTTTCCTTTGTTAAAATTTGTAACATTATTAGTAATTTTATCCAACTTGTTTTCAAGATCATTAATTTTGGATTTTGAAGTTTCTAGATTATCTTTTAAGATAATGTGTTCCTTAGAAATTTTATTTATTTCTAGTTTAACTTTTCCCGATTCACAAGATAACTCATCATTTTTAATAGACAGATTCTTGCACTTTTCTTGAAAATTTCTAGTACTTCTTCTGAAATAGATTTTTCATCTTTTAGTAAGCATATTTCAAGTTCCAATTAATTTATCTTAGCAACATATTACTTATTTAATTTCTAAATTTCTCTATATTTGTCATCAAGTTCCATGCTTACTTCTAAAATTTCATCATAAGTAAGGTCGAGACATACATCATTAGTGTGTGCCATGAAATAGAGATTTGCTTGCTCTGTATCACTTTTATTGTCGCTATCGGATGAAGACAAAGAGTCAGAGTCATCATGTGACTTGGAATGAGTTTTGGGAAATCATTCTTTATATGTCTGAACTGATCACATTCAAATCACTTGATCGAAGTTTGATTTAATGAATTTGACTTTCTGCCATTTTCGAATCTCGTCATTTTCTTGAATTTCTTAAATTTGTTGTAGTTCTTGGCAATGAAAACAATTTAGTGTTCATCCTATTTAGAATCTTCATGGCTTGCCTGAAATGCTATGTTTTTCTTTTCATGATTTTGTTCTTTTCTGGTCTGCAAATTAGCTTCATGCGACATTAAATTTCCAATCAACTCTTCAACTTTGAGTTCAGAAAGATCATTAGCGTCTTCATTAACTAATACTTTTCTTTCCCACTCAATTGTTAAAGAGTTGAGAATTTTAGATACTAAATCAAAATCAGTAAACTTGACTCCTAGTGCCATAAGGTCATTTTTTATAGTTTGAAATTTGGAGTACATGTCAATAATTGGCTCATTTTGTTTCATTTTGAAAGATGAGAATTGATTTTGTAAGATTGTTATTTTTGTTTTTTTGGCCTTAGTTGTACCTTCATATGTAACTTGTAAAGTACGCCATATATCATAAGCAGTGGTACATAACATAACATGTGAAAATTCATTTTTATCAAGAGAGCAAAAAAGTACATTCATAACTTTAGCATTATTAGAAGTAGTGGTATTTTGTGCATCTTTCCATGTGCTAATATTTGTTTTAGGCACTACATACTTAATTTGAGTTGATGACCATATTTCTAAACCATTTGCTTCCATGAAAATTCGCACACGTTTTGACCAATATGCATAATTAGATTCAGTGAATAGAGGAGGACGTGCAGTGACTGACCTTTTTGAAAGATACTTGCCATGTTAACAGGTTTAAAATACGTGTTAGTGTGATTTGAACTAACCTAGCTCCGATACCAATTGAAAGTATATATGGATCATATACTATATGACAAGTAATAATTATATATGCGATAGATTAAGATAATGAGATAACAGTAAAATGTAAAAGATCACACCAGAAATTTTATACTGGTTTGGACCTCCCGTCCTACGTTAGTCCCGAAGCTCCCCTTCGAAATTCCGCTAACCGATTGCCCTCGCTTCGCCCGGAGGAATAGGATTTTGATACAAGAGAATTTCTTTGACAAGTGTGTGTTCTAAGTAACACTGATTTTGTCTACATGTACAATTTCTTCCGATAATCTCCTTGGTTAATGTATACGTGTATGTGCTTGAGAATATAGTAGGGTTTAAATCAAAATGAATATAATTTTGATTGTATATTTTGAAAGCAAGAAGGAAAAAGTAAAATCTAAGATTTAGAGATCAAGATGATAAGTTCTTTTAAACCCAATCTTATTCTACATATTTATAGTTGTAAAGAGTTGTGATAAATCATTGCTTCTATTTCTCTTTTGAGCTAGTGTTGCTTCTGTTCAGGTATGAAGAGATATGGAGAAGAGAAATATACACACCTTTTCAGATTTGGAAGTTTTTCCTTTTAAAAAAAACCCCGAAGACAAATCCAGATGTCTAGATTGTGATGACCAGACGTCTGGTCATGTATTATCTGGAAAAATTCCAGAGGATCGGACTAGACATCCAGGGGCACAGTACCGGATGTCTGGATTTAGTAAAATGCGTTTTCTGTGTAAATATGTGTGTATTTTTTATCGTATACAAAATCTAGGGAGATTTTACAAATTATTTCTAAGATTTATATACAATATTAATCTCTCTACTGTTGTGATCCATGCTCCATGCTTCGATTTGTATTCTCAAGTATCTGCAAAAATAAGATACGAGATATATATGTACAATTGTAGTTATATGGTTTGTTGTCATCAAAACTTGTAGATAGGAGTTCCTAACAGTGATGACTTCTTATATCCTATATTATTCAACTAAACTTTGCATAGGCTCTTCTTTACCTATTTCATGTGCGCCCAAAAAATATCAAAGGATTTTGATCAACCAAATACCAAGTGTAAAGAGTTAGCAGTCAATCAGCAGAATAGACCAAGTGATAAAGAAACCATCACCAATATTAATTATCTACATAAAGCAACAGCATGGGACACCTAGAAATCAAGTGGCAAGACAGGTGCAAAATAGTTCGACCTCATTGGATTGAATCACAGAGGTCGATATGACATGAGAGCTAAGTACAGACATCTCTAGTTTATCTAAATGAGGTCGCGACTTCTTGCACTCAGCTAGGCCGATTTCGGACTTTACCCCAACTCTCTATTTGGCCCAATGAGACTACTACTTCTATAAATACGAATCATAAAGCAACCAAAAAAGGATCTAGTTTCTGCCATCAGTACGCAAAAGCTCTGTCTCTTCTTCAGCTCTTTCCTCTACACCATAGTCACCAAGGCAGCTATTATAGGCAATTCTAGGACTTAAAATCAGAGACTTAGAATCAGTCTAACCCCTGTACTTGTGACTTATTTTCTCTTAAATCCTTTGTAGTTTCAATCAAATCTATAAGCAACAAATCTATAAAGTGGACGTAGGCCTTAACTCGAGTGTTTACTCGTCGTTTAGGCCGGTGAATGACATTTCTGCTCATTGTAGTAACCCCTGGGGATCTTCGCATCTGGGTAGTACCAGGACCCTTGTGCCTTGGACTGCCCGCCCTATGACCCAAAATGAAAAACAATCCTTGTGACGAGACACGAACATTCCTCATGCTGCTATTATTGTCGAACCACTATAAAATCACTTGTCTCTCTTTTACTTTCTTTTAATTTATTACTATTTTCTATTATCTTTGCCCTATTCTAATAGAGCTGATATTTTCATATCATACTCTAAGTTGTTGGTCTGTTTTTTAGGTTAACACAATAGGAAAACATTGTAACATAGAAAAGCCTAGATATTGAATTATCCTTGATTTAATCCTTAACATACGGTGAATATCTCTTAACATAGTTAACTAATAATTAATAGTCGTAAATAATACGTAACACTTATTATTTATAAAAATAGTTAATTAATTAATTATAGCAATTTAATTATTTAGCAATATGAAAGAAGAAGAAAAAACATTTCACAACAACCATAATCATGTACATTATGTGTTTCAACGCCTAACAAAAAAATAACAATCACTAAAGAGTGTTACAACTAGTATTGCATAAAGCCTTACACTTAGATAAACATGGCAAACAACTGGTGACGCTGTCCTATTTGCATTATCTTGAGCTCCTACTTGATCACACGCACCTGCTTCATCATTGCATATTAATCGTTATTCACAGACTTACAGTCGACAGTAATTACTAAACTGCATGCATTGTTCCACACATTCCTTAGCTTTATCAAATTCATGATCGGCATGAACTGAAAGCTTGAAACCTCCAGAAGAATTTGATGATCTGAATCTCTTTCTAATATGTTTCTTATGAACGTCTTCTCTTTTGTTAAGTAGAAAAATCAAAAGTGAAAGAACGATGAGTAAGGGGTTTCACAAATCATTCAAAATCTTCATTTCATTTTCATTCTTCGATTGGGAAGGCATGGAGTCATTCATAGTCCAATTATTAGGAAAGAGAGAATCTTCCCAATTCGAGGTATCAGTAGCAGGAGTGGGATTTGATCAAGTAACGGTAAACCATTCAATGACTCATTTGTGCATCCTCGGTCTCACCTGCCCTAGTAGATCACTTCCCTTTAAGTAGCCATCTTTATAAATATCCGCTGCTTATATTCCAAATCAATGATTGGCATAACTACCTGTTCAATATTCACTAGACCTAAGATTTAAGTCTGACTCGCTTCATCTTACACCAGACGTGAGTGTTATGTTCCTTCTGAACCTTGAATTTTCTACCATTTGCATGATCATAAAGTGACCATAGTGTTCCTTCGGACGTAATCAGACGTAAGGACAGTGATCGCTTGATGGAACCATTCTAAATATCTAAGAACATGGGGTAATTATTGTAGGTAATATCATTAGTATGTTAACACTAAATTCTCGAAGTTATTGAGTATGGATGCAAAATAATATCAAAAGCATTAGCAATGGTAAATTACTGATCATCTTTATTAGTAGTTGTAATATAGTTACTAATATTTTTAGTAAGATCGCAAACTTTCCAAAATATTTTTGTTTTAAATGTGATCACAAATTTGGTCGGGATTGGTCAAAACCAAAACATTTCTTATATGATCATCTCAAATCACCTTAAAATGTAATCGGAAGGGGTTGGGATCGATTAAGATTAAATAAAAAAAACACTATTTTTCTTTTCCATGCAGGTGGTGCATGTGACATATTCATGGGCTACTACCATTAAATTCAAAATGCTTAACATTACCAAGTGCAGCCATATGGTTGTCTCAACTCGAAGGTTCAACTATTCACATTTGGGCTCATCTTTTTGAGATCTTTTCGCTTGAGGGTGCTTTGATTTTGTGCTTCAATGAATATACTAAGAAGTTAGGAAGGTTCGAGTATGTTAAATTCTTGGTCCCTAACAAAGTCTTGTCTCACCAACTATGTGTACTTCTTTTTAGCAGCCTCAATGTTGTCAACGTTTCCTGTTATTGAAAACTTTATACTTCACCTCTTGTAAAGTACTTAATCACAATGTTGTTGATTCTTCGCTTTCTCCCTCCTTCATGTCACATCCACTCATTTAGAACGACATTTTATTTCAGAGTTAATAATTTACAATAAATTAAGGAATCGCCCTTAGGGTATATATACCCCTAACTCTCTAATTACATAGTGCATCCCTTATGCATAATTCATCTTTCCTTACATCAAGCAGGAGGGATTGTAGTCACTTGATCGAACCATTCAAAATATGTAAGAATATGGGCTAGTTATTATAATTAACTCTATTAGTACCTTAATGCTGAATTTTCGAAGCTATTGTTAAATATAACGGTAAAATATAATACCAAAAACATTGACAATGATAAATTTATTGATCATCTTTATTAATAGTTGCAATATAATTACTAACTTTTAGTACGATCGCGAACTTTCCAAAATATCTTTATATTCAAATGAGATCATGAATTCAAACCTTATAATCATTCACTTATTTTTAAAACACACACACACACATGTTTGTGATGCCAATTCTTATTCCCATAAAAACATTTATATCTTTTTATATTTGTTACAAATTATATTTATTTAGACTTAATAAAAATTTTGGAATTTAATTGCTTAGATCATTGTAACTTTATACATTGATACTTATGTATGGATGTTTGTTTATTATTAATCCACAACATTATTCCTCTAGATAATAAAACATACATTCGAAAGATGCTTAACATGTCTTATGATTTTGTAGTCATGCTTAAAATGATATTTATTTTGCTTTTAAACTTTAATGTTTATAATGATCAAGTTTAAAATGTCCTTTTTAGCGAAGCATCATTGTATACATTCGAAAATATGCGCCAATTCTGTAACATGTACCTAGTACCAAGCATCTTCGTTACGTTTTTTATAATAAGTGTGATATCAAAGGCTCCTACGAATCCATGCACTTTAATTTTTTTTTTACCACATTTTCCTTGAACCACCATTAGAAATTATAGTTGTAGGTACTCGAGATTGTAAAAGCTACTTGGTCGAGAATTTTCTAAACCAAATATTTCTTATATGTTAGTGCTATTTCCCAAAAAAAATTAGGGGTGATTAAGTCTCCTTTTGGATTGTTACTTATTGGGTTATCTATCATGTTATAAATTTTGTTGTTTTCATTCGTAGTTCAGAGACAGTTGTTTCCCTTTCTTCTTGTTTAGTAGCTATTGTTTATTATCTTCAGTCTTGCACTTCAACTTATTATTCTCTTATGTAAAAAGATTGGAAATCGTTCAACGTCTCTCATCTTGCATAAATCATAGACGATATTCATATTTTTATTTATAAAAGATACAAGTACATAAAATGAGCGATCTAATCAAAGGATGGTATCATTATAAACTTTAGAATGTTCTTCCTTCTTATTCAGATTAATTGAAATTACAACATTTTGAATGGTGTATAAAAGAACGGTGTCAATGAAAAAAATTTATTACTTAAATTTTGGATTCTAAAAACTTCATGTTTTTTTTTATTTGAACCTTTTTTGTGTTTCTTTTTGTTTTTTGTTAAAATATATTCAAAGCATGTTTGAATTGTTGAATAATAAAAATAAAAGAGATGAAAATGATCCAAAGAAGCTAAAGTTCATACAATAGAAATTTTCTTTTGTCAGTTGCAAAGCAGAGCACCCAATCCGAACAAATTTTCTATTATGCTTATGCTTAATGACATCCAAAGTGTAAAAAGTTGGAGTTCATGGAGTAAAGAGAAACAGATAGATAATTATTTAGTCTTGGACATAACACTCAGTACCTTTGAAAATGAAATTAGCATGACTATATTGCAATCGATAATTTTCGTCCATCCCCAAAGGTTAGCATAATGATCCTTTTAACTTATGCACCTAGATTTGCATAACCGCAAAGTTATTACACATAAGTTTAGATATATTTGGGAGAAATTTTTACTTTGTGGGGGTTTGTCGAAAGAAAGAGAGGAAGAAGGTAGATTTATTTACTATTTTTTTAATCAAAGAAGAGAGCAGAAATGGAGAATGAAATAAACAAAGTTTATTTTCTCTCCCTACTTTTCCCTCAAAGTAACTAATGCTAATAAACTGACATACTAGAAATGGAAACATTTGAACATTAATATAAAAAACAGAATGTTAGGCTGATGAAAAGATTGAGATTTTTAAAGTTATCCAATATTCCTCCCCAAATATAAGAAAAGTCAAAGAAGAATGTCGTGGACAAAGGAAAAATTTCATACATAAGTAACAATACATTCTATTTGAATTGATACATAAAAAAGTGAGTTTACAACTTAATATAATTTGTGAATTTCTACCGAACTATAAATATTTGGGGTTTTTCAACTTAGCCTAAGTAAAGAATTTCCCTTAGGCTACAATGATCTCGGTTGATACCTCACTACACATGTATTACACATTTACACAAATTCCATGATAAACATGTATTTTTAATGGTCATGTGCTCATCTTGAGAACTCGAGAGTGCGCTTGAGAGATTGTCTAGATCTTCCATAAAAAAGATGTCAACATTCAAAATTAAGTAAGTGAATTCATCAAGTGCGTTTCTTTGGAACCACCACATAATGACTATGGACTCGTTAGCTTTAAACTAAAACATAAGATCAATCAAGTGCATCCCAAAAGCACCACCGACATTGATTATGGATTTGTTAAGAATAATAAGGCATGATCTCAGAGAAGTCGATAGAATATATCAAGTGTATCTCAAAAGCACCACTAATATTAGCCATTGATTCAAAGAGTGTAGGAATTTCAATCTCAAAATCATTTAAATTCATTATGCGCGTGCCAAAAGAACCACCGAAGCAGGTTATGGATTTGATAAGAGCAAGAAGCTCAATATTAGATTAGTCGATACCAGATTATTTTTCCTATTTGACACTTACTCCCTATTGGAATGTTTCCATGTTCGACACTTACTCCCCACCCAACCATTTTTAAAGTTCAACACTTACTTCCTAATGGACTTTTCTTTTGTTCCTTTCTAGATGGATCTTCCTTTGTCACAACTTCTTTGTTTTAAGTAAAAATTAAGAAAAACTTGGACCAATAGCTTTGTGCTGCCGAATACCTTTGGATTATTCATTTGGGTAAAGGTAGATGGTAAATCTTCAAGGTGGGTCTAAAGTAGATTAGATAGTGGATTGGTTTAAAGATGACCAAATCTTTCAATCTACAGCTCGGATTGAGATATAGTTTCCACCAAGGTGCATCTTCTGACCTAAACCATGTTTTCTAATATGTTTGGGTCTATTTTGAGACTGTGCAAAATTTACTTTGAACACTTTGTCCCCCAAAATGCTTTATGGATACAAATTGCGATTTGTTTAGGATCCAATCATAGTGGGGTAATGGTGCGGTCGAGGTAGAATTCCATAATGCTCAAATGCATCCATTCGTCTAACTTATAAATCAAAAGGTACCTGACTCATTGGGGTAAGAACAATTGTTCCCGCCAAGTCATAAGTATTTTCTCCCATTCTTTTTGGTTTCACATATTCTTGTAGCAAGGAACTATTATGCCTCTTGTACTTTTATCAAATATCACCAATGTAACAATCCACTATTCCGTACAGTTTAAGTTGACAATAAACCATGCATGTCCAACCCAAATTGAACGGAAAGGCGGATAGTAAGGAAAAAGAAAGAAGGAAGAAGAAAGAAGAGAGAGAAGATAAAAAAAAAAAAACTAAGAAACAAAATCTCATATCGCAATGAATAGTCTATAATATACAATAAATCTTTACACAAAAGCAAAACTATAATACACACACACACACACAAAGACATTAATCAGTTTATGCTAACCTATTTCAACCCGGATAGTTATAACAACATATCCTCACAATTGTTGACAAATACAACAATGAATGCGGCTAAAAAATAACCATATACGCGAAGACGTCTCTAGCCTCCCACTCGTCTCCTGAAGCTCAAACCATCCATTCTAAATCTGTAATATGCTCGGTCCGTCCTGACCATTATAATAAAATAACACCCGAGTCTGGAAAACCAGCGTGAGTAAACACGCTCAAGTGGAATACAAAGTTATAGAAACCTTTGAAATCAAAAGTATCTCGTAAGACCACGTCGCACATAACACAGATGGGTTTTTACCTTATGATAACAAAAACATTTTATATAGAAAATCTGTTGATATTATAATAATGTCTAAGGATGAAAACAATAATAATCAAGTAGCTATGATGCATGTGAGTGTACATCACAACAATACTAGGTATACAATCAAAACCGATGAGGCACATTCGCTAATTGCGTAGGATTCCATGGAGGAGCCCCCGGTACTTCGAGAAATGGTCCCCGTACACAAGGATCAGAGATATCCTTCTGAAGTAGCATACATTCCTAGTGATGTACCATAGGAAAAACATAGCTAGTCTCGCTAAGATCTAGTGCATCGCCCCATGCATACATAACAACTATAAGTAACATCTAGGTGGAGATGACTGTCCCTTATGGGTTTGCCAACCCTACTGGTCATGCCTCCTATCTCCGATTTAGTCATTACCGATGATGAGGCTACATCCAGCATTCTAGCTCACCTGTCGCCACCAAAATAAATCATGGAATCCCATATGGATTCTCATACCCAACGGGTCTCGGAACCACACATGAATTCTTACATCTCAATATATCAAGAAAACTCCTCCGTAGAACCGTATATGGTTTCAGAGTGATTTTGATTTTCGAGTCGCTCTTACAAGTACACTCCTGCGCTTCCCTAGCACTTCAAAATCCAATCATCGATTTTCCAGAATGCTCAATACCGGTTCTTTAGGATATAATCAAACAATACATAAAAATAGGGATCACCCTTTAACCATTTAAGTGGATGGAACTCCTCGTCATTTGTCCTAGAAGAACAAAACGTACAATATAGCATCACCGATGGTAATTGTACGATATAATTCCCGTGTTTCTCTTAGATATTTCCAAAGTTAAAATCCTTCAGCTTAATTAGGGAATATTTCCATACCACTAAAATTAAGAAGGATACATATTTAAGCCAAGGTTTGATATTCGTTTATTTAATTATCAAATAAACAAGAATTCAAACATAGATTTCATTTCCCATGGAAGTCACTAAGCCTCTCAAATCAATGTTCCATTAACTTAAAATAATCTTTCGAATATTTATTAAAATATTCATATACTTATCTCGCTGGTATAAGTATATTCACAAATCATTTCTTCGAAAATACTTGAAAACGTTTAAAAATAGATAAGGAACACATTGTTCTGCATCAGCCGTGGATCGTAGTTTACTCAATGGTTACGTCGCTATCCCAGCGAATTCATAGTAAAATGTAGGCAATCTCTCCCCCTCTATTTACTCCATGAAAATCAACCATTTCTTCCTAAAATCTCTTTATTCATAAATATCTCAAAATCTATTTATAAAACTTCTTTATTATTTTCCAAATTTAATTAAGAAAAACACTCTTTATAAATCTCAAACCATTTATAAAACTTCTCCTTTTGGATCTCTAAAACCTACTTATAAATCTCCTTATAATTCTCTAAAACCAATTATAAACCCTTTTATAAATCTCTAAAAATCATTTATAATCTCTTTTATAAATTTCAATCACTTATAAATGCTTTTTGTACATTTCTAAAATCATTTTTAAATCCTTTATAAATCCATAAAATCATTTATAAAAATCCTTTTGTAAACCTATAAATCCATTTCATAAACTTGTTTCTAAATATCTAACAATTTATAAAACTCTTTCACCTTGTAAATAATCTTCCCTTAGGTCTTCAAACCATTTTATAAGCTCCCCTTATAAAATCCAAGTCTGTTTATATAGCTCTATTGATTAATCTAGAACATTTATAAATAAACAATAACATTTTCTTCTAATACTATTATATAAGAATAATGATCGGTAATAAACATTATAAATAAATAATATTTATTAACTTTAAAACATCTTAAAATAATAATTAATAATTTCGAAGACATTATTAAATAAACAATAATAATTTATCTTCAACGTTATTTTAAATAATAGTGATAACTAATTTCCAAAACCTTATTAATAAATCCTCATTTGCCATATTAATCATTTAAATAATTAACTTTCAAAATATTAATATAAATAAATGACTTTAAAGCAATATTAATATAAATAACTTTAACAATATTGATATAAATAATTTTAAAACAATATTAATACAAATTATTAATCTTTAACAATATTAAATATAAACAAGTAACTATTTAAAAACAATGTTAAGTACAATAAATAACTTTTTAAAACAAAGCTAAACAAAATAATCTAACTTAGAAAAAATAGGTAAAAAGGTTGGAATAAAATGGAAACTAAATCCTTTAAAACAAAATATTTCTGAAACCCAATTCCGAATTAAAAATCTTTTTCTATTTCAAAACCCATTACCAACTTAATTGGCAATTTATAGTATTTTGGTAATACTAATTTGAGGCCAATAGCTAACAAATGCTTATCCAATATCGATATTGATTTTCTATCACTACTGCGTTTGAGTTGAACATATAACAATGTCATAACCCATAGATTTAACATATAGATTTAATAATAATCATATAACAAGAATATTATTGAAAACATTTCAACAAAAGCAAGGAATCCTGTTGAATCCCTCCAACTTGTTTCCAGCTGCATCACAACTAATATATATATATATAAATGTGTATATATATATATCAACACATATATATGTAAATAAAATCAACAGTGGTGAGGAATCCTGTTGGATCCCTCTAACTATCTCGCAGCATCACAATCATGATAGAATTACATAATATGGGTCGTCCGCTCAATGGGCGGGAATAAATCCAAACCAATTGATAAAAACAGTAATTCATCCAAACATCCAACCAACAATTTTTATCCATTATAAATATTACTGGTTAGCCAAAAAGATGAGTTTAACTCACAGAAATTTCTGTTGTCATGATGGCGTTCTGGATTCCGTCTAAATTGAACGACGTTCGATTTAGCGCAAAATTCAACTAGACGCAAATCAATCCAATCCAACTTTATGTCGTAGTTCTCATTGATAGGAATGTAACACAACTCGTCGTGCTTGATTCTAACCTCGTATGAATTTATTATTGCATCAATACGATTCATAATTTAAATAATATAATTATATATAATAATTATAGCATAAACTAATTACCATAATATCAAATACTAATCCCTCCTCCCCTTTCATCTCGTACGCAGCTACTATTAGCCAAACTTCATTTGAACCTAGCCACTGCCATGTGGCTTCCACCACAATCCCCACCCGCCTCTAACGCCACCAGTCACGACACAAAAGGCACAACGTAGCTCCGTCGCGACCCCCAAAACCAAACGTCGTTCAGCCCAAGAATGTTGTAGCTACGATTGCCTACGCGCCACCCAACTTCGACCGAAGGTGGCCCTTTCCATCCTCTATAATCCCTATTCAGATCCCGCCACCACTAGCGCCATCAACAGCGCGAAATCATGTGAAAACCGTCGCAACGTTTATCTACGAACTGGTGCCGCCTCGCTATGTCGCAGCACAATCTAATCGTTAGATACACTACACTCGACTTCGTCGATAATTCTCTAGTTAGGGTCGAGGCACAAAAATGCACGAAGTAGTCCAAGATGATGAGAATCGTTGGATTAGGAAAATGTTGGTTTAGGTTTGCAATTTTTTCAAAACGAGAATCCTCTTCTCTTATCTAACGTGACTTATATAAGGGGGAAATATATAGGCTAAACGTGGAGAAGGCATGGCTGAACAGTATAGGTTATGGGTTGTGTATGGACAACGCTAACATATATGTATTTCATATTTTATTATCCCATTTTAAGCGCTCAAAAATCTCGAACTCAAACAAGGTATGCCACCTGGCGTTCTATATGTATCACCCCTATTTTGAACACAACGGAACTAGTCTCGAGACGTAATTCGATCATATGCAGAAGACAGCTTTTCAAACCAAATTATTATATAACCTTTTGAAATTAATTTCTACGCTTTTCGGTCTTGCATGATCAAAAGATACGTCTAATCGTCTCGAAAATCTTCGACATATAATAACCACTATTATGGACCAATGACACTGGTTTCATCGAAATTCGAGAAGTGCCATGGAAGGTTATTTTCATATATTCAAAACGAAATATTTTTTAAGGCCAAATAAATTATCTTTAAATTCAAATTTAAAAGTCTATTGCATCATTCTTATTTATTTCGAATTAAAAAAAGATCTCCAAATCATTTATAGTAATATAAAGTCCCAGGTTGGATTATTTAAACAAATTCCAATATTAAAATTACTATTCCAATAAACCAAAATTCACCATTCCAAATAAATCCTTATATTTGAATTTTTTAGCTATTTAACTTATAAAAATAATAATTCAGTGTTTAAATCAATTAAATATCTCAAAATCAAATTACTAAAATTCTTGGTCACTACATTCTTCTCCCCTTAAAAGAATTTTGTCCTTGAAATTTCTATTGTAAGAAAATGCCCAAACCCACTAACATTTCAAACAAAATTAGTTGGAATAGATTATCAAATTCTTTTAAGCTCTTTAACTTTCCAAAAATCAATTTGTTGAAACTTCTTTATCACACCTTTCCTAAATCTTAATTTTATTCATAGTTACTAACTAATACCATTCAAAGTTGCAGCATAAAAATCAAATTTTAGCCATCAAAATTTTCTTCAAAAGTTTTCAAAAAATTTCTAACGTCTTAAATTCACGGAAAATTTTGCCAGCACTTCCTTTGCGCAGCTAGATCAGGACAACTACAAATCGCCACTACAGGCCCGAACCAACAAAAGAAAATAAAATTCAAGTGGCTCAATCATAACCATGAAACCAACAACAAACACATACATATTTGTCAGGCAACCAAATTCTACTCGTGAAACTAAAGGCATCATACTAGCTTTACTTTTATATACTTGCATCTTATATTCCAATGATATCCAATCATATTATTTATAATCACATTATTATGCATTTTCAATTTTCAACATTTTATTTACTAAATTCTGTATAATGTACATATACCATTCGTATGCAATATCAAATCTGATCATTCGTGCCATCATACAATTTCACTTTCAAACTAGTATCATCCACGCGACCACTCTAATGTAGACCCAGATTCGATTCCTTGATTTGAAATCGTCATTCTCCTTGCATGGCCATATAATATGATAAAGAACTCCAAAATAAATTAAAAATCCATAATCAGTGTTCGCAATCGTGAATCGAGTGAAAAATTCTAAATCGGACTGATGTAAATCATCTTGAAATCATATATTCGAATCTAGATCAAACTGTTATGCGAATAAAATAATATATGTACAACTTACATATTTATTTCAATTGGTCTCTATTATTCAGATTCGTTTATTTGCATTTATTTATTTATAATCATTATTCAAATTCATTCATTACATAGTATATTCCTTCCAATACTAATATCTCTTAAGAACTATTCCATATTATTTTATGTTTGACAACAATTCACTTCATACTAAATTCATTTATGGATCATTTCATAAAATTTTACTTAAGTTTATAAACATTTTATACGACACATCTCATGATCATTTACACTTCATAACTTAAGTCCATATCTAATTCTATCAATGACATTTCAACCCATATTCAATCCACTAATTCATTTTGTTTGATTCATTTCAAATCAAATTCAATTTCATTCGACTCGTTTCATTAATTCACTTCATTCGCCTTTTACTTGAGTCAAATTTCCCTTGTAAATTCATTTTATTTAACTAAACTTAAGTTAAGTTTCATTTCAATTTTGCTTTTCTTTGCTTTAGCTTACTAATTTCCAAAATTTATAAGTTATAAAACTTATTTTCTCATATTTTCATAAAACAATTGAATGAAAATTTCTAGAGTTTGAACAACTTGTTCTTATTTCAAATTATTTTAAATCAATACTATAATTATTTCCTTTGTATTTCAAATCATACTTTTGAATTTTAAAATAAAACTAGTTTTACCAGAACAAACCCTAATTGTAGCAATTCCTCTCTTGAAAACCCAAGAATGAACGCCGATGATGCTGCAATCATCATCGAAATAATTTTCCAGCGATCGATGTGAGTTTAGTGCTTTCTATCTCTTTTAAATTACATTTAAATTATTTCTAGTCAAAAATAGTTTCCAAATAATATTATTATTTTCCAAAACGTTGAGAAAAAATTTTCAAAATCAATAGGATTTATATTCTCAAAGTCTCATCTTTCAAATCCTTTTACTTTATAAATTGCTTTTATAAACCATATTTATATAATTCCACTTTGGTTATATAAAAACATTTCTTAATTGTTTATCTTGGTTTACGTTATAATAACAACAACTTTATTAGAACACATCAACAAATAGCAATTGATAATAATTAGATATTATCATTTTCTGACAACCAAGCACACCATATATACTATAATTATTTCTGAACAATTATTCCTTTATATATATAATATAACCAAGGTAAAGTTGTTTCATTTACCCAATTTCAAAACTATACTATCTCAAATTGCTCTATTCAGGTTTTTAGAGACCTCTATCAATAATGTTAATTACTCGTATTGACCAGAATTCATAAGCCACTCAACATCTCAACCAACACAATATAAAAAATTTCATATCATGAAAAAATACGCGCTCATATATACACACTCAAACTCATTCTAGTGTGCTATTGACCCTATCTCTGATGGGTACCCCACCAAAGCCAAGGTTCTCGCTTAACCTTCAGCTTTGATACTACATGTAACAACCCACTTTTCATATAGTTTGAGCTGACAATAAACCACACTTTGATTCTCCAGTGGATTCCACCTCTGGGGATTCAATCTAGCTAAAGATAATCAAAGCCTTATAATCAAATATCTCTTGTAACAACAATCAGTCTATAGTAAAGCTATAAAGTGGACGTAGGCATCATTAACAGCCAAACCACTATAAAAATTCTTTGTCTTTTTTCTTTTACTGTTCTTTTTCTATGTTTATTATCTATGATATTGCTCTATCAGAATAGGGATGGTTCTTTCAATTCAAACCAAGGTGTTGGCCCATATTCTGGGTCAACAAATGTTATCTAATACGTATATACATATACATATTCATATATATAATTTAATGTAACATAAAATTATATTTCAATAGTATAGACACACACACACATATTTATGTGCATGCATGTATATGAATGACAATGTAAGATGGTAATATTTGTAAACACAAATATAAATAAATTTTAATTTCAATTCAATCTTGATTTTAAAATATCTTCCAATTCAAATTTTAAACTATATTGTAATAAATTACTTTTAATTGATATAAATCTTTCTATATATATAATATAAATATATATCCATATAACATAAATACATATATTTATATATTAAACTTCATGTTTACAAATCAAATATAAAAGGATGGGTGTGTGTGTGTATTTAAAATGAAAAATAGATAAATACATATATATTCATATGGCTTTTGGCCAAAAGAATTAATATTTTTGAATATACGGTTTTAAATTTGTTTAATATTTTTAATTTTCTATTTTAGTTAGAAAACATTTGTATGGAAATTGTTAAAATATATATGTATATAATATATATTTTTTTGAAAATTTAATTTCACATCATTTAAAATTTTGTGTTTGAAACATATATTTATCTGTATTATAATATTTGTTTCTTAATTTAAGTTAATACATTATATTTTAATATATATATATATGTATGTATGTATGTATGTATGTATGTATGTTTGTTTGTTTGTATGTATATATACGCAGCTCTATAAATTAATATGTATACATTTTTTTTTTAAATTTGTGATATTTTCATGCATATGATTGAACTAAATTTTATATGCAATATACATACATACATACATACATACATACATATATATATATATATAAACTAATTTTGTTTGAAAATCCTTTTTAAAATTATTTTCTAAATTCAATAATAATAATTATTATTATTATTTATCTTTCTTGGCCATGACATATATTTATATATATTTATATGTATATAATTTTTTTTATCATTATATATGTTCATATCCTATGTTGATAGCACAATATATAAAGATTCATGAAAATATATTTGATCTAGCCATGCATGAATCATATAATGGATAAATACATGCATACATACAAATACACATACACACACATAGATACAAATGAAAATGTTACCTCGTTGTTGCCTAGATATTACACCTAGAATCTTGAATCATTTGACTTCAATTGAATCAGAATTCAAATCCTTCCAAAAAGAGCTACCCGATTGAAAGCAATATGCACTATTATCCTTTTTTATTTGAATTTGTGTTTTTGATGCTTGAAATGATGGAGGAGAAGGACAGCTATGTTCAGCCAGATATGGATAAAGGAGAACTAAAAGAGAGAGAGAGAGAGATAGGGGGTTAGACCGTTTAAATAGTAGAGAGAGAGAAGCTAAAAGTTAATTCGGATCCACTATTTCCTTTTTCCATTTCAATCTCCATAAGACCTCATCACAAACCCCATAATCCCATATTATAGCCGGCTATATAGGAGCCCTCTATGGCCTTCATTTTATTCCAAGCCTGATCATATTAATATGCATTTAAATCTAATTTAAGCGCACATCGACATCGTATATCGTTACACGTGTGTACGACTTTTATATATCCACTATTTACAATACCAATTAATACAGATCAAATGAAATTTCATAATTAACATTAAATAAAATTGAATAATTTAATTAATTTATAACAATTCTAATTAAATAAGGTGGTAGTTAGAGTATTCAATATTTCGGTTGTGTGACTCTTATATGTAAATTTGATCAGTGGTTAATATTGAATAATTCAAATATTATTGTTAACGTCGCTTTAGCTACTGGTGTGATATTATGTTCAAATTTATTGCTTATATAGCTTCGGTAAATCCAATTTAGATTATTGTAAGTCATATCGGGTAGTGATAATTATTTACACAAATTTTCTTCACCAAAACTATATCATATTAGGACTTATGGAATATGGTAATGGTCAAAATTCCAATGTCGTCCATATTCAACTTGTATATTTGAATCATAAAGTTTTTGGTTCACCAATAACAATTATTATTAATCGAAATGCTTAGGCCATACACTTTGAGTTGACTTTGGTTGACCGTAATACTAATCTCATATAGACGGGTTATCCATTGAATAGTATTTCACTTCCAATGCTTCTACCGGACCTAACACAATACCACGATGGGTGTCATGCCACGATTTAAGTATAATCAAAGCGGAGTTTCCATATTAAAGCTCGATATTATTCTCAAGTTGGGAGAATTATGTAATATTATCACATCGATATTTTCCTTTTTGACCTTAATTATATTATCTAGCATAAAACAATCATACGAGCAATGTCAAAGTTATCCAGTAACTATCAGTACGTAACCCCATGGTGTCCCCAACATCCATAAGTAATACACTATCCAACATTTTGAAAGCGTTTCATACTCTAGTCTCAACGGATATATCGATTCCTAATCTCAATACACCTAGACTAGAATATTTAAAATGATGTGTTTATAATATATTATAATAAATTACTCATGATTATAACACATTGTAATTACTATCATAAATGCAATATTTATGGATTTTCTACTAAATATACCTGAATTAAATAATAAATTAATACAACACATTGTAACAAGTAATAGTAGAAAGAAAATACCTTTATTTCGAACGAGATTTTATTACAGAGTCAATAACTTATACTAAATTATAGAATTTCCCCTTGGGCAAATCTCTAGCTCTATCAATCTCTCAATTACACTTAGGGCCAATTATGGAATCTAAATCACGTCCCTGGTATCTACTCTTTGTATCATGACCTTTTTCTTCTCAACAAATTCTCTAATTAGGTGGAACTTTCAAAGAATATATCGAATTTTTTATGTGCTCTAGACACTTTTGCGATCTACACTGATGCATTGTTGTCACAAAACAATGCCATTAGATTCTCCATTCCAAGAATCCTAACTCACTTAAAAACGACGCATCCAGACCGCTTTTTTGGGGCCATGTACTCGGCCTTCATCATGGAATCACCTACCATTTCCTATTTGAAACTTTTCTAATTGATAGCCCATTATTGATGGTAAAGACATAAACCAATACTGACCCACTATCATCCATATCATTCTGAAAGCTAGATTCAGTATATCTCTTCATAAGAAGGTCTTCATTCCCATATATCAGGAACAAGTCCCTGGTATTTCTTAGCTCTTGTAGTATATACTTTACAGCTATCTAATGCTTCTCTTTAGGATTAGACAGGTAGCATCTTGACATCCTAATGCATATGTCACATCCGATCTAGTACATAGCATAATGTACATTATGGAACCGATTGCCGAATCTTATGGAACACACTTCATACACTCCTCCTCATTAGTTTGAGGAGCTTCCTTCTTAAAAAGCACGAATCCGGATTGGGTTGTAACATTTCCATGCTTGGAATTCTTCATACTGAACCTTTTCAGTATGGTATTATATACAGGGATTTGGACAATCACAGTGACTTATTAGATCTATCTCTATAGATATTTATACTTAGTACATAGGCTGCTTCTTTCAAATCCATCATGGAGAAGTTCTTGAAAAATCAAGCTTTCACCGATTGTAATAATGATGCCAATCAATAGAGCATCATTAACGCATATGACAAAAAATACAATAGCATTTCTATATTCCTTTAAATATAAGCATGTTTCCTCTGTGTTTGATAAAAATCAAACTGTTTGATTACCTTATTAAAACAGTTGTTACAACGCCTTAAAGCTTGTTAAAGTCCATAAATGGACCTCAACAACTTACAAGCCATGCCCTCACTCCCATTGACCTCGAAACCCTCGGATTGTGACATATAGACCATCTCTTCTAAATCACCATTTAGAAATGTCATCCTTACATCCATTTGTCATATTTCGTAATCGTAGAATTCAGCAATAGTTAGCGTTATCTGAATTGACTTAAGCATTTCTATGAGGGGAAAGTTTCACCATAATCAACACCTTAAATTCAACGACCATTCAATATAAGCCTCCACTTGTCCATCTGTATTTAGTTTTTTCTTAAAAGTCCATCTGCAGCCAATGGGTTATATCCCTTCGAGTATGTCAGCCAATGTCTATACTTTGTCCTCATACATGGAATCCATCTTGGGTTTCTAGCTCTAAGCCAAAGTACAGAGTCTTTACTATGTAGTGTTTGCTGGAATCATAGAGGAGTGTCATTACCCGAGACATAACCCTCCTTCTCACCATCTATAAGAAAATCGTAGTATCTCTTGGGTGAATGAGATTCTCTACAGGACCTTTTTATAGATTGCACATTTTTGTATATGGGTGAACTTGGTTCTCCCACTAGTTTAGTTTGCGTGTTAGACTCCTATATCTCATCCAGTTCCACAACTTCGTTGTTAATTTCCTTTAACAGGGATTCCTTTTCTAAAAAGACATCATGTTAAAAAACAATAACCATTTATTCCTAGTGTTGTAGAAAATATTTCCTATAGAATTCTTGGGATATCCTTGAGCTTACATAAGACCGATCTTACCTTATGCTTATTAGAATCGACGTTCTTAACATAGGCTGGACAACTCCATATCTTCAAATAATTGAGGTGTGGTTTCTTATCGTGTCGCATCTCATATGACATCTTAGGCACTGATTTCATTGGTAATAAATTTTGCATATGCATTGCGGTTTCCAATGAATATCCCTAATATGATAGAGGTAACTCAAACTTACTCATCATGGAGCTCTTGTCTAACGTACTCACCACCTTGATCAGATCGAGGTATTTAATCTTTCAACTCATCTGATTTTCAACCTCGTTTTTATATTAAATAAATTTCTCATAGAAATTGGATTTTTATCATAAGATATACATATCATATCTTTAGAAATCTTCTATAAAGGTTATAAAATAAGAATAGTTATCTTTAGTAACTATAGGCATTAGACTATATATATCACTATGTATAAGACCTAAGAGTTCGTTAACACTTTCATTGCTCCAACTAAAAGGGTGCTTGGTCATTTTACCTTTGAGACACAACTCACACGTATCAGATGGTTCAAAATCAAATGACAGTAGAAAAACCTCGGTTTTCAATTTATGCAGTCTTTCTCACTTATATGATCTAGCCTACAATGTCAAAGATAAGTTTTACTCATATTGTCTTTTGAAGAATTACTCACAACACAAACATAATTAATATTCATATAAAAGCCATTCTCTAAAATAACATTGTAGACTTTATTACCTCTAACATAATTTTTACTATTAATAAAGAGAATTCATTGAATAGATTTAGTCTGTGCCTTTTTGAAATTCCAAATACACCCTTTACATCTCATATAGAAATAGTATTCAAATATGGAGATATAACCTATTATTTTTTAAATACAACTGTTAGTCACCATGGAGAACTACAGTGCGCGTTCACAAAATGAAGTATCCGAGTGTACCATATGGTCCGTCATTTATGTGGGAGTTTATCGGCCGAAGTTTTGCCTGATACCGAGTTAGTATGAAAAAGTTATTAAAATCCGAACCCAAAAAAATAACGGCTTCTGCACTAGGCGGATTTCAAATATGGGGATATGGTAGCCTGTTATTTTCTAAGTACAACTATCAGTCCCCATGGAGAACTGCAGTGTGCGTTCACAAGATGAAGTATCTGATTGTTCCATATTATTCATAATTTAGGTGGAAGTTAATCGATCGAAGTCTCGTCGAATTTCGAATTAGTATAAAGAAGTTATTACAGTCTGAACAAAAAAATAGTGGCTTATGCACTAGGTGAAGTTCAAATATGGGGATGTTCTAAGTAAACTGTCAATCTCCATGGAGAACTACAGTGTGCGTTCACAAATTGAAGTATCCAAGTATACCACATTGTCTATAATTTAGGTGGGAGTCCATCGATCAAAGTTTTGCTTAATTCTATGTTAGAATGAAGAAGTTATTGCGGTTTGAAGAAAAAATAGCGGCTTCTGCCTAGGCAGAGTTTAAATACGAGGATGTAACCTGTTATTTTCTAAGTACAACTGTTAGTCACCATGGAGAACTACACTGAGTGTTGAAGTGGGGATATAGCGTGTTATTTTCTAAGTACAACTACTAGTCACCATGGAGAACTATAGTGTACGTTCATAAGATGAAGTATCTGAGTGTACTATATTGTCCGTAATTTACGTAAGAGTTCATTGGTCGAAGTATCGTCTGATTCCGAGTTAGTATGAAGAAGTTATTGCAGTCTGAACAAAATAATAGCGGTTTCTGCACAGGCGGAGTTCAAATATGGGGATGTGACAGCCCGATATTTTCTAAGTATAACTGTCAGTCCCCATGGAGATATACTATGCGTTCACCAGATGAAGTATCCGAGAGTTCCATATTGTTCGTAATTTAGGTGGGAGATAATCAGCCAAAGTCTTATCGAATTACAAATTAGTATGAAGAAGTTATTGCAATCTAAACAAAAAAATAGCGACTTCTACATCATACGGAATTCATATATGGGGATGTGGTAGCATATTATTTTCTAAGTAAACTGTTAGTCCCCATGGAGAACTACAGTGTGCATTCATAAGATGAAGTATTCGAGTGTACCATTTTGTCTGTAATTTAGGTGGAAGTTCATCGGTCACATTTTTTCCTGATTCCAAGTTAGTATGAAGAAGTTATTGCATTCTGGAGAAAAAAATTCAGCTTCTGCCTAGGTGAAGTTCAAATATGAGGATGTAGCATGTTATTTTCTAATTACAACTATTAGTCACCATGGAGAACTACAGTGAGCGTTGAAGTGTGGATATAGCCTGTAATTTTCTAAGTACAGCTGTTAGTCACTATGCAGAACTACGGTGTGCATTCACAAGATGAAATATATGAGTGTACCATATTGTCCGTAATTTAGGTGGGAGTTCATCGATTGAAGTGTCGTCTGATTCTGAGTTAGTATGAAGAAGTTATTACAATATGAATAAAAAAATAGTAGCTTCTGCCTAGGCGGAGTTCAAATACGGGGATGTAGCCTATTATTTTCTTAATACAACTGTTAATCACCTTGGAGAACTATAGTGTGCGTTTATAAGATGAAGTATTTGAGTGTATCATATAGTCCGTAGTTTAGGTGGGAGTTCATCGATCGAAGTTTTGCTTGATTCCGAGTTAGCATGAAGAAGTTATTGCAATCCGAGGAAAAAAATAGCGACTTCTGCCTAGGCAGAGTTCAAATATGAGGATGTAGCATGTTATTTTCCAAGTACAACTATTAGTCACCATAGAGAACTACAGTGAGCACTGAAGTGGGGATATAGCCTGTTATTTTGTAACAATTGTTAGTCACCATGGAGAACTACAGTGTGCGTTCATATGATGAAGTATCCGAGTGTAACATATTGTCCGTAATTTAGGTAGGAGTTCATCTATCGAAGTTTTGTCTGATTCTAAGTCAGTATGATGAAGTTGTTGCAGTATGAACAAAAAAAATAGTGGCTCTGCCCAGGCGGAGTTCATATACGGAGATGTAGCCTGTTATTTTCTAAGTGCAACTGTTAGTCACCATGCAGAATTACAGTGTGCGTTCACAAGGTGATGTATCCGAATGTACCATATTGTCTCTAATTTAGATGGGAGTTCATCGGTCGAAGTTTTGTCCAATTCTGAGTTAGTATGAAAATTTTATTGCAGTCTGTTGAAAAAAATAGCAATTTCTTCCTAGGTGGAGTTTAAAAATGAGGACGTAGCCTCTTATTTTCTAAGTACAAATATTAGTCACCATGGAGAACTACAGTGAGCCTCGCAGTGGAGATTGCCTATTATTTTCTAAGTACCACTGTTAATCACCATGGATAACTACGGTATACGTTCATATGCTAAGTATCAAAATGTTCTATATTGTCTGTAATTTAGATACTAGTTCATCGGTCGTAGTTTCGTCCGATTCCGAGTTAGTATGAAGAATTTATTGTAGTATGAACAAAAAAATAGCGGCTTCTGCTAGGTGGAGTTCAAATACAGAGATGTAGCCTGTTATTTTCTAAGTACAATAGTTAGTCACCATGGAGAACTACATTGTACGTTCACAAGATGAAGTATCCAAGTGTACCGTATTTTACATAATTTGGCGGAAGTTCATCGGTCAATGTTTTGCCCGATTCCGAATTAGTACGAAAAAGTTATAGCAATCTAAAAAAAAAGTAGCGGCTTCTGCATAGGCGAAATTCAAATATGAGGATGTAGCATGTTATATTCTAAGTACAACTCTTAGTCATCATGGAAAACTACAGTGAGTGTTGAAGTTGGGATATAGCCTATTATTTCTAAGTACAACTGTTAATCACCATGGAAAACCTACAGTATACATTCATAAGCTGAAGTATCCGAGTGTTCCATATTGTCACTAATTTAGATGGGAGTACATCGATCGTAGTTTCTCCTCATTTTGAGTTAGTATGAATAAGTTATTGCAATATGAACAAAAAAAAGAGCGGCTCTGCCTGGGTGGAGTTCTAATACGAGGATGTAGCCTGGTTTTTTCTAAGTACAACTGTTAGTCGTCATAGAGAACTATGGTATACATTCACTAGATAAAGCATCCGAGTGTTCCTTATTATCTGTAATTTAGATGGAAGTTCATCGTTCGAAATCTCGCCTGATTTCAAGTTAGTATGAAGAAGTTATTGTAGTCTGAACAAAAAAATTAGAGGCTTCTGCCTTGGCGGAGTTCAAATATGAGGATGCTACTATCAAATCTACTTCCACGGGTACAACTAAAATGCATGCACATTGTGACTAAATGCAGGTCCACCTGGGCATGCATCTGTACTCATGTTCATAATGTTATAAGCACAATGAAAATTATAACCAGTCTAAGACAGTGTAGACAAGGAAATAGTCACATAAATAAAATCTTTAACATAATATCAATTATTTAATATCAAAACTAATCCGCTAGGAAAATTTAAATGAAAATATCATAATACTGTTGCATAGATCCATCAGCAACTTGAAGCCTCATGTCTTCCTTTACCACATAATGTATGTTCTTAAGCCTTTGTAATGAATTACAGATGTGAGTTCCAGATCCAGTATAAAAAAACTCCAGATAATTTATTGAATGCAAAATAATTTTGAATCATAAATATACTCGTAGAAGCGGTAGAACAATTATGTTCCTTCTTTCTAACAATCTAAGTACTCCGAACAATTCCATTTCCAATGACCCTTCTTGCGACAGTGATGACATTAACCTTTGTCAGCTAGCACGGTCTTTTTATTCATCTTCTTAACCATTTTATGCTTCTTCGAACCTTTCGAAAATGATGTGTTCCCTTAACTATGGGCACTATATTATGATCTTTCAATAAAGATTCGATTGACCTCAATATATTGAACAGCTCCACAAGGCTTGCATTCAGCTGTTTCATATTATAGTTTAATATGAACGGCTGAACCTGAGGAGTAAGAGACCCTAAGATTGGATCTACTTGCAGCTCGTTGCTTATTGTAATGTCCAATTGAGAAAATCTACCAATATAGCCTTTTATCAACGAACGTAATCGTCCACCTTTTGTCCCTTCATCATTTTCGTATTGAATAGTTTCTTCATAAGTTTATGCTTTTCGAAACGATACTGTTCCTCAAATAGAGCTTTGAGGTTATTGAAAATTTAATGAACAGTTATGTATTCGTGATGTCTCTACAACGGTTTATCTAACATAGATAGCACTTAAACCTGGGAGATTTCGAGGTCCGAGACCCATTTGTTATAGGTGAATCTAAGTTTGAGGTTTTCACCATTAGCGGGTTTTCCCCTAGGAGGTTTGGTTATCGACGACCAAAGACATTTGTAAGTTAATAGCATCTTTATTGCCCTTAGCTAGTCTATGTAGTTAGGTTATGTGAGTTTGTCATTTTTAGAGAACAACTTGGACGTAGACATTTTTCTGCAAATTTTAACTTAGTAGATTAGGACATTATTCATAGTGGATGTTCTTAGAAACATTAAATTTCATTTTACGAATTATCTCCCACTAGTCTTTTATGTTTCCTCAAACTCTAAGATGAAACAAAGAAGTTTTTGACTTCCCTAGTGAGCGTTAGGACTCATTTCCCTTGGGATTCTTGGCTTGAGAAACATCAACAAATCATACTCCTACAAACAATGGATAAAACATTATCGATTTTATCATATACAACTCCGTACTCATGGTTCCTTTTCCTAATTTCATTTCGACCTTGAGGATATCAACGAATCAAAAAAGGTTATTCATGCATATCTATCATTGTGCAATGGCCTAAGTATAAATATACGTACTGTGAGGAACATCAACAAATACATACATATATTTTAACTTGTCTATTTGATATATTAATAGTGCTATGCATAACATCCTTACCTTGAGGAATATCAACAACTAAGAAATATGCAAGTAATCTATTAATATATAAATGTTAGAGTATAACTTTAAATTAAAGATTCATAATCTACAACATATTTAATTAAGTGATAACGACTTATGAAATGATATATTTTTTATGAAATCCCCTCGTGATTCAAGTGTCAGACACATTAGAAATAACGGTAGCATACTATACGTATGTATTTATCCCTTAAGTCTATTTAGGGTTTCTTATTGTTCCACCATTTATTATACATTCATATTATATAAATTTTAAATGTTATATAACTTTTATAATTTTAATTAACTTAAATAATAATCATATATATGTATAACATTATAAAATATTATTAGTCAACTCTTATTTAATTGATTTAATTGATTAACATTTTAATTAATTTTATATTTTCAATTAAACATTTTATATTGAATATGTATACTATAACATTTATAGTTATAGATATTTTTTTTAAAGGACACACACACACACATATATATATGTATGTATTAATTTTGAATTTTTTTACATATACACATATTTACTTACATCCTAGTGCTTGTTTGGATCAACTTAAATGAGTCCATTTTTTTTCCTTTTTAAAGCCAAAATAAATAGGATTTGGCTTCTAAAAGGCAAAAAAGACACTTATTTAAGTCGATCCAAACGGGTCTTTAAACAATTCAAGATAATGTAACATATGTCATTATATATATATATATATATATACTTTAATTAATTAACTATTTAATTAATTAATTTAATTTATTAATCTGATTAATGTATAAAAAGTTAAATATATTTATTATATTTTTTTAAATATTTTTGAAGATTATATTATAACATTTATAATATATTTTTAATTCAAATTTAAATTTAACTTTCAAATTTAAAATTTTATTTTAATTTCAAAATAAATTTGAAAATTAGCCCAAGACCCAAGATCTTTTCTATTAAGGACCACATTTAGGCTCATTTCACCTTTTGGGATAGACCGATAGCTAGTAGGATGGGGTACTTGATAACCTAAACTCAGCCTAGACATTACTTTTATAGACACCCTACTAAATGAATAAGCTCAATTAATTAGCTCCAACATGATTAATTTAGACCATATAGGCAATTGGACTATGATGTCATTGTTGAATTTTAACAACAAGCAGCGTGTTAAATGGGTAAACTGATTTTTTTTTACCGTTTTGGACCTCATTAGGCCTGTGAAGTCTAAAGTTATTTAAATTTGATCTAAATTAATTTTAGGTAAAATTGTTATTTGTTTAATTTGTAAAAACAGTTCTATTTTGATATTATATCTGTGTTATATAATATGTACATGATTACCATATACTTGTCTACGTGTACATGAATATACATAATGTACATGGTTTAACATGCTTATATATAAATGCTGGAATTTATACTGCAATATAAAATTTACTATGATATAAAATTATATTTATAATAGTGTGTGTATGTGTGTATGTGTATATGACATTATAAAGCAGTAATATTTGTAAATATGAATATAAATAATTTTGAATTTAATTTCAAATTTCATATCTAGATCTTGATTTTAAAATATATTCTAATTTAAAGTAATTTTGGAACATATTACATTGAACAAATATAAATGCATACATACACTCACAAAAGTAATATATATATATACACGATAATTTTTGTATGTAATATAACTAAATTTTATATGTAATAACTTATATTTATACAAAAAAATTGTATATAATATAACTAAATTTTGTATATATTTAAACGAAGTAAAATATGATTCAACTAAACTTTATAGATAATATATATTTGTATTTATACATTAAATTTTTTTGTTCTAAAATCTTTTTTCACATTACTATTTAGATTCGAATTTTTTTTCCTTTTTTTGGCCGTGAGCTACATAATTTTTTTATAATAGCAGCTTTATACAAATTTTATGATTTTTGATAGTAGCAGTAAATGATATTATATACACGTTTTGATAGTTGCACTTTTCATAGTAGCAGTTTTTGATAGTAGATATATATTTGACGGTAGCACTTTTATACATATTTGATAGTAGTAGTTTTTCGAGAGTATATATACATTTAATAGTAGCAGTTTTATACATGTTTGATAGTAGCAGTTTCTTAGCAGTAGATATATATTTGATAATAGCGGTTTTATAAACATTTGATAGTAGTAGTTTTTTTGATAGTAAATGACAATGTGCAGTATTAATTTTTCTGCTTTTTATAAAGAAAAATTAACGATGCACCTTTTCTTAATGGTGATTATGAAGGAGTGAATTTAAATTGAAAAAGTAGAAGTATATGTATATTTTAGCTTATAATGACACTAACGATACTACCTAGTATCATTTTATTTAATAAAAGAAAAATGATACTAAATAGTACCAGTATCGAACCTGCTGCTAAAATTTTATATTTTTGCGATTGTGGTGGTATTGGGAGCTACGTCGAGGTTGGTGGTGCGGGAGGTGGTGGTTAGTAATTTTGACGGTTTGTCCTTGTGACTTATTTTGAGAGAGTATTTGTCCTTGTAGCTAAAATATGAAGGCTGTGTACTTGACGCTAAAAAATACAAACTTCGGTTCTTTAAGAAAATTCCTCCATTTACAAAGCTGTTCAAACTCAGAATCATGGTTTGAGGTTCCGGTTGGAACCACGAGATTCCGACGATCTCATAGCGGTTCTAGTCGGTGGCGAGACGGGATTACAAAATCTCATCCCGTTCTAAGCAGCATATCAAAACAAAGAAGAAAAAATCCAGATCGCATAATTAGAAGGAAAGGAGTTGAGCGACAACAAAAAACATAAGGAATTGTTTAATTGATAAAGTGTCTCAAAAACAAAAGGCCCTAGTCTAATGAATGTGTTTGAATAGTAAGAAGAATCAAAATTTTACCTATAAATTCATCATTCGAAATCATAAATATTAGATCTTCAATTCCTTAAATCGAGCTTCAATGCGACTTCGACTTGACTTCGAGGCAGAGCAAATTCGGTCGGTAGTAACGACTTCAACCTCGACCTCGACCTTCATTCTTGGATCTTCGACTTCAACGTGCATGCGTAGGTGACTTTTTCCCTCCCTTTTCGCCTTAGTATTTTCGTCGAGCGGTTTTTTTCCCATCTTCGTATGTTGGTTCGAAACGTGGGAAACGAAAAATAAAGGGTATTGCTTGTGTGAATTTGGGCTAAACAAGATTGATGGGTTTTTTGTTTTTGAATATGGGAACTAAAATAAAAAGTTTTATTACCCTATTCTTTGTAACCCAACAACAAGTAATAAAGCAAACAAAAGCAAGTACTATTATATACCTACATGGATGTTGTGCAGCAAGAATACACATATATATTATGACTTGAATTATACTATCATAAACAAGGGTTACTTAAATCAATGAATATAGTAATATAGTTAACTAGAGACATACCACTTGTATGATGATATGAATACTTCATTGATTACAGAATGTTGCATACTATATGTTCTGACTTGAATATATTGAACATTTGAACTAACCTGAATATTGGACTTGAATATGCTAATTTGAATATGAACTTACACATGCAGGACTTAGAATATTGAACATGAAAGTGAATATGTTGGATTTGAATATCGAACATGAACATTGAACTTGACTCGAATTATTGGACTTGAACATTGAACTTTGACGACTTCGATGAATGTTAATTTATTCATTTTTATTTTATTTTTAATTTGATTTGGACTACTAATTTGTTTACTAACTTTTATTTAATTATTATTTCAGGTACACTATAGAAATTCCAGCTGAAATTGGTTGGAATTATGGTACTGCGATCGATGGTAATCTTCGAAAAATGAAATGAACTTTTGCAATAAATTAATTAATGGTTGTGGTGTGACATGTTTGAAAGAACATCTCGTAAGAGTGGACGGCGACGTATAGCATGTTTAATTGTCCCTAAAGAAGTTAAACGACTTGTACGATCACATATCATTCAGAAGAGAAATGAACGAACAATAGAAAGCTAGGCAAGCAACGTTTACAAAAGAAATTAATGAGCAGACCACAGCAACAATCGGACCATGAAAGTGAAGATGATCAACTTCAACGTGTCATGCAGCAAAGCAGAGATGTATTTAGGGATGAAGAGCTGCGTAGATCTCATACTGCTGGACGATTGGGTGGTGGTTACGTCAAACATAGGTTGAAATTGAAAAAGAGGTAAAACTAACATATATAATAGTTACGTCAAATATTTAACGTTTAATACATATTAAAGATTTAACTTAACATCAACAGGTAGAAAGATATAGAACGAAAATTGATGCATTTGGTTCTGCAAAAACATATGCAGCCATAAAGACATGTTTCCCCACTCAATAGTGTTCAATAATTGAAAGAGGATGCTCTAAATTTAAAACGTTTACAATGCACATTTTAAGCCAAACATTTTCTCTTCAAACTGCGAAATAAACTGGACAACATTTTCAATGATCCATACAAAATTACGTAATAGAATAAAAATGAAAAATCTTGAAAAATTGGTATATGTGCATTACAACATGAGATTAAGAGCAAAAAATTCAAGACGCGGCGATGCTGAAAATCAATTGATCGATCTGGACTATATATTTCACGAAGAGGATCCACTAGCATATTGGACTACTAAATTTGAACCACCCTTGTTAGACGATGACCCTTGGACGACCAATACACTGGTTGATGCAGTCGCTGCAGTTGGTGGTATACCTGCACGAGTGACAAAGAATCAAAGCAAATAAAATAGTACCAGCTCATCAAATGATGATCACGATAATGCTGGTGGAAGTGGTGTGGGTTTAACTTGTACTTATAGTATTAGTTCTAGTGATGGCGGTGCATTATATAGACCAATGCAAACATATTCAAGAAGAAGGGGTGCGAGCGGCAATCCTAACCGAAGAGAGGGTAATTTAATTGTTGAATACGAACATCAACATGATTATGAGCATAATCCATATACTTCAAATGATCCACCAACTTATAGACATTCTGCTTCTGACTATACAGGTTGTAACTCATGTTATGGAGCAAACGAAACATATCGTGATATCCCGAGTGATCAAAATAGCCAAGCTACATACGTAATACAAAATGGTGAGTCATCGTCTTTTGATAATATGATGACATTTATGGGTTCAGGACAAATGCAATATGGTTATCCATCACATTATACAACACAAGATGATAGAAGAAAATTATGAAAACAATTCATATGTAACTTCGAGAAATTGTTTATAGATGTAGTAATGTCGTATGTTTCATTATTATTTTGTTGTATACTTCTTCATATGAATTTGCATCATTTGTCATCACTTTTCATTAAAAATACAGAAATCTGATATTAGGACCGAAACCGAAACAAGCGAAATTTTCGAAATTGAACGAAACCAATAAAATTCCAAATGACCGAACTGAGTTCTCAAACCATGCTTAAAATGAATAAAACAAAAGAAAATTACCAAGCCAATTAAAAATATATAAACTGCCTAAAAATCACCTTACTCTTAAAGGAAAAAATAATAATAAATCATAAGTTAAATTATGGCATTATAACTTAACACAATAACTATGATGTAGAAACTAATCCTGAATATATCTAACATTTTCACCTGCTTACCACGGCCACCAGGTATCCTTATAGGAAGAGCGGATTCATCATCATCGGACTCTTTATCACCATACTACTGAATTCCCAGTCTTCCCTTCTTCGCTTTTTCTTGAAATTCCTCAAGGGCTTCGAGAGCCGACTTTCGATCATTACTGTCCCACCTCAGTCTTCTCTCTAGCCTAGAAAGCCCTTCCCGATGTGTATAATTTTATTTAAAAACAATTTTGAGAACTTAACATTTTTTTTGGTACTGCGTTCGAACCAATGACCTACTATGTGGTTGCTAAATGTCTTAGCCGAAGTTATTGGTGTTAACACTAATAATTTTATCATAATATGAAATAGAAGTTTTTCAAACATCCTTACATTATAAATTCCAATGTACACTTTCGTCCTTTTTCAAAAATAGATTCCATGTCACATCCATATAACTACTTAGAAAAAACTTGCAGTTTTTTCCATAAATATTTGCAAAAGAATTGCAAATATTTGCACTAAAAACTACAAAAACATTCATTAAAAATAATTACATTGGTGTATCGTAAAACT
Source organism: Allium cepa (assembly GCA_030765085.1). Taxonomy (NCBI): domain Eukaryota; kingdom Viridiplantae; phylum Streptophyta; class Magnoliopsida; order Asparagales; family Amaryllidaceae; genus Allium; species Allium cepa. The sequence continues at coordinate 918,616,906 of CM060931.1, read as the reverse complement.
TGTTTTTAGAAGAGAGTGAAGTGTAATCACTTTGAAAATAAGTATGCGTCTCTAATTTCCACAAATTTTAATGCTTTAGAGTTTAAATGCCAATTTCATTCATACACCAAAAATCACTGAACATACGCCATTATTTTGCTAAAAAATTCAATGAATATGCTACCCTCCTTCTCAATAACATTTTAATCTATTTCTTATAACCTATCATATTAAAATTAATAATATTTGATCAAATCTATACATTTTTTATGAAGCTTATGAAATTTAATATTAGGTAAGACAACTTCCATAACTAATTGCTTTTTATTTTTGATCTAAAATTAAAGTTGATGTTGATGAAACCAATTTTTTTTAAATAATTAAAGTTGAAAATAATTAAACAAGTTAAAATATTAATGCTAAAAACTAAATTCATTTTTTTGAATTTTAACTTAATTTAGTGACAAAAATGTCTAGTTTTGTATAAACGAACTTTAAGGTTTGAGAAGGGAAAATGATGAAGAAGAAACGACGTATCTAAAGTAATTTTCGATGTATCTTGGTTTATTAGATGTATATTAAGATATTATTGATGCATGAATAAAATTAACCATCCTAAATAGGAACAAACCTGAAGCATAGCAGCATTAGTACTGGACCCTGTTGCAACATCTCGAAGAGCGACTGCAAAAATAGTTCCAGATCCTTGACCTCTGACTTTTCCACCTGAGGTGTCTCTATCCTCAACCACTACTACAAATTCCTTTGAGTTGTCTAGAGTGCATGCAGTCAAACACTCCACAGCTTCTTGCCCATAATCATCCTTCAAATTTGAAACTTTAATGAATGCAAGGGTGCAAAGCTGACGTAAGCCACGCGCAATGGAAACTAATGGTCTATTTGTCTTAATCGACTGTATGGTACTATTTCTTGATTTCCATAATCAATGTAGAATACCTCGAACTGGTCATTTAATGATTTTACTGGATCTAGCGGCCCTTATACAATCTATCGATAGTTAAACAGATAATTTCAGTTTTTGTCATTACAACTATTAGAAACATGTAACAATGAGCTTATTTTCTATAATAAGATGACATGTTCATAACTAATTATCATAACTAATTTTATAACTAATTAGCACACAGTTGCAAACTGAACAAATTTTCAACAGTGGAATATGTTCAGATTATGATAAATAGCACCCAGTAAGCCATAGGTCTTATAGTAACTACAGGAGGTTTGAAAACACCAAGACAATGTGGTTGGAATATTAAAACTTTTTTTTACATAAGTTGGACTCTACATTGTCAAGCTACTGCATTAATAATTGGTCAAAGTAATACATCCATTTTTCTTAAAGAAACCCAATTGGACTTTGGTGAACGCAAGCCCAAGTTGATTAAAAAATGCAAATTTAGGTTTTTCATCCTATTAATTTAATTAATTAACTTAATAATAGAAATATAATAAGGTTTCGTTTCCATAAGAGAGGCTGTGGTTTTTATGTTGGCTCACCAAGTCTATCACAACCTTCTTTCTTTATCCTCACTTGGGACAAGCTGCATATAAAACTACATAGGCAGAGCAAGCAATCCACGTACCAGAATCATAAACTAGAAGTTTTTTTCTTAAGGTTGGTTTAGGAGTAATGTTATAAGTTTTAGTTTATAAGACTAGTAAATAGAAGCCTAAGACATGTTTGGTATTTTTAATTTCTATTGGTACCATCAATACTACTACTATTACTATTATTACGGTGTTTTTTAATTTCTCCATATATTTACTTTTATCTTTATTTTTATTTTACTTATTATTTATTATTATTATTATTATTTGTTTAATTATTATTTTTTTATTATTATCATCATGGTTTATCATTATTGTTGTTGTTGTTGTTGTTATTACTTTTAAATTGACTTTGTCATTTAGTTTTAGGTTCCGTCTCTAACCAACCTCAACTTATTTGGGAATAATAGCTTAGTTGCTGTTATACTTAATAATAGAAAATTATATGGTTCTATTTTCATCAACTATCAACTTTTTTTATATAATTCTATCATTTACATCGTTGACTTCGTCAATCCATGAAATTGTAAAGATAGAAGAATAAAAAAAATTCATTTTCGTTATTTGTTAAAACACAAATCAGTTTGCACTTTTTAAATTTAATTTGTATTTTTGAATATATGCTCTTTTTGTTAAGTTCAATGCTATTATATCTTTCCTTCGAATTTTAAAAAGTGCATGTGAAAATGTTGTTAAATTTTGATGGTACTATATGGGGAATTGAAGAGGTTGAGAATAGCTTGGTAAAGGTGAAAACGACATGCGAGTCGAAGCATGGATGTTCAAGTTGTCGCGGTTTAAACCTGTGAAAATCACAAGGATAAAGCATAGGTACTCAGACATCCAACAATGGCTAGCAGGAATTCCCAAACGTCTGAAAATAGGTTTTCTATCATCCAAGAACTCCTTTAGACGTTTGAGAGTCTTGCCAGGCGTCTGAGAATAGGTAAACTGCGACACGAGATTTGCAACCCGAGAATTCTCTATTCCTTCCAATATAAGCATGCTTCCTCTGTGTTTGATAAAAATCAAACTGTTTGATTACCTTATTAAAATAGTTGTTACAACTCCTTGAAGCTTGTTTAAGTCCATAAATGGACCTCAACAACATGCAAGCCTTGCCCTCACTCCCACGGATCTGGAAAACCTCGGATTTCGACACATAGACCGTCTCTTCTAAATCACCATTTAGAAATGTCATCCTTACATCCGTTTGCCATATTTCGTAATCATAGAATGCAGCAACAGTTAGCATTGTTCGAATTGACTTAAGCATCTCTACGAAGGGAAAGTTTCGTCATAATCAACGCCTTGAATTTAACGATCTTGCAATATAAGCCTTCACTTGTCCATATATATTTAGTTTTTTCTTAAAAATCCATCTACAGCCAATGGGTTTTATCCCTTCGAGTATGTCAGCCAAAGTATATACTTTGTTCTCATACATGGAATCCATCTTGGGTTTCTAGCTCCAAGCCAAAGTATAGATTCTTTACTCTGTAGTGTTTGCTAGAATCATAGAGGAGTGTCATTACCTAAGACATAACCCTCCTTCTCAGCATCCGCAAGAAAACGTAGTATCTACGGGTAAATGAGATTCCCTACTGGACTTTTTAATAGATTGCACGTTTTTGTATGCGGGTGAACTTGGTTCTCCCACTAGTTTAGTCTCCGTGGTAGACTCATGTATCTCATCTAGTCCACAACTTCGTTGTTAATTTCCTTCAGTGGGGATTCCTTTTCTAAAAAGACATCATGTTAACAAAAATAACCTTTCCTATAGAATTCTTGGGGTGTCCGTTGAGCATACAGAAGACCGATCTGACCTTATGCTCATTCAAATCGACGTCCTTATCATTGGCTAGACAACTCCGTACCTTCAAATAATTGATGTGTGGTTTCTTCCCGTGTCACATCTCATATGACATCTTAGGCACTAATTTCATAGGTAATAAATTCAACATATGCATTGCAGTTTTCTATGCACATCCCTAATAGGACAAAGGTAACTCAACCTTACTCAACGTAAAGCTCTTGTCTAATGTACTCACCTCCTCGATCAGATTGCGGTATTCAATCTTTCAACTCGTTTGATTTTAACCTCGTTTTTATATTAAATAAATTTCTCGTAGAAATTGGATTTTTTTCCTAAGATATGCATATCATAATCTTGAGAAATCTTCTATAAAGGTACAAGATAAGAACAATTATCTTTAGTAACTATAGGCATTGGACCACATATATCACTATGTATAAGACCTAAGAGTTTGTTAACTCTTTCATTGCTCCCACTAAAGGGTGCTTGGTTATTTTACCTTTGAGACAACCCACACGTATCAAATGGTTCAAAATCAAATGACAGTAGAGAAACCTCGGTTTCCAATTTATGTGGTCTTTCTAACTTATATGACCTAGCCTACAATGTCAAAGATAATTTTTACCTATTTATTATTTGAAGAATTACTCACATCATAAAAATAATTAATATTCATATAAAAGTCATTCTCTAAAAATACCATAATAGACTTTATTACCATCTAACATAATATTTACTACTAATAAAGATAATTCATTGAATAGATTTACTCCATATCTTTTTGAAATTCCAAATATACCCTATTACGTCTCATAGAGAAGTAGTATTCAAATATAGAGATATAGCCTATTATTTTCTAAGTACAACTGTTAGTCACTATGGAGAACTACAGTACGTCTTCATATGATGTAGTATCCGAGTGTACCGTATGATTTGTAATTAGGAAGTTCATCGGTCGATGTTTTTCCTGATTCCGAGTTAGTATAAAGAATTATTACAGTCTGAACAAAAATAGCGGCTTTTGCACTAGGCGGAGTTCAAATATGGGGATGTTGTAGCATGTTATTTTCTTAAGTACAACTGTCAGTCTTCATGGAGAACTACAATGTGCGTTCACAAGATGAAGTATGCAAGTGTTCCATATTATCCATAATTTAGATGGGAGTTAATCGGTCAAAGTATCGTCGGATTTTGAATTAGCATGAAGAAGTTTTGTAGTCTGAACAAAAAAAAATAGTGGCTTATGCACTAAGAGAAGTTCAAATATTGGGATGCAGTAGCATGTTATTTTCTAAGTAAACCGTCGGTCCCAATGGACAACTACAGTGTGCGTTGACAAGTTGAAGTATCCCAGTATACCTATTATTCGTAATTTAGGTAGGAGTTCATCGGTGGAATTTTTCCTGATTTCGAGTTAGTATGAAGAAGTTATTGTAGTCTGAAGAAAAAAAATAGCAGCTTCTGCTTAGACGGAGTTCAAACATAAGGATGTAACTTGTTATTTTCTAGGTACAACTATTAGTCACTATGGAGAACTACAGTGAGCATTGAAGTAGGGATATAACTTATTATTTTCTAAGTACAACTACTAGTCATCATAGAGAACTACAGTCTGCGTTCACAAGATGAAGTATCCAAGTGTACCATATTATCCGTAATTTAGGTGGAAGTTCATCGGTTGAAGTATCGCCTAATTTTAAGTTAGTATGAAGAAGTTATTGCAGTCTGAACAAAAAAATAGCAACTTTTGCACTAGGTAGAGTTCAAATATGGGATGTGGCAGCCTATTATTTTCTAAGTTCAACTGTCAGTCCCCATGGAGATACAGTGTGCGTTCATAAGATGAAGTATCCAAGTGTTTCATATTGTCTGTAATTTAGGTGGGAGTCAACTGGTCGAAGTCCCACCGGATTTCGAATTAGGATGAAGAAGTTACTGCAATCTGAACAAAAAAATAGCGACTTCTACACTAGGCGGAGTTCAAATATGGGGATGTGGTAGCATATTATTTTCTAAGTAAACTATCAGTCCCTAAGAAGAACTACAGTGTGCATTCACAAGATGAAGTACCCGAGTGTACCATATTGTTTGTACTTTAGGTGGGAGTTCACCGTCAAAGTTCTGCTTAATTCCAAGTAAGTATGAAGAAGTTATTGCAGCCTAGAGAAAAAACGGCAGCTTCTACCTAGGAAGAGTTCATATATGAGGATGTAACATGTTAAGTACAACTATCAGTCACTATGGAGAACTAAAATAAGCATTGAAGTGTAGATATGGTCCGTAATTTTCAGTACAACTGTTAGTTACCATGGAGAACTATAACGTGCATTCACAAAATGAAGTATCTGAGTGTACCATATTGTCCGTAATTTAGGTGGGAGTTCATCGGTCGAAGTTTCGTTCGATTTCGAGTTTGTATGAAGAAGTTATTGTAGTATGAACAAAAAAAATGGCGGCTTTTGCCTAGGCGGAGTTCAAATACGAGGATGTAACCTGTTATTTTCTAAGTACAACCGTTAGTTGCTATGGAGAACTAAATGCGCGTTCACAAGATTAAGTATCCTAGTGTACAATATTGTCCGTAGTTTAAGTGGGAGTTCATCGGTCGAAGTTTTACCTGATCCCGAGTTAGCATGAAGAAGTTATGCAGTTTGAAGAAAAAATAGCGGCTTCTGCCAAGGTAAAGTTCAAATATGAGGATGTAGCTTGTTTTTTTATAAAAACAACTACTAGTCACCATGGAGAACTATAGTGAGCATTGAAGCAGGGATATAGCCTGTTATTTTCTAATAATCGTTAGTCAGCATGGAGAACTATAGTGTACGTTCACAAGTTGAAGTAACCGAGTGCACCATATTACCTTTAATTCAGGTGGGAGTTCATCGGTCAAAGTTTCATCCAATTCCGAGTTAGTATGAAGAAGTTATTGCGGAATGAAAGAAAAAAGAAGCGGCTTCTACCTTGGCGAAGTTCAAATATGTAGATGTAGCTTGTTATTTACTACATACAACTGCTAGTCTCCATGGAGAATTACAGTGTACGTTCGCAAAATGAAGTATCCGAGTACCATATTGTCCGTAATCTAGATGGGAGTTCATCTGTCGAAGTTTTGCCTGATTCCGAGTTAGTATGAAAATTTATTACAGTCTGTAGAAAAAATAGCGGTTTCCGCCTAGGAGGAGTTCAAAAATGAGGACGTAGCCTCTTATTTTCTAAGTACAACTATTAGTCACCATGGAGATCTATAGTGAGCCTTGCAGTGGGGATAGCCTTTTATTTTCTAAGTACCACTACTAATCACCATGGATAACTATGGTATACGTTCATATGTTGAAGTATCAGAATGTTCGATATTGTCTGTAATTTAGGTGAGAGTTCATCGGTCGTAGTTTCGTTCGATTCCGAGTTAATATGAAGAATTTATTGTAGTATGAAAAAAAATAGCAACTTTTGGCTAGGTAGAGTTCAAATACGGAGATGTAGCATGTTATTTTCTAAGTACAACCGTTAGTTACTATGGAGAATTACAGTGTGCATTCACAAGATAAAGTATCCAAGTGTATCATATTTTCCATAATTTGGCGGAAGTTCATTGGTCGAAGTTTTGCCCGATTTCGAATTAGTATGAAAAAATTATTGCGGTCTGCAGAAAAACACAGCGGCTTCCGCCTAGGTAGAGTTCAAAAATTAGGATGTAGCTTTTTATATTCTAAGTACAACTATTAGTCACCATGGAGAACTACAGTGAGCGTTGAAGTGGGGATATATCCTGTTATTTTCTAAGTACCACAGTTAATCATCATGGTGAACTACGGTATATGTTCATATACCGAAGTATCCGAGTATTCTATATTGTCCATAATTTAGGTGGGAGTTCATCGGTTGTAGTTTTGCCCGATTCCGAGTTAGTATGAAGAAGTTATTTCAGTATGAACAAAAAAATAGCGGCTTCTTCCTAGGCGAAGTTCAAATACGGAAATGTCGCCTGTTATTTTCTAAGTACAACTGTTAGTCACCATGAGAACTATGATATACGTTCACTAGATGAAGTATTCGAGTGTACCACATTGTCCGTAATTTAGGTGGGAGTTCATCGATCGAAGTTTTGCCTGATTCCGAGTTAGTATAATGAAGTTATTGCAGTCTGAAGAAAAAAATAGTGGCTTCTGCCTAAGTGAAGTTCAAATATGAGGATGTAGCATGTTATTTTCTAAGAACAACTTGTAGTCACCATGTAGAACTACTGTGAGCGTTGAAGTGGGGATATAGCTTGTTACTTCTAAGTACAACTATTAATCACCATAGAGAACTACGGTACACATTCATAAGCTAAAGTATCCGAGTGTTTTATATTGTCCGTAATTTAGGTGGGAGTTCATCGATCATAATTATGCCCGATTCTAAGTTAGTATAAAGAAATTATTAAGTATGAACAAATAAAATAGCGGCTTTTGCCTAGGTGGAGTTCAAATACGGGAATGTAGCCTTTTATGTTCTAAGTACAACTGTTAGTTACCATAGAGAACTACGGTTTACATTAGTAGATGAAGTATCTGAGTGTTCTTTATTGTTTGTAATTTAGATGGGAGTTCATTGGTAGTAGTCTCGCCTGATTTCGAGTTAGCATGCAGGAGTTATTGCAGCCTAAACAATAAAATTGGCAGCGTCCGCCTAGACGGAGTTAAAATATGGGGATGCTGCTATCAAATCTACTTCCACGGGTACAACTAAAAATGCATGCACATTGTGATTAAATGCAGGTCTACCAGGGCATGCATCTGTACTCATGTTCATAGTATTATTAGCATAATGAAAAATATAACCAGTCTAAGACAGTGTAGACAAGGAAATTGTCCCAGAAATAAAATCTTTAACATAATATCAATTATTTAATATCAAAACTAATCAGCTAGGAAAATTTAAATGAAAATCTCCTACTACTGTTGCACAAATCTATCAGCAACTTGAAGCCACATGTCTTCCTTTATCAAATGATGTATGTTCTTAAGCCCTTGTAATGAATTACAGATGTGAGTTCTGGATCCAGTATCAAAAACTCAAAATAATTTATTGAATGCAAAATAATTTTGAATCATAAATATACTTGTAGAAGCAGTAGAACAATTCTGTTTATTCTTTCTAACGATCTTTAAGTACTCCGGACAATTCCATTTTCAATGACCTTTCTTGCGACAGTGACGACATTAACCTTTGTCAGCTAGCACGGTCTTCTTGTTCATCTTATTAACCATTTTATGCTTCTTCAAACCTTTCGAAAATGATGCATTCCCTTAACTATGAGCACTGTATTCTGATCTTTGAATGAAGACTCGATTGACCTCAATATATTGAACAGATCCACGAGGTTTACGTTCAACTGGTTCATATTATAGTTTAATATGAACGGCTCAAACTAAGGAGTAAGGGACCCTAAGATTGGATCTACTTGTAGCTCATTGCTTATTGTAATGTCTAATTGAGAAAATCTACCAATATAGACTTTTATTAATAGAACGTAATCGTCCACCTTTTGTCCCTTCATCATTTATCGAACAGTTTCTTCATAAGTTCATGCCTTTCAGAACGATATTGTTCACCAAACAGAGCTTTGGGGTTATCGAAAATTTAATGAATAATTATGTATTCATGATGTCTTTGCAATGGTTTGTCTAACATAGGTAGCACTTATACCTGGGAGATTTCGAGGTCCGAGACCCATTTATCATAGGTGAATTTAAGTTTGAGGTTTGCAACATTAGCGGGTCTAACCCTAGGAGGTTTGGTTATCGACGACCAAAGACGTTCATAACTTAATAGTATATTTATTGCCCTTAGCTAGTCTATGTAGTTAGGTTATGTGAGTTTGTCATTTTTAGAGAACAACTTGGACATAGACATTTTCCTACAAATTTTAACTCAGTGGATTAGGACATTATTCGTAGTAGATGTTCTTAGAATATTAACAAGGTTAAACATTAAATTCCATTTTACGAATAAGCTTCCACTAGTCTTTTATGTTTCTTCAAACTCTAAGATGAAACAAAGAAGTCTTTTGACTTCCTTAGTGGGCGTTGGGATTCATTTCCCTTAGGATTCTTGCCTTGAGAAATATCAACAAATCATACTCCTGCAAACGATGGATAAAACATTATCGGTTGTATCATATACAACTCCTAACTCATGGTTCCTTTTCCTAATTGCATTTCAACCTTGAGGATATCAACAAATCAAAAAAAGATATTCACGCATATCTATCATTACACAATGGCCTAAGTGTAACTATACGTAACGTGAGGAATATTAACAAATATATATATATATTAACTTGTCTATTCAATATATTAATAGTGCTGCACATAACATCCTTAACTTGAGGAATATCAACAACTAAGAAATGTGCAAGTAATTTATTAATATATAAATGTTAGAGTACAACTTTATATTAAAGATTCTTAATCTATAAAATATTTAATTAAGTGATATCGACTTATGAAATAATTTTTTTTTTATGAAATACCCTCTTGATTCAGCCGTCAGACACATTAAAAATAACGTTATGCGTACTATACGTATGTATTATTCCCTTAAGTCTATTTAGGGTTTCTTACTGTTCCACCTTTTATTATGCATTCATATTATATAAATTTAAATGTTATATAACTTCTATAATTTTAGTTAGGTTATATAATAGTCATATGTATAACATTATAAAATATTATTAGTCAACTCTTATTTAATTGATTCAACTAATTAACATTTTAATTAATTTTATATTTTCAATTAAACATTTTATATTGAATATGTATACTATAACATTTATAGTTATATATATATATATATATATATCTAACTTTTTTTAAACACATATACATATATATGTGTGTGTGTATGTATTGATTTTAAATTTTTTTTATATATACACATAGTTACTTACATCTTAGGGCTCGTTTGGATCAACTTAAATAAGTCAATTTTGTTTTTGCTTTTTGAAAGCCAAAATGAAAAGGATTGGCTTCCAAAAAGCAAAAATACACTTATGTAAGTCGATTCAAACAGGTCTTTAAACAATTCAAGATAATGTAACATATGTTATTATATTATATATATATATATATATATGCACTTTAATTAATTAACTAATTAATTAATTAATTAATCTGATTAATATACAAAATTCTGAAATATATTTATTATATTTTCAAAATGCTTTTGAAGATTATATTATAACATTTATAATAAATTGTTTATTTAAATTTAACTTTTAAATTTAAAATTTTATTTTAATTTCAAAACAAATTTGAAAATTAGCCCCAGACCCAAAATCAAATTGGATTTTTTCTTTTAAGGACCACATTTGGGCTAATTTCACCTTTCGGGCTAGACCGATAGCTAGTAGGACGGGGTAATTGATTACCTAAACTCAGCCTATACATTACTTTTCTAGACAACCTACTAAATGAATAAACTCAATTAGTTTGCTCTAACCTGACTAATTTAGACCGTATAGGAAATTGGACTCCAATACCGTTACTGGATTATGCCTACACGAAGCATGTTAAATGGGTAAATTGATTTTTTTTTTACCGTTTTGGATCTTATTAGGCCTATGAAGTCTAAAGTTATTTAGATCTAATCTGAATTAATTTTAAGTAAAATCATTATTTCTTAATTTCTAAACAAAGTTCTATTTTGATATTATATTTGTGTTATATAAGATATGTACATGATTATCATATACATGTGTATGTGTATGTGTATATGCAACATACATAATGTACGTGGTTTAACATTCCTATATATAAGTGCTGGGATTTATACTGTGTTACCCAGTGGCTTGACCGGGTAACCAGAGACTTGATGAAGAGGCCTTGGTCGGCATCCAGCACCGTTCGACATCTGGGCTTCGTTCGGCATCTATCCCCGTTCTGCACGACCAGGCTGTTCAGCATCTATCCTCATTCGGCATTGAGGGTCGTTCGGCACAACATGGTCGTTCGGAATTCCACACTGCTTGGCATCCCGACCTCGTTCGGCATTGAGGGCCGTTCGGCATAGCATGGCCGTTCGGCATTCCAGCCTCATTCGGCATCTCCCCTCGACCGGCATAGGTTCACGTTCGGCTTGCACTCTTCACTCAACACATCGCCTCGTTCGGCATAAAGGAAGCATTCGGCATTTGCCGATCGGCATTAGTGGTTCGGCATGCAGAAGTCACTCACTTTGGGCCGAGATATCTAGCTACTAGGCCCATCAGGGAAGTCCAACCCATTTTCGTCTATAAATAGAGAGGCAGGCGCACAGTGAAAGTGACCTTTTTTCGAGAACACCGGGGAGACTCTACCGCATTCAAGACTCATTCAAGACTTATCTTATTTGCTTAACAATTGCAGTTGGTGCAGTTGATAAGTAAAGCAATAAAGATTAACCTCAAAGTGGACGTAGGCAATTACGTCGAACCACTATAAATCTGGTGTTCTTATTTTCTGCATTTAGTCTAGCATTCTGTTCACCGTTTACATTTACTTTCTTCATTAATCTCTCTACTTAATCTTTCTTAAGGGTGTTAGTGACCAATTCTGATGCTAACATTTTGGTGCTTTCACTGAGAACCGAATTCTCAGGTCGATAGGATCTACTTCGTAGCTATTGGATTGAAAAATCCCCCGAAGGAGATCCGACTTGTTCATAGGACGCCCGTTGAATCTATTTAGAGTTCCAACCGACAACTCTAGTATGGGAATACCACGCACCCAATCAGCCTCTCACAACGCGGACGTCCACGAGACTGCTAGTGTGCAATAAGTTGGACCTAGCAACCAACAAGCGATTCAAGGCGTAGGACCCTCCATCCAAAATCAAACGGAAGTCATTACCCGAACAGAGTTCAACGATTTGATGAGAGAACTCAGGGAAAGTAGAAGGCAACTTGCTGAGCAGATTCAAGCCAACACTAATCTCATGACTCAGCTTACCCAGCAGCAACATCGGAATGTTGGAGGTAGCCCTGCTCCTTACTCTTCATCTGATAGCTCGACCTCAGCTGATGAACCTCCTAGGCGTAGACGCCGTAAGACAGAAGCTGCACAGGCAGGTTCCACTGATCGATCCGCCAGGGATCAGGCACGTGAGAAGACCGTACGCCTGGCTCACCAAGGTCCTAATGAAACTGGCTTTCAAGATTCGCGTTTGGCCGATCGCCAACAGAGGAGACACCAACTCGAGCGGTCCCCTGGAACGGAACCCAATCTTCCACCCTCCATACAAACTCCGAACTTATCAGCTATGGTCAGGCGGTTAATGAGAGAGAATCAAGGCTTGGCCAATGAAGATTGGAAGTATCCAGGGGTCATACTCCTTTCACAGATGCTATTCTACAGGCTGAGTATCCTAGAAAGTTCAGTATGCCGACTATCCCAGCCTACGAAAGGAAGACTGACCCTAGACAACACATAATGAGGTACGAATGGATGATGGATCCTGCAAGGGCAAATGATGCGACCAAATGTGGATGCTTCCTAATCACTTTGTCCGGAATCACCACCATGTGGTTTACTTGACTTCCTCTATGGTCTATATCCCGCTTCAACGAGTTGGCAATGAAGTTTGTTGAACAATTCAGGATACATGCTACTCATCCAAAGGACGTGATGTCCTTATCAAGCGTGATCCAAGCTCTGGGAGAGTCTTTGAAAGCATACTTGCAGAGGTTTCATGTTATTGCCATAGAAGTTAGCAACCCTAACGAACATGCAATCTTGATGGCGGTAATGCGAGGTGTAGATTCAGACTCGGAGTTTGGAGATTCGTTCGTGGGAAAGCCCCCAACTACGTTGGAGCGATTCTATTCCAAAGCTCACCAGTTCATACGGAGGGAGGAAGCTCGATGGACAAGACGAGATAAGACACCAGGTCCTGTTCAGGAGACTGTGAAAAGTAATGTCGCCGTGAAGCAATCCGACGATAGTTCGGAAAAAGTTCAAGTCAACGTCCAGAACAAGCCTGGGCAATCTAAAGGATACGGAGGTGGAAATCCCGAAAAGAAAAAATAGACAGGGAAATGGAAATCGAGGATTCCGAACTACAATGGATACATCCCCCTGAATACGTCTCTTGAAAACATTTACCAATCTACCTGTAACACCTTCAAAAACAGAAAGCCGCACCCGAAAGAGTCCACATAGGAACAGAGGCGGACGAGGAAGTACTGTCGCTTCCACGAGACCCACGGGCACATTACTGAGGAGTGTAGGCACCTTCATGACGCCTAATCAGGCAGAAAAAGCTGCAGGGGTTTGTTAAGAACCCATCAGAGGGTAGGCAAGGAACGTCAAACCCCGGATGTGGGCCGGCTCCACGCCACCCAGAGGAACCTGCCCGGACCGTAGGTAGGTTGATCATAAACACTATAGTCGATGGACCTCATCCTGCAGACAAGAATTGGCAGGAGATGGAACGATATGCTACCTCCTTGTGGCATGCGAATTATGAATGTTGCTCAAATATGGAAGATGGAACCCCCGCAAAACAGCAACACATGATGACAGACGATATAATGTTTAGGAGTCGAGATGCATACAAGGTGGAGGCTGCTACTATCGACCCGGTGGTCATATCTGCAATGACCGGGCCAGCTTACGTCAAAAGGATTTTTATTGATTGTAGAAGCTCTGTCAACATCATCTTCAAGAAGGCTTATGACCAAATGAAGACGGAGACAAAAAATTTAAAACCATGCAAAGCCCGTATCCACGGATTTAATGGCGCCGCAACCGACGCGATGGGGTATATTGAGTTACCGGTTGAACTAGGGGAAGGTGAGCATAGGAGAGTGTGAATCCTACCGTTCATAGTAATGGATGTTGACTCTCTATACAATGTATTTTTTTGGTCGTCCGGCCCTGGCAGAGTTTAGGGCCGCTTTGGCCCCATGGTGTTTGAAATTAAAATTTCCGATAGACAAAGGCGTCGGTGTAGTACGTGGCGATCAGGCGACCGATCGCGCATGTTATGTGATAGAGCTAAGAGAAGCTCAGCAGAGAGAAAAGGGGAAGGTTGCAGATAGCTCCATCCGCATCCTAAATACTGATGATTGACAAGTAGTGCCCGAGCCCTGGCTCGGGCGACATTCTCGGATCCTTAGAGACATAGATCCGAGAGATGATGATGGGGAACCCAGGGAAATGAATGCAGCACCGGCTGAGCTGACGATCGACATTCCACTCAGCCGGGATGACCCGTCACTAGCTCTTAAGATTGGATCATAACTCAACCCTTAAGTGGCCGAGAATCTTACTGATTTCCTTCGAGCGAATATGGACGTTTTCGCTTGAACACACTCTAATATATGCGGGATTTCACCCGCCATTGCAAGTCATATGTTGAACATAGACCCGAAGTACGTCCCAGTAAAACAGAAACAGAGAGGCATGGACCCGGAGAGGTCCGATGTTCTCAAAGAGGAGGTAGACAAACTCAAAGCCAATGGGTTTGTCCACGACGCCCTCTGCCTCGAATGGGTATCTAACCCTGTGCTGGTAAGAAAAGCGAATGGAAAGTGGAGAACTTGTGTTGATTACTCTGATCTGAATAAAGTATGCTCGAAGGATAGTTTCCCTTTACCTTGAATCGACCAGCTCGTGGACTCTACCGTCGGACACAAATTATTGTCATTTATGGATGCATATTCGGGATACAATCAGATCCCGATGCACATTCTAGACCAAGAACACACCAATTTCGTCACAAATGTGGGGCTATATTGCTTTGTAGTAATGCCTTTTGGATTGAAAAACACGGGAACAACTTATCAGTATCTGGTGAATCGAATGTTAAAAGACCAGATTGGTAGAACGATGGAAGTCTATGTGGATGACATGCTCGTGAAGTCATGGCAGTCAAAAGACCACATCCAAGACTTAGCAGAGATGTTTGATATACTCAGGAATCATGGGATAAAAATCAACCCTTTAAAGTGTTCTTTTGGCGTTGCATCAGGGAATTTCTTGGGTTTCATTGTGAACGCACGTGGAATTGAAGCTAACTCGAAAAAGATTCAGGCTATTCGGGACATACAAGTGCCCAGAACTATAAAGCAAGTACAAAGCTTGAACGGAAAGGTGGCCGCGCTGATTCGATTCATATTCAGAGCCACGGATAAGTGCATTCCTTTCTTTGATGTGATAAAGAAAGGAAAGTGGAATTTCGAGTGGACGTCTGACTACGAGAAAGCATTCCGAGCTCTGGTTAGACATCTAAAAAGTCCCCCGGTGCTATCAAAACCAATTGACCATGAAATGATGTATGTATACCTGGCAGTATCCAAGCATGCTATCAGTACGGCTTTGGTTCGCGAGGAGGACCGAGTTCAAAAGCCAGTACATTATGTCAGTAAACGTTTGACGGGGGCAGAAAGAAATTATCCCAGGATTGAGAAACTAGCTTATTGCTTACGCAAGCTTCACCCATACTTCCAGACATACTCGATCAGTGTTTACACTGATCAATCCTTGTGATAGGTACTCCAACGACCGAAAACTTCTGGAAGGATGTTAAAATGGAACATCGAGTTGAGTCAGTTCGATATTACCAACCTGCCATGAAGGACCATACAAGGGAAAGCGCTAGCAGATTTCATTGCTGAATTCACCATGACAGACGAATCAAACGGTCGTAATTTCATACCTCCCGTTCGATGGAAGATGTACACCGATGGGGCATCTAACGACCATTGTTTGGGGGCTGGCATAGTTCTTGTGACTTCTGAGAACCGATCAGTTTGCTATGCTTTGAAGCTCAAATTCACAACAACGAATAACGAAGCCGAGTATGAAGCATTGATTGTCGGCTTAAGACTTATCAAAGAGTTGGGAGTAAGATCGGTTGAAATCTTTTGCGACTTGCAACTGGTGGTGTACCAAGTGCGGGGAGACTATCAAGGAAAGGGGCAGAGACTTTCCTCGTATTTGGTCCGGGTTCAAGAGCTGCTAGCAAATCTTGAGTATTATGATATTTCACATGTCCCGCGTGAGCACAACAGAGCACCCGATTCATTGGAAAAATTTGCAAGCACTGGCGATGCACACCAGATGGGATTGTTTCCAGTTGATACCCTGCATGTTCCGAGCATAAATATGATGGAGGTAGATTTCATGTTAGAAACAGAAATCAAGAAGGAATCATGGATGACCCCATTCAAGCAATACTTGATACTTAGGGTCGTGCCCGAAAGAAGGAGCGAAAGACGACAAGTCATTTGTAAGGCTTCGCGTTATGTAATGCAAGATGGGGTAATTTATCGGAGGGTATTTTCGACCCCTTACTCCGGTGCATTGCCCATGATGAGATAAAACGAGTCCTGAAGGAAGTTCATAAAGGTGAATGTGGCGACCATATCGGAGTGCAAACTTTAGCAAAGAAAATCCTCCGCTATGGATACTATTGGCCGACTGTGAATCGGGATGCCGCAGACTATGTGAGAAGATGTGAAAAATGTCATAAATATGCGAAAATCTCGAGAACTCCGCCGACGGAACTCGCACAAATGGTTAGTCCCTATCTATTTGCAATGTGGGGGATCGATATAGTCGGTTCCTTACCCCCATCCAAAGGTGGTGCAAAATACGCGATAGTTGCGGTCGATTAATTAACCAAGTGGGCAGAAGCAGAGCCTTTGGCCACTATAACCATCAAAAAGGTCATTAATTTCGTTGCACGAAATATTATATGCCGTTTTGGCCTTCCACGAACCATCATTATAGACAACGAAACTCAATTCGAAAGCAAAGAGTTCAAGAAATTTTGCCAAAAATATGGTATTGAGAAAAAGTTTGCAGCAGTTGCACACCCGAAAGCCAATGGACAAGTGGAAGCCGTAACAAAATAGTCAAATCCATATTGAAAAAACGTTTGGAAAAGGCTAGAGTCAAGTGGGTGGACGAGCTTCCAACAACGCTTTGGGCTTACAGAACCACCCACAAGTCTACGGTTGGCCATACTCCATTCGCATTGGCATATGGCATGGAAGCAGGCATACCCATAGAACTTGAAGTTCCATCACATCGAGTAACTTATTATGACCATGAGTCAAATCAAGATCTCTTGTTGGAACCATTGGACTTCATTGATGAAAAGCGTGAAGAAGCTAATTTAAGAGCGGCCGCGTACAGGCACCGAGTTGCTCGATATTATAATGAAAAAGTCCGACCGAGAATCTTTGGTGTGGGTGATCTCGTTTTGAAATGAGTTTTTTCGGTTCCATCACATATGAGCCCTGCATGGGAAGGTCCATACGTCATTGAACGGAAGCTTGGAGAAGGAACTTTCAAGCTAGCAACCGTTGATGGTGCGACACTCCCCCGAGCATGGAATAGCGAGCATTTGCGGCATTATTTCACTTAGTTCATTTCTTTCATATTTTAGTTGCATTTATTTCTAGAAAGTTTTTATTCCTAGTTTACGGCATGTAATAAGACAATTTTGCTTATTTGCATTAATAAAGGCTTGAAGCCATTTTCTCCATGGATTGTCGATGTTTTTGTGTATGATAACGTAGTGACGAATAACTAAGAGATACATTATTCTGTCTGACGTACGAACGCACACGAGCACTTAAAATCTCCAAGTCTCCGGAGTGCAGACTGGAGTACTCTGAGTCCTCGGAGTGCGGACCAGAGTATAAACGACTCAAAATCTCCAAGTCCCCGGGGTGCGGACTGGAGTACTTTGAGTCTCCGGAGTGCGGACCAGATTATAAACGACTCAAAATCTTCAAGTCCCTAGAGTGCGGACTGGAGTACTCTGAGTCCTCGGAGTGCGGACCGGAGTATAAACGACTTAAAATATCCAAGTCCCTGGAGTGTGGACTGGAGTACTCTGAGTCCCCAGAGTGCGGACCGGAGTATAAACGACTCAAAATCTCTAAGTCCCCAGAGTGTGAACTGGAGTACTGTGAGTCCCCAGTGTGCGGAGCAGAGTACAAACGACTTAAAATCTCCAAGTCTCCGGAGTGCGGACTGGAGTACTCTAAGTCCCCGAAGTGCGGACAAGAGTATAAACGACTTAAAATCTCCAAGTCCTCGGAGTGCAGACTGGAGTACTCTGAGTCTCTGGAGTGCGGACCAGAGTATAAACGACTTAAAATCTCCAAGTCCCCGAAGTGCGGACTGGAGTACTATGAGTCCCCGGAGTATGGACTGGAGTACTCTGAGTCCCCGGAGTGCGGACCAAAGTATAAACGACTTAAAATCTACAAGTCCTTGAAGTGCGGACTGGAGTACTCTAAGTCCTCAGAGTGCGGATCGGAGTATAAACGACTCAAAATCTCTAAGTCCCTGGAGTGCGGACTAGAATACTCTAAGTCTCCAAAGCATGGACTAGAGAATAAATGATTTAAATGTCCAAGACCCCTGAGGGCGGACTGGATACAAATGACTTGAAGTCATCGAACCCTTGGCGTGCGGACTGGAAAATATTCTAAGTACCCAGAGCATGGAATAAAGAATGTGCAATGCCAAAAAATTATCAACTTATTTGAAGATGAATCAAGAAGTTTATGTAACTCGCAATAGCTTGGGTTTTGGCCACGATTATACAGAAAACCGAACAACAGAAGTCTTCTGAAAGACAAAAGAACTACGTTTTATTCATCAAAAATAAGTTTCTGCTACAACTCCTCCAAAATTCGGAGTCTAAAGTTTATTTACATGGGATAAAAAAATAAATAAAAATAATCACATAATCTAAACTAACTCTTGTTGAACGAGAGCGACGACTACTTCTTCGACTTTTTTCCAAACGACTCATCTCCCGTGCGTTTGCCCTTGATAATTTTCTTTGATAGGTAGGTGACAACTAAAGAAGTACGGGGAACTTCCATGGGCCTAGACCTGCCAGAAGGATGATCTTCAACGGCTTATTCAGAGGATCACTCAGGTCCACAGCTTGAGGCACGACTTTGATCCCGACTGTCTTTTTCTCCTCCTTCTTAAGTTGCTCCTTCATGCCCAGTTTAGATGTGTGTTCAGAGGCATCTGTAATTTCGATTTCATAACTCCCATCGATGGGAGAGGGAGTCTCGGACTTAACCTCATCAAGCGCTCCGATCACCTAAACATCTGAACCGGGAGCCTGCCCTGCGTGAGTAGCCTCACTTATCTTTTCCTTTACCTCCTAGGCGATATCGCTCCTCGAAGTGGGCTCGAGATCAGAACGGCCGGCACAAAATC
Source organism: Allium cepa (assembly GCA_030765085.1). NCBI lineage: Eukaryota > Viridiplantae > Streptophyta > Magnoliopsida > Asparagales > Amaryllidaceae > Allium > Allium cepa. The sequence continues at coordinate 918,597,319 of CM060931.1, read as the reverse complement.
ATGAAAAACAAGCATTAGAATACGATAGCTCCTGGTGAAAAACGAGGAATTTTGAAATATTAAAGTGAAGAGTTATCTACCAGGTTCTAGCTGGCTCTCAGCCGTCCGAGGGGTCTCACCCTCTGGAATAGGAGACAGAATGTGAACACCGAGGCTGGGGTCCTCCGGGTCATAACCGATGTGCTGCTCAAGGGGATCAAGTATTGGCCGATCGGCCGACTGAGTGGGCGCATGAGCTTAAGACATGATCCTAGATGGACCGACAATTACCTTTTTCCCTTTCCTTGAGGGGAGCCCTTGCAGTAAAGAGCTTTTACCGCAGACAGGTCCGAAGGCTCGTTTCCCTTAAGAAATTCTTTTATCAAAGCTCCTTCATCAACCTCCTCGGTACCAAGCTCGACCTTCCTGACCTCAACTAAAGATTCGAGTTAACCCTCACCAAGAAAAGTTAAGTCTCGGTGCATGAGGATGCGGGCATTGAATTCTGCGATTAGTGGGTCGAACATGCTTTTGACCTCCTCCCTACTTCTTTAGCCGCTTCAAGGCGGGAGTCGACCTCTGCAGACGCTATTTTCTTGCCCTCTTCACGGGCTTCATTCTTTAGCATCTCAACCTTAGAAAGTTCATCCTCAAGTTTTGCCTTCAGAAGTCGTGTGGCAACGATATCATCGCAATATCATTGCGACTCTTCTTAGGCAGCGGTCTTCTCCTCCTTTTCTTTGCGGAGTTTCTCCTCTAGCTCCTTAACTCAGAGGGAAAAGCGTCCCTCTCCTTCTGCACTGAGTCTTTCTCCAAAGCTAGGTCCCCACAGCATTGGACCGCCTCGTCGATTTCTTTTTTATGGGTTGACTCCAGACGAGCAACGGCCTCGGCAGTATCTTTAGCATTCTGTTGGGCGGCTTAAAGCTGAGACTTATAAAAAGCAAGCTCTTCATCCTGAGCTTTAATAATATCTTTGTCATGGATAGCCTCAAGCTTCAGGCGATCTATCTCATGCTGACGCTCTATGGAAACTTCTGAAACTTTCTCGGCTAAGTGCACGAGCGCATCATGCTGTACATAGACATCATTGGTACAAGCGAAGGCACTTTGCTTGACATGCCCTGGAATATGGTGGATCGTCGTAAGAAACTTTAAGCCATCAAAGAATATCTTCGGAAACAAGGCTTTAAGTTCAGCAAGTCATTCAGTGACCGTTGGATTAGTTACGGGAGTAAGAGGAGTCTGCTTGGAGACTGCACGCGTTCTGTGGGGATCTCAAGATTGCCTGGTACTTGATGAACCAGAGTGTTGATCCCGATGTGCCTTAGGCTGAGACCCCTTATGTCTAGATTTCTCTTTGCTGTGCTCCGGTTGAGAAGGAGGATCGCAAGGATATGAGGGCTGGTTATAAGTTTTCCTTCAGTGTGATGACTCTCGGCGATGGTAATCTCGATCGCCGGATTCATCTCTATCTCGACGCTTGCCGGAGCCCGAATCCCAGCCAGATTGGTAGAAAATCGATGACCTGCGAAGGCGGTCAAGTCCATGTGTGCGTCCCATGTCACCTACACAAAGTTTAAATAACGGTGAGTTAGCAAAGAATAGGGTGACAACGGAAATTTAAGTGCAAGGTGAAGTGCATGCGTTTGTGTGTGTCCTAGTGTTTCCCCCGACGGGCCAGTTTCTTTACTAATAGGAGTTTTTTCTTCCTAGTTTTGGGCTTGAACGCTTGCATCGCCTCTCGCGAGCAAATGAAGCTTAAGGGCCTCTGGATCTTCGAAGTTGTAGTTGAGTAGATCATCAGGTATGGAAAGGTTCGACAGGCCTTTTAGAGAACTTTTCTAAATGCTGTGAGGAAGCTTCTTTCTCCACTGGAATAAGAGTAACTTTAGAAGTTCCACCGACTGTTTTCTTCCTCAGCCTGTATGTTAGTTTCTTCTTCCCCTTCGAAAGGGAAGGTGACGTCTCGATGCCGTGAACTTCGACTATCGGATCCCGAGTGGGATAACATTCTCATCTTGTGCCTCAGGCGTTCCAGTTTCCTTAATTTCCCCCTCTACTAGTGTGTCGGGGACGTTACGTGCTGAAGACTCGGCTTGTTTTTTCCCTTTTACAGGAGCAGACCTGGGTATGGTAACTCCCAGAGGGAGGCTTATCCGGCGACCTTCTGCCAACAGCCCGAACTTTGTAAGCGACTCATTTGAAATCTCTGATGTCCCGGTCTTTGGTGGGAATGGCTCGAATAGATTCGACGGCTTCAGAATATCTAGGGGCCTCGGGATGCGGATTAATACCTGAAAAGATGGAAGAGAGTTAGAAAAGGTATAGCTTTGACCAAACATGAGTATCAATCCAGGAAAAAGACTTACTTCCTTCCACCCATCTCCTCGCAAAACCGGGAGGACAGCGCACATAAAACCATTCCTGTTTATACAGGGAAAACTTGCTCCGTGTCCCAATTAAGATTTGACATTTGTTAGGCGGCTCGAGAAACACGAAAGATAGGCTATCCCTCCATCTCTTGATGCAATATATGTATCGGATATCGCACGGAGTCGAAAGCCTGGAGAGGACACTCATGAAGAGGATGCAAGTGCTGTAGATGAATGTGTGGCTGTTCAGATGCAGTTGCGATGGGGCAATGTCGATATACTACAACACGTCTCGAAGAAATGAGTTGAACGGTGGCACGCTGCCAAGCCAGCACATGAATTTGTTGCAAGCTATGTGTCCGACTGGGGGCCAGTGCGGACGATCATGCCCCGATGGAACTAATATATCGTCAAAGGGGATTCCATGGACAGAGCATATCCGACGGAACGTACTTTCGTTAATTTTTGAAGCCTGAGAATCGATTGGGTCGTCTAGAAAAATCGCTGCCTCCAGAGCGTCAGGAGCCAAGTCGACAGATGTAGTCGTAGGATTCGGTAAGTCTTGAGCGGGGATAGTTGAACGGATGAGAAGTATCTGCAACTTCTTGTCGAAAGGATGGCCTAGGTCTATCTGAGATCGTCACTGAGCTAGATTTTTTAGACATCACTAATGAAGATTGAATCTAACAGAGCACTTGTTCGAACTATACTTGAAAAAAATCAACGTTAGACTTAACAACATAAATATTCCCCCCATGTGGTGTGTGAACTAGTGCGATCATTCAAATGTAAGAGCCAAGCAGTAAAAAGACACTGGATTGAGGTAATAAGTTTGAGCTTTGGATTGTCATCTTCGAAGACCGTCATCGCTGACCATCTACGAAGGCTTGTCGTGACACGGTTAATATTTTGAACTCGAAATCATCACTGCATTTGAAAGGTTATTAACTATTAAGCAGGTTAAGCCCAAGTTTTCGGTTGTTTAAAACACAAAAGTTTTCATTCCGTATTGTTCGATATGATTGGTTGTTTAAGTCTGTCCTTGTTCACTAACATATGTTCACGCATGGGATGTGTTGGGTCAATTGTGCATAAGGTTCGACTAGCATTGCTGTTGTGCGCAACTCCTCTGTAACCCACCAATGCCGTTCAGCATGCGGCAAGACGTGCCGAACCACAATCTTTCCAAGCCGCATCGCTCGGAGTTCCATACTACCATCTGTCTTCTCCACCATTCGGCATAAAGGAGTCATGCCGAACCACTACATGCCGAGCCGCATCGCTCGACATTCTATACTTCCATCTGTCTTCTCCACCACTCGGCACAAAAGGGTCATGCCGAACCACTACATTCCGAGCCACATCGCTCGGCATTCCATACTTCCATTTGTCTTCTCCACTGTTCGACATGCGGCGAATCGTGTCGAACCAAAGTTACGCCGAGCCTCAACGCTCAGCACTCCGTCCTTTACAACAATTTTATCCTTTTCCTCCATCCCTACCGAACGACATGGTCGAGTCATTCGGCAAGTCATACCGGTCCATGTCGACCGACATTCCAGCATATTCCTGCTCCTCCTCTATTTTTCCCTCCAACCTCGTTCGGCATGAGGGAATCCTGCTGAACCATAGCAGTACGTCTTCAACTAACTCCCTCCTTCGCATACCTCTAACCTCTCCTTCTTTCCTTCACACCGCCCAGCCTTAGAACATTTCCTAATCACGATTTGATTCCCTCATCCGCGCCATACCTATTGGCCACGGTTCTACAAAAATTCACGAACTTGAACCACGTGCTAAATTTTTTAGTCAGGGGAAGGAGTTTAAAGAGAAGGGTCAATAACTAGTAAATGGCTCAAAACTTGGGGGAATTCTGTAGTAAGGAGCGTGGTTTTAATTAGTTTCGATTGATTTGGGAAAGGAGTGTGGCAACGTATGATGTTTGAGGAGGGAATGGTAGTTAATTCTTTGGAGTTTGTTAAAAAGAAAGGTTCGTGGGTACATGATAGCGGAGGTAAAAGTGAAAAAGAGAAGAAGAAGAGAAGTGCCGACCTTTATAGGGGAAGAAAGGAAGTCGAAGGGACAATGACCAGTAGAACTGGTCAAAGCGCATCCCTCGCTCGGCATCAGCTATATCGTTCGGCATTTGAATGTCATTAGGCGTCGGCATGTCGTTCGGCATACACTGACTCACTCGGCATTTAAAAGAAAGTGCCATTGAGGAAACGAAACCAGGGCTTGAAGCAAAACATAGAGGACTCGTGACTCAAAGTGCATCATGTTCATCCATATGATACACTTTAGGGGGTAAGTGTTATCCAGTGGCTTGACCAGGTAACCAGATACGTGACGAAGAGGCATCGGTCGGTATCCAGCACCGTTCGGCATCTGGGCTTCGTTCGGCATCTATCCCCATATGGCACGACCATGCCGTTCAACATCTATCCTCGTTCAGCATTGAGGGTCGTTCGGCACAGCATGGTCGTTCGGCATTCCACACTGCTCGGCATCCTGACCTTGTTCGGCATTGAGGGCCGTTCGACACAGCATGGTCGTTCGGTATTCCAGCCCCAATCAGCATTCCAGCCTCATTCAGCATTCCGGCCTCGTTCGACATCTCTCCTCGATCGACATCGGTTCTCATTCGGCTTGCAATCTTCACTCAACACATCGCCTCGTTCGGCATAAAGGAAGCATTCGACATTGGCCGATCGGCATTAGTGGTTCGGCACGTAGAAGTCACTCACTTTGGTCCGAGATATCTAGCTACTAGGCCCATCAGGGAAGTCCAACCCATTTTCGTCTATAAATAGAGAGGCGGGGGGACAGTGAAAGAGACCTTTTTTCGAGAACACTGGGAAGACTCTGCCGCATTCAAGACTCATTCAAGACTTATCTTCTTTGCTTAACAATTGTAATCAAGTAGTTGGTGTACGGATTGTATCTGTAACTAGTTGATAAGTAAAGCAATAAAGATTAACCTCAAAGTGGACGTAGGCAATTACGTAGAACCACTATAAATCTGGTGTTCTTATTTTCTTCATTTAGTCTAGCATTCTGCTCACCGTTTACATTTACTTTCTTCATTAATCTCTCTACATAATTTTTCTTAAGGGTGTTAGTGACCAATTCTGGTGCTAACATACTGCAATATAAAATTCATTATGGTATAAAATTATATTTATAATAGTGTGTGTATGTGTGTGCGTGTGTGCGTATATGACATTGTAAAGCAGCAATATTTGTAACTGTAAATATAAATAATTTTGAATTTAAATTTAAATTTAAATTCCAAATTTCAGATTTAGATCTTGATTTCAAAAAATATTCTAATTTCAAATTTAAAACAATTTTGCAACAAATTACATTTAATATATATAAATACATACATACACTCACGAAGTAATATATATATATGTATGTATGTATGTATATATACAAACAATAATTTTTGTAGGTAATATAACTAAATTTTATATGTAATATAACTAAATTATATTTATACAAAAAATAATTGTATATAATATAACTAAATTTTATGTATATATTTAAACGAAAGTAAAATATGATTTAACTAAATTTTATATGTAACATATATTTGTATCTATACATTAAAAAAATTGTTCTAAAATCCCTTTTAACATTACAATTTAGATTTGAATTTTTTCCTTTTTCTGGTCGTGAGCTGCATAATTTTTTTTATAATATCGGTTTTATACAAAATTTATGTTTTTTGATAGTAGCGGTAAATGATATTATATGCACATTTTGATAATAGTAGTTTTATACACATTTTGATAGTAGCACTTTTGATAGTAGCGGTTTTATGGTAGTAGATATGGATTTGACAGTAGCACTTTTATACATATTTGATAGTGGTAGTTTTATGATAGTGTGTGTGTGTGTGTCTATATATATATTTAACAGTAGCGGTTTTATACATGTTTGATAGCAGCAGTTTCATGACAGTAAATATACATTTGATAATAGCGGTTTTATAAACATTTGATAGTGGTAGTTTTTTTGATAGTAAATGACAACGTGCAGTATTAATTTTTCTGCTTTTTATAAATAAAAATTAATGATGCACCTTTTTTTTATGTATAGTAGGATATGTATTAATGGTGATTACGAAGGAGTGAATTTAAATTGAAAAAGTAGAAGTGTATGTATATTTTGCTTATAATGACATTAACGATACTGCCTAGTATCATTTTATTTAATAAAAAAAATAATACAACATAGTGTAGTGTCGAACTTGCTATTAAAATTTTAGATTTTTGCGATTATGGCGGTGTTGGGAGCGGCGTCGAGGCTAGTGGTGCGGGTGATGGCGAGAGGTGGTGGTTGGTAATTTTGACGGTTTGCCCTTATGACTTATTTTGGGAAAGTATTTGTCTCTGTTGCTAAAATATGAAGGATGTGTACTTGAGGCAAAAAATTACAAATTTTTGTTCTTTAAGCAAATTCCCCCATTTAAAAAACTATTCAAACTCAAAATCATGGTTCGAGATTCCGGCCGGAACCACGAGATTCCGACGATATCATAGGGGTTCTGGTCGGTAGCGGGACGGGATTAGGGCAAAATCCCATCCCGGTCTACTTAGCATATCAAAACACAGAATAAGAAAAAAAAAATCCGTATCGCATAATTAAAAGTAAAGGAGTAGAGCGACAATAAAAAATATAAGGAATCGTTTAATCGGAAAAGCATCTCAAAATGAAAAGGCCCTAGTCTACTAAACGTGCTTGAATAGTAAGAAGAATCAAAATTTTGCCTATAAATTCATCATTTGAAATCATAAATTACCAGATCTTCACATCTCCAATCGAGCTTCAATGCGATTGTTAAACGACTAGTTTTCTATTGGTTTAGAAAACTGTCAAAAAATTTCAAAATTAAAATAAATGCAAGCACATAGCATACACTTGTAGTACGTGGAAAATACGGATCGATCCATAGGAAATTGATGATTTTAAATTTCTATTCAATCAAATTAAACCAAAGTCGATGGAAAGTTAAACTAGAGAATTAGAGAATTAACTAACTAACTATAAGAAAAGAGAAGCAAATATAAGAGTTAAGTGACAATTTATAGAATAAATCTACTACCTAGATCATGTCGTTCAACACATATGAAATCATGATCTCTCTTTAATGGCCATAAGTGCTTTAATTGATGTGTTTATCATAAGTATGACATATTTGTGCTACTGATTAGCCAACATAAGCCATCAGACTATAACACACCCCTTAAACCACTTACTAACTTTCATGAAACTTGACAAAGAAAATGAAAATGAAATCTATTTTAAGTATGACCTTTTAACTATTGATTAGAAATATAGACCATCAAATTTGAATTTCAAATCACTTTCTTATGTCATAATCATATTTTGATGAAGGGAGATTTGTGTTAGTGATTGTTTAAACATAGCATATTTGGTGCCAACAATATAAGCTATCAAATTCAAAGCAATAACTATAAATAAAATACTTCATTGATCATCATTAAGCACAAAATGAGAGCATGAATTAACAAAAAGTTGAAGCTACATAATTAGTGAGCTTCATTACCCTAAATTGAAGGTGTTTAGCCTCTCATATTTGTCATATGATTAACAAATGTAGCTAACAACATGAAAGCAAGATCAAAGGAAAATGAAAGCTTAATGAAAAAGAGCGCTAATTAATAAGAAATAGAGCTATTCTACTTTACACGAATGTAAATCTACACTACAACATGAAGGGAAACAAACAAGAAAATGAAAAAGTACTTGTATTAAATTGCATAAAAAAAGTTACATGAAAAGAAGAAATAAATGGCTAAGTAGCCATGAAAAGAAAGAAGAGAACTTGATTTATTTTTTAGCCTAACCTAAAACTAAGAGAGACTAAGCAAGAGGAGGGTTACATGAAACATAAGAGGTATTTGTACATGTGTTAAACCCTAATTCATATTTTTGGTGAATGCACAAATTGCCCTTGAGGTACCGTGGGGGACAAGTAATCATTAACATCCACTAATCCCCCACTTAAATGTACATGAAACTTTAATGTCCTTTTCTCATGCGCTTAGCTCCTAATTGAAAATCAAAGTAAGTGGGTGGGGTCCTCCATGATAATCACTTTGAATTATTTCCATCTTCATTTGTTCTCTACACTCTTGAGCATGCATATATCATCATGAAACCATTTGTAAAATTCACCAAATTTCCTACAAAACAACATAGAAAATTCCAAATAAATTTTAACAATTTAATAAATGCATAAAAATGACCACTTTTCCCCTATATGAAGATAAATATGTGACAATTTGAAAATAATTTGAATTTTGGTTTAAACAGGTTAAAATACCCAATATGATCATTTATTTAATTTAAATAGATTAAATATAGTGGTAAAAATATGCACATTTACGTGTGCATATCAAATACCCCCACACTTATCTTTTTTTTCATCCTCGAATAAAGAAAAACTAAGATAAATACGTTTTTATAGAGAGCACGATTGCATTGAGCGTATGCAACAAGCCGTTAAACCTCTGGGTGTCCCCAATAGGACGAGCGTTGTCTCGTGAGGGTTTTCAGCGGATACTACCCATAAAATTCAAATGCAGGATGAAAATATTTACAAAATACAAGACTTGTTTACAAAGAGATGAATGAGAGTTTTTGAAATACTTACAAATGAAGGATTTATTTTTAAATCGACACAAATAAGTTAAATATAGGTTTTGATCATTATCTTGAAAATTTAAATCAGTTACTCGTTAAAATTAACGACAAAAAGCAAGTTATCATAACAAATTGACAATAGTTTAACTCATTATTTAGGTTGACAACAATGTGTAACTATGAAATGGATCCTTAGTTGATTATCAAAGTTTATCAAGGTATATGCATTTCTTTTCAATAACAAGTCAAATCAAATAAGTTAAAATAATGCTTGGATTTCATTTGGTTACTCTCTTTTTTTTTTTTGAAAATTTACACACCTAGTTTAGGTAAACTGAGGCCAGATATATCACCTGTGCATGCCTTTCGGGATTATGTGAGGGGAGTATAAAGCATGGCGAGTGCACACACTTTCGTGCATACGCCTATCGACCGTAGGTGGTTTTTATTAAGTCTGTTTTTTTCTATTTTTTTCTTGTTCCATACATGCATAAGCGTGAGGACTTTTAAATGAGTATGAAAGCACATAATAAAAGATTCCAAGTAATTCGTCCATGCATGACCGTGAGGACTTTTAAATGAGAGTGATTACTTTGGATATTATTATTATTTTTATTTATTTATTTAGAGAGAGAGAGAGTTTTGCATAGTCATCTTAGCACTATTTAACTTAGAAGACCAAAAAATGTTATATGTTTACTTTAAATCAACCACTTTTTAAAACAAAGATTTTCAATCAGGATGTATTCCACAATTAACACGTATGAATCTTTCTATATACTAGTTAAAGCATTGTCATTTGTAATCAAACTTCATTATTATTTTTGTTAAGACAAATAAACTTTCAAAAATTTCAATTTAATAAGCCAAAACCATATATTTATCCTATAGTGTTTCTTTAAAAATAAATAAAAAATGCTTAAATAAAATTGTTTTTTTGGAAAAGAAAACATAAAAATAAAAAACCGAAAATGATGATGATTCTCCCCTCATACTTGATTTTGACCGTGTCCCAACAGTCAGCCGAATTGGAAGAAGAAAAATAAAAACAAAAACATGACCTTTATTTAAATGAAAATTAACAGTATTTACACGAAATCAGAAAGTATATCATCAAAAAGTAACTGAAACGGTCTTCCAAAGACCGATTCATTTGTCTCATCAAGAGCGAGACACGGCTTAAGCGTAGAAAACCAAATCGTAAAAGATTTTGAAGTTGATTGTCGATTTGGAAAAACGAATTTTGTTTATTAAAAATTGAAGGAGTTGTTTTGTTTTCAATGATTTTTGGGGTGGATAAAACAATTGATGGAAATTCACATTTATTTTCACCAATTTGAAATTCAAATTTATGATTTAAAACTTTCAAATTATCGATTTCAAAATTGAAATGGTGATTCAAATCTTCCTCTTCAGAATTCGACAACTAGTTTTCAAAATGTCCAAAGAAATTGTGTTCATTGAATTCATCTTCCTTTATTGAATTATCAACAACTTTATTACATGTTCCAAGTTTAAAATTCAAAATTGTTGTGTTCAAAATTTAAAAATCGGAAAAAGGAAGATCTAATCTTAAATCGAGTTTCTCGTCATCAAAATAGTTAAAATCCAACTCAAGTCCCGTGCTTCCAACTACTTCGTTAAGATTGCTATTTTCCATTTCAAAAGTTGTTACTTGAAAATCGTCGACTTAGGTAAAAGATGGATTATCGTTTGACTCGTCACAAGTTGGTATTTGATTTTATTTTTCACGTTGTTTCATATATGTTTCAAACAAAGAATGTGTGTGATCGTCGTAAATTTCGTTCATTTGCTCAACAAAATCCAATTTATAGTTATTAACTTGAGAATTTTCGATTTGAATTTGTTGAGAACAAAAATTTTCGATCACATCATAGTCGAGATTATTCCCATTGCCAAAATTATTTGAAAAATTGTTTCCACTTTCGTTTCGGCTTTGAAATTCATTTTGAAGTTCGAAATTGACTTGGCAAAAATCATTTGAATTTTGAAGTGGATTCAAATTTTGATTGTTTTGAAAATATTGATTTGAGTTATCACATAGATATAAGTTACACAACTCATTTATCTCTTGATTTTGTTGGCTAGAGAGTTCGAGTAAAGACGAAATCATTTCGATGCTTTTTTCAAGATTTGAGGGTTGATCATCATTTTGAAAATTTTGTTGTTCGAAATTCGAATTATTTATACAAAAGTTGTCGTTAAAATATCCATACGAATTTGGAGTAAAATCATATGGATTATATTGATTTTCACAACTATTGTAAAATTCAAGTGATTATGGAAATTCAGACATCTTCAAAAATGTTTTTTTTATAAAGGAAAAATATTTACAAATAGAATTTATTTTTCATAATGGAAATTTTATTTTTGTTTTTGTTTTTGGTTTTCCAAAAAAAATTCTTTGTTTTTGAAAAGGCGGTATAGTTTTCTTTTTTTAGTTTTTCTAAATTTTTTTGAATTTTTGAAATTTCAAAGAAAAAAGATTTAAAATTTTCAAAAGAAAAGGAATATTTACAATTTTTTTTAGTTTTGGATTTTTTTTTTTAAATATGCATGAACGAATGCAACTAAATGAATGCAAGTATTAATTATAAATGATTTTCCTAAGTTAACCCAAAATTGTATAACCACACATTGTCTTAGATAAACAAGATAGTTCTCCGTTAGGTAACGGATATGATTTATCGGTGCACCACGAATTGTCGTAGCAATGCAGCCAAAGGTTTAAGTACCTTCAGAGGAACAGCCACTATAATATTTACGAATCACCGTAATATTTATAAATGGTTATTACTCTGCCGTAGCCTAGACACCAAAAAATTGAATTGTTTAAAGAAGACAATTTGTCACTATACAATTAAGTGTTATTGATTTCTAACCGTTATTATTAATCAAAATTTACGATGAAATGCAAAACAAAAATTAAATGTGAATCTATCGATGCAACTACAAATGGTTTTTTATGCAAGCAAACAACAATGCAAAGCGAATAAAAACAATAGATATATGCAATGCAAGGAAAATAAAAAGAAAATTATAAATGAATAGGTAGGTTTTTTTGGCAAGCTCAACAAATCAAGCAATTTATTTTAGCATGCACTTCTGCTCTTCCTGCAATTCTGCTTGGTAACCTGAAATAAAACAAGATATATATAATGATGGAACCTAAAACAAATTAAAACAAAGCAAAACAATTTTTTTAATTAAAGAGAAGGAAGACTAAAACAAATGGAAAATCAAAACAATTATAATCAAATGATAAAACTCAAAACAATTGAAAAGTAAAGGAATCTCTTTTTTTTAGAATAGAACAAAAAAACTAAAGCACTATTTTTTTTAATAGCCAAGCTCAAAATCTCAGAGCATAAAAACTAAGTTTAGAAGCTAAAAAAAATAAGATCAAAAACAAGCTCAAAACAAACAAAGATAAAGACAGGGTAAACAAATTATCGGCCCACAACCATAGTCACAAAAATAATACTTCCAATCGACGACGGCCATGCGCTATTCTTTTTTTTTTTTTTTAAATCACCTAAACAACTGCAGATAGACGCACGCTCCTTCCCAAATCAATATTCTCAAAAATAAAATCCCATTTCAAAATAATTTCTATAAAATTAGTTCGCGGTTCGCTTGAAATATGAAACCGATTGAGTTTCTGGAGTGGCGACGATTCAGATAAAGAGGTTAAGGTCTAGATCGATTTGACTGATGTCAATTATTGAGGGGATGATCGCTGTTCGATATGGGTTGGTTGGCGATTGCAGTCGATTACTGAGGGGATGTTCGTTGTTCGTTCAAGAGAAGTTTCAGGCGCGAATCGGAGTCGCGGTGCTGATTTGATGATCTGTGATTTCGAGTTTTGAGTTTGGAGTTCGTGATTGTTTGTTTATGGATAGATATGTAAGTTCATTGTCTGGTGCTGCAGCAGTATATTTTTTTCTGGTTGATGAGGAAGTTTTCGAGCAGACAGTGGTGGATTCTGGTTAGAAGAATGAAGTCGCAGGTGGCTGTTGTGAATGAAAACGATGTGGTTCGGCAATATGCAGTGATACACACAGAGGTGGTAGTAGCAGTAAGGGTGTGGTGGTTTTGAAGTTTGTAGTTTGGTAGGAATGATGGAATACTTGCACGCAGTAGGGCGATGACCAGAGGCAGTTGAATGTGGTGTGGTCAGGTAGATGATTCTGTGACGAAGCAGTTTGACACTGTGGCTGCAAGTATTAAGGCAACAGGGAAGAGCTGAGTATTTGTGGCAGAAAATGTATGTTTGTAGTGGGGTAGGAGGAGGGCAGCGGTAGAGTCTTGCAGCAGTTATTGATGTCGTCGAATTGTTGAGGCAGTGGACGGGTATGTGCAGGGAGATGAATGTGCAAAAGTGCTGTTTTGAGCTGGTTTGGTGGAAGATGTGGTCTGAAGGAGGTGTTGTGAAATTGCTGCAGTATAAAGTTGTGAAGTTGTTGTATTCGAGTTGTTGTGAACTGTTAATGGCCGATGGTGGATCAGAGGCAGATAGTTGTTGAACGAAGTGATTTTTAGTGTGGCGATGCAGGGTAGATGAATGATGCAACTGCAGTGGTGTTGGTTGTTAGTGGCGATGATGCTAGAAGGGGTAAGTCAATTTGTATGGGAGTTTTGAGCGATGGAGCAACTACTGGCAGAGACAATGATATAGGGGTGTGGCCCAGTTAAGGAGTTTGCTGGTTGTCTGGTGAGTTGGAAGTAGAAATGGTATTGTGTGAAGTGTGTTTGTGATAGTCGTTGTATGACTGTTCAAGGTGGAGGAATTTTGGGTAATGAGGCGATGAAGTGGGAGATTGTGTTCGTAAGTATAAGTGAAGGAGCAGAGGGTGGTGTTGGCTGATGTGGAGGAGATGGTCAGTGTGGTTCCACCGATAGTGAATGGTAGCAAGAAGTTTGGTCAGTGGTGTGGAGATGTAGGAAGGCAGCAATGGTTTGATGGTGTGTTGTTGTCGATTATGGCAATGGAACAGTGGTAATGGATGAAGTTAAAGAGGTTAGAGGCAGTGTGATACCACAGAGAATGGTGTGGTGTTGGTCTGGGTTGAAGTGGTATGGCGGTATGGAATGTGAAAAACAGGAGATGAGGAGGCAACTTGTTTGGACAGAGGTTGTTTAGACAGAGGTTGTTTGCAGAGGAGTGTATTGAGCAGTTTAGATGAAGTTAGTGGTTAGATGAAGTTTGGGGGTATTTGGCAGCAAGAAGATGAAAAGTGGAGAGGCAGAGATGATGAAGAAGGTAGAACAGTGACTGTATAGGCTGTGCACAGAAACAGTATGCAGACAGAAACAAAAATAGTGTAGGTAATGTAAACTGTCAAAAGTAAACTGAAATTGTAGATGTAAATGTAAATTTGTGAAGAAAAATGAAATAAAAATATATTTTTTGTTTTTGTTTTGAAATTATATGTTTATTTTGGTAGAATATGCAATGCAAAATAGAAACTAGAACATGCACACACAAGCACAATGCAAACAAAAATCACACGCAATTTACACACACACACAATAAAAATCAGACAAAATCAAACAAACTAATAATTCAAAGAATGGAAAATCAAAATCAAAGAAACTCTCCGCCAACAGTGCAAGAACTTGTTAAACGACTAGTTGTCTATCGGTTTAGAAAACCGTCGAAAAACTCAACATTAAAATAACCGCAAGTACATGGCGTAAACTTGCAGTATGCGGCGAATACGGGTCGATCCGCTGGGAATTGATGATTTTAAATTTCTATTCAATCAAATTAAACCAAGCCAATGGAAAGTTAAGCTAGAGATTTAGAGAATTAACTAACTAGCTAAAAGAAAAGAGAAGCAAATATAAGAGTTAAGTGACAATTTAGTGAATAAATCCACTCTCTAGATCATTTAGTTCAACACATATGAAATCATGATCTCTCTTATGGTCACAAGTGCTTTAATTGATGTGTTTATCATAAGTATGACATATTTGTACTATTGATTAGCCAACATAAGCCATCAAACTATAACACACCCCTTAAACCACTTACTAACTTGCATGAAACTTGACCAAGAAAATGAAAATGAAATCTATTTTAAGTATGGCCTATTAACTATTGATTAGAAATATAGACCATCAAATTTGAATTTCAAATTACTTTCTTATGCCATAATCATATTTTGATGAAGAGTCATTTGTGTTAGTGGTTGTTTAAGCATAACATATTTGGTGTCAACAATATAAGCTATCAAATTCTAAGCAATAACTACAAATAAAACACTTCGTTGATCATTATTAAACACAAAAGGAGAGCATGAATTAACAAATAGTTGAAGCTGCATAATTAGTGAGCTTCATTACTCCTAAATGGAAGGGGTTTAGCCTATCATATTTGTCATTTGATTAACAAATATAACTAACAAGATGAAAGCAAAATCAAAGGAAAATTAAAGCTTAATGAAAAAGAGCGCTAATTAATAAGAACTAGAGCTATTCTACTTTGCGTAAATGTAAATCTACACTACAACATGAAGGGAAACAAACAAAAAAAGGAAAAGGAACATGTATTAAATTGCATAAAAAAGTTACATGAAAAGAAGAAATAATTGGCTAAGTAGCCATGGAAAGAAAGAAGAGAACTTGAATTATTTTGAGCCTAAACTAAAACTAAGAGAGACTAAGAAAGAGGAGGATTACATGAAACATAAAGGTTATTTATACATGTGTTAAATCCTAATTCATATTTTTGAAGAATGCCCAAATTGCCCTTGAAGTAGTGTGGTGGCCAAGTAATCATTAATATCCACTAATCCCCACTTAAATGTACATGAAGCTTTAATATCCTTTTATCATGTGCTTAGCTCCTAATTGAAAATCAAGGTAAGTGAGTGTGATCCTCCATGATCATCACTTTGAATTATTTCCATCTTCATTTGTTCTCTTCACTCTTATGCATGCATATATCACCATGAAACCATTTGTAAAATTCACCAAATTTCCTACAAAACAACAAAGAAAATTCCAAATAAATTTTCACAATTTAATAAATGCATAAAAATGATTATTTTGCCCCTATATGAAGATGAATATGTGACAAGTTGAAAATAATTGAATTTTGGTTTAAATAAGTTAAAATACCCAATATGATCATTCATTTAATTTAAATAGATTAAATATGGTGATAAAAATATGCACATTTACGTGCATATCAGTGACTTCGACCTCAACTTCGAGGCAGAGCAAATTCGATCGGCAGCAGCGACTTCGACCTCCATTCTAGGATCTTTGACTTCAATGCGCATGCGCAACTGATTTTTTTCCACTTTTACCCCTTCGTATTTCGTCGAGTGGTTTTTTTTCATCTTCGTATGTTGGTTCGAAACGAGGAAAACAAAAAATAAAGTATTGCTTGTGTAGGCTTTGGGCTGAACAAGGTTGATGGGTTTTTTTGTTTTTAAATATGGGAACTAAAATAACAAGTTTCATTACTCTATTCTATGTAACCCAATAACAAATAATTAAGCAAACAAAAACAGGTGCTAATATATACCTGCATGGATGTTATGCAGCTAGAATACACATATATATTCTGACTTGAATAACGGTATCTTATTATACTATCTTAAACAAGGGTTACTTAAATCAGTGAATATTATAATGTAGTTAACTAGAGACATACCCCTTGTATGATGATATGAATACTTCATTGATTACAGAATGTTGCATGCTATATATTCTGACTTGGATATATTGAACATTTGAACTAACCTGAATATGCTGAACTTACCTGAGTATACTAAACTTTGACGACTTCGATGAATGTTATTTTATCCATTTTTATTTTATTTTTAATTTGATTTGGACTATTAATTTGTTTACTAACATTTGTTTAATTATTATTTCAGATACACTATGGCAAATCCAACTGAAATTGGTTGAAACTATGGTACTGCGATCGACGACAATCTTCGAAAAATGAAATGTAACATTTGCAATAAATTAATTAATGATGGCGGTGAGATAAGTTTGAAAGAACATCTGGCAAAAGTGGACGGTGACGTATCAACATGTTTAATTATCTTTAAAAAAGTTAAACAACTTGTACAATCACATATCATTTAGAAGAGAAATGAACGAAACAAAGAAAAACTAGACAAGCAACGTTTACAAGAAGAATTAATGAGTAGACCACGACAATAATCGAACAATGAAAATGAAGATGATGAATTTCAACGTGTCATGCAGCAAAACAGAGATGCATTTAGAGACGAAGAGCTGCATAGGTCTCATACTATTGGACGATCGGGTGGTGGTTCAATTCAAACATTGCACAGATCTCATACTAGTAGAAAATATATCATAGTAGATGGCGATTTTGACACTCATGATGCTGGACGAATCGACTCATATATGCAAAAACAAGAAGGTAGAACTCAACCTTCTATTAAATCTGCAATGAAAGACATTAAAGATGCCAAAAAACATATAGGTCGGGCAATTTCTAAGTTCTTTTTTTTCAACCATATTCCACATAACGTTGCTAATAATCCATATTATACAACAATGGTTAACACGATTACAGAATGCGGTCGTGGGAATTGATCCACCAACTGCATATGAAATATCACACCTATACCTTAAAATAGAAATAGAAGAAGTTGGATAATACATTAAAACATTGCACAATTTCTGCAATGAATATGGTTGCACATTAATATGTGTGGTTGGAGTACACAGAATCGACGAAAAATAATAAATTTCTTCGTGTACTCTACCCATGGAATGGTATTTATTAAATCCATTGATCCCACGAATGAAATCCAAAGTGTAGAATATATTTACGAATTAATGGATGACGTCATTGAAACAATTGGTGAAAATAGGATAGTGCAAGTTATTACAGATAACGGAGCAAACTACGAAGCTGCCGGCCTATTATTAATGCTGAAAAAAAGGCATTTATATTGGATGCCATGTGCACACTACATTGATTTGATTTTGGAAGGTATTTCCAAAGAGCCAGAGGTAACAACCATTATCACAAATTGTCAGTTAATAACAACATTTATATACAATCATGGTTGCTTACTTTCCATTATAAGAAAAAATACCAACAATAAAGAATTGATTAGACCTACAGTGACACGGTTTTCAACCCATTTCATCGCACTAGAATGTTTTATAAACATAAAGATGACTTGAAAAGGATGAATGCTTCAAAAGAATGAATATCAGGAGTTCCTAGACTCAATACTAAAGACAAAAGAACAGCAAATATTGTCTCTACACTAATTTACAACAACGTTTTTGGACTGGTGCTACTTCCATCATCCTTGTTTTTGAGCCACTGGTGAAAGTTTTACGAACGATAGATAGTGATGACAAAACAGATATGTGATATCTTTATGAAGCTATGGATCGAGAAAAAGAATCGGTTAGAAATTTTTTAGTGGAAGACAGTACCAAAAATGATGGAATATAATAGACAAAAGATGGAAAAGACAGTTACATCGACCTCTTCACGCGGCGAGTAATTTGTTTTATCTGTATCTCATACAAACATTAAAATATATAACATTTCAATAATGTTTTAATTCTTTTCCATATAAGTTATTTTCTTAATCCCATCATTCAACATGGGGATGCAACAAGCCATGGAGAAGTGTTAAACAGATTTAACAATGTCATTGACAGAATGGTGTCGGATATATTGTAACACAGATTGAAACTGGAAAAGAGGTAAAACTAACATATATAATAGTTACGTCAAACATATAACATTTAAGACATACTAAATATTTAACTTAACATCAACAAATAGAAAGATATAGAATGAAAATTGATGCATTTGGTTCGGCAAAAGCATATACAGCCGTAAAGACATGTTTCCCCGCTAAATGGTGGTCAATAATTGAAAGAGATGATGCTTCAAATTTAACACGTTTAGCAATGCACGTTTTAAGCCAAACAGTTTCATCTTCAAACTGTGAAAGAAACTGGACAACATTTCCAATGATCCATACAAAAATACGCAATAGAATAAAATGAAAAATCTAAAATAATTGGTATATATGCATTACAACATGAGATTTAGAGCAAAATATTTAAGACGCCGCGATAATTAAAATCAGTTGATCGATCTGGACAATATATTTCATGAAGATGATTGAATCACCCTTGTTGGACGACGACCAATAGATGACCAATACACTGAATGATGTAGTCGCTGCAGTTGATGGTATACTTGCACGAGCAACAAGGAGTCAAAGCAAAGAAAATAGTAGCTGCTTATCAAATGATGATCATGGTAATGCTGATGGAAGTGGTGTGAGTTTAACTCGTAATTATAATATTGATTCTAGTGATGGCGGTGCATTATATAGACCCACACAAATATATTAAAGAAGATGGGGTGTGAGCAACAATCTTAACTGAAGAGATGGTAATTTAAATGTTGAATACGAACATCAACATGATTATGGGCATAATCCATATACTTTAAATGATCCACCAACCTATAGACATTCTGCTTCTGACTATACAGGTGGTGACTCATATTATGGAACGAACGAAACTTATAGTGATATCTCGAGTGATCAAAATAGCCAAGCTACGTATATAACACAAAATGATGAACCATCGTCTTTTGGTAATATGATGACAACATTTATGGATTCAGGACAAATACAATATGGTTATCCATCATATTATACAACACAAGATGATGAAGAAAATTATGAAAACAATCCATATGTAACTTTGAGAAATAGTTTCTGTGTCACGATCATAATTTCAGCGTTCGAAAATCGACATCCGTACTTCACTCGTACTCGAATGCCGCAGATTCAAACGTCGAAATCCGATTCATGCCGGAGCTTATAACACATTAAGTACAACAACACAACGGAAGAAAATGAACAATATCATTGATATACGACAGATACAATATCTGATGCAATAACGATACAATTGAGATATCGATACAAATATCAAAGACAAGATACAGCAGCAAAAAGAGATAACATAAACTTGAACTCCAAAGAAGGAACTCTTACGTCAACTGCATCTGCAACTCCATAGCTAAAGCTCCAAAAAGTCCAAAGACTAGATCCACCAACATGCTTTCCAAACGCGAAGCGAGAAATCCCCATCATGTTGTATTAAGCAAGGTCAGCCATGAATGCTGAAGTGTAGCAAATGCGATCCACAAATCCAAAGGCTTCGAAGGCTATCGAATCTATACCTACTATTTGATTATCTGAAAAACCCAACTCTAGACTGCCGATGTGGAAAATTTTGGGCACCCAGAGTTTAGGAAGGGAACAATAAACTATGTATCAGTCATGGGACTGATATGAGCAAACAAAAAAACAGTTTTATTTTTAAAACAAACAAAAGATTTTAAAAGTTGAAATCCACATTGCTTTTTAGAAAATGAAACTGGCATAAGGCCTCCCGCCACACACACAATGCAAGCGCATACTTGGAGGAGATTTCTCCTTATGACAGTAAAAAATGCTTGATACGCGAAAATCATTTGATATTATTATTAGTGCATAGTGCAGAAAACCTTTCGAAAGTATAATATTAATCTTAGCCAGCATATGTACCATTATAGTAAGCCTACTATAGCTACCATGTTAAATGACAGGTTCTACAACTAAAATCGTTCAAGGCGCGTATTGGATGATTGGATTTCCAACAAATGGTCAGGCTAAGGAACTTCCTCATTAAATAGAACGCCTCTGGAGGGACACCCTCAAGAACAAAAATGGTTCCCTACCGAAAAAGGTGGGTTATCCCTTCCCGGAAGTAACACCTACAAGATATGCCATCCCCGATCGTAACCAACCTTTATCCGAGCGCTTGACACCAACAACCACAAAGTAATAAATTTGCAGTATCCACATAGGTTAAATATCTAAGCTCCATACCATGATACCACCTCTATCCAAAAGAGATGGACATACCCTAGGGGCGCGACCCCTGAAAACCTTGCCGCAACATTCCTGTTTAGACCATTTCCGGGTTGTGAGGCTCGACAAAGTCTCGTCCATAAAGCTATGCTTTTCACAAAGCCATGCTTTGATCAACAAATAATTAGCAGCACTTCGCATGCTACGTTACTAAATTGGGAATATATCACTAGTAACCATCAACTACATAACCTCTGAGCTTGTACGTCTTAGAGAAGGGTGTTAAGCTAAGAGAATAAATTCTCCACCACCAAATAGAAATGTAACTGATAGAAACCAGCTTTACATCTCAAAGTGTAACGTCAGACACACATCCATACAAGTCTGTTTCGGGTTCGAACAGAACCGAAGGCATTTCCAAAGAATTCCTTGCAATCTGGGTATTCACAATCCCGATCGGACTCCCCATCACATATGGAGATCTCTATACCATAGCTACTCAGTGCAGAGTCATTCGACAGGTTATCCTTTCGCTCTCGAAAATACGTGGTCTTCACCACCGGTCTTCAAATGCTATCCATAACGTCGTATCATTATTCGAAATGAGTTATATGACACAAGGTCCTCTCCCGGCTAAACCGAATAATGAGAGCAATATTTAAAAACATATGGATATTGAGATCTCAGTTAAGTCACAACTTAAACCCAAAACCTTTCTTTTCAAATGGTTTAAACAAATTACCATTTTCAAATCTTTTAAACAAAAAGATTCACTTCACAAAGTTCACCCATTTTTCACAAATATTCATTCACAGATTTCAAAACAATTTCCATTTCAAATCTTTTTATAGAAAGGACCCTTTTCAATTTGAAAACAAAGTATACCAATCTTTAACAAAGATTCATTCATATTCTTTCAAAACATTTTCCCTTTCAAATTGGATTAACTCATTCAATCTTTAAATCAAAGATTTAATTCATAGATTTCAAAAACCACTTCGAAAGATTCATTCATTACTTGGAAAACCATTTTCATTTCAAACTTGAAATCTTTCAACACAAATTTGAAATTCTTTCCTTATATGAAACCTATTATTACTTGAAAACAAATAGTTTTTATTTCGGAAAAATCAGATTTCATTTGTATAAGTTAGAGCCCTTGGGTTAAATTCAAATTTCCAAAATAATGCTTTTAAAATGGTTTAAAACCCATACAGACACATCTATAACCTGTATAACCTTTTTAAACCGTAATTTCCAAACATAGAATTCAATTTCAAATCTTGAATTCAAATTCAAACCAAATTATTTAAATTTCAAAATTTTATTAAGTTATTCAAAATAACTTTCATCTTCAAAACTACTTTTCAAAAGCTTTTTACATTTAACCCAAATCCATTTCCAAAACCATTTGGATTCAAAATTCAACTTTAAAACCATTTCAAAAATCTGTGACTTAACCAATTTTCTCGTGCAATCCATATTTGTGTGCGTATAGTGTAGTTCAGGGATTTCACATAATAGTGTAACATCATCAATCATTACAGATTCAAGCATCTCAATATCGATAAGCGGTATAATCTATATTGCTTATCGTTCATTCACAGATTCACAGATAATATACAAATGTATCACAAATAAATGAATAAATTATACACAGCTCAATCCACAGCATAAAATATCACAGATCAAATAGGACAATCAATTCAAGGCATCTCATGCAATACAAACAATCCAAGCATTCAATAATCATTTATAAGTAGGATTAATTAATTGTTCAAATCCTAATTAATTCAATTTAATTTCCAATTAAGTTAATTGCTTATGAATTAATTATCAAGTCTTGATTAATTAATTACAAATCATTTGATGAAATTAACCAGCCTTAATTATTTATCTTAATTAATTACCTTTACTTAATTAATTATTCCTTAACTAATCACATTAAATTAATTATCCTCTTATTAATTACTTTAATTAATAATCTTTAATTATTAAGTAATTAACCTTTAATTGTTTAATTATCCTTTAACTAATTTTCCTTAATTAATTACCATTAAATTAATTATCCTCTTATTAATTACAATAATTAATTAACCTTAAGTTGATTATATAATTAATTAAACCTTAATTAATTACAATTTAATTAATAAAATTACAATAAGTGATTATCCTTAATCACTTAATTAACTTTAATAATTAAATAATTATTATTTTTAAATTAAGTAATTATCTTTAAATCAATTACCTTAAGTAATTTTTATTGATCACATAAATAGATTAATCACTTTGATTTATTTTTTCTTTAATTAATCACATTAAATAAATCTTTAAGTAATTAAATCTTTAATCCCTTGACAAATTAACCTTAATTTTCCATCCTTTTAATACATTAAACAATTTCATTTAATTATATTTAAAAATAATCAAAGATTTAGTAAGATAATTAACCTAATACAAAATTATATAACCCAACAAGTTTAAAACAATTTAACTTTTAAAATTTAAATCCATGAAAACTTGCTTAATGCTTTACTTTTGAAAACTTATTTTAAAACTTGTTTAAAATTTGAATTATTTTCCCTTGGAAACTTATTTAGTTTAAATATGCTTTGAAACTTTGTTTAACTACAAATTTACTTTGTAACTAAAAAAATCTATTGTATTATAAACTGGAAACATTTTTTTCTTTCCTTTTTAAATTGAAATCTGGTAACAGATTAAACAAGCCCGAGACCCAGACCTATTTACTTCGAGCCTTCCCCCGAGCATCACCCGCATCAGTTCGACTTCGAGCTATCACCACAAATTCTCGAGCACAACTTCGAGTTGTCATTCATCTTCCCAAACTTTACATTACCCAGATGTATAGACGATACACGTGCATGTGCACGATCGACGCGATCACCTCCGGCCAATTCTTCGATCACCACCAAGTTGCTGATGAGCCTCCCACACTTCTCGATCACCCAGATTTACGAGATCACCCGAGAAATGAAAACTACCTTTTCGACCCCTACTTGGAACACTATCAATCATCTAAATTCGCTTCGCTACGACGCCCCTCCACGCCAGAACCCTCGCCACTTCATAAGGACCTCTGCCGATGGCCCCTGCAATGTCTTTCCCCACTGCGATCGCCTGAAACTCGCCCACGTTGATGCAGTTACTACGACCACCATCTCGACCAAAACTGAAATTTAAACCCTAGTTTGTCGTCGCTAAACCACCATGCCGTATTATAAAATCGCTCACCATTTTTCCGACAACCCCCAACACATCAGCCTCCTTCAACATTGATCACGACGTCCAGTTCGATGCAAATCATCGGAATTTGACCATTTTGTGTTTTCCATTCAAACCCACAATCTTACTTCAATTTAAAACTTAAAATAGCAATTTTATTATTAAAATTCAACATTTATAAGCACTAATCAGATTGCATGATCAAAACAAGGAATTAAATCATTTGATTTTTTAGCATTAAAAGAACATTACTGTAAATTTTTAATTTCCAGTAACCTATTTGTTAATTATACTTATTTATATCTTTATAAATAACTTTATACTCATATGAACATTATTCATTCAACAATCAAAGCCTAAAATGTTTTGTGTTGGGATAATTTAAATTTTCAAATAGGTTTTAAAACCTGGAACAGAGGCATGTTGCATGTACACAATCATGCACACAGTCATCCATACATATATACAAGCATGCAAACACATTTCACAACTTACATCAAAAACTTATCATATGCAAACCAAGATTTAAACAGATTTGAGGTGTTTAGAAGTTAATTTTCTCACCTGGCAGTTTGAAAACAAAGGGGAAGCAGAGAAGTAAAGGTCTGTATTGGTATCTGGAAACCTTAATGTATTTTATTTGCTAGCTTGATAATTTGTTGAAGTTGAATTTCTTGTTTGTTAATTGATCTGCCATTTTAAATTTTGATTTTCTTTCTGGTTCCCAAGTTGAAGCTCTGATTTTCTTCTGATTCTTTCATTTCTAGATTTAAATTTCCCTTCCAGGTCTTGAATTTAAATCATACTGAGTTGGATTTGAATTTAATGTATGTTGCATGCTTTGATTTCCAGATTGGAACTTGAATCCATTCTCATTTACTTCAGGTTTTTGTTTATTGGGTCTGAGAAAAGCAGATTTTTTTTGTTTTGATCTGTAGCTTTTATTTCTTTTCTAGTTTGTAGTTTGTTTCAGGCTTGTTATTGTTTTGATTCATATTTTGATTTACTTTAGCTTTGAACCAAATAAGAGAAAAAGGAATTTATGATTTATATAAATTTGTTTTGCATTTTATTTATTAATTTATAAAATAAAAATGATTTGAGGACACTTGTTTAATGTATGTTGTAATTTACTCACATTTGTTAATTGTATTATAAAACATTTACACTTGTTAATTCAAGCAATATTATGTTTAGGTCCTTTAGTTCAATTAATTTTCAAATTTAGTTTTAAACCCTTACTTTGTTTTTAATTTATAAAACATGTTTTATGTTTTTAAACCTTTTATTAATTTAAGCAAATCATGCTTAGTTATGTTTATTCATGCATATAATTTTGAATCATATATTTATACAACTTTGAATACCCTTTTCAAAAGTATTGCATTATATAATTTCAAATCATAACTTCCAAATATTAAGATATATATATATACATATACATAATACAAATGTATATTATTAAACAAAAAATCTATAAATTTAAAATATAGATTTAAATCCAATTTATATTTCAACACATTTATATTTAAATTTCAAATTCAAAAATTAATATACAACTAATTTGTATTTATAAATGAATAACAAACAATATCTTTTTTATACATATACATTTCATTCCATTCACAATCTATTTATTTTTCAAATATTTATTTTCAACATATATGTATTTGAATTTCAAATTCAAATTCCAAATTAAAATTTATTTATAAAATATTTAGATTTCCAAATAAAATTCTTTATTTTAAAAACTTATATATATATATATTCCCACAATTTCAAATTAATTCACAACTAAATTTAAAATTAATAATATATATTATTCAAAATATTTATTTCTGAATTTCCAATTAGAAATTCTATTTTAAAATCATATTTATATTCATTTATATTAATAAACAAACAAATATCCATTTAAATTTGGAAAATACCAAATTAATTCACAATTTAATTTCAAAAATTAAATAAACTACCAATTTAAATTTGATTTAAAAACGGGGATGTTACAGATTCCCCCCTTAAGAAAATTTCGTCCCCGAAATTTGCTAGGGAGACAACAAAGAACAGATGAAAGATAGAAAAATATCTTTCCAGATCAAACTGAATATCTATTCTGCATTTGGCTTACCAAATTAAAATATCACTAATAGATACGAGAACAAACTCATTCAACACTTCACGAAATACTCGGGTCATCCAGATCTACAAATATGCAGGGGCATTGATTAGTTTGAAGGGATAACTAATCGTTCGTAGAATGAATCTGGACCCCAAAGAATAGACTAATGGATACAATCCAATTCAGGTTGGAATATCCCAAAGTATTCACTAGCTTGTCCCTCATCAGATTTTGATTCTCACAAGAAATTATAATAGAATTTCAAACTTTGGTTTTGACCGAAATCGTTTTACCGATACAAATTCAAATTTTAACTTTATATTTTATTAACCAATTTATTTCAGATTAATTTTAAAATTAATTAAAGTTAAAAATGAAAAGATGATAAGAAACCTACGAAGATAATATGAAATAGGAACTTATCTACATGATTCGCAAGGCCACCACCATACCGAAGCTTCTCCCTTGAGCTGCCACAAAGCAATCACAGAATTGAAATTGGATCAAAGGAGACCGAGAAGAGTTGTTTTCGTTGTTGTTACAGGATATCGACCATTTGTAGTCGTACTTTCATGTCCCCTACCTCGTCCTCTTCTTGCACTCATACTTACTACCAGTGGATAGTAAGAGAATTTACTGAGGCATACAGACGGATATCTTAGGGGTATACTCATTCTAGGGTATACTTCACCCTATCTCTAATGAGTTACTTAATGTGTTATAATCCTGAGCTAAAGTTTCAACCTTCAGCTCTGATACCAAAATGTCACGACCCGAATTTCAGCGTTCGAAAATCGACATCCGTACTTCACTCGTACTCGAATACCGCAGATTCAAACGTCGAAATCTGATTCGTGCCGGAGCTTATAACATATTAGGTACAAAAACACAGCGGAAGAAAATGAACAATATCATTGATATACAATAGATACAATATCTGATACAATAATGATACAATTGAGATATCGATACAAATATCAAAGACAAGATATAGCAGCAGAAAGAGATAACATAAACTTGAACTCCAAAGAAGGAACTCTAACGTCGACTGCATTTGCAACTCCATAGCTAAAGCTCCAGAAACTCCAAAGACTAGATCCACCAACATGCTTTCCAAACGCGAAGCGAGAAACCCCCATCACGTTGTATTAAGCAAGGTCAGCCATGAATGCTAAAGTGTAGCAAATGCAATCCACAAATCCAAAGGCTCCGAAGGCTATCGAATCTATACCTACTATTTGATTATCTGAAAAACCCAACTCTAGACTGCTTGTGTGGAAAATTGTGGGCACGCAGATTTTAGGAAGGTAACAATAAACTTCGGGTCAGTCATGGGACAGGTATGAGCAAACAAAAAATATATATTTTTAAAACAAACAACAAAAGATTTTAAAAGTTGAAATCCGCAATGCTTTTTAGAATATGAAACTGCCATAAGGCCTCCTGCCATACACACAATGCAAGCATATACTTATAGGAGATTTCTCGTTATGATAGTCAAAAATGCTTGATACGCAAAAATCATTTGATATTATTATTAGTGCATAGTGCAGAAAATCTTTCGAAAGTATAATATTAATCTTAGCCAGCATACGTACCATTATAGTATGCCTATTATAGCTGCCATGTTAAATTGCAGGTTCTACAACTAAAATCGTACAAGGCGCATATTGGATGATTGGATTTCCAACAAATGGTCAGGCTAAGGAACTTCCTCATTAAATGGAACGACGCTGGAGGGAAGCCCCCAAGAACCAAAATGGTTCCCTACCGACATAAGGCCGGTTACCCCTTCCCGAAAGTAGCACCTACAAGATATGCCATCTCCGGTCATAACCAACCTTTATCCGAGCGCTCGACACCAACAACCACAAAGTAATAAGTTTGCAGTAACCACATAGGTTAAATATATAGGCTCCATCCCATGATACCACCTCTATATTGAAGAAATGGACATACCCTAAGGGCGCGACCCTTGAAAACCTTGTCGCAACATTCCTGTTTCGACCATTTCGGATTATGAGGCTCAACGAAGTCTCGTCCACAAAGTTACGTTTTCACAAAGCCATGCTTTGATCAACAAATGATCAGCAGCACTTCGTATGCCACATTACCAAATTAGAAATATATCACTAGTAACCATCAACTACATAACCTCTGAGCTCGTACGTCTTAGAGAAGGGTGTTAAGCTAAGAGAATAAATTCTCTGCCACCAAATAGAAATGTATTTGATAGAAACCAGCTTTACATCTCAAAGTGTAACATCAGACTCACATCCATACAAGTCTGTTTCGGGTTCGAACAGAACCGAAGGCACTTCTAAAGAAGTCCTTGCAATCCGGGTATTCACAATCCCGATCGGACTCCCCATCACATATGGAGATCTCTATACTGTAGCTGTTCAGTGTAGAGTCATTCGACGGGTTATCATTTCGCTCTCGAAAATACCTGCTCTTCACCACTGGTTTTCAAATGCTATCCATAACGTCGTATCATTATTCGGAATGGGTTATATGACACAAGGTCCTCTTCCAACTAAACCAAATAATGAGCGCAATATTTAAAAACATATGGATATTGAGATCTCATTTAAGTCACAACTTAAAACCCAAAACCTTTCTTTTCAAATGGTTTAAACAAATTACCATTTTCAAATATTTTAAACAAAAAGATTCACTTCACAAAGTTCACCCATTTTCACAAAGATTCATTCACAGATTTCAAAACAATTTCCATTTCAAATCTTTTTATAGAATGGGTACACTTTTAAGATCCCTTTTCAATTTGAAAACAAAGTATACCAATCTCTAACAAAGATTCATTCATATTCTTTCAAAACAATTTCCCTTTCAAATTGGATTAACTCATCCAATCTTTAAATCGAAGATTTAATTCATAGCTTTCAAAAACCACTTCCAAAGATTCATTCATAACTTGGAAAACCATTTTCATTTCAAACTTGAAATCCTTTCAACCCAAGTTTGAAATTCTTTCCTTATACGAAAGCTATTATTATTTGAAAACAAATAGTTTTCGTTTCGGAAAAATCCGATTTCATTTGTACAAGTAAAAGCCCTTGGGTTAAATTCAAATTCCAAAAACAATACTTTTAAAATGGTTTAAAACCAATATAAACACATCTATAACCTGTATAACATTTTTAAACCGTAATTTCCAAACATAGAATTCAATTTCAAATCTTGAATTCAAATTTAAACCAAATTATATAAATTTCAAAACTTTATTAAGTTATTCAATATAACTTTCATCTTCAAAACTTCTTTTCAAAAGCTTTTACATTTAACCCAAATCCATTTCCAAAACCATTTGGGTTCAAAATCCAACTTTAAAACCATTTCAAAAATCTGTGACTTAACCAATTTCCTCGTGCAATCCATATTTGTGTGTGTATAGTGTAGTCCAGGGATTTCACACAATAGCGCAACATCATCAATCATTACAGATTCAAGCATATCAATATCGATAAGCGGTATAATCTATAACGCTTATCGTTCATTCATAGATTCACAGATAATATACAAATGTATCACAAATAAATGAATAAATTGTACACGGCTCAATCCACAGAACAAAATATCACAGATCAGATAGGACAATCAATTCAAGGCATCTCATGCAATACAAACAATCCAAGCATTCAATAATAATTTATAAGTAGGATTAATTAATTGTTCAAATCCTAACTAATTCAATTTAATTTCCAATTAAATTAATTGCATATGAATTAATTAGCAAATCTTGATTAATTAATTACAAATCATTTGATGAAATTAATCAGCCTTAATTATTTATCTTAATTAATTACCTCTACTTAATTAATTATTCCTTAATTAATCACATTAAATTAACTATCCTCTTATTGATAATCTTTAATTATTAATTAATTAACCTTTAATTATTTAATTATCCTTTAAACTAATTTTCCTTAATTAATTACCATTAAATTAATTATCCTCTTATTAATTACAATAATTAATTAACCTTAAGTTAATTACATAACTAATTAACCCTTAATTAATTACCATTTAATTAATAAAATTATAATAAGTGATTATCCTCAATCACTTAATCAACTTTAATCATTAATAATTATTATTTTTAAATTAAGTAATTATCTTTAAATTAATTACCTTAAGCAATCTTTAATTTATCACATAAATAGATTAATCACTTTGATTTATTTTTTCTTTAATTAATCACATTAAATAAATCTTTAAGTAATTAAATCTTTAATCCCTTGACAAATTAACCTTAATTTTCCATCATTTTAACACATTAAACAATTTCATTTAATTATATTTGAAAATAATCAAAGACTTAATAAGATAATTAACCTAATATAAAATTATATAACCTAACAAGTTTAAAACAATTTAACTTTTAAAATTTAAATCCATGAAAACTTGCTTAACACTTTATTTTTGAAAACTTATTTTAAAACCTGTTTAAAATTTGAAACTTAATTTATTTTCCCTTAGAAACTTATTTAGTTTAGATATACTTTGAAACTTTGTTTAACTAAAAATTTACTTTGTAGCTAAAAAAAAATTTGTTGTATTATAAAATGGAAACACGTTTTTTTTCTTTCCTTTTTAAATTGAAATTTGGTAACAGATTAAACAATCCCAAGACCCAGACCTATTTACTACGAGCCTTCCCCCGAGCATCACCCGCATCACTTCGACTTCGAGCTATCACCATAAATTCTCGAGCACAACTTCGAGTTGTCATTCATCTACCCAAACTTTACATTACCCAGATGTATAGATGATACATGTGCACGTGCATGATCGACGCGATCACCTCCGGCCAAGTCTTCGATCACCACCAAGTTGCCGATGAGCCTCCCACACTTCCCGATCACCCAGATTTGCGAGATCACCCGAGAATTGAAAACTACCTTTTCGACCCCTACCTGGAACACCATCAATCATCTAAATTCGCTTCGCTATGACGCCCCTCCACGCCAGAACCCTCGCCACTTCATAAGGACCTTTGCCGAAGGCCCCTGCAACATCTTTCCCCAGTGCGATCGCCTGAAACTCGCCCACGTTGATGCAGTTACTACGACCACCATCTCGACCAAAACTGACATTTAAACCCTAGTTTTTCGTCGCTATACCACCACGCCGTATTATAAAATCGCTCACCATTTTCCGGCAACCCCCAACACATCAGCCTCCTTCAACATTGATCACGACGTCCAGTTCGATGCAAATTGCCAAAATTTGACCATTTTGTGTTTTCCATTCAAACCCACAATCCTACTTCAATTCAAAACTAAAAATCATAATTTTATTATTAAAATTCAACATTTATAAGCACTAATCAGATTGCATGATCAAAACAAGGAATTAAATCATTTGATTTTTTAGCATTAAAAGATCATTACTGTAAATTTTTAATTTCCAGTAACCTATTTGTTAATTATGCTTATATATGTTTATAAATAATGTTATACGAATATGAACATTATTCATTCACCAATCAAAGCCTAAATTTTTTTGTGTTGGGATAATTTAAATGTTCAAATAGGTTTTAAAACCTAGAACAGAGGCATGTTGTCTGCACACAATCATGCACAAAGTCATCCATACATATATACAAGCACGCAAGCACATTTCACAACTTACATCAAAAACTTATCATTTGCAAACCAAGATTTAAACGGATTTGAGGTGTTTAGAAGTTAGTTTGCTCACCTGGCAGTTTGAAAACAGAGGGGAAGCAGAGAAGCAAAGGTCTGAATTGATAACTGGAAACCTTAGTGTATTTGATTTGCTAGCTTGATGATTTGTTGAAATTGAATTTCTTGTTTGTTAATTGATCTGCCATTTTAAATTTTGATTTGCTTTATGGTTCCCAGGTTGAAGCTCTGATTTGCTTATGATTCTTTCATTTTTGGATTTCAATTTCCCTTTCAGGTCTTGAATTTAAATCATGCTGAGTTGAATTTGAATTTATTGTCTGTTGCATGCTTTGATTTCCAGATTTGAACTTGAATCCATTCTCATTTACTTCAGGATTTTGTTTGTTGGGTCTAAGAAAATCAGATTTTCTTGTTTTGATCTGTAGCTTTTATTTCTTTTCTGGTTTGTAATTTGTTTCAGGCTTGTTATTGTTTTGATTCATATTTTGATTTACTTTAGCTTTGAACCAAATAAGAGAAAAAGGAATTTATGATATATATAAATTTGTTTTACATTTTATTTATTAATTTAAAAAATAAAAATGATTTGAGGACACTTGTTTAATGTATGTTGTAATTTACTCATAATTGTCAAATTGTATTATAAAACATTTACACTTGTTAATTCAAGCAATATTATGTTTAAGTCCTTTAGTTCAATTAATTTTCAAATTTAGTTTTAAACCCTTACTTTGTTTTAATTCATAAAACATGTTTTATGTTTTTAAAACTTTTATTAATTTAAGCAAATCATACTTAGTTGTGTTTATTCATGCATATACGAGTGGAACGGCACGCGCTTCGCGCGTGATGACGACTCGCGTGTGAATTTTTTTATAAATCTTATACGTTTAATTTCATCGAAAAAAATATGATTCACACAAATATTTAACAATATTTTTACGTTAAAATGATATGAAATTAGTTTTAATTATACTTCTTAATTACAACATCTAGTTTTATGTTAGTTTGAATTTTTATTTCTATTATTAATTATTAAAGAATGAACTTATTTTTTTATTAGTTTGAATTTTTATTTCAATTATTAATTAATAAAGGACGACTTTGAAAAAATATTATTTGTTCGATCCTATTTTTAAGTGATATTAAGATTTCAATAATATCCATAGTGAGATGTTTTGAATTGGTAAAGGAAACTTATCTGTTAGATCCTATTTTTAAGTAATATTAATATTTAATAACATTTGTAGAGGGGCATTTTCGGTAGTTCACGTTCATACCAAAAAAGTGTGACACCAAAGGTATTACAACTATTATTAAAGATTTTTGAATCATATATTTATACAGCTTTGAATACTCTTTTGAAAATTATTGCATTATATGATTTCAAATCATAACTTCCAAATATTAAGATATATATATATATATATATATATATATATATATATATATAAACATATACATTGTACATAAGTATATTATTAAACAAAAACTCTATAAATTTAAAATATATATTTAAACCCAATTTATATTTCAACACATTTATATTTAAATTTCAAATTCAAAAATTAATATACAATTAATTTGTATTTATAAATGAATAACAAACAATATCTTTTTTATACATATACATTTTATTCCATTCACAATCTATTTATTTTCCAAACATTTATTTTCAACATATATGTATTTGAATTTCAAATTCAAATTCCAAATTGTAATTTATTTATAAAATATTTAGATTTCCAAATAAAATTCTTTATTTAAAAATTTATATATATATATATATATATATTTCCATAATTTCAAATTAATACACAACTAAATTTCAAATTAATAATATATATTATTCAAAATATTTATTTCTGAATTTCCAATTAGAAATTTTATTTCAAAATCATATTTATATTCATTTATATTAATAAACAAACAAATATCCATTTAAATTTGAAAAATACCAAATTAATTCACAATTTAATTTCAAAAATTAAATAAACTACCAATTTAAATTTGATTTAAAAACGGGGATGTTACATTCTGCATGTAGTAGTGTTGTATGTTTCATTATTATTTTGTTCTATACTATTTCATATGAATTTGCATCGTTTATCGTCACTTTTCATTGAAAATATAAAAATTTGATATTAGGACCGAAACCGAAACAAGTGAAATTTTCGAAATCGGCTGAAACCAAGAAAATTTCAAATGATCGAAACCGAGACTGAAACCGAGTTTTCAAACCATACTCAAAATGAATAAAATAAAAGAAAATTACAAGGCCAATTAAAAATATATAAACTACCCAAAATCACCTTATTCTTAAAAGGAAAAATAATAACAAATCATAATTTAAACGTGTGTCATTATAACTTAACACAATAATAGTAATGTAGAAACTAATCCAGAATCTTTCTAACATTTTCACCTACTTAC
The DNA here is from genome assembly GCA_030765085.1 of Allium cepa. Classification (NCBI taxonomy): domain Eukaryota; kingdom Viridiplantae; phylum Streptophyta; class Magnoliopsida; order Asparagales; family Amaryllidaceae; genus Allium; species Allium cepa. The sequence continues at coordinate 918,562,893 of CM060931.1, read as the reverse complement.
CACGGCCGCCAGGTCTGCTTGTAGGAAGAGCAGATTCTTCATCATCGGACTCTACATCACCGTACTGCCAAATTCCCAGTCTTCCCTTCTTGGCTTCTTCCTGAAATTCCTCGAGGGCTTCGAAAGCTGACTTTCGATCATTACTTCCCCACCTCAGTCTTCTCTCTAGCTTAGCAAGCCCTTCCTGATATGCATAATTTTATTTAAAACAATTTTGAGAACATAACAGTTTTTTATGGTACTGCGTTCGAACCAATGACAAAGTAGTTGCTAAATGTCTTAGCCAAAAGAGCTATTGGTGCTACCGCTAATAATATTATCATAATATGAAATAGAAGTTTGTCAAACATCCTTATATTATATATTCCAAAATACACTTCCGTCCTTCAATAATAGATTCCACGAAACATCAATGTAACTATTTAGAAAAAATTTGCAGTTTTTTCCATAAATATTTGCAAATGTTTGCACTAAAAACTGCAAAAAAATTCATTGAAAATAATTACATGGGTGTATCGTAAAACTTGTTTTTAAAAGAGAGCGAAGTGAAATAAGTTTGAAAATAAGTGTCCTTGATTTCCACAAATTTTAATGCTTTAGAGTTTAAATGTCAATTCCATTCATACACCAAAAATCACTCAACATGCGCCATTATTTTGCTAAAAAATTCTATGAATATGCTACCCTCCTTCTTAATAACATTTTAATCTATTTCTTATAACCAATCATATTAAAATTAATAATATTTGATCAAATTTATACATTTTTTATGAAGCTTATGAAATTTAATATTAGATAAGACAACTTCCATAACTAATTGGGCTTTTTGTTAACCTAAAATTAAAGTTGATTTTGATGAAACTAATTTATTTTTAAATAAATTAAAGTTGAAAATAATTAAAGAAGTTACAATATTAATGCTAAAAACTAAATTCATTTTGTTGAAATATAACTTAGTTTAGTGAACTTCAAGGTTTGAGGAGGGAAAACGATGAAGAAGAAACAAAGTATCTAAAGTAATTTTTGATGTATCTTAGTTTATTATATTCTTTGATGTATATTAAAATACCATAAATGCACGAATATAATTAACCAGCCTAAATAGGAACATACCTGAAGCATAGCAGCATTAATACTGGAGCCTGTTGTAGCATCTTGAAGAGTGACTGCAAAAACAGTACCAGATCCTTGACCTCTGACTTTACCACAGGAGGTATCTTTATCCTCAACCACTGCTACAAATTCCTTTGAGTTGCCTAGAGTGCATTCACTCAAAAACTCTGCAGCTTCTTGTCCATAATCATCCTCTAATTTTGGAACTTTAACAAATGCAAGGGTGCAAAGCTGAGCTAAACCAGGTGTTGTAGAAACTGATGCATCTATTGGTCTTAATCGACTATATGGTACTGTTTCTTGATTTCCATAATCAATGTAGAATACCTCAAACTGGTCGTTTAATGATTTTACTGGATCTCGCGGTCCTTGTACAATCTATCAATAGTTAAACAGATAATGTAAGCTTTTGTTGATACATCTGTTAGAAACATGTAATAATGAACTTATTTTCTAGAATAGAAGACATGCTCATGACTAATTATCCAAGATATCACACCAGGATTTTGACAATCAAGATACATAGTTATGAACATGATTTTCATTCAATGTTTTCAACTGCAAATAAAAACTGACTATGTATCTAGAATACAAACTGCAAGCTGCAAACTGACAATCAAGATACAACTAATTATCCAAGTTATAGTTATGACAATCAAGATAGCACATAACTGCAAACTGAACAAGTTTTCAACAGTAGAATATATCTCTGACTAAATTAATTAGCTAGCCATAGGCCTTATAGTGTAATTGCAGGAGGTTTGAAAACACCAAGATAATGTGGTTAGAATATTGACACTTTTTTTTTAACATAAGTTGGATTCCAATAGCTTACATTTTCAAGCTACTGCATTAATAATTGGTCAAAGTAATACATCTATTTTCCTTAAAGAAACCCATTTTGACTTTGGTGAACCCAAGCCCAAGTTGATTAAAACATGTAATTTGGGGTTTTCATTGTATTAATTAGATTTGATTTAATTAGTCAATCACAGAAAATTATATGATTCTGTTTTCATCAACTTTCAACATTTATTAATATAATTCTATCATTTACATCATTGACTTCATCAATCCACGAAATTGTAAAGATAGAAAGAATAAAAGAACTCATTTCGTTTTCTGTTAAAACGCAGATTAGTGTGCCTTTTTAAATATAATTTGTACTTTTGAATATATGCTTTTTCTGCTAAGTTCAATGCTGTTATAACTTTCCACTGAATTTTAAAAAGTGCAAGTGAAAATATTTGGCCTGATATTTAAGTTTTAAAAAGCCCAAATTAATTTGCATTTCGTGAGATCTTGTCATGCAAGTAGTTTTCTTTTCTCTAATAACCTTTGTCACCATAGCAACAAAAACAAACTAGACATTATGATTTATGCACATACATATATTAACTGGTGTGCATATGTGATCAGAAACTTAAAGCAAATGTTAGTATTTTGGTTACCATAGCCCTGTTCCAAGAATCATCTGCACTAAACTGAGCGAGGACAAGTGCACCCTTTGCCGGATCGAAAGCTCCAATCACAGGAGCATCGTGAAGAGTTAAAGAAGCGAGCTGTTGTTGTACGGCTTCCACTTGGTCACCAACAGTTTGAACATAAAATTTGCCACCACCAAGAACTTCAGTGACACCAACCTGGATTGGTATTTGATGAATATGAGTTGTCATTTGCCTAAATACTTGAAATATGATAAGCTATCATTATATACTCTTTATTAAGCAGAAGATAATATCAATATCTCGCCTTAAGAACTTCTTTCTGCTTCGCATCGCCAGTGGATCCATTATCAACTTCCAACTCTTGTCCTTCAACGTAGTTTTCCCAAATCTTGACAAGGAAATATTAATAGTTAGTAATAAAGACTTTATAAGAAGAATTGACCGAAAATGCATGTAATCATTAAGTTACGTTAAGCTTCTTTTGCTTTGCAGATTGCTTGGCACGTTCTAAAAATTGAGCATCTGGAATCCTGTCTGAACCAAATGAAGTTTGGAGTTTTGCTAATCCAGATTCAAGAAGAGTCGCAGCAACATTGGTTTTTGAATCCCACATTGAACCCAAAAATGTCCCTGTCCTATCAACTGTTTCCACTTCAATCTGCACATTAAGAGTTAAAGATTATAGTCGTTGCACATGCTCCGAAATTAGGTTACACTAAGGTGTTACTTTAATGTTAAAGTTCATAATACCCCCTATAATGTGCCCACTTTACGTGCACATGATTTTCGTTCATTGTTTAAAGTGTAAAGGGACCTATGTTATTTGTGCATGGTAAAACAATTGTATGAGGTAAAGGGGTGCAATGAATTAGATATGAACGTACTTTATGCACAAACAATCCTTCATGGTTCATAACACTAAATTAACAAAATAAATAAATACAAACTCTATTGGGGGATATTAGCACCTCAACATCTTTTTGCATTATCTTTCTTCTCATCAATGCAATAGCTTCATCAGAGTAAGGCTCACCACGACCTGGGCATCTGATACCAGAAAAAGAGAAGGCCAGGCTGCATGTTTCCTTGGGAAGGAATAATTTAAAGCGGTGCCCACTGAGTACATATTCCACAACTGCTTTTTGCCTTCTATTTCTTTGTAAAAACGATAGAAAATCTTTGGCTTTTTTCCGTGAAGCCTGCAGACAATGTAAGGAGTAAATTTTGTGCAAGTTTCTTAACTGAAATCCCATAAAAAAGATTTTTGTTTTCTTACCACTGTCAAATCATTTATATGCATGGCTGGAGGTGGATCTTTATCTATGTTATGTTTTCCTTTCTTTCCACTAATAGCACGAGTTTCAGCGGCCAATAGAGCATCATAAAAGTTTGATCTCTCTTCAAAATCTCTGTGTCTGATTACTTCTCCCAGTCCTCGTGCTATGATCAGCTCAGCAATATTAACATTGTTTCCCTGGTTTGCCTCAGACACAAGAAAAACTGATCCAAAATCCATCACCCGTGAATCAGCTGAATCGTCATCTGAATTGTTTCTGGCTGGTATAGGAATTTTTTTAGAATATTCCATTGATACATTTACCTGAGAATTCATACATGCATTTTGACTTTGCTCCACAGTTTAAATTTCTTTTGTTACTATATAATACTTCAATTAAAAATATTTGTAGGACCTCCAATTCTATTGATTAACTTCAGAAAAAGACAACAGTAACAGCTTTAATAGAAACCACGATTTTTTTTCTTTTTTCTAAGTAACAACTTAAAGGATGTGTA